>CM063255.1:7913552-9113552 GCA_032158295.1 Pycnopodia helianthoides
AGGCACACTATATTTTACCTATTGCCAGTAAAGCTTCTGAATGAGTAAAGAGTTAGTCTTATCTCTAGGCCAACACTTTAAATACTCTAGGCCTTTACTTTCTTACTGTTCATACTAACCTAAGCACTCATAACTCCAATGGATCCGCTCCTTTCCATATCCTTAAATTCTCCTGTCTTGTCTTCTTGTCTTCTCTTTTTTCTTCTATTTTTCTTCTATTTTCTTCTTATTTTCGCAGCGCTCGTCACACAAATAAGTGGCTTGAGAAAGTTATTTTCATTGAGCCCTATATAAGTTTTACTAAACAAAATAATACATTTAAGGACCACAACTTTGGAAAAAAATGTCTTTGCCAAGAGTTCCCCAGCCCCTTTTGGTTACCTTCAATTTCAATGTTCATCTAAATAAGCATGGGCTTTGATAATTATTGAATGTCTGAATTGTTTTTCAAAGGCTTAACATTTTATTAATGTTTAGTTGAACATTAGTCTACAAATGATTTGTGATTGGACTGGAATACTTGAGTGCAGCATTTCTTGTAATGAACACCTATGGCGCCCACACCACAAAATGCAGCTTAATGGTTAAAACAAAAATTATTCGGCTTATTTTTTAAGAATTGTTGAAAATTGTTATGAATTAAATATAAGTTGGATGTTTTAATCTTTAACATGAAATCAAAAATCATGACAACTATACATAAACATGACAAATGACGCTTGCAGTATCAACCCTGACAAAACCTTCCAGTGAGATTATAATCCTAACTAAAAAGCATCATTGGCTTTGACCAATATGCAAATTAAGAAATGCCCAGAAAGTCTGAAGTTGCCTTGAAAGCTTTACAAGCAAGGACAACATAAGCAACATCGTGGCGAAAGGGCGGTGGGAATGGGGAGAGACTCTGAAACAGGTTTAGTAAGGTCTTCTCTTACCGATCGCAGTCTTCCCCACTTGTCTTTATCTTAAATGTCAAGTTTTGTGACCGACCTTCAATATTGAGGTATATCAGTAATTTAAGTTTTTGTTTCTTCTTCTTTTGTTTTCCTTTTTAAATTTGTTTTAAAGATCAATAGATAATATAGTTTTATTTAACATTTCTAACCAGCGGTTCATTTAAGAACCATGCATTTATTAAAGAGGTGAAAAGCAAAGACTAACTCAAAAAGTGGAGGTCGGATAGAGCAAAGTTTTCCTTACCTTGGTCCTTTGGTGACCTCCAATGAACGTCTAGATCCATAGACAAACCACGCACAAAACGACATTACTACAGATCTTCAACTCCCATCTGGGCACAGTGTCTTGAGAGTCGTCAGCACAATGATGTTTCCTCTTCCTGCAACTAACGAAACAGTCCCACCATTAGCTCCTGAAGCTTGGTCGAACCGCAGCTTGCTTCTGGCTACTTGGTCTGCCTTACGTCGTTGGTCACACCGCTTAGAGCTGCTTCGGTCGATCCCCGTCTCTGTGGTCAAATTGGCGAACATTTTAGATTTAAGAATGCGGTTAAAGAACTAGAAATTAAGAGTAAGGGAGTGTAATAAATTTTGTTTTATGTTGGCCGTGGCCAACAATTTATTTCTTTCATAAATATTTGTTTGATGGACCTTGGTACTAAGCTATCAATTACGAGGAAGGACATTTGAAAAAAAAAAAAAAAAAAAAAAAAAACGTTGCCATTACAGCAGCCGAATTACAAATTTCAGAGTGATTTGCCTCATTTCGATTTTAAAATGGTGGAAGTTGCTTTTTGCATCCGATCACCGCCAAAGATTCCGAGTTTTCATTATATTCATCAATGGCTGTATTGTAAAAACAAAGTGTTATAGACCGTGCAAGTCTCGCGCGTATTCGAACCTTTTTGGAACCAATTTGGTCCCACGTACATTGCTTTAACGCGTGAAGGAAGCAAACTCGCGCACTTTAACGGGTCCCAATGTTCGAATACGCGCGAGACTTGCACAGTCTATTCGGGGTAGCGGCTACCAATGCAACCATCGGTCTAAAGTTTGCAATGTTAATCATTATTTTTGTTTTGAATAATGTTTTGTCCACTTGTTCTTGTTTTCCCCCCTAATAAATGGTAGTGATATTTGACGTTATTTAGTAAGAGCATTGTAGGAACTCAAATGGCTGCCATACCAGGCGGCCATCTTGGATTTTGTGTTCATTATAAGGTCATTATCTATGTCCATGAAATGAACCACCTGATGTAATTCACAAAAGTGGTGCAAAAAGTAACAATTTGCGATATGTGGTTCAGAAGATATAACATCTTAAATATTTTACGTATTTGATTTAATTTATTCTAAGCTTCATTATTAAGATTAAGTTATCTACCATTCAAAATTTGTATACAAAACTTTCTACAACTCGGGTTTGGGGGGAAAATGGGGGAAAATTGACAACAACAGAGGTGTTTTTAGCAGAGGGCCGAAACCCAATTTAAAAGTTATGTTTCTAAACCCTACCTCAACAAGAAGTTGTTGAAACGATGCGAAGTTTCATACTGCAGTCTAAGGCACTTCATCGGAACTCTCTACAGCCATCCACAAACTCAAAACCAAAGTTGATAAATTTGCTTTCATAATCTGTAGTTGGTACTAGAGAACTTCATGGACCACATGATATGTATTAACAGTTAACAGGCTCAACAGTGAATTATGTTCTGGACGTTTTAGTAGAAACTTTCTGGCCATTGAAAAAAATGCACAAGGTTCATACTTCTTGTCATGGCCAACAGAATATCAAAAACGGTTCTAAACGTACAACAGTTATTACCGAAATGTTTCGGAATGCATAATGGTTAGTCATAGTAAGAATGACAAGTACAGTTAATCAGAGAAAGTGACGTCCACATTAGAGCCAAGAGTTCGGCCATGATGAACGCTACGCTGCATTCGCTACACAATGAGTACTTCCAAAACGAGCACAAAGCTCCTTATTTGCATAGCAATGATGGTCTTAAAAACGAGGTGCATTCCACAGTTAACCCCAGTCAAAGGAATGTTCTGAATGAACTTGTTGAGTATAAGTCTCAACCTGGATTGCTTTGCCTTCCTGGGCAAAAAAAAAAAAGCCGAGAGGTAGGACTCAATTGAGAAATGTATCCTTCGAACTAAAGTACTCTTCGAACATGCATTTTCTGTTCACGGGACTCAGGTAGTCACCCCTCTTGTTTTAGGGTTTCTGTGGGGTTTTGTATATTTTGGAGTGTTTCTTTCCCTTTCTGTTTTCCTTTTCTACTTCTTTAAGTGTTTGAGTCTCGACCCGATATAAATTAAATACTTTGCTGGGGGTCGAAACATGAGGCGATAAATAATTGCTTTGTATTTGTTCCATAGGCCATTTTAGTTGGTCAGCAGCTTAATACAACAGCAAATTCGATTATTATTTAGTATTCTATCTATATATATATGTTGTTGTTTTTTTTATTAAAGAAAATTAAGACGAGGAAGCTGGAGAGAGGAAAAATTACTGACTCTTCTGGTTGAATTCACTTATCAAACTCTGTGTTTAGAAAATGTTTACCTGATCCTTCCCATGAAATAATGTAAATTGCACATCGTGCGTGCACACTGACGGTGCGTGCGCACTGACGTACTACTTGTTTGCAAAATGAGGGAACTTCAGCCCTATAAAAAACGTCGCTATGTTTCCTCACTTTCCCAACCAGTGGAGTTAATGCGCAAGCGCGATGTGGTAATTCAAATTTTCATGGGAAGGGCCAATTTCGCTGTAAGCCACACCCACTTTAATTCGTTAATGTTCAAGAGCCGAATTCTTACTGATTCGTTCACATGCCAGAAGCTATTTGTTATGTTTACCAGGGAAACTACAATGTGTAAGTACAACATGCAGTGGCCTAACGAACTCGTTCCCGATGTAAAGCTGGCCTGATGTGCAATCCATAAGTACTTTTTGAGAGGTGAAATATGGACACCCTGGATTTTTTTTATAATTCATTGTATGAATACTTTGTGTAAACTTGACTTGCAAATTTGACTGCACTCGTTCTAAAAGACAACTTTGCTCATGCAGAAATCACGTGCAACGTCGGCACTAATTACACAGAATGCACCAGCGCTGAGATCGACGCGTCCGGTTCCCAGCTCGCCAAGACGTGGCCTATCTTAATGGGCCAGCTATTGTGTGGGGTAGGCGGTACCGCCATATTTCCTCTAGCCACGACGTATCTCGATGACGCAGTGGAAACGCATCTGCTGCCTGCATACCTAGGTTTGTATTAAAATACTCATTTCATTTGAAAGTTGGGCAAATCATTTCACAACTTGTATCTTGCCCTGAATTCTCTCTCTTGATTAAACTTGATAAGAGATGAACGCAACATCAAGCATAGCAAAATGGAGGTTAGCCTCGAGGCGATTTGTATTTTGGGGGTTCTCCGGGGTTCAACCTCAAGTTGCTTCAAGTTATCGCTTGTTTAAATCCGCATTTCTTCCTAAATGTGGCTGTCTTAACAATAGATCTGTGCATTAATATACGACTTGTTTAATAAACTGTTTTTCATTTTTGTTTTCTCTCACTCCCCCTTCCAGCACTTATGTTTCTTCCATTTACGGTCTCAGCCCTGATTGGGTTTTCAATTAGCAGCTTTTGTCTGTCATTATTTACTGACTTCTACAAGACGGACGCATCTGAGCTTGGTCTCAACCCCGATGATCCTCAATGGCAGGGGGCCTGGTGGCTTGGGTTTATCATCTACGGTTTTATTTTGTTGGCTTTGTCCGTCCCTTTCTTCTTTTTCCCGAGAAAGATGGACAAGCCCAAGTCCTACTTCTGTTTTACCGGGGTACCAGAATGCTGCAAGGTATTGATGAGGAGGGGCGGGCCGCCAGGTGGGATGGGGATGCCTACGGCCGAATCACAAGCTAACAGCAAGTTATCTAAAAAACCATTGGTCGTCTTCAAGAGTGAGTCTGCAAATACCTTTCCGAGTAGTAATTTTCTGTATTTAAAATAATTCTACAGGATAGAAAGTTGTTTTCACTTCTTATATGTTGGTTCTGAAAAATTAATTTATAGTGAATCTGTTTTCTGCGAAAAAAATAATGCACGTCTTGAACCTGCCTTTCATTTAGTGCAGGTCAATCTTTCGAAATTACCTTGAAAAAATAATTCCCCCGTTAATGACAATTTTATAAAATATTAATTTGTAGAGTTTCTATCATCGTTTTGGCGCCTTTTAACCAACAAAGTCTACATGTCTGCAACGTTGGCGTATTGTTGTTCTGTGTTGTCATTCGCTGGATCCGCCGTGTTCATAGCAAAATACATCCAGTATGAGTTTGCCGTTCTTCCATCAACAGCTGGTATCTTATTGGGTAAATACTTTTTGTCGGCATATTTTAGCATCTCGTAAAATTATGACCAAAGATATAATGCGTCAAGTTTTTTATTAAAAGAGAAGTTTTACAGACATATTTACCTTTAAGTGTATCCTATTATGCCCCCAAAGGAACAATGCAAATTCACAACAATTATCCTTCACACCCTCCACTAAAAATGGGCATTATGAAATGCAATACAATATTTCGAGAACAATGCTAATTCATATCTACGTGATAAAATTTACAACATCGCATACCTTTCATTAGGCCAACTCAATTCAATTCAACTCAATTGACGTTTAGACCATGTTGGCACGTAAAATTGGGTACATAGATGTATTAACTTGAAACAACTTCAATAAGCTATGAAAAATTACTCTTATACTCAGCAGACGAAAACACGAACAGGGAAAAAAACACTAAAAAGATAGTGACACCATGATGCATGTAAATAAAGAGTACAGAGCGTGTGTAGTGTACATTCAATCTTAATTATATTTACGGAGCTCTGGAAACATGACGGGTACGGAGCTCGGTGTATTAAACAATCGCACTACAATATTTTATGCTACAGTCCATATTCAAGAGTCAACGATTCAGTTTATAATTAAAAGAGAACATGTCAGTGGAAGGTAATGCTTTAATCTAATATTACAATACATCAGCATAAATACATAACTTTGATTCAACCTAGTTATCTACTGCGTAACTTTATTTATCTCTTTACAGGTTTCACGTTAATGCCCGGTACTATAATTGGAATACTGCTTGGTGGTACAATAACATCAAGGGTCGCCGGGAGCCAGCGAAGATTTGTCGTGCTAACACTTATTTTGCACAGTATAACGGTAGTGGGATATAGTATACTAACGTCCATTGGTTGCCAAAACGATAGCATGGCTGGGCTGACGACTGAGTACGGATTTAATAGTCATTTGAATGATGGAACAAGGTAGGGCGCAGGCAGTAGTGCAGCCAGGATTACTTCAATTATTATTGTTCTTTCAGATGGGTAGCAGGCTTTACCCAACATCAAGACCGCGTTGTGTGTGTGGGGGGGGGGGGGGGGGGGGGTAATGTCTTGTCACTGCAAAAACGTCCTAAAATATCGCTTACTTTACGCGCGAGTTTCAAAATGTCAATACGTCGTTTCTCGCCTAAAATAGCCGAGTAAAGTATACGCGCCGAGATACGACGGTTTGTGTACGGAGCTTTTTCGTTAAATGTACGACGTTTTGACGCTGCATCCGATCACTAGCAAATTTCATTACTTTTTCCAATCTAGGTGGTACACTAACAGCAAGGGTCGTGTTGTTGTTGTTGTTGTTGTTGTTGTTGTTGTTGTTGTTGTTGCTGCTGCTGTTGTTGTTGTTGTTGTTGTTGTTGTTGTTGTTGTTGTTGTTCTTGTTGTTGTTGTTGTTGATGTTGTTGTTGTTGTTGTTGTTGTTGTTGTTGTTGTTATTGTTGTTGTTGTGTTATGGCATATTGTACAAAACTTGTTTTTATCGGGGGTCAGCAGTTGCCATGGCAATTGTTTGTTTGACTTTGATTCAAACGATTTTAAAACTTCGATTTTTTTTCATCAAATCTTGTTTTTTGGGGGGTGGGGGTTTTATCCAAGAAGAGCGTAGTGATGTGTAACGTGATGGTGTTAAATCGGTGTGGGAAGTATAAATGGCCAATGTATCTGGTGGCCGTCTTTGTTTTTGTATTTTCAGCCCGCATTTACGGGTTAAAGGGAAGATTTCCCGCAACCACTAAAGAAGTTGTAGCAATCGGGTGCGGCGGTATTTTTCCTAGTTTTTCTTTCTTTCTGTTTTAATAATGTCGAAAATTATAACAGAGACCGATGGGCATCTTTATTGAAATACAAAATGTCTCCCTTTTTATTCCGGTTATTGATAGTCACAGCTTTGATATCAACGCACCTTGTAACCTGGACTGCACGTGCGAGGAGGGCGTCTACTCTCCGGTCTGTGGTGCCGACGGAGTGACGTACGCAACGGCCTGCTACGCGGGTTGTGAGTCGATAGACCCACAAAATACCACGGTAAGAACAAATTCAAATTTAACACTATTTCATCCGCGACTCAAACATGACACACTTCTGTAAAATGAATAGAAAATATTTAATGCAAAGATAAAATCGTACGGCACATCAGAGAAATAAACAAAATGTGTTATTTGTTTCATTGTTTTCTCCAAAGTACAATGCCCTGGGGGAATCAAAGTCCCTGATTTCCTAGACTGGACTATTCCACATATCTAATAGGAGGGTCGGTTCCCACATTTGTTTATTTATCTATGGGTTTTTGTTTATGGGCTCAAAACAACTCACTCCTGCATTTCGTGCGTATTGCACAGACATACAAACGCACCCAGATCCGAATCCTCTGATAAGTGGAGCCATGTATTCTTTTTAGCAATTAAACTTTCAGGTGTCTTGCTGATGGCCTGCACCAGACTCTGTGGTTTCCAACACCCCTCTCCCCTGCCAATCAAACTTGTTTGGCTAACTTGGGAGCTAGCATATGAATCCTTAAAGGTTAAACTTAATAAGCGTACGTGTGCGATTTGATTTTGCGTACCAGTATTCGTCTAACATACGAAACAACTCATCTACCATTATACTGTGCAAGTCAACAGAATGTTACCATTTCAAAATAGGTGTACCAGGACTGCAAGTGCATCAATCAAACTCAAAACAGCTTCTCCGTCGAGTCTTCTTCCAATTATGCAACCAAAGGAGCATGCGCAACGACCTGTGACGTACTGATACTCTTACGACCGACGACGAAGGACGAAGGACGACGGACGACGGACGACGGACGACGGACGACGACCAACTACCGTCGACCGTCGACGGACGACCGTCGACCGACGACCGACGACGACGACGGACGACGACGACGGACGAACAGGGACGACCGACGACCGACGGACGACGAACGGACGACGACGACGACGACGACAACGGACGACGGACGAAACACGCGACGACGACGACGGACGACCGACGACCGACGATGGACGACGACCGACGACCGTCGACGGCGACGACCAACGTTGGTCGAAGGACGAAGGACGACGAAGACGGACGACGACGGACGACCGACGACCGATGACCGATGACGACGACGACGACGACGACGACGACGACGGACGACGGACGACGACGACGAACACCGATGACGACGACGACGGACGACGACGACGACGAACAACGGACGACGGACGACCGACGACCGACGAACGATGACCGACGACGACGACGACGACGGAACGACCGACGACCGACGACCGATGACCGACGACGACGACGACGACGAGAACCGAACGGACGACGGACCGACCGACGACGTGACCAATGACGACGACGACGACGACGGACGACGACGACGGACGACAGGACGACCGACGACGACGACGACGGACGACGACGACGACCGACGGACAACGGACGACGGACAACCGACGACCACGAGCCGGACGGACGACGGACCGACCGCACCGACGACGACGGACGACGACCGACGACCCGACGACGAGACGACAACGTTGGGAAGACGAGGGGACGGACGACGACGGGACGCGGACGACGACGACCGATGACCGTGACGACGACGACGACGACGACGACGACGACGGACCGGACGACGCGACGACGACCACCGACGAACCGACGACGACACGACGACGACGGACGACGGCGACGCACGACAACGACGGACGACGACCGACGGACGACGACGACGACGACGACAGGACGACGCGGACGGACCGACGACGCCCGACGACCGAGACCGACGACGACGACGGACGACGACGACGGACGGACGACGCGACGACGCGACCGACGACGACGGACGACGACGACGGACGACGAACAGACGACGAAGACGACGACGACGGACGACCGCACGACGACGACGAACGGACGACGGACCGACGACGACGACACGAAAGGGGGACGCGACGACGACGGAACGACCGACGACGACGATGGACGACGACCGACGACGTCGACGGACGACGACCAACGGGCGAAGGACGAAGGCGGACGACGACGGACGACGGACGACGACACGACGACGACGGACCGATGACGACGACGACGACGACGCGACGACGACGACGACGGACGACGAACACCGACGACGACGACGACGACGACAGGACGACGAACAACGGACGACGGACGACGACGACCGACGGACGGACCGAGATGACGACGACGACGACGACGACGGAGACGACGACGACGACCGACGACGATGGACCGACGACGACGACGACGGACGCGACGACGGACGACGGAAAGACCGACGACGAGACATGACCGACGACGACGACGACGGACGACGACGACGGACGAACAGGGACGACGACCGACGACCGACGGACGACGGACACGACGCGACGGACGACCGACGACAACGGACGACGACGAACACCGACGACGAACGACGACGGACGACCGACGACCGACGATGGACGACGACCGACGACCGTCGACGGACGACGACCAACGTTGGTCGAAGGACGAAGGACGACGACGGACGGACCGACGACGACCGACGACGATGACCGATGACGACGACGACGACGCGACGACGACGACGACGGACGACGGACGACGAACACCGACGACCGACGACGACGACGGACGACGGACCGAACGAACGACCGATGACCGACGACGACGACGACGACGACGACAACGGACGACGGACGACCGACGACCGACGGACCGATGACCGACGACGACGACGACGACGGACGACGACGACGTCGACCGTCGACGGACGACGTCGACCGACGACGACGACGACGACGGACGACGACGACGGAGGACGAACAGGGACGACGCGACGACCGACGGACGACGGACGACGACCGGACGGACCGACGACAACGGACGACGGACGACAACGACGACCGACGACCGACGACGACCGGACGACGGACGACGAGGACGACGACCGACGACCGCGACGGACGACGACCAACGTGGCGAAGGACGACGGACGACGACGACGGACGACGGACGACCGACGACGATGACCGATGACGACGACGACGACGACGACGACGACGACGGACGACGGACGACGAACACGACGGACGACGACGACGACGGACGACGACGACGAACGACGACGATGACCGACGACGACGACGACGCGACGACGAACAACGGACGACGGGACGACCGACGACGACGACGAGAACGACGACGACGACGACGACGGACGACGACGACGTCGACCGTCGACGGACACGACGTCGACCGACGATGAACGTCGACGACGACGACATGGACGACGGACGAGACAGGACGACGACGGACGACGGACGAAGACGACCGATGACGACGACGACGACGACGATGACGGACGACTGACGACGGACGAACCCACGACCGACGACGTGACGACGACGACGAGACGACGGACGAACGACGGACGACGGACGACCGACGACGACGATGACCGACGACGACGACGACGACGACGGACGACGACGGACGACGACGACCGAGACGGACGACGACGACGACGACGACGGACGACGACGAGACGGACGACGGACGGACGACGACGAGACACCGCGACGGACGACGACGTCGACGACGGACGACGAACGGACGACGGACGAACGGGACGACGACGACGACGACGACGCGACGACGACGCGGGCGACCGACGACAGACGGACGACGGACAACGACACCGACGACCGACGACGACGGACGACGAGACCGACGACGACGACGATACACGGACGACGGACGATCGGACGACGACGACCGACGACGACGCGCGTCGGATCGTCGGACGGACGACGACAGATCGACCGACGACAGACGACGACGACCGACGACACGGACGACGTCGACGACGAGACGACGACGGACGACGAACACGACGACCGACGACCGACGGACGACGACGACGACGACGACGTGACGAACTGGCGGCGTCGGACGCGGACGACGGACGACGACGTCGACGACGACAGGACGACGACCGACGGACGACGACGACGACGACGACGACGGACGCGCACGACCGACGACGACGACGGACCCACGACCGACGACGACGACGACGACGACGGACGACGACGACGACGACGGACGACGACGACGACCGAACGACCGCGACGACGACGACGACGACGAACGGACGAGACGGACGACGGACGACCGACGACGACGACCAAAGACCGACGACGACGACGACCGTCGACGACGATGACGACGACGGACGACGTGGACGGACGACGGACGACGGACGACGAACAACCGGACCGACGACCGACGACGACGACGGACGACGGGACGACCGACGACCGACGACGACCGACGACGACGACGGACGACGGGACGACACGACGACGGACGACGGACGACGGAGGACGACGACGGACGACCGACGAGGGACCGACGACGCGACGACGACGACCGACGACCGACGACCGACGACCGACGACGAAGACGACGGCGCGGACGACGGACGACGAGACCGACGACCGACGACCGACGACGACGACGGACGACGTCGACGACGATGACGACGCGACGACGACGACCACGACGACCGACGACGACGACGACGACGACGACGACGAACGGACGGACGATCGGTACGACGCGACGGACAACGACCAAGACCGACGACGACCGACGGACGTCGACCGACATAGACCGACGACGGAGACGAACACGACGACGACGACGACGGACGACCGACGACCGACGATCGGACGACGAACGACGGACCGAGACCGACGACGACGACGACGACGACGGACGGACGGACGACGGACGACGAGACCGACGACGATGACCGACGACGACGACGACGACGACGGACGACGAGACGGACGACGGACGACGGACGACGACGAAACCGACGACGGACCGACGACCGACGATCGACCGACGACGAGACCCGGACGACGACCGACAACGGACGACGGACGACCAGACGACCGACGAACGCGACGACGACGAACGACGACCGACGACCGACGACCGACGACCGACGGACGACGACCGACGGACGACGACCGACGGACGACGACCGATGGACAACGACGACGGACGACGACCGACGACCGACGACCGACGGACGACGGACGACTCTGGTTCATTGGTATTTATAATACAAATCGAACAAGTTTGGAGTTTTTACAAGCCATGTGACCGTTTGTCCAAGCGAAAAATAATATTAGGCGTTTAATTTTGCATTGTGTTTCGCCCTTGCACCAAATGTGTTTTAAAGGTAGGTGCATAGATTGTTTAAATACTCCAAAAATTAATTACCATAACAACTTATTTGGTCGGTAAGAAGAAATGCAGCTGTTGACATTACAAACTATTTTGAGAAAGGATTCCATTTGAAATAATACTGTTTGGATAATTATGTTCATCTCAAAACATTTGAAACTCAAAAACGTTTCAATGTGCAGCATATATAATTAACCTTTCACATGAAATATGCTATTTGTATTCACCCATGCGTACAGACACTATTTGTTGACAAACGCCAGAGAGTTGTGCACAAACGCGTCGTCAGCCCCATTCAAAAAGGCGAAATGCTCCCCACTTTGCCAACCAGTAGCGTAAGTGCGCACGCACTGTGTGCAATTTACTATTACATAGGAAAAGTCTATTCAATGGTTTGTGTTCTGCTCTTAAAAATAAACCAACCTATTCTTATTAAAACCACGATCCTTTGTAAACAAATTCCAATTTAACTAAACGTACGGTGTTAAAAAAAATGGATTTGAAACAATCTGATTTGTTCGAGGTAAATTACAGGTAAGATTAGTATCTAATATACGGTCGTGGAATTGACTCGGCACAGCTTGTTCCATATTTAAAAATTTGACATTCGCTAACAACTTCTCCCAACCGTATTTGTAAACGTTGCCACTGCCTTTAGGCCTACCCAACGCGTCTCGATTTGAGAACGTGACAAGTATTGGCCAATGCGTTGTTTGAGGGTAGAACGCACATTTTGTTTGCCGAAGTTTCATTACAATAATCTTAGAAATAAAGTTGTTTGCTTTTATGTTACTTATTAATTTTATAATAATAATAATAATAATAATAATGGACATTTGTAGTGCGCCATATCTGTCAGAAAGACACTCCCGTCTAAAAAAAAAAAAACGAAATTGCCACATTTAGTGCACCTACATATATGTTAGCTACGATGTAAAAGACAGGAACGCCTACTTATTTATAAAAATGTAATTGTGATATCTCTAGTGTGGGTTATAAGTTCTTTTTGAAAAAAAAATACAATTTATAGGGAGCGTTTTAAAAGTTGGCTACGTTGTATGCGCAAAGGAACGCTCCCGTGGGCACACGCCCCAATCCGTAAGACCACCAGAACGTTCGTTAGACCGCATCATTGTGCCGAAGTACTGCAGCAATCCTATAATCTCCATTACGTTTTAATACGCGCATTAATATTTTGAACGTTCCAACCCTCCCTTAGTTTCAGCTCCTTCGCAATGTAAATGAGTAAAGTTGTTCAAGAGTATTTGTTTAATGAAAATATAAAGTATTTTCTAGCACATGGAGGTAACCTATACGTGTATTTATAAAATTAAAAAAATAAGCGTATAACTTTGCGTACTATTCAATTTTATTTATTTATTTTTTTGCAGTAGTATGCAAGCAATAATGTGTGCAAGAGTCGGGTCAGTTGGTGCCATTTATATTTTGTTTGAATTAACTCGGTCAATTTCAATGTATAATTATATTATGAGTGAATACAAAGTTGTGGTAAAGTAGTCTAAATGTGTGGAAAAATATATTTATGTGTAACATTGCGTATTTTATTAAATGCTATCTTTTGCAGTAGTATGCACCCAATTTGGTGTGCCAGAGTCGGTCAGTTTGTAACATTTTGAATTTACTCGGTCACTTTCAAAAAATTAGTGTGTTTTTTATGGCAATCCAAAATTGTGGTGAAATACATTTTTGCAAAATAGCCTAAACGTGTATAAACCAAGACATACGTATAACTTCGCGTATTTTATTCAAAGTTAATTTGCAGTAGCATTCAAGTGATTTCAGAAGAGGTGAATAGGTCAGTTTGTAACAGTTTGAATTTACTTGGCAATTTTCAACAACTGCTTTTTATGAGTGAAGGCAAAATAGTGGTAAGATATATTTTGATCGTTCATCGTTATTTATGTCATTCAAATCTCTTTAACATTTTCGTGATTTTGGTACTGTTACAATTGTACGCGTGTATGCAACAGGAAATAAAGGGACGCCAGAAACATATCGTCAAATAAAAGTACGCTATCCTCTGTCTCTCTTTCTCTTCTAACCTTAGGTTCACAGAAAATACTTTAAAACAACGATGATCACGATTGCAGAGTCCACGTTTTATTAGCGGTTTAGTTGTTATCTTTATTCTATGTTACCCTAATCATACTTGGTTCCTTTTTTTTGAGGGGGGGGGTATTGTATTAATAATATTATTCTTTTACCACCATACAAGTGTGTACACAATGCTTAATTAAACAATTTGTTATTTATTTAAACCAAGTACCTGTGAAATACTACGCTACTTTTAATATAAAAGGCACAATAAAACTAATACACCCCAAATATCCAGTCAATGTACAGCTTATTAGGTGCACAAAAAATCACCAAAGACAAAGTGTTTCCTATAGCGTTTTCCAATGTTGTTCCACAACTCTATATTGGTCCCTTTTCTGCAGAAATCCTCTTTGGGGTATCACTATAAGAAAGAAAACCTTTCAGGGTAGCAAGGTTCCATCGAGTAAAGTGCCACACCAATTGGCGTGTGTACTAAAAGGGCACGCAGACCCAAACAAACACCTAACATCAGGAACCTCTGCCCCTATTTCGTTTGTGCTCTAACTCTTATGCAAAAGCTCACATTGGTTTTTATACACACTTTCCAACTGAGGACCTTCGTCAAACCAGGAACCATGTTGTCTACTTTGTTCGGGGTTCCCGGTTCAAATTCGTTTACCTATATACATGCACATTGTAGTTTCCCCCCGTACAATAACCTCATTAGTCATTTATGTACTTAATCGCTGTTTACGGGTTTTGGGCAAAGTCTCAATTTGATCAAATTTCAAAGATATTTATTTGTTCTGATTGTGGGAAAAATGATTCGGCCTTGTGTTACGCTGTATTTCAAACTGTTCCCAAAGTCCATTGATTGGGTAGCAATAATAAAATCATTAACGAACTGCAACTGAAATTATCTTATCTACTGACTTTTGATTCATGCAACTGTTAAGATAATCAGAGGCCGAGAGTTTATAATCAAACTAAAGGCAGAGATAGGAACACTAAATACTCACAGAAGCCATCGTGAATACCAGCAAAAAATCCAGTTGATTGCGTGACGAAAATAATCAATTATGCTCAACGGATGGTAACTACCTGTTTTCCTAAGTCACATTCCAGGTATAAGTTGAGGTGGCGTGAACGATTTATCTATCGATGACAACTTACTCACAAATTGTACGTATATTCTTTCTTATTTTTTTATTTTTTTTAAAGATACTGATTAAGGGCTGTCCGTTCCTTAAACTGTAGTACAACTCAAAACAAGTAAAATCTTATCACTGTTGATCGTGCAGTGTATTACTTAACTAGAGCACAGTTTGTGATGACGCAATTGCCACAGAGATGTAAATTTTATTTAAAAACCGGATCGCATGACGCGGACGACTGAAGCCCATGAAAACTTCGATCGAAAACCACTGGCAACTACAGAAGGCTTCCGATACAAGGTCATTGCAATAAACTCAGATAAGAGGTAAACTCGGTGTTTTTTAATGAAACATCCAGTAGCGTAACTAAATGTTACATTGTATGACCTTTATTGCGAACATTTTAATGTTTTTAAAACTATTCTTACTTTCAAGTCAGATTATTTAATACAAACATAATAATTTGAACAATGAAAAGGGGCTTAGAGAAATGCCAAACGAAAACAACAGTTTGTCTTTTTGTGGCCGCAACTACAAAATGACAAAATTGTGCCCCCCCCCCCTATAAATGTTACCTTAGTTTCGGCGCTGATAATGGGTTACAGCTCATTTATTTAACGATAAAATTACCTAACGACCAGCCAAAACAACAAAGGCATGCGTACCGTAACGAAGTGGCTTGACTCTTCTCTTTAACAAAGACAACTTTCAATATCATATTCCATTCGTCACGACTTGTGAAAAACCTAAACGCTTTTATGAAAACTGTTTTCAGAGACAAGATGACTCGCCACTCGACGAGCACCAAAATGACGTTGTGGTCGAGAACACCGTCATCAGTGATACCAGCGAGTCTCAAAGTCAGTGCGGTCTCGGCTGTTTCCGTTGCCGTTGTCTCAAGGTTTTTGCACACCCGAACGTCTTTGTCTTGTGCGTGGGTATGCTGTTTGTATCAATGGTCGGTGCTACGGGAGTCTATCTAGCGGGGGTCATCTCGACCATCGAGAAGAGATTCCAGTTGAAGAGCTCCGAGTCCGGTATCATCCTCTCCATGAATGACATCTCTGCTCTTTGTGGTGTACTCTTTGTCACCTACTTCGGAGGAAAGTAAGTGACCCTTGCGGAAAAGTATCAAATTTAACCCTGCAGTTATAAATTTCGTAATTCTGTTCATATCAAAACACTCAATGTAGCCCATACAATAACTTTAAGCACTCCGACCACAAATCTTCTTTCAGAAGAACGAATCAGACAAGTCCTGTCTTTACACTTGAACCTCTGATATCCCTAAATAGAGACCAGCATCAAAAACATTCTTTGGTCTCCTCACGATGACGGAGGGGGCTAGTCGAAACTTTTAGACCAACTCAGAACTCAATCTGCGGCGGTGAAGTTAATAACGAGAAGTTCCCTCGATCCACTAAGCAAAAGGAGTAGTCCCGGCCGATTTCCTTACTCCCGCCCAGGTAGAAGTTATAAAACAAAGCAGTTATTTTCAGAACTAATTGTTCTCCCGAAATTCTGAAATCTACTCGGCAGAAGAATAAACTGCAAGGCAAGTTCTAATGTTTATGTGTTACTCCCTTAGGGAGAAATTTGAAACATGATGTTTTAGACAACATAAACAAATAGGTCTCGACATTCAAAAGATGAAATCCTGCGCCAGTCAAAAGGTCGAACTGAATGCCGTTTTGATTGAATGTCATCAAAATTCCGGACTGAACTGACAATTTTCTAAAAACAATTTTTGGGGGATTATGATAAAAATTGCAATTGAAGGATATTAAACATAGTGGCATTTTACAACATTTTAACAAGAGGAAGACGTTTTTTTCATTAGGACTTTTTGTTATAGAATAAAAAGCGGATCATATCATGGAACTTTAGCAAACAAGGGTCAAAATCACCTATCTAGTGACAACAAATCAAGGGTGTAATCTATTTTGACTACATTTCAAATAAATCAGACGATAGCCATGTAAGCGACCTTACTTTGGCATTGTAGACTTTAAAGAAGCAAGCAACTTCCACAGTGTCGGTATCATTTTGACCGCAGAAACATACCTGGACCTCAGAGTTTTCACAAAAGATCTCGCCTTTTCGCGAAAATAGTGTAGCTCACTGGAAACAACGCAAGTCATCATTGTGAATCCTTTAACGGAAAAGGGTGTTAAAATATTACAAATCCAAAAACATATGTTGGGGTCTTTATAACGAATTTGAATCCGTTATAATAGATGGGACAGTCAATTTTTAGGTCGGCCCTAGTGGACTTCGTATAATTATTGCAGGGAAGGAGCGTGACAAAAGTTGTACCTGAACACTGAAAGTCTTTTGTGCGCCCTCACCCCCCCCCCCCCTCCTTCCCAGGTTCCACAGACCCCGGATCATTGGGATATCAGGTATAATACTCGCCATGGGAACCTTTGTGACGGCACTGCCTCAGTTCCTCTACGACAACCCCGGTCTCGATGACCCTAACACGGCATCCAACAAGTCAGGACACACAAACGGAGGGTCTGTCTACCTAGAAGGTAAGCAATCATAGAGTTTGTGCTTGTTTGTTTGTTCGTTTTTAAGGGGTTTGGGGGTTGGGGGTTTCCTTATAAAAGTTGCACCATCTTTAGAGTTGTATTCTTTAAACTTTTCTAACACCATCAACATTCAAAGGGAAAGTATACTTTAATTAAATGAATTTGATCACCCATATATAAATAGGGTATTTATTGGAGTTTAAACATTCAAGAAAAAGCATATTGACCAAACAATACACTAGGACCCTAGTTATCTGAATTACTTGCTGCTGGTGCGGCTTGATTGTCACTTGACCATGTATTAAATTATAATATGAGGCCAATAGCACTATTGCAGATTCGGCCAAGGGTTAAGATGGTTCTCTTCTCGTGTGTGTCTTCATACAGTGAGGCCCCGCCACACACAACTTCGCATTACTGAGAACACGCGTGTCGGCCGACGAATGAGGTGCATGCTGGTCTAGTCGGTGAAAAAAGTTTGTTCGCTAGCTAGATCATCATGCACCTCATTTCACGGCTAATGTGCGCGTGGCGAATATTTGCGAAGTTGTCTTTGTCCAGCTTGTTTCAGTTTAACATGTGTGAATCATCAGGCTGGACTTTGGCAATGACCGTTTTTGACAGTCAAAAAGGCGTCAGTAACAAAATGTAAAGCATCAACATCACTATACGCTACTTGAACAGTTGAACTTGTAGTAGACATCTGGATAGACTTGATGCAGTCCTTCAGCTGGTTGCACACAGTCAAAAAGCGTTGGTAAGCCTTGACGACAATATGTCAGTTTAACAGTTGAACTTGTAGCGGAGAGTCATCTGGGAGACTTGACAAAGTCCTTCTTGAGCTGGTGGCACACAGTCCAAAGAGCGTTGGTTAGCCTCAATATTGGATACATATTATCTGCAAGATCATCGTTGCAATCTGCGGTAGAAAATTAAAGATTATCAAAGGTTAATTTGAACAAACACTTTAAAATTTAATGAGGAAAAGACCAACAAATATAAGTTCTTCAAATCATTCAAATGCATAAACAACGTGGCACAACAATACATGATTTATATTGTTATGTTTAATCCATTTCTGGAAAACTTGACTTTCTATTTTATTGACGTGTGTTTATTGCAAATTGGTCTATGCAAATGAATGTATGCTTTCGAATCAATGATTTTAACATTTCAAGGAGCTAACTCTGAAACTTAACTCCTATGCTAATTTTTGTGGGATGGGCTTCTCTTCAAAGAAAAGTTAGGTTTTTTCAACCTGACAACGCTGTTGTTGACTCGTTGCACGTTTAATCTCCTGAGAAGATCATCCAAACAGGTCATCCAAACAGTTGTAGTAACCACTCCACAAGTGCAAAATTCAATTGAGAAGGAACATAGGCTGCAATTTTATCTGTATGCGTTTACACATTGTTTGAGATAAAATGCAACAAGAGCAGACGTCTGTTAGTTTAGGGAGTATTTCAAACTGTTCGTCTTTTACAAGCGAGTAAACTGTTCTAAAGTTCGTTGTGGAAGAAAGGTTAGAAGCTGTGGAGGAAAATGTTGAATTTCCTTCATATTATCCTCTAATACTTTTACCAAATACTTTTGGGAATTTTAAAATGTGAAAGTACATGTATTGTGCCGCCGTAAAGGAAATAAGATTGGACATGGTAAAATACTAAGTACTACACCAGGCACACTATATTTCACCTATTGCCAGTAAAGCTTCTGAATGAGTAAAGAGTTAGTCTTATCTCTAGGCCAACACTTTAAATACTCTAGGCCTTTACTTTCTTACTGTTCATACTAACCTAAGCACTCATAACTCCAATGGATCCGCTCCTTTCCATATCCTTAAATTCTCCTGTCTTGTCTTCTTGTCTTCTCTTTTTTATTCTATTTTTCTTCTATTTTCTTCTTATTTTCGCAGCGCTCGTCACACAAATAAGTGGCTTGAGAAAGTTATTTTCATTGAGCCCTATATAAGTTTTACTAAACAAAATAATACATTTAAGGACCACAACTTTGGAAAAAATTGTCTTTGCCAAGAGTTCCCCAGCCCCTTTTGGTTACCTTCAATTTCAATGTTCATCTAAATAAGCATGGGCTTTGATAATTATTTAATGTCTGAATTGTTTTTCAAAGGCTTAACATTTTATTAATGTTTAGTTGAACATTAGTCAACAAATGATTTGTGATTGGACTGGAATACTTGAGTGCAGCATTTCTTGTAATGAACACCTATGGCGCCCACACCACAAAATGCAGCTTAATGGTTAAAAAAAAAATTATTCGGCTTATTTTTTAAGAATTGTTGAAAATTGTTATGAATTAAATATAAGTTGGATGTTTTAATCTTTAACATGAAATCAAAAATCATGACAACTATACATAAACATGACAAATGACGCTTGCAGTATCAACCCTGACAAAACCTTCCAGTGAGATTATAATCCTAACTAAAAAGCATCATTGGCTTTGACCAATATGCAAATTAAGAAATGCCCAGAAAGTCTGAAGTTGCCTTGAAAGCTTTACAAGCAAGGACAACATTAGCAACATCGTGGCGAAAGGGCGGTGGGAATGGGGAGAGACTCTGCAACAGGTTTAGTATGGTCTTCTCTTACCGATCGCAGTCTTCCCACACTTGTCTTTATCTTAAATGTCAAGTTTTGTGACCGACCTTCAATATTGAGGTATATCAGTAATTTAGGTTTTTGTTTCTTCTTCTTTTGTTTTCCTTTTTAATTTTTTTTTTAAAGATCAATAGATAATATAGTTTTATTTAGCATTTCTAATCACCTGTTCATTTAAGAACCATGCATTTATTAAAGAGGTGAAAAGTAAAGGCTAACTCAAAAAGTGGAGGTCGGATACAGCAAAGTTTTCCTTACCTTGGTCCTTTGGTGACCTCCAATGAATGTCTAGATCCATAGACAAACCACGCACAAAACGACATTACTATAGATCTTCAACTCCCATCTGGGCACAGTGTCTTGAGAGTCGTCAGCACAATGATGTTTCCTCTTCCTGCAACTAACGAAACAGTCCCACCATTAGCTCTTGAAGCTTGGTCGAACCGCAGCTTGCTTCTGGCTACTTGGTCTGCCTTACGTCGTTGGTTCACCGCTTAGAGCTGCTTCGGTCGATCCCCGTCTCTGTGGGTAAATTGGCGAACATTTTAGATTTAAGATTGCGGTTAAAGAACTAGAAATTAAGAGTAAGGGAGTGTAATAAATTTTGT
Source organism: Pycnopodia helianthoides (assembly GCA_032158295.1). Taxonomy (NCBI): domain Eukaryota; kingdom Metazoa; phylum Echinodermata; class Asteroidea; order Forcipulatida; family Asteriidae; genus Pycnopodia; species Pycnopodia helianthoides. The sequence goes on from CM063255.1 coordinate 7,935,173, forward strand.
TTTATGTTGGCCGTGGCCAAACAATTGATTTCTTTCATAAATATCTGTTTGATGGACCTTGACACTAAGCTATCAATAACGAGAAAGGACATTTGAAAAAAAACTACGTTGCCATTGCAACAGCCGAATTACCATTTCAGAGTGATTTGCCTTATTTCGATTTTGAAATGGTGGAAGTTGCTTTTTGCATCCGATCACCGCCAAAGATTCTGAGTTTTCCTTATATTCATCAATTGCTATTATTGTAAAAACAAAGTGTTATAGACCGTGAAAGTCTCGCGCGTATTCGAACCTTTTTGGAACCAATTTGGTCCCACGTACATTGCTTTAACGTGTGAAGGAAGCAAACTCGCGCACTTTAACGGGTCCCAATGTTCGAATACGCTCGAGACTTGCACAGTCTATTCGGGGTTGGCGGCTACCATGGTCTAAAGTTTTCAACGTTAATCATTATTTTTGCTTTGAATAATTTTTTGTCCACTTGTTCTTGTTTTCCCCCATATAAATGGTAGTGATATTTGACGTTATTTAGTAAGAGCATTGTAGGAACTCAAATGACCGCCATACCAGGCGGCCATCTTGGATTTTGTGTTCATTATAAGGTCATTATCTATGTCCATGAAATGAACCACCTGATGTAATTCACAAAGTGGTGCAAAGGGTAACAATTTGCGACATGTGGTTCAGAAGATGACATCTTAAATATTTTACGTATTTGATTTAATTTATTCTAAGCTCCATTATTATACCAACGTGACAAGATTAAGTTATCTACCATTCAAAATGTCTATACAAAACTTTCTACAACTCGGGTTTGGGGAAAAATGGTTGAAAATTTACAACAACAGAGCTTTTTTTGGCCGAGGGCCGAAACCCAATTTAAAAGTAATATTTCTAAACCTTACCTCAACAAGAAGTTGTTGAAACGATGCGAAGTTTCATACTGCAGTCTAAGGCACTTCACCGGAACTCTCTCCAGCCATCAACAAACTCAACACCAAAGTTGATATTTGCTTTCATAATCTGTAGTAGGAACTAGAGAACTTCATGTATTCATGAATAAACAGGCTCAACTATGTTCTGGACATACTGCAGTTTCTACCATTGACACAAAATGCACAAGGTTTATACTTCTTGTCAAAGCCAACAGAATATCAAAAAATGGATCTAAAAGTACAACTGTTATTACCGAAATGTTTCGGAATGCATATGGTTAGTCACAGTAAGAATGACAAGTAAAGTTAATCAAAGAAAGTGACGTCCATATTAAAGCCAAAAGGTACGGCCATGCTGAATGCTATGCTGCATTCGCTACACAATGAGTACTTCCAAAACGGGCACAAAGCTCCTTATTTGCATAGCAATGAAGGTCTTAAAAATGAGGCGCATTGCACAGTTAACCCCAGTCAAAGGAATGTACTGAATGAACTTATTGAGTACAAGTCTCAATCCTGGATTGCTTTGCCTTCCTGGGCAAAAAACAAAACATGCCGAGAGGTGGGACTCAATTGAGATTTTTATCCTTCGAACTAAAGTACTCTTCGGATATGCGTTTTCTGTTTACGGGACTCAGGTAGTCACCCCTGTTGTTTTGGGTGGGTTTTTTCTTCATGTTTTGGGGTGTTTCTTTCCCTTTCTTTTTTCCTCTTCTACTTCTTTAAGTGTTTGAGTCTCGACCCGATATTAATTAAATATTTTGCTGGGGGTCGAAACATGAGGCGATGAATAATTGCTTTGCATTTGTTCCATAGGCCATTTTAGTTGGTCAGCAGCTTAATACAACAGCAAATTCGATTATTATTTAGTATTCTATCTATATTATATGTTGTTGTTGTTGTTGTTGTTGTTTTTATTAAAGAAAATTAAGACGAGCAAGCTGGAGAGAGAAAAAAATTACTGACTCTTCTGGTTGAATTCACTTATCAAACTCTGTGTTTAGAAAATGTTTACCTGATCCTTCCCATGAAATAATGTAAATTGCACATCGTGCGTGCACACTGAGGGTGCGTGCGCACTGACGTACTACTTGTTTGCAAAATGAGGGAACTTCAGCCCTATAAAAAACGTCGCTATGTTCCCTCACTTTCCCAACCAGTGGAGTTAATGCGCAAGCGCGATGTGGAAATTCATATTTCATGGGAAGGGCCAATTTCGCTGTAAGCCACACCCACTTTAATTCGTTAATGTTCGAGAGCCGAATTCTTACTGATTCGTTCACCATCACATGCCAGAAGCTATTTGTTATGTTTACCAGGGAAACTACAATGTGTAAGTACAACATGCAGTGGCCTAACGAACTCGTTCCCGATGTAAAGCTGGCCTGATGTGCAATCCATAAGTACTTTTTGAGAGGTGAAATATGGACACCCTGGATTTTTTTTATAATTCATTGTATGAATACTTTGTGTAAACTTGACTTGCAAATTTGACTGCACTCGTTCTAAAAGACAACTTTGCTCATGCAGAAATCACGTGCAACGTCGGCACTAATTACACAGAATGCACCAGCGCTGAGATCGACGCATCCGGTTCCCAGCTCGCCAAGACGTGGCCTATCTTAATGGGCCAGCTATTGTGTGGGGTAGGCAGTACCGCCATATTTCCTCTAGCCATGACGTATCTCGATGACGCAGTGGAAACGCATCTGCTGCCTGCATACCTAGGTTTGTATTAAAATACTCATTTCATTTGAAAGTTGGGCAAATCATTTTATAGTGATTAGAATATAAATTTACAACTTGTATCTTGCCCTGAATTCTCTCTCTTGATTAAACTTGGATAAGAGATGAACGCAACATCAAGCATAGCAAAATGGAGGTTAGCCTCGAGGCGATTTGTATTTTTGGGGTTCTCCGGGGTTCAACCTCAAGTTGCTTCAAGTTATCGCTTGTTTAAATCCGCATTTCTTCCTAAATGTGGCTGTCTTAACCATAATCTTTGCATTAATATACGACTTGTTTAATTAACTGTTTTTCATTTTTGTTTTCTCTCACTCCCCCTTCCAGCACTTCTGTTCTTCCATTTACGGTCTCAGCCCTGATTGGGTTTTCAATTAGCAGCTTTTGTCTGTCATTATTTACTGACTTCTACAAGACGGACGCATCTGAGCTTGGTCTCAACCCCGGTGATCCTCAATGGCAGGGGGCCTGGTGGCTTGGGTTTATCATCTACGGTTTTATTTTGTTAGCTTTGTCCGTCCCTTTCTTCTTTTTCCCGAGAAAGATGGACCAAGCCCAAGTCCTATTCTGTTTTACCGGGGTACCAGAGTGCTGCAAGGTATTGATGAGGAGGAGCGGGCCGCCAGGTGGGATGGGGATGCCTACGGCTGAATCACAAGCTAACAGCAAGTTATCTAAAAAAACCATTGGTCGTCATCAAGAGTGAGTCTGCAAATACCTTTCCGAGTAGTAATTTTCTGTATTTAAAATAATTCTACAGGATAGAAAGTTGTTTTCACTTCTTATATGTTGGTTCTGAAAAATTAATTTATAGTGAATCTGTTTTCTGCGAAAAAATAATGCACGTCTTGAACCTGCCTTTCATTAAGTGCAGGTCAATCTTTCGAAATTACTTTGAAAAAAATATTCCCCCGTTAATGACAATTTTATAAAATATTAATTTCTAGAGTTTCTAACATCGTTTTGGCGCCTTTTAACCAACAAAGTCTACATGTCTGCAACGTTGGCGTATTGTTGTTCTGTGTTGGCATTCGCTGGATCCGCCGTGTTTATAGCAAAATACATCCAGTATGAGTTTGCCGTTCTTCCATCAACAGCTGGTATCTTATTGGGTAAATACTTTTTTGTCGGCATATTTTAGCATCTCGTAAAATTATGACCAAAGATATAATGCGTCAAGTTTTACAGACATATTTACCTTTAAGTGTATCCTATTATGCCCCCGAAGGAACAATGCAAATTCACAACAATTATCCTGCACACCCTCCACTATAAATGGACATTATGAAATGCAATACAATATTTAGAGAACAATTCTAATTCATATCTACGTGATACAATTTACAACATCGCATACCTTTCATTAGGCCAACTCAATTCAATTCAACTCAATTGACGTTTAGACCATGTTGGCACGTACAATTGCGTACATATGTATTAACTTGTAACAACTTCAATAAGTTATGAAAAATTACTCTTATACTCAGCAGACGAAAACACGAACAAGGAAAAAAAAACTAAAAAAGATAGTGACACCATGATGCATGTAAATAAAGAGTACAGAGCTTGTGTAGTGTACATTCAATCTTAATGATATTTACGGAGCTCTGGAAACATGACGGGTACGGAGCTCGGTATATTAAACAATCGCACTACAATATTGTATGCTACAGTCCATATTCAAGAGTCAACGATTCAGTTTATAATTAAAAGAGAACATGTCAGTGGAAGGTAATGCTTTAATCTAATATTACAATACATCAGCATAAATACATAACTTTGATTCAACCTAGTTATCTACTGTGTAACTTTATTTATCTCTTTACAGGTTTCACGTTAATGCCCGGTACTATAATTGGAATACTGCTTGGTGGTACAATAACAACAAGGGTCGCCGGGAGCCAGCGAAGATTTGTCGTGCTAACACTTATTTTGCACAGTATAACGGTAGTGGGATATAGTATACTAACGTCCATTGGTTGCCAAAACGATAGCATTGCTGGGCTGACGACGGAGTACGGATTTAATAGTCATTTGAATGATGGAACAAGGTACGGCGCAGGCAGTGGTGCAGCCAGGATTACTTCAATTATTATTGTTCTTTCAGATGGGTAGCAGGCTTTACCCAACATCAAGACCGCGTGTGGGGGGGGGGGGGGTATTGTCTTGTCACTGCAAAAACGTCCTAAAATATCGCTTACTTTACGCGCGAGTTTGAAAATGTCAACACGTTGTTTCTCGCCTAAAATAGCCGAGTAAAGTATACGCGCCGAGATACGACGTTTTGTGTACGGAGCTTTTTCGTTAAATTAATGTACGACGTTTTGACGCTGCATCCGATCACTAGCATATTTCTTTCATATTTCAGCAAGGGTCGTATTATTGTTGTTGTTGTTGTTGTTGTTGTTGTTGTTGCTGTTGTTGTTGTTGTTGTTGTTGTTGTTGTTGTTGTTGTTGTGTTATGGCATATTGTACAAAACTTGTTTTTATCGGGGGCCAGCTGTTGCCATGGCAATCGTTTGTTTGACTTTGATTCAAACGATTTTAAAACTTTGATTTTTTTTCATCAAATCTTGTTTCTTGGGGTGGGGGTTTTATCCAAGAAGAGCGTAGTGATGTGTAACGTGATGGTGTTAAATCGGTGTGGGAAGTATAAATGGCCAGTGTATCCGGTGGCCATCTTTGTTTTTGTATTTTCAGCCCGCATTCACGGGTTAAAGGGAAGATTTCCCGCAACCACTATAGAAGTTGTAGCAATCGGGTGCGGCGGTAATTTTTTTCTTGCTTTTCTTTCTTTCTTTTTTAATAATGTCGAAAATTATAACAGAGACCGATGGGCATCTTTATTGAAATACAAAATTTTCCCTTTTTATTCCGGTAATTGATAGTCACAGCTTTGATATCAACGCACCTTGTAACCTGGACTGCACGTGCGAGGAGGGCGTCTACTCTCCGGTCTGTGGTGCCGACGGAGTGACGCACGCAACGGCCTGCTACGCAGGTTGTGAGTCGATAGACCCACAAAATACCACGGTAAGAACAAATTCAAATTTAACACTATTTCATCCGCGACTCAAACATGACACACTTCTGTAAAATGAATAGAAAATATTTAATGCAAAGATAAAATCAGAGAAATAAATAAAATGTGTTATTTGTTTCATTGTTTTCTCCAAAGTACAATGCCCTGGTGGAATCAAAGTCCCTGATTTCCTAGACTGGACTATTCCACATATCTAATAGGGGGTCGGTTCCCACATTTGTTTAATTATCTATGGGTTTTTGTTTATGGGCTGAAACAATTCACTTCTGCATTTTGTGCATATTGCACAGACATACAAACGCACCCAGATCTGAATCCTCTGATAAGTGGAACCATCTGTTCTTTTTAGCAATTAAACTTTCAGGTGTCTTGCTGATGGCCTGCACCAGACTCTGTAGTTTCCAACACCCCTCTCCCCTGCCAATCAAACTTTTTTTGGCTAACTTGGTAGCTAGCACATGGAACCTTTAAAGGTTAAACTTAATAAGCGTACGTGTGCGATTTGATTTTGCGTACCAGTATTTGTCTAACATACGAAACAACTCATCTACCATTATACTGTGCAAGTCAACAGAATGTTACCATTTCAAAACAGGTGTACCAGGACTGCAAGTGCATCAATCAAACTCAAAACAGCTTCTCCGTCGAGTCTTCTTCCAATTATGCAACCAAAGGAGCATGCGCAACGACCTGTGACATACTGATACTCTTTATCGTGTCCTTTTGTGTCGTCTCTGCCGCCAAGGCATCAACTCACAACTCGTCGTTTATGTTAAAGTTCAGGTAAAAAATGTTTTGAAGAGTCGCGGATATTGAAGTATTGTTGCGACATTTCAATTTTGATATTTCCCATTTCAGTAGATAACTCCAGGCCGAATACATACATTAGGCAGTTACCTCCGATTCGATCAATTTAAACAAGCGGTTTTAATTGTTTGTTCAAATTATTTGTTTAAGTTGATCGAGCTGTGATTGAAGGTTTGCATGGTGTGGATAATAGGAAGTAACTACATCTAGTAAACTTGCAGTTAAACTATGTGTAAATCTCGTTTGGTGGAAGTATCGGCTCTTATAAAACCTATTGTGGTCTCGACGTCTCATAAAGTGTACTCTGGTCGTTTCTCCGGATGACGAGCAGAGTATACTGCTCGAAAAGTCAATACCACAACGGCTCTTGTTCATGGCCAACACTCCTCCTATTGTGATATACAAACGGTTGTACCCCCGTGTTTACTAGCTTTAGGTTCTTCCTTAACAATTAAACAAATGAATAAATTTAAAAATGTTGTACTGATGATAATCGAAATGGCAAAATCCACTTCTTAAAAAGGGATAGTTCTATTTTGGTCTTTCAACCTGTATCAGTATAATGAGTTGAGTTGGTAGCAAATTTAAATAATAATGATAATAATAACTATTGTAACGACAGAGTTACTTTAACACAAAGGTTCTAACTGCATTTTTTTCTCTTGTGTTGTGTGTCTTCGTAACAATTGTTCTTCAGATCTGTCTTGCCCAAAGACAGAGAGTTTGCAGTGGGTTTGTCGACATTTTTCAGCAAAATACTGGGTGAGTCATTGTCCAGCATTGGAAAACTTGTGTGCTAACTAGCATGGGGAAAATAAAGGCCTCGATTTCAAGTCTACAGCGTAATAAGGGTCGCCGTTCAGTTAATGTTTATCTGTAAGATTCTGACAAGAAGAAGAAAGGCTGTTCCATAAAATGGGGCACGAATTTGATGGTGTTGAATGAATAATGACATGATTCTTCATTTTCTTTCTTGTATTTTTATGGTGGAGTAGGAGGGGTCATAAAAAGAACACGGTCTGTACGCTCGTAGAAATGCCGCTGATAAAGTGTGAATTGCGAGTATTCAAACTACTGGTAAACTTTGGAGAACCTTGGTACTGAGTTTTTGTTTTGTTTAAAGGAAACAAAAGTTCACATGATTGTAACCTGCTGAGATGTTCATTTAATAGTTTGACTTGCACAATCTTTCCCATTGGTATTGAAACTACTTGTTTTCAGAGCCAATGACCCTCTTTACATCTCCTTGCAGGTTTTATACCAGCTCCAGTCATCTACGGTGCTGCAATTGAATCCCAGTGTTTGTTCTGGCAGGAGTCGTGCGGGAAGACAGGGGAATGCAGGCAGTATGACCGGCCGGGCTTGCGATACGTCTACTTTGGACTTACTGCCGGCCTTAAACTCGTTGCTGTGCTGTGCTACTGCTTCAGCGCTTACTTTATTTTTAAGGTAAATGACTATCGAAAGAACCCTGTTTAATATCACTAATTCTCTGTGAATTATAGTATGAAGTACAACTATAACCAATAATAGGTGTATTTGCTTTTGTTGATTTTTTGCCGGAAAGGCTCACTTTCGTTATGTACGGTCATGTTCTTAATCTCATTCGATTACAATGTCTGTATATGTCCTTGTAGATATTTGTCTTACAGGTTATTTTTTCCTTAGTTAAAAGAGTCTCCGTTTCAAACACTGTCTACATTTACCGGTTTGAATTCTCAGTTGATATTGTGTTGATCAGCTTTAGTCTCTTTATTTTCCTTCAAGTTATTTTTTAGCACTCTGTAAATAAATGCAAAGTTAAATTGAACTCTTAAACTGTAAATCTAAATGGCAACGTAATTTATAATAATGTTTTAATAACACTAAATAGTATTTCCACACAAAACGAAAATGGTATAATTGTATAACTGTGATAGTTTTAGTATGCACATCAACGTCAACGTAATTTATGCATTGAAATGTCCAATCAAAGTTTACATGGCGTTTACCTAGAGTTGTTCTCAACCTGTATATAAAACCAATTATAATTTGTAATTGTTTTCAACAGAGTGATGCTTCACAGACTGAAAATGAAGACAAGAATAGCACGGAGTTACATGATAAGGCAAAAACAAGAACAGTGGTCTAAAAGTTAAGCTTGCTAAAGACACCTCGTTGATTGATGCAACAAAACCTTTCGAAAAAGTACACACGCTCTTATTTCAACAATGAATCAAACTAAACAACCAACCTTTGATAATTTTATTAAGGTGTAATTATTTTCAATCAATGCTGTAGAATTGGTTTTTTTTTAAGGGGAAACAGATTGTGATGCAGTGGTACATTGTGTTGGCACCTTTAGTTGATTCGAAGCGCTTGAGTAAATTGCATGTATTGCTCAACCATGGACATGACAATACGTAAAGATGCTTTTTGTGTATTAAATAGGTTCTTTTATTCGACAAAAATTGTAATAAGAGGGTAAAACGAATGATGCACAATATGAAAACAAGTACTAAATGAATAAACAAACTGGTGGTTTTTATGTTTTATTCATTTATTATAATTATTATTTTGTTAATACTGTTATTATTATAGCTTTTAGTTTTTTATGAACAAAAGAAAATAACTGCTATCTACATTAAAGGTTTTACGTGGTATCTTTTTGTGATATGTTAATGCGCCACACGTAAAAAAAGATAACAATTGATTCACATTGATTGTGTTATAACCATTGACTCAAATAAAATTACAAGAATATAATCACAAGGTCACAAATCTGTACTAGGCCTATTCCCTTTCACGAGGCGAATTTGAGTAAAATGCACAAGTCAGATTTCACCGAGTGATTTTATTCTGCGACAATGCACGGACAACATGCATTAAATATTTGTTTCATGAAACACACACAAAATCCTTGCCGTTTAAACAAGAAACACATAAACAAGACACGGAAACTCGTCAACCCAGCACTCTTGATTTTTTATTTTATTATTATTATTTTTTATTTAATTATGTTTTTTTTTTTTTTTTGGGGGGGGGCTTTTTTCAGAAACCTCTAAAATCGTGGGCGATTCCATGTTAACACAACCGTGTTCCGACAATCAAATGACAAGGATCTATAATTGATTTATTTACTAGCTGATGTTGTTTTAATGTTCTTGGTTACAGTTATTTGGAACTCGTTGGTTTGTTCTGAATACCATTGCAACTTAAATTACTTTTTTAGAAACGCATTCGCAACGCCACTTTATTTTTGTTAATTTTTTCTAAAACTGTGTTCATTATTAACGTCTTAACTGTAAATGGTATTATTTCCTGAGAGACTTACCTAAACATTTTGCTTACTTATCGATAACTAGTTTAAAACGTGTATTTCGCTTGACAATAAATAAATTAAAATGAGTTGTACCAATCCCTAATTCTGTTATTCACTGTTTTATGAGACATGATTACAAATTTATGTTTATGAGTGAACACACACTTTTGGCTAACATGTTTTGATCGTTCATCGCTATCGTTCAAATCTCTGATACGTTTAGCGACATGACAGCGTTAAGCGATGGCTATCTATCTTCGCAGAAAATACAAGTTTGCGTTCAAACATTCGACTTTATTTTTTGCCACAGTGTACAAAGAGCTTATTAATGTCAGCAAAGAAAGAGTTAAAAATAAAACAAAATTGGTCACAATTGCCGAGTCCCGAAGTTTCTCCTTCCCCTCTCTCCTTCTCTCTCTCTCCCTCTTCTCTCTCCCTCTCTCTCCTCTCTCCTCCCTCCCTCCCTCCTCCTCTCCCTCCCTCCTCTCTCTCTCTCTCCTCCCTCCTCCTCCTCCTCTCCTTCTCTCCTCTCTCTCTCTCTCTCTCTCTCTCTCTCTCTCTCTCTCTCTCTCTCTCTCTCTCTCTCTCTCTCTCTCTCTTCTCTCTCTCTCTCTCCTCTCTCTCCTCTCTCTCTCTCTCTCTCTCTCTCCTCCTCTCTCTCTCTCTCTCTCCTCTCTCTCTCTCCTCTCTCTCTTCTCTCTCTCTCTCTCTCTCTCCTCTCTCTCTCTCTCTCTCTCTCTCTCTCTCTCTCTCTCTCTCTCTCTCTCTCTCTCTCTCTCTCTCTCTCTCCTCTCTCTCTCTCTCTCTCTCTCTCTCTCTCTCTCTCTCTCTCTCTCCTCTCTCTCTCTCTCTCTCTCCTCTCTCTCTCTCTCTCTCTCTCTCTCTCTCTCTCTCTCTCTCTCTCTCCCTCTCTCTCTCTCTCTCTCTCTCCTCTCTCTCTCTCTCTCTCTCTCCTCTCTCTCCTCTCTCTCCTCCTCTCTCCTCTCTTCTCCTCTCTCTCTCTCCTCTTACCCCAATCATTCTCTGTTCCAATATGTTTGTTAAATTTTTCCCACCAGTCAAGTTTGTAAACGTGCTTAATTACACAATTTGTGTATTATGTCTGGGGATTTAATTACATCAAGTTTGTGTGAGAACGCTACTGTACATTGTAATTGTATTGATATTGAAAAGGCAAAGAGGACAAAGGATTAAGCTCTTTTCAAAATAGAGACGCAAGTGCGTGTATGTTAATTACTTTCGATGTGGTCCTTTCGTTTATTATATACTTCATCACTCCATCATAATTATAATAGAATAACTATTCAATCATCCTTACTCGAGCCATGAAAACATATTGGGAAGGATATGGCCACAATGTGTTCGTACCGCAGGCATGCAAGGGGTCCTTAGGCAGCTGGCCATATTGAACCATACACCACGGAGCACAGCCTGAGATAGAAAGTGTTTTATTTGTTTTTCTGGAGGGAGGAAAAGCGGAGGGCCTGGAGAAAAACACTCGTGACATAGGCGAGAACCAACGCACAACTCTACTCACATTATTGCGCTTAGCCGTGAATCGAACCAGTGCAAAGGGACACCTCATGTTACACCATTAAGTGAGTGTATAGCCTAATGTTGAGCTCGAGTTTATCAAAATGATCGAATGGATAGTTATGTTAGATTGAAATGACATTTACGTTCATAACACTGATCATACTCTATAGGGAAACGGTGTGCCCGGATTTATTATAAGAATATAAACATCAGGTTATAATGGAAAGCAGTAATCAACGAAACGAAAGTGACAGTGTCCAACCAAGTACGGTAAGTACCTTGATCAGTATGAAGTTTTTAAAACTAACAATTTTCCGGTTAACATAATTGTTTGTCTTCAAGTTTTCTATTATGGTAGTTTTCTTTAAACAAAAATAGGAAAGAAATACAACAAACTCGATGCACAAGCAAACTATGTCAATATAATACTCTGGTTTTGTTTGTGTTTATGGAAAACTTTTGAAAGGGGCACCAAGGCAATGACCAGGGGCAACGGTGGCAGTTGCCTCTGTGTGAAGTACCAGGCCTAGTTTGTGGGAAACTTTTGAAGGGTGCACCGCTACTATGACCAGGGGCATCGGGGGCAATTGCCTTGGAAATGCGTAAATTTGAACTCATGTTATTAATGAAACTGGATTAATTTTATTTTTATAAACTAACCGGAACAAAAATCTATACAAAACTCATTGTCTGGTTTGTTTAGGGTGTGACTAACAATCATGACAAACCACAGAGAAGGGAGGAATTTAGAAAAAAATCACTTGAAGTTCCGAGTTTATCACCAGACAGCACCACGGACAACTCACCACACAAAGAACGATCAAGGAAACACGGAGCAGAGGCGCAAATACGGGATAAGGCGAAATCGAGAGAGAAGTGCATCGCGATCCTAACAATATGCGTGGCCATTCTCACAATTGCAGCCACTGTTTTCGCGTTGCTGTATTTTACAGGTTTGGAAGAACTTTTACTTAAAACCCTCAAACGAGGCACGCTGTCAGCACCTGCTGACATATTTTGATATTTCCATTGTCTTAACACATCGTACACACTGGTCAGCTCGTAAGCCACAAGATCGTAAGCTTTACCATACATGCTGCACGTCCTAGAGGGGCGTGTCAATCAACATGGGACAGAGCAAGGTTGGGCTCGAAAAGGTTTGCCAATATTGTCAGTTTATAATTGTCAATGGTAGATGAACCAAATTATATAAATTTATTAATTAAGAAAACAGTTAAGCTTTAACTTTATCAAGCAGTACCTGGGCATATGTAGACAACACACTTAGATAATCTTTGTAAAAATGGAAAACAAAACCTACAGAAAGAAAAAAATGTCAGCACGTACCGGAGGGACGTTTGGCACAATTAGGTGCCACGTTTGAGGGTAAAAAAAGTACACAATACTTGCGATTGTAGAGAAAACAATCATGATTTTTTATAGACTGTGCAAGTCTCGCGCGTGCTCGAAATTAGACCCGTTTAATGTCGTGAGTTTGTTTCCTTTATGCGCTAAAGCAATGTACGTGGGACCAAAGTATAGTCCCCAAAATGTTCGAATATTGCACGGTCTACAACCGAATAAAATGTGTTCATTTTCTTAGAAGTAGTATCAAAATAATCTTCGACAACGGTTTTGAAAATTGCCAATGAGTTCACGACATTTTGTGTATTTCTTTTTCTAAGGGGCCTCTCAAGATAACTACATAACAGTCCCGTCAGGAAAACTACATAATTTCAGTAAGTCAATGTTCTCAATAGAAAAATTCAAAGAATTATTGGTATGCTCACAAAATGTTCTTCAAAATTCTAATTACCTTTTTGTTCTTCAAAATGTTGTAAATGGTTATAGACTTATAGGGATTTGTGCATCTTTCTTTGAAAAAATTAGTAGGCCTACTGTTTTATCATTATTAATATTATTATCATTATTATGACTATTATTATCGAATGGAAATATTGTTTATCATTTTAATCGAAATACATCACTCTAAAAACTCTGGGGTCAGAATTGACCTGGATCGCGGGTCCCAGTGAGGCTGACCCAATCATGGGTCATGCTGACCCGGACACTGGTGAACAATTTGGATTTTGACTCGGATGCCGCGCAAGTTTAACACAGTTTCAGGTCAGTTTGACGCAGATTGCAGATTCCGGGTCATACTAATCTCGAGAGAGGGCTCAGGCCCAAAGCGACCCGGAATCCGGATTAACTCTGACCCTGGATTTTTTGAGTGCAGTCGTAATGTGCTACGGTATTATAATGCAGTTATATTCTATTATCCCCACAAAAATACTAACGAACTAAATGAATTGTATTTCACTTATTTGTGTTATTATAATTGTTATCGAGACAGGTCCGGTAGCTATCGATTTTTCAATCACAGTAAACATGACGTTCACAGAAGATTACACAAATTCGTCATCGTTAAAGTATAAGTCACTTCAATACATCCTAATGTTGACTGTAAGTATAGTTGTGAATTATATTCAAGCTTTGTGAATTAAATTTAAGATCTGTTGTTTACTTTGATTTAAATTCTTTTATTGATGGGAAAATGTAAGCAACTTACCAAAGACCCCACATCCACATTGATGATTATTTTGTATGTTTCAGATGAATGACATATTCCTAAATAGCGACCTTGGAAGGGTATACAATGGCACACAAGTCCATGGTTTCAGGTTAGTCAATATTTCCTTATCACTTTACATTTGTTATCTTATTATTTATAGATAAAGATGAAATTTAATATCCTTTTGATAGTTGTTCATAGTGTGCCTCCTATAAAAAAAAATATGATTTTATGAATCTTGTCAAACAAAACAAAGGTTCGGAAAGAAATATTGCGTAAGATACATAATTGTGCAGACATTTCATACGAACATGGACACAAATTTAGGTAATTTTTTTGTGACCGACGACCGACGATCGACGACCGACGACCGACGACCGACGACCGACGACCGACGACCGACGACCGACGACCGACGACCGACCGACGACGACGACGACGGACGACGGACGACGGCCGACGACCGACGACCGACGACCGACGACCGACGACCGACCACCGACGACCGACCACCGACGACCGACGATCTGGTTACGCCACTGCATTCTTTGTACATCACCTGCTGCAAAAAGTAACTGAATAGTAATTTATAAGAATGACCCAAAATACGTCAAACATTTGTTCAGGGTCCCATTTTGTATGGCGTCCGAGAAGCATGCCAGCTTCATGAACACGTTGTAGCCGCGTCCTTCGCAATTTAGTTTCGCTGCTGCTAGTTAGGATGACTAGCTTTCTAAATTGTTACTTTTAAAAGAAATAAGAACAACAGAAGGAAACAAAAGATGCACATGTTTTAGAATACGTCTATGTTCGTTTTGGTGAAGCAATATTGTCGGTCGTCGGTCGTCGGTCGTCGTCATCGGTTGTCAGTCATCGGTTGTCGGTCCGTCTCCGTCCGCCGTCCGTCGTCGTCGTCGGACGTCGTCGGTCGTCGGTCGTCGGTCGTCGTCCTTTGTCTGTCGTCGGTCGTCGGTCGTCGTCCGTCGTCCGTCATCCATCGTCGTCCGATGTCCGTCGTCGACGGTCGTCGTCCGTCGTCAGTCGTCGGACGTCGTCGGTCATCGGTCGTCGGTCATCGGTCGTCGTCGTATGTCGTCTGTCGTATGTCGTCGGTCGTCCGTCTCCGTCCGTCGTTCATCGTCTGTCATCCGTCTCCGTCCGCCGTCCGTCGTCGTCCGTCGTATGTCGTCAGTCGTTGGTCGTCGGTCGTCGTCCGTCGTCCGTCTCCGTCCGCCGTCCGTCATTGTCGGTCGTCGTCCGTCGCCGGTCGTTGTCGGTCGTCTGTCGTCCGTCGTCGGTCGTCGTCCTTCGTCCGTCATCCATCGTCGTCCGTCGTCCGTTGTCCGTCGGTCGTCGTTCGTCGTCCGTCTCCGTCCGTCGTCCATCTTCGTCGTTGGACGTCGTCCGTCTCCGTCCGTCGTCCATCTTCGTCGTTGGACGTCTCCGTCGCCGGTCGTCGGTCGTCGGTCGGACGTCGTCGGTCGTCGTCTTTCGTTGGTCATCGGTCGTCCGTCTCCGTCCGTCGTCCATCATCTGTCGTCCGCCGGTCGTCGGTCGTCGTTCGGATGTCGTTGGTCGTGGTCCTTCGTCCGTCGTCCGTCGTCCGTCGGTCGTCCCGTCGTCGGTCGTCGGTCGTCCGTCTTCGTCCGTCGTCCATCGTCGTCGTTGGACGTCGTCGGTCGTCGTCCGTCGTCCGTCGTCCGTCGTCGGTCGTCCGTCGTCCGTCCGTCCGTCGTCCGTTGTCCGACGTTCGTCAACGTCGGTCGTCGGTCGTCGGTCGTCAGTCGTCGACCGTCGTCCGTCATCCGTCGTCGTCGGTCGTCGGTCGTCGGTCGTCAGTCCTCGACCGTCGTCCGTCGTCCGTCGTCGTCGTCGGACGTCGTCCATCATCCGTCGTCCGTCATCCATCGTTGTCCGTTGTCGTTGTCGACCGTCGTCCGTCATCCGTCGTCGTCGTCGTTGGTCGTCGGTCGTCGGTCGTCGTCGTCAGTCTCGACCGTCCGTCCGTCTCGTCCGTCGTCATCGTCGGACGTCGTCCATCGTCCGTCGTCCGTCATCCATCGTTGTCCGTCGGTCGTCGTCATCGGACGTCGTCCGTCATCGGACGTCGTCCATCGTCCGTCGTCCGTCATCCATCGTTGTCCGTCGGTCGTCGGTCGCCGTCCGTCGTCCGTCGTCTGTCGTCCGTCTCCGTCCGCCGTCCGTCGTCGTCGTCGGTCGTCGGTCGTCGACCGTCGTCCGTCGTCCGTCGTCATCGTCGGACGTCGTCGGTCGTCGGTCGTTGTCCGTTGTTCGTTGTCTGTCGTCGGTCGTTGGTCGTCGTCCGTCGTCCGTCATCCATCGTCGTCCGTCGGTCGTCGTCATCGACGTCGTCGGTCCATCGGTCGTCGGTCATCGGTCGTCGGTCATTGATCGTCATCTGTCGTTCGTCGTCCAGCTCCGTCCGTCGTCCGTCATCCATCGTCGTCCGTCGTCCGTCGTCCGTTGTCCGTCGGTCGTCCCGTCGTCCGTCCGTCGTCGCCGTCGGACGTCGGTCGGTTGTCGTCCGTCGTATGTCGTCGGTCCGTCGGTCGTCGGTCGTCGGTCATCGGTCGTCGTCGTCGTCGGTCGCCGTCTGTCGTCCGCCGTCTGTCTTCGTCCGCCGTCCGTCGTCGTCCGTCGTCCTTCATCCATCGTCGTCCGTCGTCCGTCGTCCGTCGGTCGTCGGTCGTCCGTCGTCCGTCGTCGTCGTCCGTCAGTCCTCGACCGTCGTCCGTCGTCCGTCGTCATCGTCGGACGTCGTCCATCGTCCGTCGTCCGTCATCCATCGTTGTCCGTCGGTCGTCGTCATCGGACGTCGTCCGTCATCGTCGTCGATCATCGGGCGTCGGTCGTCGGTCGTCGACCGTCGTCCATCGTCCGTCGTCGTCGTCGGACGTCGTCGGTGGTCGGTCGTCGTCCGTTGTCCAATGTCTGTCGTCGGTCGTCGGTCGTCGTCCGTCGTCCGTCTCCGTCCGTGTCCATCGTTGTCTGTCGTTCCGTCGCCAGGTTCGCTCGGTCGTCGGGCGATCGGAGTCGTCGGTCGTCGTCCATCGATCCGTGTCCGTCATCCATCGTAGTCCGTCGGTGTCGTCATCCGTCGTCCGTTCGTCCGTCGTCGTTGTCGTCCGTCGGTCGTCGTCATCGGACGTCCGTCCGTATCGGTGTCGATCATCGGTCGTCGGTCGTCAGTCGTCGACCGTCGTCCATCGTCAGTCGTACGTGTTCTATACAGCAGAGTCGTCGGTGGGTCGGTCGTCGTTCCATTTGTCCAGTGTTCTGTCGTCGGTCGTTCGCGTCGTCGTCCGTCGGTCCGTCATGGTCATCGGTCGTACGGTCGTTTGATCGCCGTCCGTCGTCCGTGATCGTCCGTCTCGTCCGTAGTCGTCATCCATCGATCGTCCGTCGTCAGATCGTCCGTCGTCCGTCGTCCGTCGTCGGTTGTCGGTCGTCGTCCGTCGCCGGTCGTCGATCGTCGGTGTTGGACGTCGTCGTCGGTCTTTCCGGTCCGTCGTCCGTCGTCGTCGGAGTCGTCGGTCGTCGTCGCCGTCCGTTCGGTCCGTCTCCGTCCACCGTCCGTCGTCGTCGTCGGACGTCGTCGGTCGTCGGTCGTGACGTCGTTGTCGTCCTCGTCATCGTCGGAGGTCGCACTTCGGTCGTCGGTGTCGTGTCCGTTTCGTGGTCTGTCGTCGGTCGATTGGTCGTCGTTCCGTCGGTCCGTCATCATGTCGTCCGTCGGTGTCGTCATCAGGACGTCGATCGCGTCATCCGGTCGGTCGGTCATCGGTCGTCGGTCATTGATCGTCATCTGGTCGTTCGTCGTCAGTTTCGTCCGTCGTCCGTCATCCATCGTGTCAGTCGTCCGTCGTTCCGTCGTCCGTCGTCCGGTCGGTCGTCCGTCGTCGTCGGCTCGTGTCCGTCTCGTCGGTCGTCGAGCGTCTCGGTCCATCGGTCGTCGGTCGGGTTGATCGCCGTCCGTAGTCCGTCGTCCGTCTCCGTCCGTCGTCCGTCATCCTTGTTGTCCGTTGTCCGTCGTCCGCTCGTCCGTCGTCCGACGTCCGTCGTCGTTCAGTCGGTCGTCGTCCTCGGACGGTTCGTCCGTCATCGGGTCGTCGATCATCGGTGCTCGGTAGTCGGTCGTCGACCGTCGTCCATAGTCCGTCGTCGTCGTCGGACGTCGTCGGTGGTCGGTCGTCGTCCGTTGTCCAGTGTCTGTCGGTCGGTCGTCGGTCTCGTCGTTCGTCGTCCGTCCATCGGTCATCGGTCGTGTCGGTCGTTGATCGCCGTCCGTCGTCCGCGTCCGTCTCGTCCGTCGTCCGTAACTCCATCGTCAGCCGTCGTGTCGGTCCCGTTCGTCCGTCGTCCGTCGTCCGTGTCGGTTGTCGGTCGTGTCGCGACGTCGGTGGTTGTCGGGTTGTTCGTCCGTCGGCGGTCAGTCGTCGTTCTCCGGTCCGTCGGTCCGTCGTCGCGGTGTCGTCGCCGTCGTGGTCCGTCTCCGTCCACGTTCCGTCGTCGTCGTGTCGGACGTCCGGTCGGTCGTTCGGTCGTCGACCGTCGTCCTGTCGTCCGTCGTCATCGTGGACGTGTACTCGGTCGTCGGTCGTCGGTCGTTGTTTCGTTGTCTGTCGTCGGCGCTGGTTCATCGGTCGGTCGGTCGTTGATCGCTGTCGGCGTTCCGTCGTCCGTCTCCCGTCCGTTGTCCTTCATCCATCGTCGTCCGTCGTCCGTCGTCCGTCGTCCGTCGTCCGTCGTCCGTCGTCCGTCGTCGGTTGTCGGTCGTGTCGGTCGCCGGTCGTCGGTCGGACGTCGTCGTCCGTCGTCCGTCCGCGTCCGTCGTCGTCGTCGGACGTCATCGTTGTCGGTCGTGCCGTCGTCCGTGTCTGTGTCCGTTCGTCCGGTCCGTCATCGTCGTCGGTCGTCGTCGTCCGTCTCGTTCCGTCCGTCCGTCGGCGTCGTCGTCGTCCGTTTGCGATCGTGATCGTCGTCGTCGTCGTCCGTCCGTCCGTCCGTTTCTTCGTCGTTGGACGTCGTCCGTCTCGTGCGTCCGTCGTATCGTCGTCGGTCGTCCGTCTCCGTCCGTCGTCCATCGTCGCGTCGTCGGTCGTCGTCGTCCGTCGTCGTCCGGTCGTCCGTCGTCCGTCGTCGTACGTCTCAGTCGGGCGTCGTCGTCGGTCGTCGTCCGTCGTCGTCGTCGTCCGTCGTCGTGTCGTCTCGTTCGTCGTCGGTCGTCGGTCGTCGTCGTCAGTCGTCGACCGTCGGTCCGTCGTCCGTCTCGCGGCGTCGCTCGTCCGTCGTCGTCGTCATCGTCTCGCCGGTCCGTCGTCCGTCGTCGTCCCTCGGATCGTCCATCGTCCTCGTCCGTCATCCATCGGTCGTCGGTCGTCGGTCGCCGTCTGTCGTCCGTCGTCTGTCTTCGTCCGTCATCTTCGTCGTGACGTCGTCGGTCGTCGTCCGTCGTCTGTCGTATGTCGTCGTCGTCCGTCTCCGTCGTCGTCCATCGTCGTCGTTGACGTCGTCGGTCCCGTCCGTCGTCCGTCATCTGTCGTCCGTCGTCTGTCGTCCGTCTCCGTCCGCCGTCGTCCGTTGTCCGTCGGTCGTCATCGGTCGTCGGTCGTCGGTCGTCAGTCGTCAGTCGTTCGCCGATCGTCCGTCGTCCGTCGTCCGTCTCCGTGTCAGTCATCGGTTGTCGGCCCGTCTCCGTCCGCCGTCCGTCGTCTCCGTCCGCCGTCCGTCGTCGGTCGTCGGTCGTCGGTCGTCGGTCGTAGTCTGTCGTTCGTCGTCCGTCTTCGTCCGTGCCGTCGTCCATCGTCGTCGTCGGACGTCATCGTCGTCGTCCGTCGTCCGTCGTCTGTCGTCGCTCTGTCCGCCGTCCGTCGTCGTCGTCGGACGTCGTCGGTCGTCGGTCGTCGGTCGTCATCCATCGTCGTCGTCCGTCGTCTGTCGTATGTCGTCGGTCGTCCGTCTCCGTCGTCGTCCATCGTCGTCGTTTGACGTCGTCGTCTCCGTCCGCCGTCCGTCGTCGTCGTCGGTCGTCGGTCGTCGGTCGTAGTCTGTCGTTCGTCGTCCGTCTTCGTCCGTTGCCGTCGTCCATCGTCGTCGTCGGCGTCATCGGTCGTCGTCCGTCGTCCGTGTCGTCGTCCGTCTCGTCCGCCGTCCGTCGTCGTCGTCGGACGTCGTCGGTCGTCGTCGTCGTCGTCTCCATCGTCGTCGTCCGTCGTCTGTCGTATGTCGTCGGTCGTCGTCTCCGTCTGTCGTCCATCGTCGTCGTTTGACGTCGTCGTCACCGTCCGTCGTCCGTCATCTGTCGTCGGTCGTAGTCTGTCGTTCGTCGTCCGTCTTGTCCGTTCCGTCGTCCATCGTCGTCGTCGGACGTCACGCCCGTGTCGTTCGGTCTGTCGCGTCTCTGTCGCCGTCCGTCGTCGTCGTCGACGTCGTCGTCGTCGGTCGTCGGTCGTCATCCATCGTGTGTCCGTCGTCTGTCGTTGTCTCGTTCGTCTCCGTCTGTCGTCCATCGTCGTCGTTTGACGTCGTCGGTCACGTCGTTGTCCGTCATCGTCGTCGGTCGTCGTCGTCAGTCGTCAGTCGTCGCCGATCGTCCGTCGTCCGTCGTCCGTCTCCGTGTCAGTCATCGGTTGTCGGCCCGTCTCGTCCGCCGTCCGTCGTCTCCGTCCGCCGTCCGTCGTCGGTCGTCGGTCGTCGGTCATCGTCGTCGTCGTCGTCGTGTCTGTCGTTCGTCGTCCGTCGTCCGTCGTCGTCGTGGGACGTCGTCGGTCGTCGTCGTAGTCTGTCTTTCGTCGTCCGTCTCGTCCGTTGCCGTCGTCCATCGTCGTCTGTCGTCCGTCTCCGTCCGCCGTCCGTCGTCGTCTCGGACGTCGTCGGTCGTCGGTCGTCGGTCGTCGGTCGTCATCCATTGTCGTCCGACGTCCGTCGTCCGTCGGTCGTCGTCGGTCGTCGGTCATCCGCCGTCCGTCATCGTTGGACGTCGTCTCTCGTTTGTTGTCGTTCGTCGTCGGTCGTCGGTCGTCGGTCGTCAGTCGTCGGTCGTCGCCGGTCGTCCGTCGTCCGTCAACACGTTGTAGCCGCGTCCTTCGCAATTTAGCTTCGCAGCTGCTAGTTAGGATGACTAGCTTTCCAAATTGTTACTTTTAAGAGAAATAAGAACAACAGAAGAAACGAAAGATGCACATGTTTTAGTATACGTCTATGTTCGTTTTGGTGAAGCAATAATACTTGATTCTCCATAGAAATACTTCAAGCTTACGTATGTAAATTATATTTATGCACTGCAGCAAGGGGAGTGTTGTTGCGAATGCATCAGTGTATTTCGTTGAGGCCTCTGCAGATGAAGAAACAGCAAAAGACCCCGACACTGTACCCGGCTTGTTCGTTGATGCTGTGGAGGAAGTAGTTCAAAGGAATCGTCCGTCGTCTGTCCGTCGGTCGTCGTCGGTCGTCGGTCGTCGGTCGTCGTATCCGTGTCAGTCATCAGTTGTCGGCCCGTCTCCGTCCGTCGTCCGTCGTCTCCGTCCGCGTCAGTCGTCGTCGTCGTCGACGTCGTCGTCCGTCGTCCGTCCGAGTCGTCGGTCGTCAGTCGTCGTCGTCATCGTCGACGTCGTCGTCGTTGGTCGTCGTTCTTCGTCGGTCGTCGGTCGTGCGTCGTCGCCCTCGTCGTCGTCGTCGTCGGTCGTCGTCGTCGTCGATCTCGTTCGTCGTTCCGTCTCCGTCCGTCGTCCGTCGTCATCGTCGGACGTCGCCGGTCATCGGTCGTCGTCTGTTGTGTCGTCGTCCGTTTCTGTCGTTGCCGTCGTCGATCGTCGTCGTCAACGTCGTCGGTCGTCCGGTCGTCGTCCGTCCGTCCGTCGTCTGTCGTCCGTCTCGTCCGCCGTCCGTCGGTCGTCTCGTCGTCGTCGGTCGTCGGTCGTCAGTCGTCAGTCGTCGCCGTCGTCCGTCGTCCGTCTCCAGCTCCGTGTCAGTCATCGGTGTCGTGTCGGTCGTCGTCCGTCCGGTCCGTCCGTCGTCTCCGTCCGCCGTCCGTCCGTCGTCGTCGGTCGTCGGTCAGTCGGTTCGTGTCGGTCGTCGGTCATCGTCTGTCGTTCGTCGTCCGTCGTCCGTCGTTGTCGTCGGACGTCGTCGGTCGTCGGTCGTAGTCTGTCTTTCGTCGTCCGTCTTCGTCCGTTGCCGTCGTCCATCGTCGTCGTCGGACGTCATCGGTCGTCGGTCGTCGGTCGTCATCCATCGTCGTCCGTCGTCCGTTGTCCGTCGGTCGTCGTCGGTCGTCGGTCGTCGGTCGTCCTTACCGTGTCAGTCATCAGTTGTCGGCCCGTCTCCGTCCGTCGTCCGTCGTCTCCGTCCGCCGTCCGTCGTCGTCGTCGTCGGACGTCGTCGTCCGTCGTCCGTCGTATGTCGTCGGTCGTCGGTCGTCGGTCGTCGTCTGTCATCGTCGGACGTCGTCGGTCGTTGGTCGTCGTCTTCTTCGTCGGTCGTCGGTCGTCGGTCGTCGGTCGTCGGTCATCGGTCGTCGGTCGTCGGTCGTCGGTCGTCGTCTGTCGTTCGTCGTCCGTCTCCGTCCGTCGTCCGTCGTCATCGTCGGACGTTGCCGGTCATCGGTTGTCGTCTGTTGTTCGTCGTCCGTCTCCGTCCGTTGCCGTCGTCCATCGTCGTCGTCAGACGTCGTCGGTCGTCGGTCGTCGTCCGTCGTCCGTCGTCTGTCGTCCGTCTCCGTCCGCCGTCCGTCGTCGTCGTCGGACGTCGTCGGTCGTCGGTCGTCGGTCGTCATCCATTGTCGTCCGACGTCCGTCGTCCGTCGGTCGTCGTCGGTCGTCGGTCATCCGCCGTCCGTCATCGTTGGACGTCGTCTCTCGTTTGTTGTCGTTCGTCGTCGGTCGTCGGTCGTCGGTCGTCAGTCGTCGGTCGTCGCCGGTCGTCCGTCGTCCGTCAACACGTTGTAGCCGCGTCCTTCGCAATTTAGCTTCGCAGCTGCTAGTTAGGATGACTAGCTTTCCAAATTGTTACTTTTAAGAGAAATAAGAACAACAGAAGGAAACGAAAGATGCACATGTTTTAGTATACGTCTATGTTCGTTTTGGTGAAGCAATAATACTTGATTCTCCATAGAAATACTTCAAGCCTTACGTATGTAAATTATATTTATGCACTGCAGCAAGGGGAGTGTTGTTGCGAATGCATCAGTGTATTTCGTTGAGGCCTCTGCAGATGAAGAAACAGCAAAAGACCCCGACACTGTACCCGGCTTGTTCGTTGATGCTGTGGAGGAAGTAGTTCAAAGCGCTATCAACCAAGCAGACTGCTGCCTCGGTGTAACGATAATAGATGTGTCAGTTGTAAAGGGTAAGCGACTCAGACCTTAAAAAGAATTATGTTGAGGTCACCAACTTGTAAAATTAAATGCCACGTTATCAGCCAATGTATCTGGTAAGTGGCACTTGTATCTTTTGGTTTGCTTAGCAAATAAATAAACAAATATTTGTTATTGTTGTTCTTGTTATTGTATTATCATTACTATTGCTATAATTATTTTAAAGTTTAATTCAGTATGGTTAATTTTTTTTGATAAATTTTGGGGGGTTGGTTTGTTTGTTTGTTTGTTTGTTTGTTTGTTTTTGATTTGTTTGTTGGACCACGTTTATCAGGACAAAGAGTTGAACAAAGGGGGTCCACGATTGGAGGTCATCACACGCTCGTTTGCGTATGTGTGGTGTTCCCCCACCCCCCTTCTCTATCTCTTCCTGTCCACGAATAAGTCGACATATCGTGTTATTTCATCTCTCACCGAGGCAACTTTAAAAACCATCACTATAGACCATGTTACATTTGTTTACAGAGTGGTGACCTCGTACATTATAATGCTATTCCTGACAGGCAAGACGCTACACAGGCTCAATGGGAAAATTTATATTTTGGGTCATGATTTTCACATAAATTCAAAATTTACAAAAGCAACAGCTGTACAGCTTTTGAGATGTCCCCCCCCCCCTCCTTACTTCATATCAAAAGTTGAGGGAAATCAGACAGTGCGATCTCCATAAAACATAAGATTTGTTGTATTCTTCCATTGAGCTGTGTACAAATGTGCCCGCCGGAAGTCAAGGCTCTGTGGCTCTTTTGTAAACGTGATGTCACAGGTCACGTCGTCTATACGTGCTGGTACCACTGCCACAAAGTACTACACTTTCCAGTCTAGCATTGTATGTGTGAGTTTCTTCTGTTCGTACAACTGGTATCATCTGGAATGGTTTGGGGAACTTTGTGGCATGACCCAGTTTGCCACGCGATTATACCGATGGTAATATGATTTTAGACTGAGAAGTCGACTTTTAATCTTTGTTTCAGGAAGAAGATCTAATAGCACGATATTCCTCGATACATGTTTAGTTGTGTTATGTCATTTCTAAAGCACGCTAAAAAATAGTACCGTCGTCACAATTATTCCTAATCCATCACAAGCTAGAAGAAGTGGTAGGGCTACAACTGTTGTTGTAACTAAGCCAGCGAATAATTTTACCACTGAAAATATGGTTTCACCACCAGTCGACCAGACGGAGCTCTCAACGACAGTGCTGGTTACCGATCAACCGCTCGTTCCCGAAACGGCTACCTCAGCATCAGAGTCCACAACTACAGATCAAGTTTCTGAATACTCGTCGGCCAATGGTTACAGTACGGGTTCTGTTGTGCCAACAGGTAGATTAACGTTTTCTGTCGCTTCATAAATTGACAGCAGAAAACACGGCATGTTATTTCTGTTTACAATAAATGCTTGGTTAATGTAATAATCGAGTTGTTAATTTGGAAGAGAAACGCGGGAACAATCTGTCACATAAAAACAAAATTACCAACAAGATGGGCTAGTCCTAACATTAGTTGAACAGATTTGATTGTCATTAACTCACAGAGGTGACGTGTGGAATCGACGAGTTCCGATGTCCAAGTGGAGTGTGTCTACAGCCTCACCTTCAGTGTGATCAGTTCCCAAATTGCGAAGATGGATCCGATGAAGGTCCGGCGTGTCCAGAAGGTAAACGGGTTTTAAGATAAATTGCGTTTTCAAAATGCCAGATTAATCCATACCCCTTCATCAAGGGAGAGTCAGAGCGGGTTTGTAGCAATCCAAAAGTGGCACTTTTAGTTCTATGTAGTGTTTAAACGGTTCCTAACTAGCATTTTCGAAGTTATGTTGCCCATACTTTAACTAATACTGTAGGCCTGCAATAGTGTTCTATGTATTTTTAACTTGCTATACTGTCAAAAGGTCACACGATTTCCCTGGTGGGACAAAACAGGTTTATCTATATAATCTGTCTATCTATTAAAAATTACCTTTTGAAGCTCTCGCAACTTTTTAAAATTCTGCGGTCCCCCCCCCCAAACTCACCCACCACTTATTTGTTTCCGGAGGTATTTTGCAAATTGAGACTTATCGCATTTTTATGTTAAAATTTGAGCAATAAATGACAGGATCTAGGCACTAAATAGCCATTAAAACAACAATGGTGATACAGATAACTTTGAGAGCGTCGTTTACCTTCTTTTTACAGCACATTGAATTGAATTAGAAAGCAAAATGTAGCTGACTAGACGGGTAGTTTTCCTATAATATTAAACGATTTCCATTTTATGGCTCATTCCACACACTTTCACAGTTCATTTGAAAAACACTTTATTTACCTGGTTTGTTTTAAACAATCACCTGTTCTCCTTAGAAATTCCCTGAGCTTGTTTCATTAATATATTCGTAAGTTAATATGATTTTACAAGGACAAAGTGTTTTTGTTGATGTCAAGGAGGTTTGTGTTCCACGGACGAATTTGTATGCGTCTCTAGTGGAGAATGTATTCCAACAGTGAACGTTTGCGACCACGTGCCTCACTGTGTCGACGCTTCAGATGAAGACGACTGCTATAACGGACCAGGTAACCATGCAACACAAAATCACCATCTATGAATTTCTGTTTCCGGGTCGTACTGGTCAGAAATCCGAGTCAGTTACGTTTACGTACTACTCACTCAGATTGATCCAAATAAAAGTAATAAAAAAAAATATAAATACATTTTTAAAAAGGGGGTCACAATGACGCGAAACTGGGTTTCATCAAGGGTAGTCCGTGTCAACTCTCACATAGGACTTCCGGGTCAAACTCACCGGAAAGTGGTTAACAATAATTACAGCCAAAATCAAGAAAAAGACTGCTATTTGGAATTTATTTGTTACAATAAAGTACAAACAATAAGAAAGGGACTGCATAAAAAAGCTATAAAGGGGTATTTCTATAGAACTTGTGTAGAATGTATAAATTATATCAATTATCTTTAATGAAATAACATCCTTAACTACTTGAATGTGCTCTTTGTCAACAAAAATACACAATATTGGCAATCAAGATTCTTACCATGATGCCAGCTTTTGGGTTTTCAATGATTTAAACAAGAGAACTATGAAGAAAGTTGAGTTGGTATTAACCTTCGCGAGGTTCAACTCTACGTAACATTCCTTTTGATGCAGTTTGTGGAGACCGAGGAGACACGCTCCTCCTACGTCACAACCAGACCTTGACAATCACCTCTCCACGTTTCCCTCTCACCTACACCCAATACGAGGAATGTTACTGGAACGTTGCTGGACCCACAGACACCCACATCGTCCTTGATATCCATCACACTGGTATCCCTATCCCGGATTCCCTCGTCATCCGAGAGATCCACGGCATCAACTCCACCAGACTGGTGATGTCCATACTCGATGACTTAGGCCAAGGATTGCGAATGGCCTTCCCTAGCCAGAGAATCCAGCTGTCTTTCGTAAGCACCTTCATTACACACGGTACCGGCTTCAATATCAGCATGCGAGCAGTGTACGAGAAGGGTGAGTACTAAAAGTTCAGTCTAAAAACTTCCGGGTCAGAATTGACCCGGGTCAGGATTGAGGTCTACGTCATTTTGGGTCTACTTGAATGCATGTTTAAAGTATGGAAATGTATCTCGTTTTTGCTTCTGTTTTGCTCACCCATGTTAGCACCATTAAAAACACAACATCGTTTGACCTACGGTGATCTGATGACATCATGACTTTGTTGTCACGTGGTCATTGCGTAAATCATTATCAGTCGCCGGCAGTGCATAATGAAGAGACCAGGAATTAAATGATATCAGGTCTACATAATATTTTTGAAAGTCTAAATAATAAGGTGTATTCACCGCCCGGTATTTACCGCCCTAAATTTTTTTTTTAAAACTCAGCTTGCGGGACCTACGCGTAGCAACGTAACAAAACGTGTTGTAATAAACGTTACGATGTAACGTTCACCTAAATGAGCTGTATGGCGTAAGGTAATGTTAATTTATTGCTCAACGTGACGTTACGATTTAACGTAATGTTACATTACACTGTAACGTAAAGTATTGTTAAAATGTAACATGACATGATGTTACGTACCTAACTTAACTTCACCTAAGATAGTTAGTTAGGCCACAATGTTTACTTGAGCCAGACAGAAAAACAGAGAGAAATAACCCACAAGAAAGGTTCTGCCTCGAAAGTTTTCCCTCGAAAGTTTCTCCCTCTTTTTTTTTCCTTGTGTGCGTTAATTAACGTTTAATTTGTCTGCATATTAATTAATATTGCATCGAATTCAATTTTCTTTTTTTAGAATACATCAAGTGTGAAGCCGGTCCGTACGTGTATACAGAGACCGAAGTATGTGATGATAAATGGAATTGTCCCGACGGCACAGATGAAAAAGGATGCGGTAAGAGTGCAAAATGATTTAGTGGTGGTGGACAGATGGGTTTAATAGGTGGAATGAATCTCGGCAGAGCACTCCCGACGAGCACTGTAGAAGATTGGTCGTTTCCGACCAGGAGTGAATATCAATAGCAAACTCTGCTGCTTTGTCTGCTGGGTGTTTTGGGGTGTTGGGGTGTTTGTTTGTTTGTTTGTTTGTTTGTTTGTTTGTTTGTTGGGGTGGTGTGTTAGAAAAAGGGACAAAGTGAAACTTTCGATCCGACTGGCAAAATCTGTTTTATGTGGTAATGTTGTTGTTGTTGTTGGGTTTTTTTTCGGGGGGGGGTTGTAATTCAGCTGACTGAATACTAGGTTTACCCGCAAGTATTGGTAAACGGTTGTTGGCACGGATTACCAAAAACGGTTTGATTGTTTTAACGGCCTTTGGGTAAAATTCATTTCTCTTAAATTTAAAGAATGAATCGTTGTCGGGATTAAAACGCAATAATTTTTGTTTCTCGTATTTACCTTCTATGAAGCTTGCAGCACAGATGGAATTCGTTGCAAAAATGGGGTATGTTCAGAAGACGAAGAAAACCCAATGTGTAACGGGATAGCTGAATGCAGAGATCTGTCCGATGAAGGACTTGACTGCAGTGGAGGTGAGCAATTGTTTACTGTTTGGGTTTTTAAAAGCATAATATTTTGGGACTGTACACATTTTGTCAACAACAATTTTTGAATCAGCCTAGTCCCAAAAAGATGTCCTCATATTGCAATGCGACTGTGTTGTTTTTGTAGTGTACTGCGTTGACATTCTTCACTCCGCGTGTAGAGAAATTCTGCCGTACAACAGGACTTACTTCCCGAACGACAACGCCGATAACATGAGGGATGCGTACGTGAAATACAGCACACTCCCTTCCTCTACGTCATCGAGCTGTGACGACTCAACCACGATGGCAGCTTGCATGCTCCTGTTTCCGGAATGTTCCCGTTTTGCAACTGCCGCACCACAGTCAGTATGCAGAGACTTTTGTAAAGCGCGTCTGGCTCAGTGCTTCCTGTCAACAGAGAGGGCCTTTCACTTCGGATGTGATAGTTTACCGACAGCTGCTGGATTGTCTACAACGTTAGAGTGTGCATACACCGAAGAAGGTAAACGTGTTGCTGTACATCGATGTAACAAAAACTTATGAAAAACTTAGTTTTCCTGAGGAATGCCGATTCAATTTGTTTCACTTTATGAAATAGATCAGAAACATTAAACTACAAAGAAAACACTCTAAGCCTGATTTATAAGTGACTCTTCTAGCATTCATTGCATGAAACCTTCGAAACCCACATCTAACTTGAAAAATAGCCCAGCACCTCACGTGCACTAAAAACGCATAACAAAATACAGCACCCGAAATGAAATGTTAATAAAAAGTTATTAGAAAACGAACCTTCACCTCTAATTCTCCTCATTACAAAACAAACAAAGAAACACCCCAACAAAAAAAACGTTTATGTAATATTTTTAGCTTATATTAATTGGTGATTCATGCTTAAATAGAACCGTCAGTTTTAGTTATACCGTATCGGGGATATGTCATTTATTCCATAAGCTTTGCTAATGATAGTACAAAATGTACGCCTGTTGAGACGCTAAGCAATAGCGGTGACAAGATGAAGGGGGGATTTTACGACGATGGTTTATTAGAAGATACCAGGTATTTTGTGACGTTTACGTTATTCTGAGCATTGCCACAATAGAGAACAAAACACTTTCCCGGCAAGA
This sequence comes from Pycnopodia helianthoides, assembly GCA_032158295.1. NCBI lineage: Eukaryota > Metazoa > Echinodermata > Asteroidea > Forcipulatida > Asteriidae > Pycnopodia > Pycnopodia helianthoides. The sequence goes on from CM063255.1 coordinate 7,964,652, forward strand.
CACCCAGTGTCCCCCCCCCCCAACAAAAAAATAATAATAATTTGGTAACAAAGCATACGATCCGCAATCAACAACCATTGTTGCTTATTTTATTTTATTTACGTTTGTATTTTTTATTTAATAAATGGTGTATAGATCTGCTCCTTACTGGATCATGTGGCACAAGGCCTGCCTCAGCGTCGCTAGTCAGTTTGCTTGCTCGTATTGTTGGTGGTAATGAGACGGGTGCCACACAGTGGCCTTGGATTGCTTCATTACGAACCGAGGACTCGGATCATTCCTGCGGGGCAACACTTATCAACAATAGATGGCTTGTCACCGCAGCACACTGCGTGTATGTTCATTTTCCTAAAAATGATAACATGTTATATAACTCACCATCTAGAGACAAATTAAATAACCAAGATTAAAGGCCCTGTACACTATTGGTAAGATCGAAAAACACAAATGTTCCCAGATTCACACATAACCTACACGATTTAAAGTGAGTGATGGTAGAAAGGGTTCCTCAAAATATTTCTGCCTAAAATGCTATCGTTTCTGAGAAATGAGTACAACAATAGTTTTTATCACGCGTGATAAAAACTTGATGTTTGAAAAAACAGAAAACACATAAGGTCTCTTTCCACTATTTTCTTGTGACCTCGATGACCAATTGAGCTCAAACTTTCACAGGTTTGTTTGTTCATGCATATGTTGAATCACACAAATCATGAACACTGTCTGTGACTATTTGTCAGCTCTACCAATCCTGTATAATACCTTTAAACGAACATGAATAATGATCAAGTTTAGAAAAGTAACTCAGCCAGTTTTAAAGACAACAAAAAGTGCACAATTTTGAGCTGAGTATTTTGAGGTGAGGATTGTTTTACAAGACTGAAATTTCTAGATGAAAATCTCCATAATTCTCCAAACGATGACTACGAGATTCTACCTTGATTTTCTAGTCTTTTAGGAGCAATCAGCATTAACGCAAGTCATTGCTATTTCTTTACAGAGGGCATTTCAGCTTTGTAGTGCTCGGCTCTTCATCTTTATACACAGCGCAGCCCGGTCGCCTGGAGGTACAGGTAGAGAAAGTGTTTCCGCATCCGTTTTATGATGACGTCAATCTTGACAATGACATAGCACTAATCAAGCTGAGTTCTCAAGTGCCGTTTGGCGATACCATTCAACCAGTCTGCCTGAATTGGGAGAGAAATGAAACCTCCGTCTTCGACACGTGCTACGCAGCCGGGTGGGGACTAACAAGTCCACAAGGTGGGAATGAATTACTTATTGGTGAAGAACAATGCAACAATGGGAGGCCTTGACCCGACAGTTTTTAGAGTGCATGCTTATCAACGTGAAAAAAACCCTGCATATTCTCATTGACGTCAATGCAACCAGAAAGACACTGGATATTGGGAAACTGACCTGAAGCCTCTTTGGTCTAACAAAAATTGTTTGTTATTGAAACAGAGGAAGAGAATGATACAGATGATAGAAGTGTGGTTACGATTAAAACTAGCTTTGCTGAGGAATCTTAGGGTCATTAAATCTGTAATGAAAATGGGTTTATTTAAGGTTTTTCCGTAATAAGGTTGTGAGGTAAGACTTATCTATAAAGCTTGTCTCATTAGAATAACATTTACATTACTTGTGCACAGGATCTATTTCATTTACACTTAAAGAAGTCCAGCTTCCGTTAATTTCCAATGAGGATTGTCAGTATCTGTCCAGCAGCCCCCATATCGTATCGACAAATCAGCTTTGTGCAGGGGTCGACGAAGGCGGGAGAGACACATGCCAGGTAATAGAAACTCATTTGAAACGCTGGGTGACAGATAGCGGGCACCGGGGACGCGCTCCCCAAATTTTCGCCGGATTTGTTTTAATCAGAAAGCAATACTTAAATATAAAATGGTTAAAACTAAATTAAAGTATTATGAGAAAAGCTAACGCCAATTTGCCTATCGAAGAAATTCGGTTTAAAGATTGTAACAGGTGAGACAGAGGAACAAGACAAAATGAATGGTAGAAGAAGTTGGTTCAAAAAGAGTTGATGGTGCAAAGGAAATACATAGTGATGAAGTTTGGCAGTATATGGAAAGTAACTAATGTCAATGCATAATATTATATTGTTAAAACTGCCGGAAACAATCGAAATAAATTAAACACAATTGACTTAGATTGGGTAAGAAGTAGGCCTAAAGACTGGTACAAAAGAAACAATAGAACCTACATGTAAAACACATCATTTTTACAGGTTTAACAAAACTTAACTAAGCAAACCACATGGTGATTAGTTAATCAAGCGGATACACATAACAAAACACTAAATACCTACAGCTTCGTATTGATAATTGCAATCAAAAGGATACCTCAACTAGAGATTTTGTACGAGCAATTGTAGGTTATGTAAGTTAGACATGTAGTGAGTTAACAGTTAAACAGTTATATGTACAACATCACAGTGTAAATATAAAATGATTTATAAGATTATCTATTAACAAACATCCAGTGCAAACCAGCTTTAAACAAGCCTGTAGAGGGTTAAAAGTAACATGTTTAGCAACTGGGTGTGCACTTATTCATTTCACGGTTCTGTTCAATCAGGGAGACAGTGGTGGGCCATTGGTTTGTCTTGGTTCAGATGACAGTACATGGAGACTAGTGGGCGTGACCAGCAGTGGAAGCCCAACATGCGGAGAACCTCTCTCACCCGGTGTATACACGAGACTATCTCAGTATCTGGACTTCATAAGACACACCCTTGCACACGGTAAGAATCGGGCGAAAAGAAGATTTTGCCATTTTGTTCAAAATATATATTTTGTTTCTACTTGTTACTTTTAACTGTTTTTGCAAAATGAATGAAGTGATTAAGACAACATACAAACAGAGATCGTTGAATGCACCTTTGCATACGGTACCGGTTGTAGCCTACACGCAAACGCATTCAACGATAAACCTTAAACCTTTTTCGTTAAATAAAATCGAACTTACACAAGTTTGTCGACCCGCTGAATCAGTCTAATTCTTTTGGTTGTCTTTTTCAGCGATGTCCCGATTGGTTTTTCACAAAAAATCGAACCATCTCAATCCCGATGTAAACTTATATAACATCTATTTCAAAACGGACCCTCCACACACGCGCGCACGCGCGCAAGGTGGTCCATGTAAGAGAGGAAGTTTTGCAGGGTGAAACAGTATAGATGTTATGGATGCCAACCCTGTAATAAATATATTCATAAACGAAGTTGACTGAACAAAAAAAAACAGTTTAGTCGGACAAGTCTAACTGTGACCTAAAGGCTGCCCCTGGTACCTCGGGAGATATCAACTTTTCCCTAAAAGCAAAACAAAACAACAACAACAGCTACTGTTAAAATAAGGCATCTTGTGTTGTCTTTCATTTGTGCTTTATGTCTCTGAACTTCAGTTAAGCTCATTAAGAGAAATAATTTAGAGACGATATTCGGTGGATTGGCTTGCAACTCTTAAATCAAGGCATTCTTAATATGGTTCAAATTTTATTTTACCAAGCACTATAAGTTTCTCAGGACAGATATAGCGGCGCAAGAAAAAAAGTAGCTCAGTCACGATCAGATTGCATTCTTAAGACTACGGATGACCATTTATTTAGGTCGCACTTATTTTGGCTTATCTTACAGATTTCGATAGCCACTGCTCGAGGGAAGAGTTCGAGTGTAAACATACCAACGACTGTACTGTGGCTCATGCTGTGTGTGACGGTACGACTGACTGCCCAGATGGTTCAGATGAACTTTATTGTCCGTAGATTCAGGCGTAGATTTCCCTTACACATTACTCGCTGGTTACTTTGTGTAAGTGTGCTGTTTTATTTGCTCAAAACCTATATTTATTTATATTCCATTTTCTGCTTTATCTGCTGGTTTTTAAGTCATATATATTTTTGTTTAAGTTTTGTTAAACAATTGTGTTTTTGTTTTGTTTTCTCCTTGTATTTAAGATTTAAGAATTGTTTTATTTGCGCTCAGCCATATTATTGGATGCACATAACAGATGGGTCGTTCTTGAAGCGAGATACTTAGTATTGGTTTACTTATTCAAGTGAACCATTTTTTCCTAATATATTCACACAAGCTAATTGTAAGCAGGGAAATACTATATCAAACGATTCAATGTGGGTGTGCACATTTGGGAGGACACACATCATGTACACGCCTTTCTTAAATGTTTACGCATGACGTCGTCATTGTAATCCAAAACGAGGCCACAGGCGCAGCGCCAAATGGTGGTCACATATTTTGCGGCTGTAATAGACCCTTCCCATGAAATATGCAAATTGAACATCGCGCGTGCGCACTCTCCCTACCGGTTGGCAAAATGAGTGAACATCGCGCCTTTTTGCATGGGACTGATGGTGGCGTGACGCACACGCGTTTGTGCGTCTGCCTTGTGCACAACCTATGGCGTTTGCCAACCAGCAGCGTCTGTACGCATGCGTGAATGTAATTTACATATTTCATGGGAAGGGTTTATTGGTGGGTGAAAAATGGGGCGAGGCTTACTGGATCGGTGTATTGGTGGCACGGCGCCGGTAGCCTCGTTTTGGATGACATTGCTGACGTCATGTATAAACATTAAGAGACGCGTATGATATATTCGATGTAGATTCCTTATTGTCCATTACAGGAGCTGAAACAAAAGTCCCCTCACCCAAGCTCTAGGTTAAAATTGTTTACTTATTATCCTTCTTTAAAAGAATGTGAAGCCTCAGCTGGCATTTCAATGCACACCTTTGAAAGTTATGAACATTTCAATGCTTACACCTTAGAACTTTGTTTCAACATAGATATATACATAGAACATCAAGCATGCACAGGCTAACTTTCCAAGTAAATTGGTATTTACTCAACAACAATTTTCTGTATTAAGCTACAAAATAGTATTATATATAGCATTATGAGTATATAACAACAAAATTTTAAAAAAAAATGCAATGATAATACATAAACACCAATAAGACGAGTAAAACCAATAGTTAATAACCTTAGGCCTACTTTAATTTGTCCATAAGATTTTGGCAATACAGTCACACTTATAGCGCATAAAATCACCTCATTTACAAATACAAATTAAAAAATATAATGTGTTTTATCATCGTATTCTCTAGTATAATAAAAACCTTTACAATATAATAAAAAAGCTAACTTCACCTAGCAGATAACAGCAATTATATGGTTTGTAGAAACTAATGTGTTTCAGTATTTAAAATCGAGTAAACATAACGGTAACGATTATACTGTGTCCTTTCGTACTGTAAGCCATCCGTACTTTTGCAAGCGCAAAACGTCATAAAATGTGGGGCAACAAAATGTAGAATGGGGGAATAACGTTAAGAATCATTCAGTTAGATCATGTATACACAGGGTTCAATTTCATGGCTCTGCTTCTCGTAAACAGAGAACTGTAAGAATAGTCAATGCATTAATCATTAATAACACGAACACTTTTTTGTGTGCGAGTAACAACTTCATGGTACGAAGCTTATACGCAAGTGCAGACATTTGCCGCCAATCATGTAACCCTTAGAATTGAGACCACGTGATCTTTTCAGTAGAGAGCAGATCATTATTTGGCAAGTTATGTTCCAATGCGCATGATCGGCGCGCAAAAGGATTCTCAGTGAAATCCGAGTCCAAGCAACACATGGCAACCATCACGGAGCGGCGATTTTGAAGCAATCTGTATACAACTATACAACCTTGAATAGTTTCATGTGAACTACAGGATGGCGTCCATATTGGCGACTTGAATATTTTGTTTAATTGTACTCGGTTTTCCAAGACGCAATGTGGTATGTTTTGAAGATGGCGCTCGTGCAAACGACCTATTCATCTATCAGCAAAAGTCTCTGAGATTTTCACCTTCGAAAGTCCATTTAACAGTTATACAAAACTAAATGCAATCTGAACACGTACATGGATAGACCATCTGTCACCCTTGTTAATAAAAACAAACAAGGACATTGTACATTCCAGGGCATTCCCTGGCACGCAAGATACTAAACTGGCCATATGAGAAATTTAAAATGTTGTGTCAGAATTTCCGCATAAATTCGTGAGTTATAAAATCTTAACAGATCAGCCTCCTTTCTTCATATCAACACCCGCTGGACCTCTACCCATAGGCCTACACGTACGTGCTGAGACGACAGCCCCATACTCACCCGAAATAAAGTGCTCTCCTCGGCACCCATACGCAAACCCCACATACACAGATCATTGGTTCTTTACAACGCTAAACAAGCCAAATTGTTAAACAAAGGCACTAAAATAAAGATATTAAAGTTTCCAACACCTATGTTACTGGGGATTCGGCGGGGTTAGCACCTCCCTCTGCAACAAAATTCCAAATGCACGTTTCATCTTTCCAAGGACATGTATTAAATCAACAACAATGGTAACTATTCTTTAAACTGAGTAAAAATGATAAGTAAAAAAATGATAGACTCTTATTACAAATGATAATACAAAGAGAAAAACTAAACATAATATAGACTAGTAATCCGAGTTACACTTTAGTGCAAGAAATCAAATTCATTACAAGAGAGTACAATTATGTGTAGTATGATTTTATTCCCCCAAATGCACATTAAAACTGTGTAAATTGTAATTTTTGTTATGGGTGGCACTGTACCCCAAAATATGTAACTTGGTTTGCACAAATTTGACATTTTTAACCACAAGTTTAACACCCCTGTTATGAAAGACACCTATGTGTGTACTTTATTAGTTTGAATACAACAATTGACATGGGAAATTTGATAGCATTGTAGGCCAGGAACAGATTTCACAGTCTATATATAAAGTATAAACAAACTCTGGGAACTGACCCCCTTCCCCACCCCCACCCCCCCCCCCTCCGCCAATTATATATATGTGGAACGGTCCTATCTATGATATCCTGGATGATCAGGTCCCTCAGGGCTTTGCCAGTGAATAAAAACAAGAAACACTTAAAATTTGACAGTTAACACTGGCAACGTTACTCTGTTAAGGGTTTTAAAGTGCTCAAATACATTTGTTGCAGTACAGGCCCTAGTACAGTTGCCAAGTTCATCTAAATGTGAAAAATCCACAGTTCCAACTTAAACTAGTAAAATAGTTTTAGAAATACATTACTTCCCCTTTTTATACCAAACCTGCACTTACACACATTTAGTGGAGTCATAGAGAGCTTTTTTATTTGGGGGGTTTTGCTCTACATTTTATAATATGTGAACTCCATTAACTAGCCATTAAGAATGTTTGATTTTCATAGAATTTAGTTATTACCTGGTGTCGTTTCAGTTGTAAACGTTGGTACTTCAGTGGAAGGCCCCATGGTTTCTTCAAAAGGGAAACAAACAATGATCACAAATGTCAACCATAAAACTGCCTTCTTGTTCTTATTGTTCTAAGTGTGAAGAATTAGGTTTACGAAGTTGAAAAGGGTAACCCACAGCAAAGATCACCAATGTAAAGCACACTGTCCGTTTTTTTTAAAACTATTTTCTGAAATATCATTGTTAGTTTTAAAACTTGTTAAATCAATACGTAGGAGATATTAAAGATTGTTCACATCCCTCGTGAAAAATGTGTAAAGCTGTAAAGCAAAAGCTCTTTGTTTTGCCTAAAAGAAGTAAAACACAAAGAAGTTTTAATCTTGCACTAATCCAGGAAGAAATAAAGAAATACATAGCCTGTTGTGATTTTTCGTCTTACCTTGTAAGACTTATGATTTTTGCTGTACACTCAATTTTTTTGTTTTTTGATTCATGGCTTTTCTTATTGCTCTGTATTTTACAATTTTATTATTTTACTTTTACTGTGTGTACACAGGGCCTTTAGGGATAGCAGTTGTAATACTGATAAGGCTACCCTGTCGAAATAAATCAATTAAACAAAATTAAAGTCACCTGGAAATAGAATTTTTTTTTAACATAAGAGTGTATGTATATTAACAATAAAACAATTTTTTGAGTAATTGTTTGTGAGGATTTATATGTTAAAAAAATAGATAAAGTTGTTCGGGGGGTGACTCCGCCCATCCCCTTTTGTGACGTCAATCAAGGCAGACTTCGCCTCGATCGAACATCGACCCCCCTCGAATTTGCTGCGTTTACGTTGTAAACACACGTGCAAGTAGGTCCCAGTAGTGATCTTGTACGTTTCGAAAAAGGTTTTTTTTCTTGCCTTTTCCGGCCATGCCGACCAGGTGTATTGCTGCTGTATGCAGCTAAACAACTAATGATGGGGTCAGTCTGCATTTGTTTCCTGCACATCCCAAGAATAAGCGGTTGTGGGCCGCGAAAGTCAGACTAACGACGTCGTTTTCGGCGCGATGTGCCAGCCAGTATACGCTAGCTAGTACATGTATACTGTGATGTGGGTGACGTCCGCATACGCACAAATTGTTTTCCAAATATCGTGCCTTGATTGACGTCACGAACAGCGCCACCTTGTGTCAAGGTAAAGGGGGGCCTACTCTTAAATTTGTAATTAAAATAAAAACTAATTTTTAAAAACCTTAGTTAACTGTTTATTCACATTCCACTCATCAAAATACACATAATAATGACAAAAGCTTTTTTCTTTCAAAATACCACTGCCAGTTGCCTTTAAATAAATTATAAATTTTACACAGGTACTTAAGTTCTGGCCTAACAAAGTGTATGGTATTTTACCTGTTAGTGAAACGCTGGTCGCTGTCAATGAAAACCCTCTGTCCGTGACAATCGAGTCAGATGTAAATCTCAGCCACATGACATTTCCAACAGAGAGGCGATCTTTTGGTAAATCAGTGCCAGACCCCTCAAAGATCACGTTCTCTGTGTAATTACCACCGTTCCCAGCTCGGAAGTAATCATAGCCGCTCTCGGTGGAAAAATTTGAGAAACTTAACAAAATCGTCCAATTCATCTTCGTCTGAATAATCCAGACCACTTCAATATTATTGGGATAGTTGTCAGGATACAATGGTGACACAATACTCAACGTTTCATTGGGAGAAATGAAGTGTAAAAATGGGCCATCTGAAACAAAAAGAACAAACGAAACTAATTAGTTTTGCCCCAAAGCTAATGGATTAATGCTTTAAACTCTTGTACGTTGGCTTGATTTGATTTGGCAAAGAGAATATATTAAAATACACATAAATAGCAGTAATGAAAAGTAGAAAAATTGCCTTTAATTACAAGAACAAAACAGTACAAGAAAAGATTGTGTTTGCCGAGGATAGCACAAAGAGTCAATGTGGTCCATTCAGGACACATTCAAAACAGTAAACAAGAAGGACATGAGCAAAAGCAAGCAAATAAAGGACAGGACTTTTAAAATAACAAGAAAGCTCAATATATTTGAAGGCCAATGAGCCCAAACTGTAAAAAGAGACAAAAGGTAACAATTTACAACAATATCATGGAGTTTAATCAAGATTCCTGGAGGAACAAGCCACTTCATTGCCAGTTCTTGAGATGTACTGAAGAAGTGGCGAGCACCAAGTCCTGGAATTGTGTAAGGAGAGGAGAACGGAAGAAGGAAACACAGGCGTAAGATCAGTCTCTAAGGACAAATGTTATGAAGCCAAGAATGAAATAAAAGAATGTCAAGCCTCAGCTGGTATTTCAATGCACACCTTTGAAAGTTATGAACATTTCAATGCTTACACCTTAGAATTTTGTTTTACATATGCATACATAGAACATCAAGCATGCCTTAATTGTACTTTGTTTCACACAATTCAATGTGGAATGTTTTTAAAATTGCGCTCATTCATTGGCCCTTTATCTTTCAGCAAAGTCTCTGAGATTTCCACCTTCCAAGTCCATTTAACAGTTATAGAACACTAAATGCAATCTGAACAAGTACTGGTATAGACCATGTCACCCTTGTTCATGAAAAGAGTGACCTTGTACATTCCAGGGCATTCCCTGAGATACTAAACTGGCCATATCAGAAATGTTAAATATGCGTCATTATTTTCGCGTAAATGCGTGAGTTACAACAAATTAACAGCCAATCAAGTTTTCCACCCACACCGCAAACAATTCCACAGATCATCGGTTCCATACACCGCAAAATAAGCAAACTTTTTAGAAAAACATTTAAAAAAATGTATTAAGAATGCAACAACTATGCTACTGGGGATTCAGCGGGGTAGCAACTCCTTCGGAAACAAACTCCCAATTAAACGTTTCATCTTTTCACAATTTTACAGTTGTATTCAAAAGTTTGAAACGAGAAAGACATCTGTGTGTGTACTTTATTAGTTTGGATACAACAATTGACATGGGAAATTTGATAGCATTGGTGCATTAAAACCCTTAAATGCGGGAGGTACCCAGAGACTTACTAACTGCTGGGCATTGCCAGCAGTGAGTGGCGCCCTCTCCTGTAGTTATAACGTTGTTATACTTCCTTCCATCTCCCCATGATTTTTTTAACATCTTAGTGACTTATTTACCTGTACAGTTGTTTTTTAGGATTACTTAACATGCTTAAGACAGCTGAACAGATTGTTCCACTTATTAGAGGGTTAGATCTGGGTAGCTCAGTGTTTATGTGCAGTGGTATAACAGATTTTGTGTAAATTTGTAGGCCAGGAACAAAATTCACAGCCTATATATAAAATATAAACAAACTCTGGGGACTGACCCCCCCCCCCCCCCGCCCATCGTCAATTCCACCCCCTCGCTTCCACTTGCCCCATTCCCACCCAATTGGTCCAAAATCTTTAGATATACACAACACTACACGCCAAACTACAAAAATACCACTGCGCTCTGAGCCTTATTTCATAGCCCTTCTTTAGACAAACCATGAAACAAGGTGTTACCAGCCGTCGATTTCACCAAACTCTTCCTAACTTAGGATTAATCTTAGGACTTAGGACGAGTTAACTTCCGTATCCATAGAGGTTAGGACAAATTGAACCCATCCTAAGTTAGGACGAGTTACTCATCCTAACTCGAGATAGGATTAATCCTAGCGCTTCGTGAAATCGGCTGCAGGTTCATGATGTTACATACCACACTGTGATTCATCACTCCCATCTGGACAGTCTTGCCGGTAATCACACTTGGACGTCAGGTCGATGCAGAAAATATGTCTGCAGTAAAACTCATCAGCATTGCAAACATCACCTAGAACCAAAGACCAATGCAGTCATTGCCAAAGGGTAAGGTGTAAAATGTTCCTGACCAGGGGTCCAGAGAGGGGGGCCCAGGAGATACATCCCACCCGTAAAAATTTACAAAAAAATATACATGTATAGTTATAAACAAGGCACATGATATCAATACTCTTTCCGTAGTTATTGATGATACACAGCAGAACGACTCTGTGTAGAGAATGCGGTGAAAAGGGTGACAGTTTTTTTTTAAGTATGTAACCCCCCCCCCCCCCACTGAAAAAGCAATTGAGGTAACATTCGCAGGTAATTTCTTTAGCCACCACCCCTTAGTCAAAATCTACTTTACATCTGTAGAATTAAAGTGATACTCCAGTTTACTTATGCATTGGTGTCCAGCCCTACATAGATCAAAATTGCTCATGGAGGCTGACGTACTTGTGGGGTCAGCGCGGAAAAGATGTTTTGGTCAACATTAAAAAATGCCACCCCCAAAAAAAACACACTTAAAAAAAGAAGGGGGAAAAACTGAATCTGAGTCTGGCGAGAGCACTTACACCCACTTGTCACTTCACACATGAATTGCATCGAAATAAAGTGAATGTTCTTCTGTCCAAATAAAGAGAAAGCAAAAGATGCCGAATGGTTGTTTGCATCAAGAAAGGTATGCTTTGCATTCATTTCGACCAACCATAAGCAAAAAGTCAAGGGAAATACAATATACAAATAATGCTTGTAAGAGAGGATAAGATAGAACATGCAATTGGATACTTTGAAAGCAATTAACCGGAAACTGGCAATTGAAATGGTGAACGGGTTACAATTTTCCATGTACTTTATACCTTGGTTTTTACATCAATAACCTAGCCTCTGTATAAGAGTGAAACGCAACCATTAAATGCAAACTAGACTTTGTTCTCGTCATTTTTCAAGTACGAGTATTTATTAATCTTGTTTTCTTTCTTTCTGTGTACTGTTTTGCTTTTTCTGCATAAGAGAATATTGAAAAAGCTCTCCCCTTCACCTGTTTGAAGAACACTTTGGGCCTTCATAGCGAACCCGTTCCTCGGGGTTGAGATGTATTCGTCAGATGTGAAACTCATCCACAATTTATTTCCAATGGAGTGAAAAACGGGGTAACTGCCGTTACCGGACCACTCCAAGAAGCTTCTGCCTGTGAAATCAACACCCTCTCCAGCTCGGAAATAATCACCGCCAGGGTCAGAATCAAAACTTGAGAAGTTTATCCGCAACGCCCGCCCCGTTTCAGTGGTGATGACCCAAGTGATATCCAGCCTTAATGGGTAACTCCCAGGGTATGATGGCGAGGTTATATTGACTGCCTCATTAGCAGCAAGGTGAATGCTGTGTGTGGGTTGCCCATCTGGATAGATGAATACAATGGTAACAAGATTCATTATTCAAATGATGAAAAATGACACTGCCGCATAAGGGCTCAATTGCATGGACATTAGTTTATGTCTGTTTTGTTTCATGAACAGAATCTACAATTGATGTTTAATTTACATTTTGTCAGCAGTTTGTTATAAACTGGCCTTTCAAAAGTACTGGGGAACAATTGTCATAAACACTGAGGAGCCATCAGAAACTTCAGACGAAAATATTCTCAGAAAAATAGTAAATAGTGAAAAAGAAAATCATCTAGTTTTTGCCTTTTTCATACATACCCAAAAATCACAAACGAGTCTTTTTCAATACAAACAAATATTTTTTTTTATACATACATAGAGGGTCAGGTGTTGTGTTAATCATAGAGTGGATTTTACAATATGAAAAAATATATATCAAATACAAAAGTAAACCAAAAATTCATTGTTCAAATGCATGAAGATACCGGGTATAGAGAAACTGTGGTTAAATTACTATCTCAGCAAACATTTCGGAACACAGAACAAGTCAACTGGACCCAAAATATCATTTTGTAGTTTTTAATGGAAATTAGTATCATTTAAATACTTCATGCATCTCACACTTGATCACTCTTTTTGTTCTTTCTTTTTTAAATGAGAGATTGCCTAACGTCACAAGGCCAGATGCCACTTTAAGTTAAAAAGCTACACTTGAACTGATTTGGGCTGTCGTTTTAAAATCATCTGTCACCAGGAGCACATTTCCACCTACTCCTGGGGCTCAAGAGTTACCCCCTTCACAGTATGTGAGGATGTAGTCATGGGTATCATACACTAGAAGCCTGGCCAGGACAGCAGAATGCACTACCTTCACAACTTTTTAGGAAGCATTTATGTTTAAGTGCCTTGCTCAAGGGCACAAGTGTTTATCCGGGATTTGAACCCACACTCTGGTGCTAACACCACCATGGCTTGGTCCGGTGAACGAGACCGCTCGGACACGACACATTATCAACTTTCAATAATCAAATTTCAACATCATGTTATATGGCAAAGTGGTAAGGCTTTTTTACCTGATGCTATAGTGTATCTGATGAAGTCAATGTATCTGGAGACTCTGGTAAACACAGAAGGAGAACCTTGCTCGCCGCAATATAAACCAGTGCTTGTTATGCCAACAATCTTCCAGCGTCCATTTGCACTGCGGCACATTAAAGGACCCCCACTATCACCCTGTAAAGAACAAGAGTTCATCATGAAAAGTCCACGTGTCTTTTTCCCAATAGCAGGAAGCTTGACCAGCTTTTTTTTTTCCTGTAAAACTTCCAAACACCAAATTGTATCAATCCTTTTAAGGATTGTTAAAATAGTTATTATTTAAATTTGAAATAAGTTGCAGCACCTCAGCAGAGGATGCAAAGAGGTTTTCTTTTACGTACATAACAGGTTGAATTTCCAGCGACATTGTTGCCTGCACAGATTTGCTTGTGGGACACAAACAAAACCTGTTTAATGTCCGTGTTGTTGAGGCACATGTCCAGTGGCTGTATTGGAAGAACTGCCTCCTTGATAACCTGTGCCACTGAGCCTGTAATACAAATATAATAAAATATCTAAGAAACAAAAGGCGTTCCGCTATAGGGCTGAATCTCATTATAACAATTACAGTTTAGAAATCAAAACAAAGCTGTCACACAATGAATCTTTTCAGACCTGTCATAAAAAACATAGAGACATTTTCATATTCTTCTTCAAAAAAATGTCTTCTAAAAAGTTGTAGAATTAATTTGAAATAGAGTAAATACCTCACAGAAAGCAAATTAAAGTACAAAATTGTAATCCAGAGAAAAGTTACACCATTAATAACCTTGAAGGGCTGTTAAGCCCCATCCTACTGCATGACAGGTGTGATAGATCTCTGCTTCGTTGTCTTCAGTTGCCAGACAGGCTGGGCGGATGGTGTCACTCAGCTCTACTGGAGAGGCCAGTTTCAGCAACATGATGTCGTTGTTGTAATTCGTACTTGAGTATTCCGGATGAGGGAATGTTTTGGCAACATGACGGATGTGTTGGTATGAAGAAGGGACATCTAAAGTTGAGCTGCCGAACACTAAGTTGTCTAAACCCCTGGAAGTTTCACATGAAAGACGCTTTACATTGACATTTTGTCTTTTACATATAATTGACCATGTGATAAAAACTTAATGCATACATTATCAAATGCAAATCTTTTGGGTAGGCAAATTGTTGGTTATATTTGGGCGAACTCATGCCCAACTTCAGCATTCTAAAGAAACCTTCATTCAAGCACCGCCAGCAAGAAGTAGTTGTAAGTTTTATTGTGTATTTATTGTAAGTTAATTTATCTTTGAATTGTCATTTATGAATCACATCAGCAACTGTAAATCAAAACTTGAACCACGAAGTTGAGCTAGACCTCTTAGCTACGAAATGCTTCCATAATCCTGGCATCGCTTATCTTTCAATCAAAACCACACTGGATAACTCAGAATATTTAGACAGCAGGAAAGTTTCAAAAGACAGATAATTGAAACTCTCTCCATTACTGTTTGATAAAATAATATGCAGCTCCCCAAAACACAGAAAAAAAGAAACCAAAAGTGAGGTCAAAACTGAGGACATTATACTAAATTTAATATATGTGTATATCTGCGAGGTTTGAGGAGCCGCATTAACAGATTAATTGAGTTTCTGGAGAAAGAGCCATTAGTGATTGTCCATGACATGAGGATCTTACGAGTGACAGACCTAGGATGTCAGGATTACTACTTACGCACTAGCATACAACTTGCTACAGTAAGAGGCAGTGCAAGAGAAATTCTGCTGAAAGACCGATTTCTAAGAGACCATCAAAATGTTGTAACATTTCAAAGTTTATACGAGTACAGGGGGGGGGGTGTCAGAGACCATATAGATGTATGAAAATAAAAGAAGTACACAAATATTCAGATTCCTGATTTAAAGTCAAGAGAAGTAGAACCAATGTGAAAATACTTAATATCTAAAAGGCACCAAAGGAGGGGTGGGGGGGGTTATCATGACATTTATATGAGCATCGATACTGCCATGAACAAAATGAAAAGAAAGCGTTTGTGGAGGAGCAGTTTTAAAAAAGTAGTTTGTGTCCATCTTTTAAATAAAATTTTGACAATTTTGGACAACCCAAAATCTGCTCACTCAGGTTTTACGAAATTGGCTTCCACTGTACCTGGGGAGGGATCTCAAGTCTCCTGACCTACCTAAGATTTCATGTGGTAACTGTAATAACTTACTGGCAGTGTGCAGCTGTAACCGCCCAGAGTGGACTAATGAGGGTTGCACCACATCCATGGGCCCCAATACTGTAACGGTATGAAGCCATCCACGGCCACTTGGTGATGTCCGACTCTCCTCCGCCAATAATCCTTGAGAACGGATTCTGGCCTGGTGAGGCAGCAGAGCGAGTACCACATTCACCTGTCCTCAATATGTCTGTGAAAACAAATTTTAAAAACACAACGGAATCAGGCCACCATCTCTGCAATATTTGTTTTTTATTTTTTATAAATGACAATACCAACCCTACTGCACATTTTAAGTACTTTAAGCATTCCTGAAACCATATCATTATTTGCAGGCAGTGCCAGCAACTATATACAATGTATCACACAGAATCCATATTAATAATGTTCTGCCTACTCACACAGTGAGAAAATCCACAGAAATCAATCCCACTTCTGACACCATGTTAGTTTATATCTATAAACACCATATCTAGCGTGAGCTACATCAAAGGATGACATTAGATTCTTCTGATTTCTGGATGACTGATACTTTATTCATTCACCATGAATGGTCGCCATTTATATCGTCCCAGCATGCAATGTGTGGGATGACCTTGGGGTCAACAAACTTCAGTAACATTACCAACAAAATGCACATCACATACTACACTCAAAACTTGCTCACAGAAGGGGCGCATTACGCAGCAGATCCAGAAACACCAGGGCAAGCCCCTTCTCTTAGAGTCCATTAGATGTCAAATCTACATTTGAACACGTAACTCACATTATGAAACATCCATCATCAAAACCTGAGTCTGATATGCTAGATTATTTTCTGTAATACACTATATTATAACTAGGAATCATTTGTTAATCCTTTTTGTCAGTGAATTTGAAGATGAACTTACCATCCTCACTGAATCCACAGCTGTTGTCCTCTCCAGACAACAAAATCTGATCAGGATATACATTACATTGCATAGAGGAGTTCCCTGTTAGTCCTGCACATGCCATGGCATCCTTACATGCCGAGGAACAAACCTGGTCTGAGTTGAAACGAGGGCATGCTGGATAGATGGATCTGCACAGTGCAACCTGCTGTGCCTTGCTGCAGTTAGATGTGATCTGGGGTAGATGCTCCATTATCAAGGCATTGGCTTGCTGCTGTGAAAGCCCAAGATCACTCGAGAAGTGGGTCTGACTATGAGATAGGACTTCTTTACACATGTCATTCTCAATATCCACACAGTATGCTGAACATTTGTCAAACAGAAAGCACATTTTAGTTAACGTCATAGCATAGTGTTGCACATAATGATCCTAACAGAGAACACCAAGTTTTTTAATGCATCAAACTATTTCAACTTAGGTCTATCTTAAAATTATCACCTTTTCTTCAACACATCAGTCTTTTGTAATAGTTCGTTTTATGGATCAGCCTATATTATTCTGTTCTGTTCAGTCTGTTTAATGTACAAATTGTACCCAACATAAAAGCAGCCAACCTTAGCAACCCCCTGTATTGAACAATAGTTCCAAGCATTTTAAGGTGCAACTAGTAGACCAATTGTCAAAAAATAGAGGTACAGTTTATTAGTAAAAGATTTCACTTTACTTACATGTATTGCACTGTATTCCTTCATCAGAGTAGTCCATACAATCCACATTGCCATCACATTCTACTCCAGACCTGCCAGTACATATCCCATTAGCGCAGACATGCTCATCAACTTCACAATCTGCAATTGTTTAATTTTTTTTTTAATTGTCGGTGCACTTCACAGCTTTGATCGTTCGTTTGTAACTACCAGTGATGTTTAAACAACTGGCACAGGTCCAAGAGCTAAGAGAGGCACCCGCAGCCCGGTAAAAATTGAAACAAATTGTTTTGGGGGAAAGCTAGAGAGGGAAGGGTGAAGCAACATTTTGCAACACAAAACATTTACTATACAACTGCACGTTTGTTATGAGGTAACTATTTTTAAATAGTTACAGACAAATGTGAATTTCAAAATCCTGTTGGGACTTTCCCTTCCTGAGGTTTGTAGTAGGTTTTTGCTAAATTCTTAATGACTCGCCCAATGAATGTTCACAAAATTCAGTCTTGTGGGATCATCCACCATCACCAACAAAACAAAGATGCTAATTCCACTAGGGGGATAGGGTAACCTTGACAAATCTTTAAAATCTCATTACAAATGCAGAGGTTGGGAAAATTCCATAGACTTTGTGCATTGTTGTTTTGATCAAATTTCTGTCTCAGCAGGAGGGCTGTGGTCAACTGCCAGCCTAGTTTGAAAAACTAACATCAATCATCTTCATCTAAGGTAGCATGTAGATATCACACATAGCCTGGGCAATACAGGGTGAGATCTTTATGCTAGGGTTGGTGTATTTTAGGCCATAGCTTTGGGAGTTGGGAGGCTAAAGGGGCAGGGCTTCAACAGCAATTTTGTTGGTTATACCATCAACCATTCATAACAGCTTTATGGGGGAAAAGAGCAAGGCCATTCCACTTTTTTGAAGCAATACACATCTCTAGCCGCTCTGAGGGGTATAAGGTTTGATGATGGTGTGAACAACTTTATAACCAGGGTGTAATACAATTTCCCATACTGTGAACAAGTATAAATAGGGCCAGGGGTGTGCTGTACGTGAGCGCTCAATACAGAGTTTATTGGGCGCGTATTTCTTTTGTCAAGATGGCTTCAAAAGAGGGTCAACTACTAGGATAAAATTTTAGTGGTTGGAAGCTTTGAAACTTTGGTAAACAAAATCTTACCACAACCAATCTCGTCTGCACCATTCGGGCACTGCACAATGCCATCACACCTGTCCTTACTGAGGTAAGCATATGGACTGGCTTCACAGTCAAAGTAATCTGTGGATGAATGCCACAACAGTGAGAAGACAAAAACGCAACACTAAATCAGTCAGCACACAATAATATACTTAAAGGAACATTACAGAATTGGTAAGAAAACAACATGTAAAATATACTTTTTGATCATAGATTTACATAAAACTTACACAGTCTAATGATGATGATAGTAGAAAACATTCGTTGAAATATTTCTGTCTGAAATGCCATATTTGATGAGAAATGAATAAACTAATTTTCCGATTGGAGTTTATCGCTCAGTGAGCGTTTTATTCATTTGTTGAATCTATATGATTTCATGCAAATGTGTAATCGGTTTTTCAATATTTTCTCGTGACCCAGATGGCCGAACGATCTCAAACTTCAACAAGTTTGTCAGTTTATGTATGGTGGATTACATAAAGTGCTTACACTGCCAGCAACTGTTTTGTTAGCAAAAACCAATTCTGTAATGTTCCTTTAACTGGACACTATTAATCAAAACTAATACATGTGACCTTGTATCTTTATGCATTTATGAAACTTAAACTTGTTTTGCACATGGCAGTCATCGACAAAATGTTCGTATTAGCTGAATAGTATGTCAGGACTATTGATGGTGGAAAAGACCGTTTCTCTGTTTATAATTAAGGCCAGCCTTTCAACAAGGACAGCCCTTAAAAATTGGCTGCCGAGGATATTGAAATTGTTCTTTGTCTCATCCAATTTTTTAATTTGTTCATACATGATGTTATTGGTCTACCTTATCTTCTCCTTGCCCCAACTGTACCTTAAACATCTCTCTATCATATTACTTCTGACTATACAGGAAGAAGACTGTAACTGGTAAAGTTAAGCTGACAACGAGCAAGATTTGAGATTTAAACAAAATTTTGTAATCATCATGCATCATTCCTCACAAACAATTTTTCAAAATATATTAAAATGTAAACTTGTACCTTTGCTGTGCACAGCTTGTAAGCCAAGATGAAATGCAGATACAACAGGATATTGCGGATAATATATTGAGATGGTTTGCAAAGTGAAGACAAGGTGGCCAGGGTTATGATGTCCGTCTTGAAACAATTTAATTATCCTGTCGAAGTTGTTTATACTCATACTGTCTCCTCTAAGGATGAATAACGGAGAATCTTTTGGTATATCCAGACTGTAAATGTGCACCATGATGTGACTGCCCGGTGGTGATGTGATGAGCCAATGGCAGTAGCTATGTATGAAATTGCTACTCCATGGAGGCGTTGAAAATATCGAAATGGACGAATTGAAATCAGCTGCAATGGTACTGGATGTGTTGCAAGCTGTGGTTTGCATAAAGAAACAATTTACACAAGTTTGTGACAAAATTCTTTGTGCACAGAAAACAAATTAAACACATGTATTAAATCTTCTACAGTGATACAAACATGTCTTTTAAACTGCTTACGTGTTGCAAATGAATTTTTTTGTTTACATACATTAAAAGTGTATTGTTTAATTTTGCAGTACATTCAAAATAATCATACACAAACTGGTTGATTCAAATTTGCTGCACTTATTCTAGAATTGTTACAAGCTGTAATGCATTGGGTGCTGTAATGTGCTTAGAGAAAACTGTTTAAGGTGCATTTCAATACCTGCAAAAAATAAGAGAATCTACAATGTTTATGCCCATCTACAAAAGCGAATAAAGCACAAATACAAATTTTGACATCTGCATTACTTACAATCACATTCAGCTTCATCAAGTCCGTTGATGCATTCATTTGTACCACTGCATTCAAGCTGTGCATCAATACACACTGAGTGGCCACAGTCAACTTCATCAAAAGAACATGTTATAGAATCTGAAGAGTAAGTGAAAGAAAATTAATAAGGTGTAAAAGATTCTGGAGCCCAGGTATTTGGCAAGGGGAGCAAAAAGGGTGTCCAATCCCCAAACCAAAATTCCTACATCAGACTTGTTTGTAAATTACCTCAATCCCTAGCTTTTTGCCCTCATCTGGGAAGGACATAGGTCTCAGTGTGATGATGATTGAGGCAGTGCAGAAGGTAACACATACAAAAACACAACATATATCTATTCTAATGTTGTCAGCTTCTTTACAACTTAAAGCAGGATTTGAATAAGTTAAACACCTTTCAGACTTTTCTGGCGCCCGATTGTGGTAGTGCTCAAAGTTGATGCACAGAGTCTCCAAAGGGTGTAAATTAATATCAAAGTTTGAAGCTGGTTCTTTCCATAACCTTCAAATTTTCTTCAGTGATTCTTACAAATCACTGGCTTAGGCAAATATTGCCTTTAAATAATCTTACATCCTGAAAAGGTGACAAACCTGTCAGAAAGCTTGAACCCCCATGTAAAGGTTATTTTTGCAACCACAAAAACACTTTGAAATATCTTTTTTTTAATGATGTTCAGAGTACACTATGACAGACATGAAGTGTAATAAACATGCACTACTATTATTACCACATACAACGTTGCAGTTTTCACAAACTGACACACCACTCGGGTGAAACCGTTTTTATTGCAGATTGATGTTGGTTAAATTTAAATCACAGTTTTGATTTTATTTCATAGTCAAAAACAAATTGTTCACATTGTTAGAAAGCTGAAATCTCAAAGTACAATTAACTGTGTGTATTGTTACGGAAAACACTAATATCAACGAGTAACATACTTATGAGTCTAAATGCCACTTCGTGAAAAAGAATAGTATTACAAGTTTTTTTTTTATTCTCATGAGGTGAGGTAGTCCCTGTGAAATAAAGCAGTGAAACGTGTCATTTCGTGGGCATGCCTCAAATTGCTGTTCGGTATGATCCGTTCTGTCACTTTGTGAAAACTAAAAAATCCAGTTTCAACCAGTTTTTGGCTCAATGACTTCATACATAGCAGAAGGAAATGTATCAGTCAATTTCTTGTAATTATTGACATCACTCAAATTTGTGGGTAAAAAAAAATACATCATTCGAGCAATATGTCACTTTGAGTAAACTACGATGACCTGTGTAAAGTGAACAGACACTTGGCAATCGAAACTCACCTGTTGATGGCACGCTGTTTATCAACAAGACGTACCTCAAACCAGGAGTGGATAAGAAGTCCTTGAAGTAGATCCAAACAATGTTTCCACTGGAGATTAATTGTGGGGGAGAGCTTGCTGAAGACCCCATCCACGTAAAGAAGAGTTTTGATGAGTTCTTAAAGTCTGCACCATCCCCAACATGTACAGAACCTGGGCCTTGTACAGTGGTGAACATGGAGAATGTGATCATAAGTTTCCTGTCCTCCGTTGTGGACACAATCCAAGTTTCGGTACCCGAATAGAGATCAGCAGGTGAAGACACCTCTTCAGTTTCATTCGCACCGATGAAAATTCTCTTTGGAACTGTTATAGAATGGTAAACTTTAACAAATCTTATCCAACAATACAGGGCGCCATTATAGGACCACTAATATATCACCTTGTTTACAAGATCTTCTTGAAATTAGGAAAACCTCATTATGCATTTTCCATTTACTTATAATTCACACATCTTTTTCACAGGTTAAACATAATTATTTAGGTAACCATGCATTGGTATGATGCAGTCCTGAACTGTTCAGCATTCAGCTGGTTAATAATAACAAAATGTGTTCAAGTTGATATCTAACTTTCATGGTAGCTTAACCATATGAGGACCAGGCTTTGTTATGGGGGGGGGGAGGAGGGGGGACAGGTGGGGGGAGGGGGAGGGGGACGGGGAGGGGACAGGGGAAGGGTTGGGGGATTGCCTGAAAAATCAATGGTGATCATATGCAACATTAACAATTAGTCACAGGCAAAAATATGAACCCCCTGCCCTCCCACCCCACCCCTTGGGTTTCAATTGAAAAAAAACTTGTATTATTGTGGATGGGCTCAATGGTTACTGCAAATGGGAAGCCTAAGCAAAAACCATTTTTTTTTTTTTTCAAGTATCAAATTATACCAACTATCAACTCGTGTTAAACCGCCATTTAAAATGAAAACAAAAGAAAGAGTTACAGTCGAAAAGTTCTACTTAACAAATATCAAATGAAAATACCCAATGAAAGTGTAAAAATGGGCCATCTGAAACAAAAAGAACAAATGAAACTAATTAGTTTTGCCCCAAAGCTGATGGATTAATGCTTTAAACTCTTGTACGTTGGCTTGATTTGATTTGGCAAAGAGAATATATTAAAATACACATAAATAGCAGTAATGAAAAGTAGAAAAATTGCCTTTAATTACAAGAACAAAACAGTACAAGAAAAGATTGTGTTTGCCGAGGATAGCACAAAGAGTCAATGTGGTCCATTCAGGACACATTCAAAACAGTAAACAAGAAGGACATGAGCAAAAGCAAGCAAATAAAGGACAGGATATCATAACCAACCCAATGAAAATAAGAGGAATCCATTTTGCCGTAATATTTTTCTAAAATAACCACAGACGGCATGAAAATTTAAAAACTATGGGATGAAAAGTGAGAATAATTACAATTCCACGTGTAGTTTTGTAAAGATTTGTGAATGACTCCCATGAGAGGCAACTTTTTTTTTCAATCATTTGAGAACTTTGGTTGAAAAAATTGTATAAATTTTTACCTGGAAAAGGAACACTGATCGCTGTCAATGAAAACCCTCTTTTCGTGACACTCGAGTCAGATGTAAATCTCAGCCACATGATACTTCCAGAAGAGAGGAGATCATTTGGCAAATCGGTGCCAGACCCTTCAAAGATCACGTTCTCTGTGTAATCATCACCGTCCCCACCTCGGAAGAAATCATAGCCGCTCTCGGTGGAAAAACTGAAGAAACTTATTAAAATCCGCCAATTCATCTCCGTCTGAATAATCCAGACCACTTCACTATTATTGGGATAGTTGTCAGGATACAATGGTGACACAATACTCAACGTTTCATTGGGAGAAAGGAGGAGTAAATGTGTTCTCTCTAAAACAAAAAGAATAAAAGAAACGACATGAATGCGTGAATTATAACAAATAAACAGCTAAACAAATTTTGAGATGTTCCCCCCCTTTCTTCACCCACACAGCAAACCCCAATTCCACAGATCATCGGTTCCATACAACGCAAAATAAGCAATTGTTTTTAGAAAAGCTCTCAAAAAATGTATTACAGATTGCAACAACTATGCTACTGAGGATTCGGCAGGATAGCACCTTCCTCGGCAACAAACTTCAAAATGCATGTTTCATCTTTCAAAGGATATGTATTAAATCAACAACAATGGTAACTATTCTATAGACTGAGTAAAAATGATTAGTAGACTCTTATACCAGTACAAATGACAATACAAAGAGAAAAACTAAACATAATATAGACTAGTAATCTGAGTTACACTTTAGTGCAACAAATCAAATTCATTACAATAAAACACAATTATGTGTAATACGAATTTATTCCCTCAAATGCACATTAAAACTGTGTAAATTGTCATTTTTTGTATGGGTGGCACTGTACCCCAAAGTATGTAACTTGGTTTGCACAAATTTGACATTTTTAACCACAAGTTTAACACCCCTGTTATGAAAGATATATATGTGTGTACTTTATTAGTTTGGATACAACAATTGATATGGGAAATTTGATAGCCTTGGTGCATTAAAATGCTAAAATGTATTTGTTGGAGTAAAGGCTGCACGTACAATTGCCAAGTTCATCCAAAGTATTAAATATCCACAGTTCCAACTTAAACTAATAAAATAGCTTAAAAAAAACACATTACTTTCCCTTTTTTTACCAAACGTGCACTTACACACATTTAGTGGAGTCGTAGAGAGCTTCTTTTTTTCCTTTTTTTTAAGGGGGGGGGGGGGGATTTGCTCTAAATTTTATAATATGTGAACTCCATTAACTAGCCATTAAGAATAATTGATTTTCATGGAATTAAGTTATTACCTGGTGTCGTTTCAGGTTCAAACGTTGGTACTTCAGTGGAGGGTCCCATGGTTTCTTCAAAAGGGAAACAAACAATGATCACAAATGTCAACCATGAAACTGCCTTCTTGGTCTTTTTTAAGTGTAAAGAATTAGGTTTAGGATTTAAAGTTAAAAAGGGTAAACCACAACAACATAGATCACCAATGCAAAGCATACCGTCCGTTTTTTATATTGAAGATTGTTTACATCCCTCGTGAATTTTTTTTTTAAAGCTGTAAAGCAAAAGCACTTTGTTTTGCCTCAAAGAAGTAAAACACACAGAAGTTTCATGTCGCGCTAATCCAAGAAAAAATTGTATCACCATGAAATTTGCCAGTTTTAGGTGCTACTCTTATTAAGAAATTCAGAGCCTGTAGTGATTTTTAATCTTACTTTCTAAGAATAATGCTTTTGTTTTACACTCATTTTTTCTGTTCTTGATTCATGGCCTTAACAGCTGCTTATAATAGAAAACTGCAAAGCACACACAATCGATGGTAACAGAAAAAACGGTTTCCAGCCAAAACACTCGATCATCTTACTTTGTACACATTTTACTGTGAAGCGCTTTGAGCCTTCTACATTTTATAATATGTGAACTCCATTAACTAGCCATTAAGAATAATTGATTTTCATGGAATTAAGTTATTACCTGGTGTCGTTTCAGGTTCAAACGTTGGTAATTCAGTGGAAGGCCCCATGGTTTCTTCAAAAGGGAAACAAACAATGATCACAAATGTCAACCATGAAACTGCCTTCTTGGTCTTTTTTAAGTGTAAAGAATTAGGTTTAGATTTTATAAAGTTGAAAAGGGTAACCCACAACATAGATCACCAATGCAAAGCATACCATCCGTTTCTAACATTAAAGATTGTTCACATCCCTTGTGAAAATGTTTTAAAGCTGTAAAGCAAAATCACTTTGCTTTGCCTCAATGAAGTAAAACACACAGAAATTTCATCTCGCACTACTCCACGAATAACAGGTATCAGCATGAAATTTGCCAGTTTTAGGTGCAACTCTTCTTAAGAAATACATAGCCTGTAGTGATTTTTGTCTTACCTTGTAAGACACTCATTTTTCTGTTCTTGATTCATGGCTATAACAGCTGCTTATAATAAAAAACTGCAAAGCACACACAATCGATGTTAACAGAAAAAACGGTTACCAGCCAAAATACTCGGTCATCTTACTTTGTACACGTTTTACTGTAAAGCGTTTTGAGCCTTGCAAGAGGCGCCATATAAATCCACTATTATTGTTTTTGTTTATTCTTCTTACTGTTTGTGACTCGCTTCTGAATAAGCAGAAAATGTTTTGATAAGCACTATTGTCTGCTTAAATTTGTTTGCTTAATAATAAAGCAGCTCTATGGAATTGGGCCAAGATTTGTGTTTAGCCTTTCCCTCAGTGTGATAAATGTGTACCAGTGTAAGTGTAATTCAATGGTGATTACATCTGACAGCGCTTGTGTGCAGCATTCACAATGAATTTGTTGCTCATCTGAGCCCAATGACATAGAGCTGCGATAAGCTTTTCTGCACAGCAAAAATAAGCAGCATTATATATCAGTCATGGATTGTACATGTGACATATTGTTTTGGATGGTAACCTTATTCTGGTAAGCATCATTTTGTTGTGCTTAGCTACTTTGTGTGCTTAAGCAGTTTTATGAAACTGGGCCCTGCTAACAAGAACCGCCCTGCTAACAAGAGCCACCGGCAAGTAAGCATGCCTTTCACTTTACTTCTGGTAAATAGCTGTTTTAGAAACCTGCTGAAGACTCCCTATTTTTGCCAGAGCAAAACATTGATAATCAATATTCTCTTTTTAAGCAGCTCCTTGAAATTGGGCCCTGCTCTGCAAACAAAAAACTTCTGCTTGTACATTTTTTTTATATTAGCCCATGATTTTATTGGTTTTTTCCCAAACCTGTAGACAAAATTACACTTTATTATTTATGCTTCTCACTGTATTATGCCCATACACCGATGTTTGTCAAGCACTGAGTAATCAGTTCTTTCCCCCGTGTTTGTATTTTTTTCAATAAATCCCCACAAGATGATCCAAAGTTGTCATAGCTTTTCTTTAAAATACATTTTGTTTTCCTTTAGGTTTACTCTTTCCAGTGTCAATGTTACTATCTCTTCAAAATATCCTCCTTTTTTGCTACTGCTTACCATCTACATTACAGAAGAGGCCGACAAAACCTGGCTGACACACACAGAGGTAACTAGTGCTTTGAGGGCTTACGAGGTGGCACGTTCCATTATTTAAGCAGGGGTTTGATATGCATCCCCCTAAAGAACAAAAAGATTTGACCGAAAACTGTTGAAGGGCAATTTACACAGTTTATAAAGCACATTACACAGACCGCAGGAATAGAAGAACAAAAAATTGACTTTCTAAATGATTTGCATGACTTGATATAGTGATAGTTGATACTTTTAACAGCAAACCTCAACAGTCTCACGTCACAGAAATCACACTTCCTCGGGTAAATCCTTCAATGTGAACACCACAGGTTTTAACATTGTTCTACCAGAGTAAAATTCAGCAATTATAATACTTTATGTTCATATCTTGGTTTAAAGGTTTAGGGGTCATGCGTTGGTGATGACCCAGAAAAAGAATTGTGTAATTTCTATCCGAAAGCTTAGTACTTGTTATAAAGATGGTAATGGTAGTGCGCATCCTGCAAAATTATTTCATCAGAAATGCCCCCGTGATTAGAAATCAATAAAACATATGAATCTGAGAAACGATTCATGCAGTGATTACAACCTCATACCCACGGCTGTTTATAATACTGTACAAGGCGGTGGAAGCGAGCAACGGTGGGCACGATCAAGGTATAGTGTACCCCGTGGGGTACATCACTCATGTTCGCCTGAGCCATGTACACAGGCATCTTTGTAGCACATCACGTGATTGGTTCTAAACCAATAAAGTTAACAATCTGTTACCATGGTAAAACAATAGAAATTGGTTCCAAAGGCAAATTCTAAAAATTCTAAAGTAGAATTCCTAGATAAATCACTTACCGAAAAACGGAACAGAAGTAACACTCAAGCGGAAACCTATATTGTTCAATGTGTTGACATCTGAACTGAAGGTGATCCAAACAGTGTTGCCATTTGACA
This sequence comes from Pycnopodia helianthoides, assembly GCA_032158295.1. Lineage (NCBI taxonomy): Eukaryota > Metazoa > Echinodermata > Asteroidea > Forcipulatida > Asteriidae > Pycnopodia > Pycnopodia helianthoides. The sequence goes on from CM063255.1 coordinate 7,992,407, forward strand.
TGAACGGTGCAGGATCGATGGCACCACTCCAAGAAAAGACGAGGGTTGCCTGGTTCTCAAAATCAGCTCCTTCTCCGATTCGAAGGACGTCATTCAGCCCTGTGCTGAAATCCAAGAAGGTTATGACCATACGTCTGTTTTCCGATGTCGTAACGATCCACGTTGTGTTGGTGGCACTTGGGTAGGGCCTGGATAACCAGGGGAGGTGATCAATTGTTCTGCGGTTGCATTGGTGAAAATGTGCCGGGGTACTGTGTATACAAACAAACAAAATAACAATAGTGAAGAAACAGACCTGAAGAGTTAACCCTAAGACCTTGATTTTCTCTTAAATTTATCAGCAATTAGACAATACCCAAGTAGATCCTTGTCATTTCGTTGAAGGATTGAAGGTCAAGAGGTGCTCCTTAAAAGCAACATTACATGGCCTTTATCATAAACTGTGCATTTTTGTTCCTTATTTTATCATTTTACTATTATACCCTGCACCACAACATGCATTATACACAGTGCTTCACAAAACGCCCCCATATTACCTGCCACAATACAATAATGTACAGTTTGTTTATAGTTCTATCCATTTATCAAATGGACCGCAATCTACTTGGAAGTTATCTAAAACAATTGATGAATGTTTTACGTTTGTGCAAATAGAGAGAATACTTTTAGCCTTTGAAAGTAGGAATATATCCCATTTAACTCAACCCCCTTTGTTGATTGGAATGTTCCATATTTTATTTCATGAAATATTATCACTATTGCACTCATAAACATTCATTATGTACAGTATCGGGTGGGCATCTTGAATGTTAATTTACACAAGGGGATGCGACTTTTTAAAAGTTTGAATAACTCGTGTCGGATCAGCACGGAAGCTGATCAAATACACCCTATAGACCTTTCTATTGCAACGTCACAGCCCGAGTTTTTGCCAACCGAGATCGGAAAACTATAGAAAGCCATAAATGCAAAACAAAAACGGATAGCCACAGTTTTTAACAATGTTACACAAATATTCAAAAATGGTGTTGAATTTGTTGGAAACAAAGCAACCAATCATGAGAAGATCTTTACTTAATTGAAAGTTTGCAGAAAATGTTGAATTGTGTTGAAACATCTGTTAACAGGATTGAGTGTTTTGCTAACATTCGGCCTTCCATGCCAACCAGCGCAGTTTGTTTATCAACAATGGAAAGGTCTATACACCTACCTGTTGATGGAACACTGGCAACCACCAATCGAAACCCATTACCGCCGGGTACAATCGCCGTTGACCTGAAGGTAATCCACACAGTGTTACCATGTGAGACCAAGTCATCAGGGGGAACAGTGAGGCCACTCCACGCAAAGAAACGGGTCGTCTGGTTGTCGATATCTTCACCGTCGCCGATCTGTATTAACTCCCACAACTCATCGGTGCTGAAATATGTGAATGTCATCCGAAGCTTCCGGTCAGCTGTGGTCTCGACGATCCAGGTGGCGCTGGTGCAGTTGGGGTAGGCACGTGGATAATTAGGAGATGTAATATTCTCCGCCTCGCTCGCAGCGATGACGATTTTCAAAGGTGCTATAAAAATTGTTAAAATATATTGCAGCAAATTATGAAAGGTATAAAAACAATGCAAATTGTAAACCAAGGTTGCAACCTCCATGTTTGCATTTTACATGCCCTGATCGTGCCTCCTGTAAAGTATAAGAAAATATAAGGACAAAGTTGAAGGACAGTGTGAAGAACAAAACAGTTTTGCTTACCAGAATAAAGGTTAATACCAGCCAAAATACCATGTCACATGTACTGGTTTTTTCCTCAGCAGGAAATTGTTGAGTACTATTTTCTACTACAAGCAGCTCTGTGATTTTGACCCCCTGGTTATAACAAGAATCTACATTTGCTGACAATAATGTCCTTTGGGCTACTTAATTTGTTTATTTTTCTGCACTCAATTGTTACCTGTTTTAGTTATTGAATCACAGTGAGGGTCCACAGGTGCAAGAGTTGATAGATCGGTTGTGGCCTCTGTTGGTGGATTCGTTGATGGATCCATTGGTGGATTCGTTGCGGGATCAGTTGGTGGATCTGTTGGAGGGTCAGTTGGGGGAACTGTCGGTGCCCTTGTTGGTGGATCTATTGGAGGGTCAGTTGGTGGAACTGTTGTGGCCCTCGTTGGTGGATCTGATGGAGGGTTAGTTGGTGGAACTGTTGTGGCCCTCGTTGGTGGATCTGTTGGAGGGTCAGTTGGTGGAACTGTTGTGGCCCTCATTGGTGGATCTGATGGAGGGTTAGTTGGTGGAACTGTTGTGGCCCTCGTTGGTGGATCTGTTGGAGGGTCAGTTGGTGGAACTGTTGTGGCCCTTGTTGGTGGATCTGTTGGAGGGTCAGTTGGTGGAACTGTCGGTGCCCTTGTTGGTGGATCTGTTGGAGGGTCAGTTGGTGGAACTGTCGGTGCCCTTGTTGGTGGATCTGTTGGATTGTCAGTTGGTGGATCTGTCGGTGCCCTCGTTGGCGGATCAGTTGGTGGAACTGTTGGTGCCCTCGTAGGCGGATCTGTTAGAGGATCAGTTGGTGGAACTGTCGGTGCCATTGTTTGTGGGTCTGTTGATGGTTCAGTTGCTGGTTCAGTTGGTGGTATCACTGGTGGATTTGTGGGTATAACATTAACTGACGGCGGATCAATGAATGCTATCAAAGAGAAGAAAAAAAGACATTAAACTTAAACATTATCTTCAACAGGAAACATTAAATGAGGACCATCACTAAATCAGATTTTGATGGCTGGTGCACTTAGTGCTCTAAAAATGCGTCCAATAAAAACAGTTGGCAGTTGAGTTTGAGGCTGCTGGTAGCACACAACTTTGATGGCATCTAATCTTCAATGTTAATTTCTTTGATGCCACATATAATTGCAATAAGATAGTGGCAGGAATTTCTGTTGTTTTCATTTTTTTGAACCAACTACCAACTGAGCTATCCGGCACCAAGTTGGTGATCTCCCTATTTTGTCAATATCGTTGTCTGAGGGTGCCAGTCAGATAATAATATTACTCATTTCTTATTAGCACTTACTGTATGGGCATCTCGAAGCCCTTATGACATGGCAGTATTTAACAGTAAATTTTCCTTTTTAATATTTTATTTTCTTTGTTATACGTACACTTTTTCACAGTAGTGCTTCAGCATTATAAATTCATTGAAAATGAGAGAGTTGACTTTGAAAATTGTTTTAATGTTTCTAGGGTGCTGGTTTATCCGAGCTCTCCCCCTCGGTCTCGGAGGGGAGGTCTCCCCCGCGGTCTCAGTCTCGGTTTTGAACTTTTGGTCTTGGCTACAACACTGATACATGTAGGTTGATCCTATGGTGGGCTGGGCGTGTTTTTTTTATCTAGTAGTTAATTCACCTGAGGCTACACTGAACCGTCCTACCGCGAGGCCGTTACAGCACCCCGGTCGTTCAATGTACATGTTGATCGTCTCTCTGATTTGAGTCACAAAATCGCTCAAGATGATGTTGAGGTCCGATGAAGAGACACCGCTGCCCCGTACTGCTTCACGAAAGATAGATCTCAGAACAGATATTATACTTCCGTTTCTGCAAAAGCAAAACAGGACAGAATTACAAAAGTAAAAGGTTACATCATTATTTGTGTTTTAGCCATACAACGATGTGTGTTAGGCACTGTACACTCAGTACTTTCCCGAGTCCTGTGATAATAAATTCACACATGTATATTACTCGCGCAGAATTTGAACCCATGACCTTTGCTTTCTGGAGCAGATGTCTTACCACTAGAGGCAGTTCGAATCCTAAAGGTTGTGGGTTCCAATCCAACCCAAGTAGCTATGCCTGTGGATTTTTGTTTCTCACAGAAGTCGGAAAAGGACTTAGGGTACATAGTTTGACACACCACACATCGGTGTATGGGTGAAACACAATTTATGTTCTTTATTTATCCCAATGCAAACTTAACATAAACTTAGTACTGTGTTAGTTTTTGTTTTAATACAATAAATCAATACAAAGTGACTGCAACTAAACGTAACCACCCAAGAGAGCTGTAGACCTTTGTTACTATGTTGGAGCCATTTTGGTAAAACACACATCAACCTGAGGTTCCTTGTTTGTTAATGTGACAGATAGAAACAAGCGCATTCTTATTATTCCTCATTGCTCTTTATTTGCTCACTTATTCATGTTGCTCAACCCTGGACGAAGCACCCCCGGGCAACTATATTTAAAAATAATCTAATAATTAATAGCATCATTCTACTCTTCGATGTCGGGAGAAACACACCTAGATACCAGTATTGTTCAGATTACAAAATGTAGTTATCCAACAGTTTGTAAACAAGATAAGCTTTGAGGCAAGAGAGTCCGAATCTATTTACGTGTGTCTTTCGATGTAAACATTTGAAATGGTATGTTTGTGTGTGAACTGAAAAATAGGGGAGGAGAATTTACTCACTCCGAAAAAACATTCAAGAAATAGATGTCTTTAACTAGACCCAGTAACTGGGGCGCTGTACTCCTTTAAAAAAAATTTGACTTCATCTGTTGTACTAGTACGACAGATGAAGTCAAATGTTTTAATAAGGAGTACAGTGCCCCAGTTACTGGGTCTAGTCTTTAACATAATATTACAACAATTAGATAGTTCCCACTTGAAGTCATCAAAGAGTGAAGCGGCCAACTTTGCAGACAAATCCATCATTATTTTTGTTTACGCACAACAAAAAATGCGTTATGCATAAATATTGTGTGCAGACACAGGAGGAGTTTTATCAAGTTCCTTGCACGATTGGTCAGTGAAAATTACCACTGTTGGCTGCGTGAGGAGTTAGAACGCTTATGTCAGCTCAAAACAAAAAACCCAAGTTAGTTGCCCAAAGACATGAAAGATGGCATCTATCTATGACAGACAGACATACTACATCGAAACATGGAGGTAGGAATAAAGGATAGAACATTAACCCACCTGAATCCAACCACCTCAGTGCGAACATACACCGTACTCATATTACTGCTCCTGAAGGCTTCATTCATCTGTTTCAAGAAAAGGAGAAGGTGGTTGCAAAGTAAAATAAGGGGATCAAGGTGTACTGAACATGGATCAATCAAAACCTGTTAAATATTATTAGTCCGGCAGCCAAAAGCCACTTTTAACCATGTTCAGTAGACCTTGTATTGTATTTAAACAGAATCTGATGATGACACTCCTGTCTGGCCCTGTGAAGGTTGGGCATTTCGAGATAATGGTATTAATGATATCAGACTAACTTTTACAAACTATTGGTGGCGCTATTTGCTAATGTAAAATTTCAAAATTATTTGAAATATTGAAAATATAAAACATAATATTTGCATCCCTTTTAGTCATACACAAATACATTTGTAGTAATAACTTTATTTTTACTAACCAAATGTGTTTTTAAATATATTTTTAAAGAAATAAATACTTCAAAATAATTCAAAGTTGTAGAATGAGCCTGCAATAGCTTGACACTTATCAAACTGGTACCATTCTGGTGCAATGTGTAACTTATTATTTGGTGAAGTCTGGGTACACGCTGATGTAAACAACAGGACACGTGGAGAGAATTAGCCACATGATTGATAATGGGTGTCTTGCTGAACACTCGATTGTCAGAGCATGGAGCTATGGTCAGAGTAAATGTTTATAGCAGCTACATTATCATTACATTCATTTAATTGACAGGTACATGCATTGTGATTTATAAAGAGAGATTGTCATGATTATTTGCAATACGTTTGGATTTATAATGACCGGTAACATTATCAGCAACCTGGTCAGCTGAGTGAGATGACAAATAAAATAATATTTAGAAGGAACATTACAGAATTGGTTTTTGCTAACAAAACAGTCGCTGGCAGTGTAAGCACTGGGGTAGACGCTTGTTTAAAACACAAGCATACTGTAACGGATTCTCCCGGCGGGGTCGCCGGGCACCACAGGACTTCGGCCTCCGCGACGAGCGGTAACCGCAGGAGACCTGAGGGGCGGACTCGTTTTGGGGGAAGTCTACCTCCAGGCGCCTAAGTTTAGTCACCACGCACACACCACACCATACAGGGGCTGACACTTCAAAGATGAATCACTTAACACTGATTATTTACCTGGTCTGGACTGGTTTATTAAATAAATAACTGTTCCCTAAGTAGGCGTTTTAATAGGCGTTGATTAGAGGTTCCTTATTAGGTGTTGATACACAGGTTGATCAGCGGTTGATTAGGTTGTAATCGTAATTAATATCAGTGGGAATTTATCTCAATCAAGAATCACTACAACTTAATTAATCCAGCAATACATCAAATGGACATCGGGACGGATATGACATGAGGTGCAGCTACTCACCCTCGGCAGCTACTCACAGCCTGCGGCGTACCACTGACACACAATTAGGAGAACTGATCGCAGACACAGCGCTGCCCAAAAACCTCCAGCCCGCAGCACACGTGCGACGCGCTTATATACCCGCGCGGGGCACCAGCCACGCATGCTGATGCACGGACCGCAGCCCGCGCACCAGCGCCTAGCTAAGGGGAAAACCCCCACAGCACGCAATCACTATTTCGTTACAATACCTATAAAAACTATGTCTTTATTTCCCAAGCATAGGGCTACACCTGTCGCAACCCCACATCTTTTTAAGATGTACAAAGTGATATGCCTGATTCTTTAAATCAACCAGCATGCAATGCAACTGATGATGAAGCAATCATGACTTCCGCAAGCTCACCACTGCTACCCAATGGATCTAGAAAATTATTCTTTAACTCAACCCCCCCCCCCTCCAAGTTCACTAGGCTACCGACCCACACGGTCAAAAAATCGTCACCACAATTTTGTTGAACTATTTCCCCACAAATTCCCCATTAAAATAACGCAAGTGGAAATAGTCCGGTAGGCCAATTTTTTGATTTGGATTGTCACAAATACAATTTTTAAATTACAACAAGTCAACAGATACAGCGTCACTGGATGGGCCGGATAGCACTAAACAATTATGTCATTATCAGATAAGTTCAACTTTATAGGATTTGCCGAGAATGAAGTGGCTTTTCTTTTCTTGGAGCAGGACCCCCCCCCCACCCTTTCCTGGGTCTCCCAAAATGCAGCTCTATCTCCACAGAAATAAATGTGGAAGAGGATAAACGTACATATTTGTATTTCAGGGTTTCTTAAAAAATTGTGAACTAGTTCCTAAGACCTTTTGTCAAGGCACATTTTTATTATAGACGTAATATACACGTACGCAGGTTGGATTTGTACAATATACCTTGGCCACGCCCCTTGATGGATCATACCCTACCCATCATCTATCAACCTTAATTACATTAATGTATGAATCTCTTTCAAATATATATTTCAAGGATCTCTTTCATAAATAAATGTACCTAGTTTTCTAATATCATGTGTGTTTGGATACAATTACCGCCTCCACCCCCACTAGCCACGCCCCCTCAGCACCCTACACCCTCTTTCGTCCGTTTTTATACATATTTGTTTTTATACATAATACTTCTTGGCAAGCAAATTGTATGTTTTAATGCCATTTCGGGGGTTACAAACTTGTATTGGTTGTGTTTGAACCTTAGGAATTGAAAAATATCAATAAAAAACATTAAACAATCAATATCACAAACTGCCCAACCCTGAGGAGGGGTCAACACTCGGATTCTCAAACAGTGTGACCTTCCTAATGTGGAATAAAAAAATTAAAAAAATTATTCATCCAAAAAAACATGGTTCACTCCTGGCTGCCGCCGGACTATATCCTCCTGCAAGGTTCAGGTAAAAGGTGCCTTTTGGCTGCTGCCGGACTACACATTTTGTACACTCCGTGTTTTAGGGATGAGATTTGCCGAATGCGGAGTAGATTTTCGGAATTCGGGAGATCGAGACTTCTCAGTTCTGAAAAGAACTGTTCTGCTTATTAACTACTAGCTGGGCGGAAGGTAGGAAATCGGCATGGACTACTACTTTAGCTTTGTGGATCGGGGGGACTTCTCGTAATTAACTGAACTGCCGCGGAGTGAGTTCTTTTTGGTCTCAACGTTTCGACTAGCTTGCTCTAGTCATCGTCAGGAGACTAGTCATGTACATGTATGTTACTTTATTTAACCACTTGACCAGTTCAGCGAACAGGTTGTGATTGCTTGGTGCCGGTGTCATAGGGAAATCTGTCCCAGGCGATTCTGTCCCCCATATGGGAAATTAACATGGGCTGAAGGAGGGTGATTCAAAAGAGGGCGCTATCAGAAGAAGCTTGTACACAGTTCGCCGTATGGGGGGACAGAATCACCGGGGGGAACAGAATCTCCGCCACACCTGGTTTGTTAGTCAAAAATAGCCCGGTGCCGAGTTCGTATGGTGCCGACATTCTTGGTGCCGAGTGGGTGCCGAGTTTGCAAGGTACCGAGTTTGCAAGGTGCCGAAGTGTCCGGTATTCACCACTATATCCCTGACTCCAGCTAGGTCCACTTGCCTATCAGGTGACCAATTGTTGATTGGGCCTACAGTCCCCCAGTCCTTCTGAATCCTTCATTTAGGTAGGAGGGTATAACAGGATTTCGGAAGGGTTTGGGTTTAGGCTACTCAACAAGATTCAGTTTCATTACTCAGGGTTCTCCCCAAGATTTCTCAAAACTGTGGGGCTGCCTTGCAGTTTGCAAGACGAGATAGTCTGGAAGGCGGCACTCATGCATCCATGCAAACCACGTGTCCCACCCACTTAAAGGCATCGTACACGTTTAATAGTTGGAGCCTACTGTTTGTTCATGTTTGTTTCAAAGCTATATACATGTATATACAATAAAACTAACCTGTGAAAGTTTCATTTCAAAAGGTGTAGCGTTTTTGAGATATCGCCAAAAATCTTGAGCGGTTATGTCCACTCACGAAGAATAATTCCTATAAATAGGAATAGCTGAGAAACGTACGTTTCTGACAGAAACGCTTCTCGGATTCAAAATTTGGGGGGTAAAAAGTGATATCTTTTTCCATAACAGCAGTATAACTTCGAAGTGAAATGTTTCTCAAAATGCATTATACTATCCAACGTTGCTGTACATCTTACCACGTAAGTTTTGATTGCCATTAGTTTTCAGAGTCATTAAACCAAACGTGTACTGTTCCTTTAAGTTGTTTCTGCAGCAATGTGACTTCAATGATTGGTATAACCATAGAGCAAGGACCAGACTGGGCACAAGAGAGCACCTCGTTGATGAGCTAGCTTGTGCATCGGAAGCACCCTATTATTTACAAATAATCCGTCTCGTGTCTTATTCCCTTGAGTAAAATGGCTATTTTCTATCAAGTGGTGCATACGTGTACTATTTCAGTTTCACTATTCTCAATACACAATGTGTGACGATAAAAAAAACACTCAAAACAAATTGAAATAAAACCCAACCAACACAAAGCAGACATACTACACAAATTGTCTCAATAAAGTTTAAAGGGTCACTGTCGTCGTGATCATAGTCGGTTTGTGGCTGGACATGGAAACATGAACTCTCACCCAGTTACTTATACACGCACGCGGTGACTGTCACATCACAAACAGAAAGCTTTAAATGGGTGCACCTTATCATCGCGCGCGTATGTGCAGTAACTGGGTGAGAATTACGCTGTGATTACGACCAAAATGCCCCTTTAATTTTCCTTTGGAGTTGAACAAAGAAAAATTGACTAGAGCAGGATATGAACCAATGACCTCCAGATTAACGTGCCAGCACTCTACCAACTGAGCTTTCTAGCCATGTTGGCGGTCTCCCTATTTTGTCAATATCTTCGTTCGGGGTGCCAGTCAGAAGCCACACAACCTGTAACTGCTGTACAGCCAGGGATCACACCCAAGTTTACAATACAAACTAGGAAGTGGCAGCAACGGGACCACCTTAAGGGGATGTGACTTTGTATTTAAAATATCAAGTAATAAACCACAAGGGAAACTTGATTACTTGATTTAAATGTGTTTAAAACATCCGTCTTAAGATTTGCTTTAGCAGTTATGTGTAAATACATTCACTGGCATAACATGTAATCTATCGAAATGCAAAAAAAAAAAAAAATTATCAAAAATATTTTTTACATCAACTCCTGCTCCCCCGTTCATACCCTTATTTTTTTTCTTTTTTTTAACTTACCGTTGCCGAAACCTGTTTCGCAAGCTCTTGGTACTCGGGTGTAGATGGGTCATTGTAGGAATCCTTAAACTTCCCCTGGATTGTCAAAAGGGTTCCCAGGGTGACAGGTCCTGCACAAAAAAAAAAAAAAAAAAACACCATAATTTCAAATTTTACCTGAGATGCTTTCAGAATGTTCAGTTACACACAGAGTTCTTCCATTTGCCCACATGCATCCCGAGAACTCACTTAAAAAACTAAAAATGGTTTCCTTGATACCAAGTCCACACATGGTTCATACTGAGTCCAATCATCATATTATAATACGGGTTCTTATAGCGCTTTCCAACACCCCTAGGATAGGAATGAATCTGTTTTCAGTTATGAGACTGTATACATAGTTTACAAGGTGCTACAATGTGATGCGACGCAATCTGCAGCCAACCATGCCAGAAACACTGTGGTGAGCCCTGTTCTCTCAATATGAAAAGTGTTCTGGGTTTCTTAACCGTGTATTACACAACACTAGGGACCACCAGCATGACTGTAAGGCCTGCGCTAAACGTCGCACGTTTGTCGTGTCGAACTCAAACAGTTGTAAAATTAGGAATTAAATTCGACAAAAGAGCGACGTTTGGCGCAAACCTTTTATTGAAGTTCGGCACTGCCGTGTAGCACGGCAAGCCCTGCCGTGCTACACGGTAGCGGCACGACACGGTGACAAACGTCGCGCTCTTGCCGTGTCGAATCGAACTGAAAACGTTTGAGTTCGGCTCGGCAAAAGTGCGACGTTTAGCGCAGGCCTAAGTGTCAAAAATGTCAACACAGGGAACGAACTGACACTCTCTGCTGGCCAGAAACACAAGAGATACGACTTGTCAACCGCATTGCTATTTTATTTACAGTAATACCGTAATACTAATAGCAAAGGAGGTAATACAATTTATGAGCCGTTGCCATAATAGTGGCAACGCAACCCTTCATTTGGCCGAGGAACTGGGCCCAATGTCATGGTTCTGAGCGAGAATCGGGGCTCACGGCAGCAGGGAATCTTACTACAACTGGGCATGCTTTGCTTACATCTAGCGCAGAACTTGGGCGCTTGCACTGTAGTGTATTATTAGTAAGCGAAGAATGGTGCTCGCAAGCGCAGAATTCCGACGGTAAGAAGCAGAGCTATGAAATTAGGCCCTGGTTGTCAATTGGCTTACGGACTCTATAAGGCCAAATTTGAAGAAAACAAAAACATGTTTAGCGCCCCTTTCCGCTTCCTTTTTAGAGGCCGCCTCCTTTTTTCTTTTTTCTTTTTTTTTTTTTTTCATCGAAAAAAAAAAAAGAATAATTGGTAACGATCTCTAACGAAAATAATAAATTTCAGATCGTATTTTTAGACTTAAGCACACCAAAAAAACACATCGCAAAAACATCTTGAAAAATAGCCCGGCCGGTTGTCTTGAAAGTGTCAGGCGCGGCCATTATTTTTATTTGTTTTAAATGAAAAAAAAGAAAGGCCCTCCTTCCTTTTTGTTGTGTGTTTTTGCCTAACCAGAACAAGATAGCGCATACATTATCATCATGGTCAGAACAAACAGTGGGCGGGGGGGGGGGGGTGCTCGAAGGAGTTTACACTTAAACCACAACTTCTTCCTGTTTTCTCAGTCTGAGTCAGCATTTCAAGACTCTTGCACCAAGTTAAGTATAAAAAGGCTCAATCGACTAAAATCTAGCCATTTGCAACTGTGGGTTTGAGATTCACTTGCCTCGGGGACACAAAGTACCATTAATCCAGTGCAGCATGACACTTTCTTTTGGTTTTTGCTTTGTCATGTGTTCTTTTCAGAATGTGCAACTTGTTGATTTTTCCAAGAGTTCACGAGGAACAAGTTCACACTTCTGGGTGAGCCCTCTGGGTGAGCACGTACATTAAGGCCGAGTAATACAAAAAAAAACATGTTTCACGTCCGGGTTAAACAAAAAATGGAGGAAGAGGGGCTTTTGATTTTTGATTTTTCAAGATGGCCGCCATTAGAGATTTCCGGCAACGATTATGTATTAAAAAACTACATTCACGATCACATGATCACATTCACGATCACATTCACGATCACATGATCACAATTGCACAGGGACCACTCGCAGCCATGATTTTAGATTCAATCTGCCAATTTTACGGACGCTTTCACCGTGGTAGTTGGTAATGGGAAATCGAAAAGCATTTAGTCTAGGCCACGGCTATGTAGACTCATGCGAAGACATATTTAGCAACGGAACGGTATAGCTACATGATGTAGAAAGTAACTGAGAGAGTCCATATAGAAAACTACGAACTGCAAAACTCGCAAGTATTTATTTTCCGACGGATCTGTTGAAGTCCCCCCCCCCCTCTTTCTAGGGAATAAAAACTAAAAAATAAACCCAGGCGGCCTAAAACAAATATAAAAAAGGAAGCGGGCGGGGACGCCCTTTAAAGTTTGCTAGATAGTATACAAAGTCAGCCTACATTTACCCTTTAGAGACCCTATCGGCCACAGGTGGTTGCACGATTCGGCGTACTGTCATCCACAGAAAGTCATGTCCTGAATTTACATGCCAATGTTCCCCATGTAGACATACTTTTTACATTTTCAAAAATTTGGCGTATTGTGATGATTTTGCAGAAACGAAATGTCTCCAAAAGGTCAAGTTGTTTGTTCATTTCAATAGACTCGCGCTGTACGGGCAAAGAAACAGAATGGACCAATGAGCAACCTCCTTGTGACCCGCCTGCTTGATGGCGACCAGGGCCCAATTTCATAGAGCTGCTTAAGCAGAAAATATTGCTTAACAATTTTCTGCTAAGTAGAAATGAGCAGGATACCAGTCACAAATTCTACATGTGACGTGGTAGTTTGGCTGGTAACCTTAGTCTGGTAAGCATAATTTTGTTGTGTTCAGCTACTTTTTGTGCTTAAGCAGCTCTATGAAATTGGGCCCTACTCAAATGATGTCATGGATATCAATCGGTTTATCAAACTCGTTTTCAGAAGATTTGTTGTCTCAATCTTACCAGACAAAGGAGGGGTTCCCGTGACCGCAGGGGTAGTCGCAGTAGTCGGTCCAACTACATTATAAAAAAACAACAACAACAACCAGAAAAAAACATTTTTTAATGTTCCTTTGATCAGTTGAGAAAAGGAAACAAAACATCACGGTTTTCTGGGGGGAAAATGATTAATTCCCACATCAGCTTGTTTTCAATGAAGACACAATGAAAATAATGAAAATATTAATGTGAGAATTCCGTCTAATTTAGAGACGGTCAAATTTCACAGAAAACAGTATTAACAAATTGTTGTGAGTGGGATTTTGTGCATGTTAACATTGGGTGGATATCGAGTATGGCAATCGAAATAAAACATTGATGGATTTGGGGCTCTCCAAACGCTGTTTCTCCAAACGAAGATGAAAACATTTCAACGGGAGCTTTTTCTGTGGAAGAGTTGTACTGGTAATGAAATTCATAATCAAGGAAAATAAAGCCTCACATTATTTTTTGTATATATTTTTTTATAGTTACCAATCCGTGTGCCTTACAGGTAGGGCCGTATAGATTGGTTTTTGTCAGCGTAATGCTGATCTATGCCAAAATGTCAATGTAAGTCACCCGTGAAAGTTTCAGCTGAATACAGCGTCTACTTGTTGAGAAAACAGCAAAACACTGGCACAGTAAATTTTCATCAAGATTTTTTTTATAATTGTGTTAAATGAAGTGTGACAGTAGAGAGGTTTCGCAAGCGTACGGATACGGATACAGATACAGATACGATAACCGTATCCGTTCACGTTGGACGCGTGTCAGATTTTGTTTCGCAATCATAATGGGTATGCGTCAGGCCTGGGCCAAAGTATAGACACACGTTGGCATAGGTTTTGCGAGCAAAACAAATCCAAAAACATTTTGTGTATGTTCTTGTTACACTGGAGAATTTGATCGAATAGAAATGTTGTTTAACTGTTCGTTTTCGGACCCAACACGTTAAACGCGTGTAAAGAAAGTTTCAAGCAAGCACGGCTAAATAGAGACCCCTGTTTATACTGCATTTTCCCCATATTTTGCTTACAATGATTAACACATTTTTATCTAAATCATGCAAGACACCTTTAAAAGCAATACCGGGGAAAATGTTTTTGATCTAGGGCAAGAATGCAACGAGAATCAGCAAAACGGTATCCGTTTTTTAACGTACGTGTATGAGCTCCCGTATCCGTTGTTAACGACATAGCAAAACACGGAAGTCGCGGTTACGCGTCACGTGAACACACAAAGTGTTGACGTATCCGTATCCGTATGTGTATCCGTAGCCTTGCGAAACCTCTCTAGTGTATACTTCATTTGACGTTTGATAATTGGAGCCTACTGATTGTGTTAATGCTATATAAATGTAGGTGTACCAATAAAACTAACCTGTGAGAATTTCACTTCAAAAGGTGGTCGCGTTTTTGAGCCATCACCGAAAAAACGGAGCGAATATTTCTACGCATGAAGAATATTCCCCATTATACGAATACACAGTCTGAGAAGCGTTTCTGACACGCTTCTGAGATTCAGATTTGGGGAAACAAAAAGTGATTATGTTTTCCATAACCGTAGTACTTCGAAGTTCAACGTTTCTCAAAATTCATTATACTATACCCAAAGCTGCTAAACATTCATGGCAATAAAAAACATGTACTTCTTACCAAGTAAGTTTGTATTGCCATGAATGTTCAGAGTCATTACCAAACGTGTAGGCTACTGTGCCTTTTAACTGGTTGTGATTGCCACTGCCATTGTTACTTTACGAGCACAAGGCCTGGGGTCGATTTCACAAAGCACTAAGATTCATCTTAAGATGAGTTATCAGTATTACCATAGTGATTTGTATTGTGACATCACTCTTTGCTAAGCAACTGCGATGGATTTGCAGTTACGATCAGTCTGAACTCTTTGTGAAATCGAGCCCTGGTTATGTACAATGATTGGCTCATCAAGACGTAACGCCCGATGGGACAATGACGTAAAAGACAGGGGACTGTAAAAAGAAAAAAAAAACACGTGACATTAGCCAAAAGAATCAGCAAGAAGGTTCCTTACCTGTCAAAGGAATTGGTGTACCGAATTTGCCGATGTTCAAGTTTGAAACACCTGTTGATTGAAAACATTGAAGAATAGTGACAACAAAATTGAATTTTATTTAATACGGCTCACTAAGGAAGAATACAAAGCATGCATACAAATGAATCTTACGGCATGCAGTGGTGTAATCAGCGGGGGGGGGTCTGGGGAGGAGAACCCCCTTCTTGCCCCGCCTCCATAGGCTAATACAAAACAAAATGCACAAATTCTTATGGACTGTGGAGAGGGTAACCCTGTTTCAGCCCCTGGGGTAGGTGGCAACGTGCCCCTGGTGACAGTTGATTTGGGTCGACAGCCCACATCAGTTAAGTGAAGCTCTCATCTTTTGAAAAATTAAACAAATTAAATGGACATTTCGGGATCTCAGAAATGCAATGGCGAAAACAGAATTGAAATCGGAGATTCCATAAAGTTACTGCTTCTTAAAGACGGGCAAGTCCTGGGACTCTTCTGGCGACACGTGTAACAATTTGTTGGAATTTAATTGACATTCATTTGTTTTATAATTCTATTGTCATGTATAGTAAAATTACATACCAAATTAAAGCTCCTGTTAAAAGAATCAAACAGGAACAAAACAATATTTAAAAAATGCATCCAATCAGAAGTAACATCCTCTTAACGATGCCTGACTACTGGAACTCTCCTGGGTGATTTGAGGATGTCCCTATTAGTTTCTTGTAATGTATTGTCTTTACACTTTGTTTTTGTACTTGACAAATTATCTATTAAAGAAACATTACAGAATTGGTTTTTGCTAACAAAACAGTTGCTGGCAGTGTAAGCACTTTATGTAATCCACCATATACATAAACTGACAAATCTGTAGAACTTTGAGATCGATCGGCCATCTGTGTCACGAGAAAATAGTGAAAAAACCGATTACACATTTGCGTGAAATCATATAGATTCAACAAATGAATAAAACGCTCACTGAGCGATAAACTCGAATCGGAAAATTAGTTTATTCATTTCTCATCAAATATGGCATTTCAGACAGAAATATTTCAAGGGATGTTCTCTACTATCATCATCATTAGACCGTGTAAGTTTTATGTAAATCTGTGATCAAAAAGTATATTTTACAAGTTTTTTTCTTACCAATTCTGTAATGTCCCTTTAAATGAAAGCAATTTTTTCTTAATATTATGGTTAATCTTGTTCTTCAATCACAAGGGGCCGATTTCACAAGGAGCTAAGATTTATCTTAACTGCAAATCAATCGAAGTTGCTAAGTAAAGTGTGATGTCACAATACAAATCACAATGGCAATACTGAAAAGTCATCTTAAGATGAATCTTAGTACTTTGCTGGTCTCCAGACTGTAGATGGATCTTCAAGAAAGATTGTACATGTATACATGTGTACACAGTTTCTGGTTGCTCTTCATAAGCAATGTGGACAACGTGAGAAATTGAAATAATCTGTCACCAAAAAGTGTTGTAAAACATGACACAGTAAATTGTGCATCTCTCATTGCAAAAGTGGAAAACAATTTTGCCAATATTAAAGCATGTATGATATCGAAATTATACACTTGACAGCATAACTTTGGTGAAAAATAACGATAAATACAAAAATGCTGAGTAACTTTTTGGTGCTGTAAAATGATTAAAAAATGTATAATTAATCAGGAGTAGTATCATGATAGTAGCTATTTTAAACATTTTTACAATAGAATAATACAAAAAAAACAGCAGCAAAAAGACAGACGGGGATTTTTTGATGAAAATTGATGAAGATGGAAAGTAGTAAAAAGGGGAATTACAACAAGAGAGAGATCTGATGATCAGAACTCTCTTGTTATTTTATTATTTTTTTTATTCAATTTCAAAGTCGGAATATTGTACTGGAGCAGGAATATTGTACTGTAGCACCATGATTGACAATTCACAATCTTCCATACAATGTTGTCTTGAGGTCGATGTTTCGCACTACATTTTGAATCTTTAATTTAAATTGAATTTTAAAAAAATGTATTAACTATAAATAAAATACTTCTAACAAGTGTAGCTTGCAATTCTAAATTGCGCGCGCAAAGGTATACTTGAAATTTGCGCGAGTCATAGAGTATATAACTCTATGGCACGAGTTCAGTGTTTTGGAAATTGCACGCGCAATTTGAAAAATGCGTGTTTTTTAAAGATTGCGCTTAACATCGTCCCAAAATCGCAGCTGCTTCATGTTTTGTTTTCACCATGGCGCATCTATGCGCGACAGATTGGAGCTCGAAAACAACTCAATAAATCTATTTATGATTGAAAAGAATAAATTCGCCTGGGGCCTTAACTCCTTAAAAAATGCTTTAAACTCAAGAAAATTTGAAAAACTTCTGGTCATGAGACAAGAAAACAGTGTGCACGATAACTTTGTCTTCTTTACCGGAGTGTAAAACACGTTGATTTAGTTTGGGGTTGAACATAGAAAAATTGTGTAATGTCATAGGTTTATGGTTTGTCCAGGTAAATATTGTGGTTCATTACTTGACACTTTGATTTAGTGTAATTTGACACCTGATGACGTCATCATGACGTTTGAACTGTTAGGTACATATGTGTAGAGATGGGGGTCGAATCATGGTTTTTCAGCCTCGTACCAAAAACGAAGCCAAAACAGAGCCTTGTTCATTCTGTAAACGGCAGGTTATGTTTTTATTTATCATTGCGCAGGGATTCCAGCGCAAATTACGTATGCTAGAATCGGATATTGAATATTTATTTCCTGTACTGGGCGGATAATCGTCCAAACATAAACTCTCGTTATGACGTAATGATGTGTGTTTTTCATACATTAACCAATGAGCATACACCTTCGGGAAATGGTAGCAACTTTTTGGTACGAGGCTGAAAAACCATACTTGGAAACCCACTGGTATCTCCAGATACTGCAGTACCGTGCCAGTATTGTTATGCTATCTGGTCAATTCAAAGCGGGTGCTTTAAGAGCCTTAGACCATTAGACAAAGCTGAATGAAGCATGAAGTCAATGCGTGCATGGAGGTAGGAATAGGCCTATAGCCATCTATGGCACATGATTCAAGATGATTGTGTGGTCTTGTGTAATTTGGTATCCCAGCTCGTCCCATCAAGAGTAACTAACAATCACCAAAGTGCCATTTCCACGGGTGCTTTTCGATGTCCAACTTTTTGCAGACGAATGGACGTATATAGTATGTTGATGACATCACGCTGTATGTAGCAAAACACTCGACACAATGTTCTGGGCGGATAATCGTCCAAACATAAACTCTCGTTATGACGTAATGATGTGTGTTTTTCATACATTAACCAATGAGCATACACCTTCGGGAAATGGTAGCAACTTTTTGGTACGAGGCTGAAAAACCATACTTGGAAACCCACTGGTATCTCCAGATACTGCAGTACCGTGCCAGTATTGTTATGCTATCTGGTCAATTCAAAGCGGGTGCTTTAAGAGCCTTAGACCATTAGACAAAGCTAAATGAAGCATGAAGTCAATGCGTGCATGGAGGTAGGAATAGGCCTATAGCCATATGGCAAATGATTCAAGATGATTGTGTGGTCTTGTGTAATTTGGTATCCCAGCTCGTCCCATCAAGAGTAACTCACAATCACCAAAGTGCCATTTCCACGGGTGCTTTTCGATGTCCAACTTTTTGCAGACGAATGGACGTATATAGTATGTTGATGACATCACGCTGTATGTAGCAAAACACTCGACACAATGTTCGAAAGACCAGAAGACGGTTACCTGTCGCGATGGGTTACAGTCTTAACTTTGTGGTTTGATGGGTTTATATCCGTAGCTGTCATAAAGGCTTTCGGGATAATGTTTCCAACGTTACAGGAGCAGTTTGGAGTGAATGCATGGATCATTGGTTTAATCGTATCTATGGTAGGTGCAATGAGCGGTCTGATAGGTAAGTATAGGGCCTACCTCACAAAGTAGTATTCTATTACTCTCTTCTTCCAGTACTATCACATGACAATATTTACTATAATATGAAAGCCAATAATGGGAATAACAGTGTGGCAGAGTTTTCAGTGCCCTTTTGGATCTCAAGCTCGGCTGGCATGGGATAAAAAATATATACTGTATTCCGACCGTTGGCACAATAGTGGCATAACTGGACATTTTCAGCCCGGGGGGGGGGTGGGGTGGGGGAGGGGAAACCGGCAAAGACATAACTGAGGGGGAGGGGACTATTATATGTATCAAACCAATCATTTGTTCCCTTTTCGATCTCATTTGAGGGGGCAAGACGGCGGCAAAGGTTCTGGGCAGCCAGCCCCTCTATACCTGCCCCTTCTGGTTACACTTCTATCCATGTAATCTCTTTGAATATTTACCTGGATAGACATGACACAATGTTTACAAAAGATCCAAAGAGCCTATTATAGACTGCAGGCACGATTTGCGCACAGCTCAATGAAAAAACACAAAATCTTATATATTTAATAGAGATTGCACTGTCTAATTTTTGAGATTATTTATTCATTTATTTTTATTTTATTTTTATTTATTTTTTTTTTTTGGGGGGGGGGTGAGGAAAATCTCTATAAACATTTCTATACAAATTTGTATAACTCTTGAATTTATGTGTAAACTATCACAAAAACATGACCAATATAGTATCTCACCTGCAAGGAAAACATCTGAATGCACAAGGGCCCTCTAAAGGTATAGTCAATAATTATTGTACATGTATATCGAAAACCTCAAGAGATCGGAATGAATTCACACCCTTAAAGTCAAAATTTGCCCAGACCCCAGGTCCCAGGACCTGACCCGTTGACCCAGAAATTTATTGTTTGTAATGGTTTTTAGCTCGGATTCTGCGTCAGTTTGACCCATTTCTTTGTCATTTTGACAATGATTCCAGGTCATGCTGACCCGGGAAGTGGTTAGGCCCCCTGCCCCCCCCCAAACCTGGGACAGTTCTGACCAGTGGGAGTTTTCTTTCCAACAGTGTATTACTCATATACAATTCTAAAAAATAGCCGTGTTAGTCTAATCGATAAAACAAAGAGGGTAGTGGTAGCACTTAAAGACTAACTAATTGCATACAAAAACGCATGAGCTTTCGTAGCAACAACTACCTCATCAGATGCAAGACTTCATCAAGCCCAAGAGTGCCATATGTAATCATTTTAGTTTTGCATCTGATGAAGTAGTTTTTGCTACGAAAGCTCATGCGTTTTTTTATGCAATTAGTTAGTCTTTAAGTGATACCACTACCCTCTTTGTATCATTCATATAACAAAGCTCTGAACCTCTGTTGCATGGCAGGTCCTTTTTGTGTGGTGTTTAAACGGACTTTCGGCGTTGGTATCTCCATCATGATGTGTGGTGCACTAATTGGTACCGCTTGTGTTTGTGCATCGTTCGCTGCCTCTGCCTATCAACTCGCTGTTATCATGGTTCTGCTTGCAGGTATGCATTCATATCAAGCATTGTTTTAAAATGGAAGAATAATAGAAATTATATTTCTACTTTGAATGACAGCTTACATTTTCGAAAAAATATACTAATAATACTTATTATATCATTATTAATACTTAATACTTCTGTATTATTATACCGTACTCTTGCACACGGGCAAATAATAGTCCGCTATATTATAGTTCATGATTCGAATATGTATATTTGCAATGACGAAGCAAGAAACAGCAACATTATTTTGCAAGTTTTCGTGAAAATAATAGCCTCATAAGAAAATTTTACGGGTTGTTTACTATGAAAGCCCAAGAGTGCCATATGTATTCTATTAATTATTTTAGTTTTGAAAAGCAGATATTATTTTTATTTCTAAGAGCAGTCAATTTTATTAAATAATATTTTTTCAAGAGCAGTTTTTTTTTAAATGAAGAAAATTTATTATCATTTTCAAGAGCATTTATTTTTATTTTCAAGAGCATCTCAGATTGTCGGCAGAGCAGTTATTTTATTATTATTTTGGAGAGCAGTTTGTTTTGTTTTCAAATTGTTTGTTTTTGTTTTCGTTTTTTTGGAGAGTACTTATTGTTAATTAGGAGGGTAGCTGTTTATATTTTCCAGCTGTTTTTTCTTCACAACTTTTGTAATGAGCTCACTTGAAATCTCCGGGGGTTATCGAAAGGTTGAAAAGCCATCATCTGCTATATTTGGATCCTATAGTTTCAGACTTTGTTTAGCAATGTCACATACCCTCAATTTCAGATTGAATTGTTCCCCTGGATGTGTAGGAACCGGAATTGGAGCATCAAATGTCCTGGCTAAGGTGGAAGTTGCTGAATCTTTTCAAGATAATTATTTAACGGCTATCGGCATTGCCCGTACGGGCACTTCTGTGGGTATTTTAGCGTCGTCTTCATTGGTCCAACTTTTCCTACGTACCTACGGATGGCGAGGTGTACTGCTGCTGACAGGAGGTATCGCATTTCATCTCAGTGTGTGCGGCTATCTTATGGTAACAGCGAAGTCTCCTCGGAACAAGTACAAACTACTAACCAAGCACGATGACTTAGCCGCGCCCTCACGAGATGACAGTCGGTGTTCACGTTGCTTTGCACTGTGGAACTATGTCAGCATCAACTTCAAGCTTGAATTGTTCCTTGATTGGCACTTCTCGCTTGTATCTGTTGTGTATTCCCTGACTCTTGTCGTGTGGGGTTTATGGGCAGTGTACTTCGTTTCCCTAGCTACCTCCAATGGATTTTCCATCGAAGACGCTGCCAGTTTCTTGACTGTTGCCGCTGCTGGGAGTTTATTTACCAAGGTTTTACAGGGGGTGTACATCGATCAGGTATTATTAACTCATAAAGGTTCCTTTTTCATTTTGCACGTGATGGTAATGTGCACGTGCGCCAGTACTTTTTATCTCACGCCGTTCGCCACATCTTATTGGGGCATGATGACGTCATCATGTGTATTTCTCAGTGCCGATGGCGTAGTCACCTGCATGAATGATGCACTTCTCAAGCAGACCATTGACGTGGATAAGATAGCTGGGGCATACGGATGGATTGCTCTACAGACTTCGGTGTTGAAGTTGACGTTCGGATTTGTTCCGGGTAAGTGACAAAATATTAACGTCTGCGCCTTTTGGAAACACTTCAGACTCAGAATTAAAACAAAGTTGCTTCGATTTTGTAAATTTAGATTTTCCAGCCATTGTCAATCCACTGTAGGATGAAAGCCACAGCATGATATCTCCAAAATGTCTTTATTTTGTGCTTGTTTGACCTATTGGCTGTCCCCCCCATTGTTGCAGCTCATCACTCCATCTTTTTCGCTGGTGCCCTCATTCCATTTGTTCCCATATGGCATCCAGTGATTGATTGCAGAGCTCGAACGGTTTTCTGTTCTACGGCTGAGTGTGTCCTGCCCATCTCAAATTTCTCATTTTTACTGTTTCTAAGTTGTTATGTGGTGTGTTTATCAAAACTCTGGCTACGTGTTGAAACACGGAGGGATGATTTTGAAAGATGCGTAACTCATTATGAATTGGCGCTCCCAATGTTATCACTGTGTCATTTATTTCAATCCTTCAACCACCTCTGCTCCCTGGGGAGTATACACCCTGTGCTGTGAAGTATGTGGGGCACTAAGCTAAATCAATCGCAAGAACCATCTCCCCTCACTGGTACCCATGCATTTACCCATGGGTGAAGAGAAGCAATTATAGTTTAATATCTTGCTCAATGACACAAGTGTCATGGATGGGATTCGAACCCACACTCTGATGATTCCGCAACCAGAGCTTGAGTCCGATGCACTAAGCCGCTCGGCCACGACACACCACATATACCACACGGCATCCATGTTATTTAATTTATTGTCTAGGGTAAATGCAGAAGTTGGGGTTAAGCGTCACGTCGTCCCATTCCGTTGCTTATGCATGTACTTTTGAAAAGTAAGCTACAGTATACTATAACGGGCCTTTACTGTCTCGGCCTTTTGTAGATAGACTCGCCCCGCCTCAGATTTCACGTTGATTACTGACTGCAATTATTTATCCTACTTGTTTCCTGTTTCAGGATTGGTCTATGACGCTTCAGGGAGCTACAGCGGGGCGTTTATGTTGATAGGATTCCTACCATTCTTGTCACTGTTAGCTGTTATAATTCTTCACTATTCCAAGAATTAAACGAAAGTGTGCAGTTCAAGTTCAGTATGACAAACTGTTCAACTTCGTGACAAGATTCAAGCTGCCCTTTTGACACCGAGAGAGCCCACTTGGTCTTTAAGTTGTGAAGATATCCTCTCTGGAATATCGGGTTCAAGTCCCCACTGTCAGCGGCGGCACTACTGGGGGGGGGGGGGGGACAAATGCCATTGTACATAATAAACGTCATTATTAACACAAAAGACTGCAATTTTAAATATTGTTTCTTTAACCAACATGTATTTCATGTAGCTAACTGTTGTTGTGGTTGCAATTAGTTGATTTCTGTTGTTACAACCAAAATTAAAGTCAACAATGTGTTTACATGCAGAGAAAATTGTGCATTATTTTTCACTGTTTTCTGCTCACTCACACAACGGATTGAGCCAATTTTTTTCACATAGTTTGTTATTTCATATAATATGGTTGATCACACAAAACATGAACCTGTCTGCAATTTCTCAGCTCTACCAATCCTGTATAGCACCGTTAAAACACCTTTGAGCATTAAGACTGGTCCGTACTTCACGCGAAAGCTAAATCGAAGCGAATTTTCTTGCGTCACAATTGGAAAAGGGGTGCACCCAACCTCGTCACCAGGGTGTGTCGAGCAGTACGGGGTTGACCGCTATTTACTATTGTAAACATGGTTGGAAATAAAGATAAAGTAAACAATTAGGACGAGGTTGGGGTGCGCCCGATTATTGTGTCACCAGAATTCGCTTCGCATTCACGTTCTCGTGCGGTACACATGGGGTGGTTTTTGGGGTGTGTTTTTTAGGGGGGGGGGGTGTTGGATGCTCTAAATACAAGTGTTTTCCCGCCTAACATCATAAGATTGCACCCCCCTCCCCACTCCCAGATTAAACAGGTCCGGCAGCACCACTGCCTCAATAATCATTGAGGCACAATTTTGTCCTCCGCCAGTCTCCACTTTAAAAGAGGTCACAGGTCAGAAATAATCCGGATAAGGGTCACAAGGGCCTGACCCATTTTGGGGTCAGTTTGACCCGGAATCTTTGTCAAAATGACCCAGAAATTAGTCACATTTACGTAGAATCCGGGTAAAATATAATTTTTGAAGAGAAAAAAAAAAGATCTACGAACTGGCCGGAAAAAAACCTATAATGTACAAGGACTGGTTATGAGATACGAACAGACCTACCTGTGAAATACAGAACCAGAAAGACGACAAGCCCGATGATGAGAGTCGCTGCAGTTATGATTAGGAACACCAACGACGAAAAGAGACAGAACTTCTTCCTGTCGTGTTTGTGTAGTTCTTCTCTGTAGTAGGCCTGCCTGTCTCTGTTGCCAAAAGGACTGAAATTCCGGGTTCTTATTCTCTCCCCTTGGTCATAATGGTAAACTGGATCTTCGGGAAAGAAACCATTGTTCCCGATCCCCTACACAGGAAAAAAAACACCGGTGTTGGGTAAAAAAAAAGAAAATAGTATTCTTTATTCCTGGTGTAAGTTATCATCCATTAAGTCGTTGGTACGTGTTGTTAATAATATGATTCGAACCGGCCTGTCTAGCGGGTAAGCTCTGTGGTTTAGTGGTAAGAAATCTGCTCTGGAGTGACACATGTCCAGTGGGTTCTAATCCAACCCGAGTAACATGCCTGTTGAGATGGTTACCACATCAGCCGGAAACGTACCGTCCACAAAAGTGTGGAACCGTTTTGTGGAATCGTTTCCCGTACCACATCAGGGGTGCTGACTTAAAACTGCACTCAAAACGCATCTGTTAAAAGTGACCGTAGACAAGTGATATTCAATAGTGAGCGTGCGTGATTGTCGACAAGGCGATGGGCAAAGTCTGTAATATGTGTTGCTTTTATTTTCTGCCGAAATTCTGCCAATGATGTTATGTAACCATTAGAATGTTCAAGGTATTGTGATAGGTGATGTGGAATTTAAATATCCCATTTTTCTGATGACACGGTGATGTTTTTAAACGGTACAGGAATCTATGTACGGTGCATCGGTGGCTTGAGCCCCCCCCCCCCCCCCCGGGTCCCATGACAAAAAAGGGACATTCAATAGAATGGGGGGGGGGAGGTAAAGTCGCAAGTGTGAGGTTTTTTTTACGGCGGCAGGATGGATTTCTTTTCTTCATCTTATGCCATTTGCATTTTTTTCTTTCTGCCAAAATTACTCTTCTATGATATATCACTTGTAATTGTTTGTATTAATGCAGCAATAACGTATGTTAAGTGTAATTTCACGTATAAACACTTAACATTATGGTCCATTGGTCAATTTTTTTACATTTAATTAAAATACTTTGTGGGTGGAAGATACAAGTAACAAAAAACGACATTTCAAATCCATACATAGCCTGTTGTCGTGTAACAGCTCATTTTGTGTTTGGGGCATTTTAGGCCGATTTTGGCGTGCCTTCTGCCAATTAATTAGACGTCGTTCAGTTTTATCTTTTCATCTCAGTTAGTCGTTTACAATTTATTTTTGGGAAACTTTATTTATTATTTGTGATTTAAAGGCCCTGTACACTATTGGTAAGATCGAAAAACACGATGTTCACAGATTCACACATAACTTACATGATTTAAAGTAAGTAATGGTAGAAAGGGCCTTAAAATATTTCTGCCTAAAATGCTATCGTTTCTGAGAAACGAGTAAAACAATAATAATTATCGCGCGCGATAATTTGAAAAAACAGAAAACACATAAGATCTCTTTTCACTATTTTCTCGTGAACTCAATGACCAATTGAGCTCAAACTTTCACAGGTTTGTTTGTTCATGCATATGTTTAATCACACAAAATGTGGACACTGATTTTGAGCTGTTACCAAAAGTGTACAATACCTTTAAGGATTCTCAACACTTCATCATCTTTACATTAAGCACTTTCTAGGCCCCCTACATCATGGCGATATTTTATTTCGTAGTTTTAAACCTGTACTGTGCAGATAACACGCACCTCAGAATAATGTTGAGTTTCTCTCGTTTGAAATAAAAAAAAATATTATTAAAGTATCCTTGTCTGTTTTACGTGTGACGGAATACAGTTTCACTTTTCACATTAACTTTGCGTTAAATTTACATGAAATAATTTGTGATTTTAGGGTTATCATGGCAGAAAGTGTGGATCCCAGCATAGACTTCTAGTAGAGAAAGGAACCCCACTGGTGCCCGTTATAACGTCAAATAACACTCTGGTCTTGCCAAATACTGTCCGTAGCCTACGTCCGTTAACTTCTGTCAAATACTGTCCATTCCTGCTGACCATCTTTGTCAAATACTGTCCGGTAAGTTCTAGGCGAATACTGTCAATTTTTCGCCAAATACCCTTTGGTTACTCCCCGCGAAATACTGTCCATTTCTATGCCAGTTCATTTCGCACTGACACTATTTGGCATACGTGCCAAAATAGTGTCCTGCTTCCACTGCGCATGCTCAGGGACACAATTTGGCAGCGGACACCTTTTGGCATACATTTATAGACGATGTGACCTGTGACGTCACATGTTTACAAAAGAGCCGCAGAGCCTTGACTTCCGGCGGGCATATTTGTACAAAGCTCAACGGAAGAATACAACAAATCTTATGTTTTATGGAGATCGCACTGTCTGATTTTCCTCAACTTTTGATATGAAGAAAGGGGGGGGGACATCTCAAAAGCTGTACAGCTGTTGATTTTGTAAATTGTGAATTTATGTGAAAATATGACACAAAATATAAATTTTCCCATTGAGCCTGTGTAGCATCTTGACCGTCAGGAAATGCATTATAATGTACGAAGTCACCACTCTGTAAACAAATGTAACATGGTCTATACTGAAGTTCATTACTTACCAAGTCACCTCGTCGATACTCCCGACTGTCTTGATAGTCGGATGTATCCATGACTATTTCGCTACCATCTACTTTTTGGAAAAACAGTTTTGTTGTACAACACAAATGAAACACTTGTCCACACTACGGCTATACATGATCTAATAATAAACCTCAACGTTCAGTATTTAGTTTTATATGTGTTGAACCTCTGTTCAGTCAAACTATTCAACCTTGAAAACGTAGAGCACGGGGGTCAATCTCCACTTTCATTTTGACTTGTTTTTTCTTCATTGCTTGAAACTAAATGTTGGCATTTATTGCAGCTTGTAATCATTATGGCAAACAAAATTGCTCCTGAAAATGATGTGATGTCGTTGTAACAAGAAAAAATTGAACATTGCTAGTAAGTAAACATTGCTGCACTTTGGGGTAAAAAATTACATAAAACATCGATTAAAAAAATTACAACACTTTAAAACCTTATAGATGACCCTTGTCACAACTCACCGCTAAATCCCGAAGACATGGAGGGAAAATGGTCATGACATCCTCACCCCCCACCCCCAACAAAAATAATAAAGATGGCTAGCGAGACTCATGCAAGAGTTCGACCACTAAAGGAATTTGACTGTTTTAAAACTGGGTTGTTCAAACAGAAATTTCACAAAATGTGATGCCATCTCGGTACATTGCATATTCGGTTTGCGGTAACACCATGTGTATAATTATCCACTCTGCTGTGTAGATTTTGTTCTTTAGAGAACTTGGTCTTGCTATTTGTTCTACTACCGCAGAGTAGATTTTCAGAATTCGGGAGACTTCTCAGTTCTAAAAAGAACTATCCTGCTTAATAAGTACTACCTGGGCAGGAGGTAGGAAATCGGCCTTCGACTACTACTGCACTGCCGCGCAGTGAGTACTTTTTGGTCTCAACGTTTCGACTAGCTTGCTCTAGTCATGGTCAGGAGACTGAAGAGTGTAAGACATTTATAAGGATTCAGAGGGTTCAGTGTAGAGTCAGTCACTGCTTTGATTGGTTCTTCTGAAAGGAGAACTGTGATTGATCCACATAAAATAGTAGTCCAGGCCGATATTTCCTACCTCCCGCCCAGGTAGTAGTTGATAAGCAGGACAGTTCTTTTCAGAACTGAGAAGTCTCAGTATACTGATGCAATGTATGACAAAACAAATGATTCGTTTAATTTTTATAGTCCACGCTATAGAATACTACAAACGGCTGTTGTATTGCAAGGTGAAAAAAGAGTCTAGACAAATTCTTAGGCAAAAAATAAACTTCGTGTTTTTTTGTTTTCGATTTTCTTTTTTCTTCTTCTTTTTTTTCTGAATAGTAAATCGCACCAAAATGAAGGCGGGCGGGGACGAGAAACTCGTCAGTTTTTTTAATTGGCCTTATGCCAAAGTGGAAAGTATACTTCAACCTTGGAGGAAAGCCTTCATGTCCATGCTTCAACAACTGTATGTACTATTCTGAATGTGAATTGTACCGCGCTAATATAATAGATTTTTCCATAGGCCTATACTATATCGGGGGAAACGCAATCTGGTCTGAAAGGGCCGTTCTGCATGCAAAGCTGCGGTCTGGGATTCGGCCAATACAGAAGAATGGAATTCGTTAACACTGGGCTGTTCCATTCTGAGGTCGTTTTTGTTATCTACATAATCCCCCAAACTATGCACTGTGACGAATTGCCTGTGAACAACTTTCAGATCAGTGTAGATTTTTCATGATTTAAAGGAACATTACATAATTGGTTTTTGCTAACAAAACAGTTGCTGGCAGTGTAAGCACTTTATGTAATCCACCATATACATAAACTGACAAACCTGTAGAAGTTTGAGATCGATCGGCCATCTGGGTCACGAGAAAATAGTGAAAAACCGATTACTACACATTTGCATGAAATCATATAGGTTCAACAAATGAATAAAACGCTCACTGAGCGATAAACTCCAATCGGAAAATTAGTTTATTCATTTCTCATTATGGCATTTCAGACAGAAATATTTCAAGGGATGTTTTCTACTATCATCATCATTAGACCGTGTAAGTTTTATGTAAATCTGTGATCAAAAGTATATTTTACAATTACCAATTCTGTAATGTTCCTTTAAAAAGAGCAAGTCCGCACAGCCTTAACAATTATATTGATAATTAAGACCATTTCTTTCATCCCACCTGCTGAAGTATTCAAGTTCTTGAAAACGACACACAGACAAAAAGCTGGCAACCATCTTGAAAAATAGCCAGGCCGGTTGTCTTGAAAATTAAAAAAAGGCCCTCGATCCTCCTTCCTTTTTTCAAAAAGGCAGAACGCTAAACATGTTTGTTTTTTATTTTGCCTAATGTTATAAACATTGGAATGTTTATAGTGTTATTGTGCACACTGGTTTCGTAGCTGATGAAGCAAGTCACGAATCGAGATGAAACAATCCCCCCAACACTATACCAATTATGTTATCATTTGTAATATTTTAATCAAGTGAGCCAACACCTGACGAAGCCGAATGGTTGGAATGAACAATCTGTGCTGTAAAGAAGAAGGGTTTCGCCGGACTCATTCTATTGTCAACAGGATTCTGGAGAGATTTGGATGCGACCAAAAAGGGGGGTGAACAGGGTCGACCAATTAACGTTTAAAAAAAAACACCAAGCAAACTGGGATTCAAAACTTTGCATGGTGGGAATACTGAATTTGCAGTAACACCATTAAATTTCGTGAATGGTTCACTATGAGTTGAGGTGGTTCTGAAATGAATCAATGGCTTAAAACATTACTCCATTCCAAGTATTTTTTCAAAGATAATTTGTTGTTTTCATTTCTACAGGGAAACGCGTACGTGACGGGATGTGTAATTATTCAGTCATGCAGGATTTTACCATTAAAACTTCAAGGTCTTGTTGAGTTGTCACGCATAGAGAAAGGTTCACGGTACCCAGGCACTAACAGAATCACCCGTCATTTGAGACCGCTTTAGAATTACTTTTCAATGCATTCCAATTCCATTAAAATCAGGCGTAATCTGTAGTAAGTCGTGCATTCTTTTGGCTAACCATTTTCTCGTCAGCGTGTTTTTTGATGGCCGATCGATCTCAAACTTCTACAGGTTTGTCAGTTTATGTATATGGTGGATTACATAAAGTGCTTACACTGCCAGCAACTGTTTTGTTAGCAAAAAAAAAAATCAATGTTCTTAATGTTTTTTTAAAGGGCAAGTTGTAAAATAAATGTTGGTTTTAAAACGAGAATGGCAATTTTGGTCTACCAAAAAAAAAGTAAATTCCGGTGTCCTAGCTGAAATCTGTCCCCCGGAGATTCTGTTCCCCAGGGAAATTAACATAGGCTGAAGGAGTTGATTCAAAAGAGGGCGCTCTCAGAAGAAATGTTTGCACAGTTCCCGTATGGGGGGAGGGTGGGGGAGGGTGGGGGAGGTGGGGGGGGTAGACGAATCTCTGCACACCGGCTGGTAAGGACTTGGTAGGTGATGGGCAAGGTCTAGCACGATGCTATGATATTCAGACCTTAAAATTTGAGCCCACATCTCTAAAAGTACAGACTCCTCACACCGGCTGGTCTAAGGTTACTTGGTATAATGTGATGGCGCATAGGTCTCTATGGCAACCATGATGCTAGTTGATATTCTAAAGTACCTTTAAAAAAGTTTGAGCCCTCACAGTCTCTTGAAAAGTACAGAATCTCCTGCCACACCGGCTGGTCTAAGGTTACTTGGATATGTAATATTTTGTGATGGGCGCTAATTGAGCGTCTCTGAAGTGGCAACCGGCTGTATAATGTGATGGCTAGTTGATATCTATTAACTAAAGTACCTTTAAAAAAGTTTGAGTCCTCACAGTCTCTTGAAAAGTACATCAACTCTATTTGGTGACTTAAATTCTTTTTTCCTCCGTTTTTTGTAGAGGTTATAGCCACAAACCCATCCATAAGGAAAATACCCAGACAATCCAAGCGATCTATTTTGGGAAAAGGGTCCTAAACTAATTTTGGGCCATTTCCCCCCGTAAAAAACAATGCCCGAAGTGCGCATCAAACAGATTTGTACACAACTCAATTGAAGAAAACATTATCTTCTGTGGAAATTGCCGATTTTTTTATTAAATTTTGATATAAAGACAGGGGGCCTATTTTAAACCTTGTTCAGCTATTACTTATTTTTTATAACTTTTGAATTTATGTGGAAATGACACTAAATTGTAAGGTGCCATTTCTCAGTCGCCCTGCTGCCAGCAACCAATGCTACATTTTTATTCATGGCTGGGGGTTTGAAATCAGAGTTTTTCTTCTCCTAGGCAGGCTGCCTCCCATGGCTAATGAGCCCCCACCTGCCAAGAGCACGATCTGGTGTTTTTTTTTTTGGTTTTTGGTTTTTTTTTTTTTTTTTTTAAGGAACAGGGGTCAGCACGAGAAGCCAAGTAGTAGGAGGTTAGTTAAGAGAGGCTGTTTGAGACGCTGACCTTATGGGGTATTTCATGAAAGAGGGTTTGCCCAGTTCCCCTCACCATCCTAGTCATCCTGACCATTTGAACCCCGGGGGACCTTCACACAATTATGGAGGTACCAAATTTATTTGTACATGGTAATATGGGTAATCGGAATGATACATTAGAGAGAGTCAATGGTAAGAACTTGAGTTGAGTGCTTGATAGGTGCGTTAGCATGTGCGGTAGCGTATGGTTGTTGGCTCCCAAATAAGTGAATGCTGAGATTAATTAAAGACCATGTTGAAAGGCCATACCAGGCAGTTTTGGATAGGACATTATAATGAAAGGCTTTTATTGACTTTTAGAAACACAAAATTTAATAGATTATGCCTGTTGATTCTTTTCACAGAACTCGGGGAAGTACTGAGTATACATGTACTGTGCTTTACACACATCGGTGAAAGGGTGAAACCAAATTCTGCAAGTCTGATTATCAATAGAGGGCGCACTTCTAGTCGACTCCTCCTATGTCGAAGGATTCTCACGACCGTCCCCGTGGATGGAATTCATCAGTACTAAAATAAGACTTTTCATCAGAAGAAAGGGAACAAATTACGACTTTAGGCACAATGCCTGGGTTTTGACGCCAAATAAAGGCCAGACTGATATTTTCAGCAGTTTGATTGCCTTTGTGAAATTTAGAGTGTTCACACACCACTGTCCAGCCAGTAATTGGCCAAGACGCTGGCATGTGCGGCATTTGAAGATCGAATTGAAATAAATCGCCGAAAGAGAGCAATTATTTGTCAAAGTTTTTCAATAATAATACATTTTTTTAAGGGGAAAGGCCACTGAATACAACTTGATCAAGAGTTGTTGGGAAAAATCCACGTATGGTAAACGTATATAGCGCCCTCTGTATTTTCGAGAGCGGAAAAATGATTTAAAAAAAAGATAACGTGACTCAGATTATAGGTCCATTTAATAACAGCAACTTGGAACCCCCCCCCACCACCCCGACTATGTTTTATTATTTTTATATATAAATATATACAATATATATTGTTTTGCCTGCAAGGAAATAAGGTATATTAAATTAGTAAAAATCTCAATTTGTAGGGAAAATTCAACAAACAAAATCAACCAATCATCAAAATAAAATTAAAAGCTTGACCATGGAGGTAGAATTAGCGCAGCCTTTAAGTAATTTTGTGTGGAAAATCGTACCACCTATATATAACATTTTTTCGAAAAGCTTTATGTAAGCCTACGCATGTTCTGCCTGTTATATGCAAGGAAAGTAATTGTGAGATGTTTTCATTTTTATTATGTCACGGTATAATGGACGGACTAGTGTCCTGGCACGACGGCCCGATCCTGTATAGAACATCCTATTTTCCTTCCACCATGAAAGCAAGG
Organism: Pycnopodia helianthoides; assembly: GCA_032158295.1. NCBI lineage: Eukaryota > Metazoa > Echinodermata > Asteroidea > Forcipulatida > Asteriidae > Pycnopodia > Pycnopodia helianthoides. The sequence goes on from CM063255.1 coordinate 8,025,518, forward strand.
ACCAGGCTATATAAACGTCAGCCAGACCTCCCAATTGCTGCACGATCTCCGGTTTGATCATTTTCAAAACGTTAGAAACTAGTTGCATTCGTCACAGTCATTCTCTTCAATTATTAGAGAATCCAAAAGTCAAGGCAATTTATAAAAACAAAACACAGACTTGTGACCAGCATCCTCAAGAAGACAATAATAAGCATCAACCTCCGGCTTTCCAGGAAATTTAAAAGGGGTGCGGTTTGATGACCAGTGGATTAACCATACGAAGTACACTGTAGAGCAATATAGCAATAGAGCAAGGACCTTGCTCTGTGGTGCAATCGAGTCAGCCTCATGGTCACTCTACCACTAGCTCGGGTGTAATGACCCGTAGATGACCTCACCACGACCGAATCGTTTCATTGTCACTCTTGCAACGTCACAGCTGCAAATGTTTTGCCAAACCTTGGTTGGCAAAAGTATGGGCGGCTACACTGCAAAAAACACAACAGTTTCTTATTTTGACCAATAATGCTATGAATTTAATACCCATGTTACTGATAAATAAATGTGACTATCCAAAACAAAATTAAGGCACATTTACACTTCATAAAAAATTGTAATGTTTTGCAAAAAATATCAATTTTTTGCCAATTCAGTACGTGTTATACATTTTTTTTAGCTACTCAAGGCCTTCCATACAAAATGGTGGTCAATGTTTGTAAACAAGAGAAAGGTCGCTTGGCAAAATGAGAAGTGAATTCCTAAACGGTGACCTCTTCTCGGAATTGGGATTTCATCCTGTGACATCACAAACATTGAAATCGGAATTCACGCAGTCAGGCTTATATCCTTTTTATTTTACACTGAGCCGCCCTTATCAGTGACGTATTGCACACAGACACCCATCCTCTGATGAGTGTTTTCCTAATGCTAATCCTAATTACCCTAAAACTCGGAACCCTAACCCTAAAACTCGGAACCCTAACCCTAACCCTAGCCGTATAGATTACAGAGGGGTTGTCGGAACATTTGGGCTGAACAATCGCTCGTTTCACCAAGTGAGCTATCTGTCAAAAATCACATATTTTCGGCAAATCGTTTTTTGTTTGATTGGGTTTTTGTGTGGGTGTTTTTTATTATTAAAATGTTAAAATTTAAGTAAGTTTCAGTACCTATTACGCAATGGTTTCGTAATTGCACTAATTAGGAATAGTAAATTATGAACGACCGTACACTACTAGATTAGTTTGCCATTGTATATCCACGAAGTGACCTATCTCGACTACTTATTACAAATGAACAATATTTTAGAGTGTAGTATTTTTCACATGACGGACGCGACCTATCGCGATAGGTCTCAATATGCATTGGGGAGTTTGTACACACTCACCCCTCTCCGGGCAAAACTCCGTGTGTTTTTTAACCTTCTCATTTTCACGAAGTGATCGTATATTTGTTTTTGAATTAATTACTTAATTGAAAACAGTTGCAGGAATGAAAACTCTTTAGCAGTACTGTACGAATACAGTAGTCAGCTTTATTTTTGTCTTTAAAAATAACATAATAACAGTAAGCAAACTCTGAAACTGCAGTTTGAAAAAGGGTGCAACTTCCATTGCGATTTTCTAAAAACACGGTTGTTGTTTATTCGAAGAAAAAAGAAATTGAAATAATAACAGAAACGATCAGGGTACAGCGCTATTAGTTCCTTTTACATCGCAGAATATTAAATTAAAATAGCAGCTATACAGTGTACTACAATTTGTACTCATGTGAAAAGTCTACTGCACACAGATTCGATGAAGAGATCTGCTGAGAATCTTGAGACCATCACAGAGAGACTGTACTGCCAGGTAGCTGAAATTGACCCACATCCTGCAAAAAATATATTATTGCGTCATTCCCCTGCCGTATAGCGAGATGTCCATATAAAGAAAAGGTACATCCAAATATGGCATTGACCGACCGGGTCGGCTTGCCTTGATATTAAAATAAGGAAGATTGCGTCATGTCGGATGTATGTTGCAATCAAACCGTACGTGGTCCGATGTCTCATCACTCTTTTCTCATTCGACAGCACAAAGTAGTTCCATAGCGTCCCTGATTTCTTTTGTAATAACCTTAATTCTTTAAGCTTTATTTTCCCTCTCCGATCTTTAGTGTGGCATTTTTAGATACCCACAATTTACAAATTGTAAGAATACGATCGATGTGGTGAACTGCGTAATGGGAAATTGAAGAGCTGGCGGATGGATATTCTACGTGGGGGTTTTTCTGTGCCAGACTGATTGACTGGGCTCTGAATAATGTGATACGTGTACGAACTACGTGCATGAACGTGTACCAAACTACGGTACGTACAATACATTATCATGCATATGCATTATGTACATACTGCCAGCATAGTCATCAGTTGTGCACAATCTATCATAGGCGGAAACGTACGTACATATACGTGTGTAGTGTGTGTAGCTAGCTAGCTGGCCTAGTTTAATTTCATACTCTTTCAAATTGTACACATCCAACATGGCATTGGCAAGTGTTTCTCGCTTTTGAGCGAGATCGGCGGTATCTTGGCCAACCCAGCGTTGGAGGGTCATCGTGCGGGTTTTCAATCACACTTTGATACAATCTGTGAAAAATATTCAGCCGGTCATCTCTCGGAAAAAACATAATTTGATTCCATTCCGTTTTCAGTGAGACGAGATTTTGAATTTTTCGCCCAGGTCGTCCATCTCTCCAGCGCTGTGTGGTGGTGATTGCGTCACGCGATTTGCTGAGAACTTTGTCTGCTGATAAACCTCGACCGCACGTGCATTGTTATTGTGAAATATCTACATTTGTACTTCAAGATCAATTCCATCATTCTGTGGAGTTATTTTGTCATGGAATAACACGATTATCTGGATTGGGAATTCTTCATTTCTTCAAGATTTGTAAAACTGTATTGCACACTTGCATCCACTGAAATACAACTGCGTCTATGGTCTGTCACTCAAAACAGACGACTGTAGTAAACCTATTTTTTGTGCAGCTGAAAACTAAGTAAATTTCTCAGGAATAATATATTAATATTCTATATTTTATATATGATAAAGAATTGTTTATGTCTTATTGAACAACTTACTGGACTGAAGAGTGTTGGTGGGGAATTCTTGTGCTACTCTGAAACGCCAACGTAAAGCTTTTATTGTTTGGAATTTTAACCCAGCACACTCATTTTGGGTGACTAACCTCCTGTGTGACGCTGAGTGGGGATTTCGCAATCAACTGTCAATTCAACGCTTGTTCTGGTGTTATGCAAAGAAGACAATAGCAGCTAGTATAGCACCACCCAGTGAAGTCTTCCATTTGTTACACAATCTAGTTGTCATATTTCGAAGTTAATCAGACTGAAATTTCGTTGTCACTTCGGTCCCGGCTCGTGGTCGATAAAGGAACAATTTCGCCTCGCCTTTTTTTGTGTAGGGTGTGCAATCACAAACGGTGAGTGACGGGATTGTTGTTGGTTGACGACAAAGCAGACTTTAGTGTTCGACGCGGGGGCCGGCTTTTTTGCCGATGAACATTCAACGCTCTCTTCCCATTCCGATCGAGAATGATCGGAGAAGGAGAAAGGCGTTCGTGCATTTTGACACACCACCCGATCTAGCGAACTCTTTCAATAGTTTAAGCCCGAATTTATCGGCACCCACCCCACCGAACTTTGTTCCGAAGGAGCCCCATGTGGTCTCCAAGATCGGAGGTTACCTCCTGACCGAGGAGACCGAGTTGAATGTGTTCCATGCGCTGGACGCAGTGACACATGAAGAATCAAAGTGCAAGGTAAACAATTTCAACACTTTTATTTATAAACCAATGTGCTATTTCATTTGTTGACAATCCTGATCACATTGTGTTATCAAATACTGTTTTAACAATTTAATCGAAGTTGTGCAATTTGCATTTCTACTAACAATAACATTTAATCATAACTAATCATGTGTTAAAACTTTACCTGGTTTTTATAGCACCCTACATTTTTACTAGACATCTTCATGTTTTTAAGTTAATATTGAACCTTTTTAAAATAAAATTATGTGTACAAATTTAAATTGATTGGCAAGTTCAATGCAAAACCTGATGGTGCCTGATGCAATCATAGAGCAAGGACCTGCAGTGCAATATTTGACTTAGTCTTGAGTGCTGGAGACAGTACTACAGTTGACACCACAGTAAAACTAAGTTTCAACAAAATTCTTTTTTGATTTGCTTGTCATGTAGGTGGATTTCAACCATTTTCACACCAACTGTACAAATATCTAATTATTAACATTAATTCCCTAAACTGACCAGATGCAGTCCAGTCCTAGTCACACAGCTTTGTAAATCTTACATGTCATATTTTCATGGGACCTATTTTGTTTGTACAGGTTGTTGACTCTAAGAAATATGCCGAAGAATTTGCTGCAAATTTCAAGTTGGAGCCGCACGACAACGTAGCCCCAATTCAAGAAGTACTTCTCGGAGAGGAGAAAGCGTACGTCTTCTTTCCCCGTAACCACGGTGACATGCATCAGTACGTACGAAGCAAGAGAAAGCTCAACGAAGAGGAAGCGAGTCGGCTGTTCTACCAGATGGTCCTGGGCGTTGCTCACTGTCATGACAGCGGAATTGTACTCCGCGACCTGAAACTGCGCAAGTTCGTCTTCAAAAATTGTCAAAGGTACGTACAAATAAAAAAATATCACTCTGGTATAACATTTTCGGGTACATGTACACCACACACGTTTGTTGACCCTTTAAATTGTATGGACTTTTTTTCCGGGGGGGGTGCCCCCTATTGGTTTTATAAACACAAAAGTTATTAGCAAAAGCGTCCACACCATGTCAAAACTTAACGCTCACTGTTCAAACCACCAGATCCCTTTTGCTATAGGTCCTCAGTCTCAGTGGGTAGACACCCTGACACACACGCTCAGAAATTGAGATTGTATAGTCATTGTCGCTTTTTGTTTAATCAGAGACATTGCTAGCACAAAACCTTCTTCACACTGGCTGCCATTGATGATTATGTTAATCACTGTTGCAAAATGTTTCTGATGCTTTGGAAATCAGATGCTTGGCCCCCCCCCCTAAAAAACCTCTTTTTTTTTAGTCTGTCGCCACCACTTCTGATAACGTGCGTTCACCACAATTGAGCATAAAAGCATAATCAGATACACTAAGAATCAGATTAAAAAAAAATTGCCCATCACTATTTAAGACAAAGGCGGTTACACCCAAGGGTGATTATTTTAACCATAGTGATTTGTACTGTGTGACATCACACTTTGCCTTAGCCATTAAGATTGTTTCGCACTTAAGATCAATCTTAGCTCTTTGTGAAATCATTTCCAGAAATTAATCGGGGGTGGTATTTAAGGAATAATTCAAAGAGTAATTTTGAGGGGAGGCGTCAGAAATGAACATCAGTCCCCTGGCTTGCAAATGAGTACCAAGCCGATGACCTTCCAGTGCCTGAAATAGCAGTTGACTCACTGCTCGCTATTAACTGTAACTATTATGCCGCCGTTTCAATCACGTCCGTTTCGTGTCTCGCTGTTCTATTTTCATCGTCTGTGTTCTTAAAGTATAACAGCATCGGATATTGACTCAATTGGATGTGAGTGTGACACACATACATAAAAGGAAGAGATCACTTGTCCAAGACTGTGGCACTAAAACTGGGAAGTGCTTGTTAAGTCACACTCGCACAGCAGTGCTGGGTTTTCTCAAATGATTGAACACTGATTGTTCTGAGCCACTATGCTACAAAACAATGTACATGTACATTAGCTTGAATACAAACATTAATTTAAGTGGGTACTAATGACACTTCACTCAGGGTTCTGCCCAGTATTACTTTAGTGGTGGAAAAATGTTTCCCTGGATCCCATTGCGAGATGGATCAGTTACACGGTAGATCATATAAATAGGCTCAAATCAAAGAAGTACTCAAAATTAATGGCTTCGGATACCATTTTTACTGGTAAATACCCAATTTTACATTTTGTTGAAAAACTTTGAAGGGAAATTGTAAGTGTAATTTAAAAATTTTGAAAATGTGTGGTGGTCGGAAACAAAGATAATTCTGCCAGTGGTGGTTGGGGAATCCTGAGTGCCGGGCGGGTTTTCCAGCACTGACCACTGTGGGCAGAACCCTGTTCACTTCATCCATTGGCAAACCTCCACCCTCTGACTTTTCCTGTCCTTCTAGTTCCTAAATTGCAGAAAACATTCTTTAAAAAGCATAATGTGATCACTTAAAATTTTTTTTTTACTTTACTTGAAGCATCCCCAAAGTCTAATTAACAAAATTTTAAAATGTAGACAAGTCAACTGATTTTGAAGGATTTAGTGCATAAAAGTATGTGTACAGCAGTAGCCACTCTGTCTGTGTAGCATTGTAGACTAAACAATTGGCAAATTTCTGCAGTCAAATCATTTGGTTGTTTTCATAGATTTGAGCACTAATTAGGAAAATTCGTTAAGGCATTCCAAGTTAAAATCAGACATGAACTTGGACCAGTTGACTGTGATTTCAAGCATTCATTCACTGTATAGTCATTTTGTAGTCAACAGGCATGTGTTTTTTTGGTGTTTTTTAATGAGATATCGCCCAACTCACTTGTAAGGCCAGATAGCCACTTCAAGGTGAGGGCTATGACTTAACTGGTTTGGGCTGTCAACCCAAATCAACTGTCACCAGGGGCACATTGCCACCTACTCCTGGGGCTGAAACAGGGTAACCCCCTTCACTGTCTGTAAGGAAGTAGGCATGGGTATCATCCACTATAGGAGCCTGGCTGGTAGAGCAGAGTGCACTACCTTTACAGCTTTTTACGAAGCAGTTATGGTTAAGTGCCTTGGTCGAGGGCACAAGTGTGATATCCAGGATTCGAACCCACACTCTGCTGCTGACAACACTTCAGAGCTTGGGTCTGGTGAACTACACCGCTCGACCGCGCCACGCCATGATGAATACTATTACATGTAATGACATTACATGTACATTGTACATGCTGTAGAAAAATGTATAATTTCATGAAACAATGTAACACCATGCCAGATACTTCAATCTTAAGGGCAAAGCAGTTTCAACTTTCAACATTTCAAGGGGCACCAAGCCAACAAACATGGGCAATGTAGGCAATTGCCTTTAATGCCACTGTGAAGTACATCCTGCAATACTTGTGGAGAGAGCCAATACAGATGTTTTTCAAATGACCCTGTAAGGCATTCTAATAATCAGACTGCTAATTTTAATGTTTTATTTGATTTGTATTTTTACAGAACTAGGGTTATGCTGGAAGGCCTGGCAGACGCCTTTGTCATTGATGACAGCGATGGAGACCTCCTGTGTGATAAGCATGGCTGCCCTGCCTACGTTAGTCCGGAGATCCTGAACACGGATCCGTGCTACTCGGGCAAGTGTGCTGACGTCTGGAGTCTGGGCGTGATCCTCTACACCATCCTCATCGGCCGTTATCCTTTCCATGACAAGGAGCCGAGCTCGCTCTTCGGAAAAATCCGGCGCGGGAAGTTCACTATACCGGAGTCTGTGTCGTCCCAGGCCAAGTGCCTGCTTCGTAGCATAATGCGGGTTGATCCCGCAGAGCGGCTAACGGCAGACGAAATCCTCCACCACCCGTGGTTCCGGCAGAGCACCCTGCCGGTCGGCTCTTACACGGATTCAAGTAAAACATCCGACCAAACTGTACCCGATTTCTTTATGTCAGAAAGCGAAGAGACTCTCTTTGTATAGCATAGCCAGTTGTGTGCATATGTTTTTGATTCATCATTCTACATAATCAGCAGAGTTTGTGAATTTTGTTTCCCAGTTATTTTCACCAATGCAACGTTTTTTCCTGTATAGCGTCTTTTACGACTTGATGCGGGAAACGGTTTTTGGTGAGAAAGACTCGCTCCGTCTTGTTTGTACTTTGTGTTTATTAGTCTTGTTTTATCTTTATTTTATTTGTGGAAAAAAATACATTTTCATCCTAAGGACTATGAAATTATTGTTGAACTTGAACATGTGTACATTTTTAGTAGATAACTAGTAAATATGTAAATAATTGGGATTTATATTGTTTTCTTTAATTCTAGATCTAACTATAATTACGTAGTGTGAGGTGTACACAGTCTGAAGTAGGTCCAAGAACCTTCCATATTAGTGAAAATAACAGCAAGCATTTGCATACATTTGTACGACAATATTGGCTTGAATGAAGGCCCAAAGAAAGACTCTTTGCCTGACACTGACAGTCAGTGGAGACAATTCTTAATCAACACCAAGTGCACAGACACCAACAGTAGACAGGAATATAAAAAACTTGTCTTTTAAACCTTGTAGTTGATGTACATGTAGTGAGTCTGTGTTTAGTTCACTTCATTAGACTACCCAAAATAACCACAAAAACCGTCAACACTCCCTGACGTTCATTTTATACCAGAATTGTTATAATTAGTGACATGGCATTGTCTTTTGCACTGACTGGCAAAGTATTACTATATGAAAAAAGACCTTCAAAATTCTTTTTGGAAGCCCAAATAGGCCAGCAAACCACCTGGGCCCAACCCTATCAACAAAAAATATAGCTCAGCTGAAATATTGAGTTGCAATGGATGTACCAGCCAATGTTCATTTACACTGTCCTTGTCAAGCTGTAATTCCTCTATGCCTTGCTTACTGTGTGTAAGTTTGTACCGATTTCCTTTGAACATAAGAGCATGAATTGGTCAAAGGGGCACAGTGGCCCATATGCATGTCCCAATGCGCATGATCGGCGCGCAAAGAATTCTGGGTTAAAATCGGACTCTCAGCAACACTGGCAACCATCATGGTGCGCTGATTTTGATGCAATGCAGCACACAAACTATAAAAACCTGGCATATTTACATGTAAACTACAGCATGGCATTCATCTTGGTAGCTTGATTTATTTTCCTACTATACTCCGTTTTCCAAGATGCATTGCTATTTATAATTAAGGGAGTGCTTGTGCATGGGCTATTCATTTTGACTGGTTTTGGTTTCACAAAATTCACAACAAATAGACAATTTTACACTGAACTGAGTACTTACACATAAAAGAAAATAACAAAGAGTCTACACAAGAATGCAGCTTCAAGTTGTGCATTATGTATCTAGCTTTCTAACTTGTTTTTGTTTTAATTAATAGAGCAATTTGACAGACCTCACCGAATGTTTGGCAACATCCCGTTTTTGTTCTGAAATTGATCTAAATTAAGACATTGTACAGAGAAATCGTTTTAACTGGGAACTGGTTCTATTTCCCTTTACTGACTATAGTTTTCACTGCCAAATAAATGTTAAAACATGAGACAAATGATTGTGTCCGACGTTTGATATATTGAATCGCAGTTGTAGTTTTGTTTCCTTTGTTTAGCCTAGTATTGTAGATAAGGCCAGGGTTTGGGGAGAATCAATGTAGAATCTGGGTCTGGAAAAATACATTAGAAACGAACAGCACTCTCGTTATAGGTCATTGGGCGTTATAAGAGGTCGCTGGCGTTATAAGAGGTCGCTGGGCGTTATAAGAGGTCGCTGGGCGTTATAAGAGGTCGCTGGGCGTTATAAGAGGTCGCTGGGCGTTATAAGAGGTCGCTGGGCGGTACTGGTCAACTTTACAAGAGGACGGCAAAACAAAGAAACACACAAAGTTGTCAATTAGATTTGGGACTTCAAAGTGTTCTCTTTATAAGCAGAACCTCTTTTTAACGAGTGCTGACTGATTTCTACTTCCACGCTTATAGGCCGTATCCGAATTGGCGGCTACAGCTACGGCTGCGACTGTTGCTAACTGTGTTGCTAGGGATGTCCTATACCTCAACGCATAATGACGCAAAATCTAGCCGTAGCCGTAGCTGTAGCCGCTAATTCGGACGAGGCCTTACACTCGGGTAAAGTCCCACCTTGGGAAACACGATAAGGCTACGCATGCGTGTGACTGATGAAACAACTCGGGTTAAGGGTGGATTTTAAGACTGCAGATAAACCTTTCTGTTGTTGATAAACAAACTGCGCTGATAATATAATAATAATAATAATTAAAAAAAAACACTGATAGCGCCAAATCCATTTTACAATGCTCCCAGGCGCTTTACAACAAGAAAAACTAAAACATTAAACCACAAAAAGTAAAATCAGGAAAGGCATGGATGGCCGAATGTTAGCAAAAACATTAAATCGTGTCAATAGATGTGTCGAAATTCAAGATTTCGGCAAAGTTTCAATAACAAATTAATAATAATAATAATACATTCCACGATTTGTTACTTTGTTTCCAACGAATTCAACACTAGTTTTTTAATGGTGTGTAACATTGTTACAAATGTGGCTATCCTTTTTGCTTTGCATTTATGGCTTTCCATATTTTCCAACTTTGACCCAAAAACTCGGGCTGTGACGTTGCAATAGAAAAGTATGTAGGGGGGTAATTCTTGGAAAAAAAATGAGTTTTTGTAAATGCTGGTGCGGAGTGAAAAGAGATGATACTTCGGTTGGGGTCCCTTCGGGGGGAGCAGGGGTTAAAATATTGAGTGGATTGATGGATGGGTGCTTATGCAATTCAATTCAATTCGATTCGATTGGTTGTGAGAGCCGATTGTGAAGGCTGTTTTTTTTCCTCCGGGTTTCTAAACGACTGCCAATGTCATTTCTTGATCGTCGAAGGGAACACTTTCATTGAGTGGTATCTATTGATGACGTATATCGGGACAGCTCGTCTGTGAACGGATTATATTTTGTCGATAGTGTGTGGATTAAACTGCAAAAATATTCCGAGCGTGGGCGGACCAGAGGGCAGTGGATGCACTTTCCTTGTGCTGTTTATAAGTTGCGTCGAACGATACCGACAAACACTGTTAGAGTAGCCTGACCTGATTAAGAACTTAGCAGATGCCAATTACAGTGCCTTAACACCTATACTGATTGTTGTCTAGGACTTGGTGGGAAAGCACAAAGCAGTAAAGGTAGGCCAAAAGAAGATGAGCCACACTGGAATAGGATTTGTCCTTTTATAATTATATTAATATTGTCGGCATCGACCAGCGTTTGCCACTGCTTGCCGTTTCACAAGCCAGTAAGCATCCCCATTCTAAAAAGCTCAACTGGGTGTCAGGTTTTGGGTGGTTTAAAGGAGGTGTAGCGGATGTCTCCCCATAGAGGAAAAGTGATTGAAATTTCGTCTGAAAGTTCTCTCTTTTGAATCAATTAAAACATTCAGCTAATGTCAATTATTTACCACCAGGAGGGGACACACACACACGGGGCCAAAATCCCCGTTGACACAGTCGTCGTGACACTATAATACTACTGTCGAAATAGAAATGTTTACCTGCAATGGTAGAGATCGTTGATGTTCGTTATTAACAACCTGTGTGCGCGCCCATAATTATTGTTAAGGCCCGATGAACAGACTAGGTGGTAATGTATTACTATTAGGCGCTTGAGTTGCCCTGGGTTGAAAATGTGCATACTAAATAAACGCCTTTAAGTTATTCGTTATACTGTTTATGTCAGGCTCAAAGAAACCGCAAGAGTATTAAGACAAATAGAAGGATTGTACAAAGCCAATGAACACTACAGGTGGTCTGATTTTGTGCGATGACGTTAGGTCTGCTATCTGCAAATATTATGGTCGGACTATACGTAGTTGCAGTACAGCTATAGCTATACCTATCACAATCATCACACATGATAATGCGATTACAAAGTTTGAATGACTCAACTTTGTACTTAATGACCTACAAAAAGACCGTGAGCCGAGTAGAGTACCTTTTTGTCAAAGCAAACACAAAGACACTACGATTACTGAGACTCGGCGCAATCGAAATTACGTACGTGCTAATAGCATGTTTATATTCTTTCCATTTTGGGGCACTTTTTTAATCAATCAACCAGTAATGCATGACGAAGGATACGTGGCCACTGGCAAGATTTACACGGACAGTTGTTAAGTTGTTCTTGCTGTTGTTGTTGTTGTTTGGGGTTTTTGTGCGTTTGTTTGGTTGATTTTGTTTAATGTTGGTTGTTGTGAGTGTTTTTTTTGGGGGGGGGGGGTAGTGGTGGAGGGGATAGATGAAAGAATGGGTCGGTACACGGTAAACAGGGAGCTTTTGAAAAGTAACTTAATCTATTAAAAAAACAAAAAAGGCAAACACATATATATATATGTATGTCCCGCGTCAGAGAGGGATGCTGGTTTATAATTAACAGGAGCCATGCCTCTGGCTGGTGCAGGGAGTGAATTTCAATCTTTGTACACAATGTATGCCTAAAGGGACACATCGGCTTTGTGGGCTATTTGGGCTACACAATAGACTAAACCATGACTCCAAAGGTCTTCCCGGAATGGAGAAGATCGGTTCCTGAAACCATCAAATTTTGTAGTTTTCGAGCTTTTTGTCAAAAAACGATGGTCACGTGATTTATCCGAACCAAAACAAATCACTTGATCTTCGGAGCTACTTCCAGCTGTATAAAAAGTATAATTACTGGACCAAATTTAAATCTTTGTTTTACAACTATTCGTGAGTATTTGACAAAAAGACTATGTATTCAGATTATGGATACAAGTTGTAAATAATGATTAAAAACCGAACGTAAGATTCGCATTCAGAGCGTACTTTGACCGCATTTCCCCCCCCCCCCACTTTTTTCGTTAAAGTGTGACATTTTGATGATTTTTTACAACAACTATTGCCTGTGATTCCACATCACTTAGTTAGGTAAACCATGGGTAAACAGTGAGCCGGTATGTCCCTTTAATGGAACTTCCTTTAAAAGAACATTACCGAATTGGTAAGAAAAAAACTTGTATACTTTTGATCACAGATTTACATAAAACTTACACGGTCTAATGATGATGATAGTAGAAAACATCCCTTGAAATATTTCTGTCTGAAATGCCATATTTGATGAGAAATGAATAAACTAATTTTCCGATTGGAGTTTATCGCTCAGTGAGCGTTTTATTCATTTGTTGAATCTATTATGATTTCATGCAAATGTGTAATCGGTTTTTCACTATTTTCTCGTGACCCAGACGGCCGATCGATCTCAAACTTCTACAGGTTTGTCAGTTTATGTATATGGTGGATTACATAAAGTGCTTACACTGCCAGCAACTGTTTTGTTAGCAAAACCAATTCTGTAATGTTCCTTTAATGAGACCTGTCCGAAAAAAGTAACTTCGGCCACGGCTGATGTCCGTGTTGGCAGCATGGGGAGTGATAACATTGATCGTAGAGGCTTTTTCTTGTCAACAGAGGGCACTAGTTTTCAAGATTTCTGACAATGCGCGCACTTTTATTGACGATTCAAGCAGAATGGAACGGAAAAAGCCGTGGTAAGATTGTTTGTAACAAAAAGTTTGTTTTGTCCAAATCTGCACACATTCAAAAGTGTAGTTGTGTGAGAGTAAAAAGTTGTGCTGTACATGTACTTGCTCTACTTCATGACTTTGTGTCAGCTGTCTTTTTGTGAATGATACTGATAGGCCCTCAGTTAGTGCATGATAATGCCGTGTACTAGTAGTATTATATAGTCAGACATAACATTACATTCAATACAAAGTTTATACAAGTGACGTACATCAATGCATGACATTAGCAGTGATTGACTTGAGAAACATTACTTAACTTGTATATTATATTATTTCACGCCATGGACAGTACTAAAATGTGAAATACCTACTTATAGTTAGTATATTAAAGATAGGGGCAATTCCATGAAGAAAAGAAGTGGACATGACCTCAAAATTTAAAATTTGTTTTTTAAAGTAAAAATTGGGCTTACATGGTAGCATACATCATAGTTGCGATAATCGTAACCCTCCATCCTCCCGACGGTCGGAGACCGGAGGGGTAATTACGAGTCATGCAGTGCAAAAAAGTGGCGAAATAAAAATTTCAACTATTTTGGTCAGACTAGTCACCAGATTTACCAAATTTTTACCACTTTAAAAAAACATGACACACATTCTAAAAACATGGATGTGATCATCAATGTGTCATGAATCCATTCGTATTACTCAAAACATCATTGAGAAAATATTTAAAGAAAAAAAGACAAAAACTTACCAGAGACTGAGCGAAATTTTCATGATGCGTAGACAATCTCAGGTCCGGTTTTCGAACCTCGCGATTCGTGACCTAGCAACATCTCGACCAATCAGCGTAAGCAAACTCGTCGTTGAGCGCATTTTCTTGAGTTGCACAATCACAGGATATTTATGAGGAAAAATTTACAGATTGAGCGCGCACTCAGGAAAGCTGTTCCTGCAATTAATCAGCGCAAACTGCAAATAGCGCAAATCCGTTAAATACATTAACTGCGTGCACGCACAGTCGCACACGAGACGATCGCCACGCCTACACAACGGTTTGGTTTACGCTGATTGGTTGATGTAGGGGAAGTGCGGTCCATGGACATTTCGGTCAGTTTCTGGTAAGTTTTTGTTCGTTTTTTCTTCAAATAATTTTTCATCGATGTTTAGAGTGTTATGAATGGATTCATTATACCTTGAAGATCAAATCCATGTTCTTAGAATGTGTGTCATGTTTTTTGAAAGGGGTAAAAATTGGGCAAATCTGGTGACTAGTCTGACCAAAATAGTCGAAATTTTTATTTCGCCACTTTTTTGCACTGCATGACTCGTAACCCTCCGGTCTCCGACCGTCGGGAGGATGGAGGGTTACGATTATCGCAACTACATACATCAAAGCTTCAGGGGAAAATGGTTTCAATGTCATGTCTTTGCAGGAAAGATACAAAAAAAAGAATTTTGTGCCAACAATGTTTTATCATGAAATTATGTGTAAAATTTTAAAAAGTTGTGCAACTTCAATTTACTACTGAAGAATGGGGAAGATTCCAGTGTATCAAATCAATCTAATCATATTTATGTATTGATTGAACCTACACATTGGCTGCAATAGTCAAAATTTGTGATTGTGATAGATTCAGACCATCAATCTGTGAAACTTGTACCCCATTAAAGCCTATACATAACGTAACTAACCAAAACTTCCAATTGTTTTCGCCTCTAGAGAAGGCATTTAATTAAAACTTTGATATCTTGATTTTTCCTCCTTTGTACAATCCTTAATTGAAATAAGGAAAGAAAAATCAAAAAAATTGTAACATTTGGAAAATAGAAGCAGTCAAAACCTGTAACGTAACTAACCATGTAACGTAACTAACTGGGTTGTAACGTAACTAACCGACATAAAGACTATTAAGATGCTGCTAAGTTGACACCAGCACAAGTTTTCAGCCATGTTGTAAAGTTTAAAGAACAGAGGGCAGTATGATACTATTCTTTTAC
The DNA here is from genome assembly GCA_032158295.1 of Pycnopodia helianthoides. NCBI lineage: Eukaryota > Metazoa > Echinodermata > Asteroidea > Forcipulatida > Asteriidae > Pycnopodia > Pycnopodia helianthoides. The sequence goes on from CM063255.1 coordinate 8,040,873, forward strand.
CCACAATTCAACTTAAAGCACATGTTTTGTTTGCCATGTGCCTCATATTGTCTGTATGCATACTATGCAAGATCCATGCGCAACCAGCCTGTCCTACAAAAAAAAGTTCAGCTACTTGTTTTGTTTTCTTTGGTATCTATGTAAGAGAGAAATTAACTCAGTTTTTTGTTATTTTTTTTTCTCATAAAATACTGCATAGCTTATGAATGTAAAGAAACAAGTTTGAATGTTAGAGACATTAACATTTTGTACACACTGTATTACAAAATATTACTTTATTCCATTGTTTTTTGCTTAATTGATATGGATATGCTGTAGTAGTGCATATTAGTTACTAATATACATGTAGACCAGATTAGAGCTGTGAGTGATATACAAAGGGTTTATCACAAATATTATTAGTCAAGGACAAAGTGTAACGTAACTAACTGTAACGTAACTAACGATGATTCATGGGCAATGCTTGGAACTGATCAGAGTTATTTTATAAATTTTTCTACCAAAACACTTGCTAGTACCCATGTAGTTATAGAAATAGTAAAGTTTGTTTCAGCTGTATCCTGTATTGAGGAAACTTTTTGTTCAAAGACATGCCATTTTTTTCCATGTCCCTTTTTTGTAATGTAACTAACCAAAATTAAACTGATCATAACAACAGAGTAAACGTGTCTAAAAGTTTTTTGTATAATAGGTCTAGGCAAGATGTATCCATGGTACAAAAATGGAGACTTGATAGGCTTTCATATTCATATTGGAGACCACAGAGCTGTGCTATGCAGCTAAAAGTGTAACGAAACTAACCATGGAATTGCCCATAGGGTCATTGTTTGTTTTTTGGCAACGAGTATCTAGTAGAAGAAGCAGAACCGCACCTGACCTGGTGGAGGGGCATCAAGGTTTTAGCCAGGGTTTGGTATAAAAGGGTGTCAAAATTTACTGGAAATTTAAAAACTGGGTGTCAAATTGTTCACTTACAATTCATTTGTAAAATGACAGATAAAACAGGATGTCCAATTTAAATCAGGGTTTTCATAAAAGACACCCAGCATCCAGCATGCCGGTGTCATGCCAAAAACTGTCCGCTCATTAGCATATTGCGATCTCATTGGTCATGTGTCTATGACGTCACATTGTTTACGGAAGTCTGCTAAAAAGCGTTTAGCGTGCCTTGCTGCTTAGCTGTCAAGACGTCTTACCAGATAAGATCAGTTTTCAACTGAATTTGCTTTCTTTTTTGCATATTATTGTAAGGGTTTGTAACACTTAACATTTAGCACTTTCTCACATCGTTCATTTATTATTTTGGATTTTTAAATACTGTCCGATAACTCACTGCCATGTCCATTCCATTAATTTTAAATAAACTCTCAGTCTCAGCCAAACACTGTCTATTCATCCCTGCCAAGCACTGTTTGCTAACCCCGTCCATTTCTGCCCAATGCTGCCGGTTAACTCCCCCCGAAAAATGACTGTAAACTACCCGCTAAATACTGTCCGCTCTTGCCATCTGTCCGTGTGCTGTACATGCATGACTGAATGCCACTTTTTGGCAGCAGACACTTTTTGGCACGTATACGTGCCAAAAAGTGTCCGGCGTCCACTGCGCATGCTCAGCGGACAGTTTTTGGCAGCTGCCAGTTTTTGGCATGACACCGGACCAGACACCCCTCTGGAATTATGAGGGGCGTACATACTGCTCCTTCAGTTTGAAATGCTGTTTGGTCAAGTACATCTTTGTATATTTTTAAAATTTATTTTAAGGCTGCAAATATAAAACGTTATATATGTTTTTGAGGAGTCATTCTGTATTTTTTAAATTGTCCTTTGTCCATACTTTCAGATGGCAGTTTGTGACAGTGGATTTAAGAAATGAGAACATCTTGAGCTTAATCAATAATGGAAACTCTAGATGACTTAACGCCACTCGGTGTCGATTCGGAGAGTCCAGAGATCGTTTCAGTTTCATCATGTTCCGTAAGCTTGTCAACCTCCACGATCGCTCCACGGGACAATCCAGAGACATTAATGTCACTGCTGCTGCAAATACAACAGTTTCATTCTGCAGAGACGCAAAGTATGTTCACTCTCCATTTGCCCAGTTAACCTGACCATAGACTAGCAAGGACCAGTCTATGACCTGACATCATCACCACAATAAATCTTGGTTGCTCCACTTTGGGAGTCAGTTTTCACTGTGTGTTTATAGGCGGGAAATGCAGAAGTGTCCATCATGTGTGATGCATAGAGCACAATGTGTAAAAACGAAAGTACACGCAGAGCAATGCACATATTTTTTTATTATTTTTTTTCTTCTTTTTTATCCCGGGGGATAATTACAGTTTATTTTCTATATTTCACAAACATACATTGAATTATTTTAACACCTAGAAGAGAAAGGTATAATACTATAATCAAATCACAATCGCTATGTGGCGTGTTGACATGACTACCGCCAACACACATAGAAACTTGGATGCCAGTTTATAAGCCAGCCGCTGTGTGTTGGATAAGAGTTTTGCGTGTTATTGTGTCCTCTGTCAAAGCGAACCGGTTAAAGTCATTCCAACTCTTTAGAACTAAGACACTCCAGAGACATTAATGCTGGTGTGCACAGCCACAATTACACTGTAATATGGGTACTTTTTGTTACAAAGACACTGAACGAACAATATATTGAGTAATTCTTTTATGAGATAAGTGCATTGTGTTGCTGCAAGTAAATATCAACATTTTATCTCCCTCTTTTCAGAGCTTCATGAAAAAGTCAACAAATGGAAGACAAAGTGTGTGAAACTAGCTGATATTTCCAACAAGTGAGTACTGAAGGGATGCTATAGGGATGGCCGAGGGGTTTGGTGAAACACTTGCATCTCTTTCCATGCAAACAGTGGCGTAACCTGCTGGGGAGGGGGATGAGCCCTTGCCCCTCCGAAATGAAGTGGATGCACAAATGAATGGTTCCATACATCAAAAAGTCTCCCCCTCCAAGTCCAAGGCTTTGCTTGCTCCCCAAAATGAAAATGTTTGGATTATACGCCAATGCATGCAAAGCAGCATGGTTAAGATTAGATACACACACAGACTGTTGGCAACAGTGCCAGAAATTTTTGAGAAAAAGGAGGTGGTTGTATTGATTGTCAAAATATTGTAATGTTTATATTTTACAGCAATGCTGATTCAGCAAAGAAGTACTACGAACACAACAAGCTCCTTGTAATAGAAATCACAGAACTAAAAAATCGGCTGAAAGCTCTCCAGCGTCAAAGGTATAGTAGAGAACATTATTTGACACCAACTGAACTTCGTCAGATAATTGTGATTTGAATTTTTCTCTGAGCTGAGAATTTTCCCTTCAGAAAGTGGCTTACACCATGTACTTGCAATACAGGCAAGAAAGTAGAAGCTGTTAGTATTGTGGGGAACCCAAGTGCGCCCTCAGTGTTCAAGTGTTGATCCAACTTTGTAATAAGCATAATTATAATCATCAAGTAATAAACCAGTATTGACTTTGGGATGTACCAAGGCAACAGCAAATACATTTGTTTGGTTTACAGAATTTTGAAAAATAAAAAAAAGCTGGGCGTTTTAGGTTCAAAACGCAAACAAAAAAACAAGCACTGAAAGAGTTAATTAGAGGGCCTGCCTCCTTCCTGTGCCTTTACATTATGAACAACCCTCTAAGATCCAATTTCATGGCTCTGCTTACTGGGAATTCTGCGCTTACGGTGCCCTGATAAGCACATGATTCTATGGGCTGTAAGCGCAGAATTCCGCGGTAAGCAGAGCCTTGCAATTGGCACGGATTTCTCGTGGAGGTGATGTATCAGTCTGTAATCCTATAAATGTAAAATCCTATTCTATATTCAGCTTGGTGTGCATTTACTCAGGATTTTTCATTTTTTACAATCACGGGGATGTAAATTTTACATGGAATTTTTTAGCAACATTCAGTAAATGGGTACCTGTGGCTGTGAGGGCAGAGATGGTTTTCATATTATTGATTTAGCTTGGTGCGCTACAAAATTTGGCAGCACAGGCTGATATCCTACTTGGGAGCTGAGATGGTTCAAGGAACAAACTAAATAGCCATGTGACCAGTGGTTAGAATGTTAGAGTGCCGTGAGCATCACTGAGTGACGGATTTGAGTGCTTTATAAGAAGCCACTACTATTATTATTATTATTATTATCATATCCTGCAATATCTTCTATACTTGATCATATGGTTCTGCAGTGATATCCCGGAGGCCACAGATGTACAATTTTTTATGTTTTTATATCAAAGTTGGTTTTTATTGGTCATTGTTCATTTCCAGTGGTGTTGTGGGAATCCAATCTGAAACTGCCAAGCCGGCACATCCACCAATTAAAGGTATGATACACCCCTGGTTCTCTTGAAAGGATTATTCTTTACAATCGTCTAGTTTTCTATAAGTGACTCTGTAGGACCAACCCGGTCTTCAAATTAGGTTGTTTGTACTTAAAATGACCATCCGCATTTGACATTTTCTTGGCTAAAGATGTAAACCTTGGATAATTAAGATGTCTCGTAATTTCGGGATGAACAAAGAACAATTGACTAGAGCGGGATTCGAACCAACGACCTCCGGATCAACGTGTCGGCACTCTACCAACTGAGCTATCTAGCCCTATGTGGCAGCCTCCCTTTTTTGTCAATATCGTTGTTCAATATCTAATTTCTCGTACTGAAAAATGCCTTTCGATTTGCTATACTGTTTCCAGGATCTCAACTATCTTGAAAACTAGATACAGCAAATCAGAGAGATGTCTTTTTGGGGGTATGAGAACTCAAAAAGACACTCTAAATTATCAAAGTTTTCAGATCAAAGTCACAAAAGCAAATTTTACACGGCCTGCAAACTGACAAGAAGGCAGCACTCGCACTAATGCACGGGAATTCATTGTTCCATCTGCACATCCAAATTGTGGTTTGGAAAACGCTCACAAATGACACAAAATTGAAACTGTTTTTGGTTAGTATTTCCCTTTATGTCACATCAAAGTGGTGTTAATGGTGAAAAATGAGCGAGGTGGGTCCCCACACATTGGAATGGGCTGGAGAAAAACTGCCCAATACTGTATGTACATCTGAATCTGTATTATGTGACGTACAAGCACCATTACTGGTTATCGCGTACGTTGGGTTGGGGTCAAGCGCTAAACACGTCTAAATTTTGAAGTGTGCATTTGATACAAGAGTATTAATATCCAAAATGTCCAATTTGGCTTTGAATGTTGCAACAGTGGGCGAATTCCCAACATTGTAATCAACTAATTATTGACATTCTCTTACAGAAGCTCCAGGTGCAGAATTGTCAAACAAACCTGGCAATCAGGACAAAGGTCTTCATAACAAAGTTTTCCAAAATGAAGCTCAGTCTAAAATGTCCTCAAAGCCACTCAGCAAGCTCACCTCAAAGAAATCCCGCAAGAAAGTCTGGTATTCTGAAATTAAATCTGGTGAAACGTTTGAAAAAGTAATGAAATGACTGCCCATGTCAATCCAGAAGCTGCTAAGATCAGACCATTTGGTGGTCAAAAGTACAAGGAAGTTAAAGTAGTCGGTACACCCCAAGCTGCTCGCATTTTAGCACCAGACACATGTCCATCGCCAACAATACCTTCACCTTCATGCAAGATGAATCCTAGTTCCGGGGCCACTCCATCTGGTCATGGCAAAACCAACCCTGCACCTACTGGCCCTAGGCCATGGATTAAACAAACTGGTCCTGCATTTACCATACCCGAGACCCTGGGAATGGGTGCCAGTGATGTATCTATCTCAATAGACCTGACTGATGAGGACCTGTGTGCCCCCGCCTATGAAAGCACTCCTGTTTTTGAAAAGCAAAATATTTCCACTGATATAGAATCTTCGAAGGACCTCCGAGAAAACAGGTTCATTCAGGATCCATCCATGAAGAAGTTGTTCCCAGAAACTCCTGTCGGACGGAAGCTCCTTGTTACCTCAATGCCAAAATCTGAGTCTCAGTATCCTGTCGATTTGTTCAACACTCAGGTGAAGTCACCGACCTTTTGTGGCGAGAGTGTGATGACTACCCCCAGAATCGCAGATAGTAGCCTCCGGCATGGGAGTAAGAGTGAATCATCACCTCTTACAGGGGGGATCATTCTGATATGTGTGCCTTTGATGACACTTGTGAATCGGAAGACTCAATACTGCTCCTTAGTCAAAGAGAAAAGGTTTCTGCGCCGAAAGCAGTTGATTCAGAGGTAGCAAGTAGATCAAAATCAGACCAAGAGAATCAAAGAGAAGAGAATACTATGTCTCGAGATGCGAAAGAGACAACAAGTGCTGAGGTTCAAAATGAAACAACACCAGCTAAAGATCTCCGGATGTCAAATTTCAAAAAGAGAAGGTACAGTCCTGGAGACTTGTCAAACTCATTAGGTGAAGAAACTGTTCTCCAAGATGCAGCAGAGCTCGGTACGGAAAACAGTCCTGATGGCCTTGATGACTTGAGTAGTCTCACATCTCCGAGTCTAATCCGTGGTGTCAAGCAAATACAGAAGGAAGGGAATCGTCCGGAAAAGATGGCAGCGACGATGGGAAAAGTGATCAGACAAAATTCTCTGAAACAGAGTAAGCTTAGTAGAAGTATGTTCAAACCTGGTGTCAATAGGCCGTTGAGTCTTATGCAAAAGTACAACGGTGGCAACACGGCATGCACCCACGTAGATTCACAGTCGGACACTTTCTTAAATCAGGCCATTGAACTTTCGTTAGTTGAGCAGAAGGCGTCTGTACATGACGGAACGGAAAGGACAAACAAACCGGGGTTGAAGAGAAGGAGGGTGGATGCTGCAGTATCGCAGTCCGAGGACCCAGCAGCAGGATTCAAGATTCCCGGCATACCACATCAGAAGAAACAAACACAGTTGGGCGGTCCTACCCCGAATACAGAAAACAGAGAGTATTTGCCCCATAGCTTAGATTTCACAAGCACACCGCACGATTTGAATGGGTCAGTCGATCCTCTCATGGACCTGACGAGATTGGAGAGTGACGGGGCATCGTCACCCGGCGAGATGGACCTCAGCAGGCAGGAGGAACACCCAAGGAGTGGTGGTAGGGGTGACTCCCAAGGTCAAGAGGCTGAGTTTGGGTCACATGTAGGTGATGAAGGAAACGATAGCTGTGTTGATCTGTTTCAGGAAGATAGAGATGAAGAAGATTGTGAGGAGGCAGCTGATGATGAGGACTTTGATGACGAGTTGGACAGATCCTTGGGCAGCCAGGGAGTTACTGGATACATCAACAATTTTGACAAGTAAGTTTGTATCTCAAAAAAAAAAACGGGTTTGGATAATTAACCCTTACAGACTAGACATTTTGGCTAGCATGTGGCCTCAATCCTCCCTTATCCTCTTTTCTCATGTCACCTCACACCAAATTGTTTGAGTTAGATGAGACTGGAATGCCTGACCTAGTGATAAGCCATTTTTCTGGGGCCTAACGGCCCAATCCTCCTTACTCCTTCACTTTGGCAATTGGATATAGACGATGTGACCTGTGACATCACATGTTTACAAAAGAGCCACAGAGCCTGGACTTCTGGCGGGCACATTTGTACACAGCTCAATGGAAGAATACAACAAATCTTATGTTTGTCTGATTTGATATGAAGAAAGGGGGGACATCTCAAAAGCTGTACAGCTGTTGCTTTTGTAAATTTCGAATTTATGTGAAAATTATGACACAAAATATAAATTTTCCCATTGAGCCTGTGTAGCATCTTGCCCGTCAGGAAATGCATTATAATGTACGATGTCACCACTCTTTAGATGGAATTGGGACTGTGACACAGAACGGGCGTGGTACTCTTTCTACTGAATTCTGATATCCATTTATTTTTTTGCACTCGGAAAAATCATAAACGTTGTCATCAAATAGCCTGAAAAGTCTGTCCAGGCCGGTATCATTTGTGCACGAAGGTCAGCCCTTGTTCTCAATAAAAAATGTTCCTACTTTTTGCCAAAGGCTGAATATCATAAGTATTGTTTGAAGCTTTGCATGGTGTGGAAAATAGGAAGGAACTATAAATAAATAGTAAACTTGCGGGTACAACCGTGTGTAAATCTCTTTGTGAGAGTGTTGGCTCGGAGGAGAGCCGGTGTGGTCTGGAAGTTTCGAACAGTATACTCTGCTCGTCTTCAGGAGAATGAATATCATGCCTGACAGCAGCTTGGTACTTTGTTGTTTAGTTTTCTTTAGTTTTCTTGAAGGGCAAGGCAGTTTTTATTTAGTGCAGGGCACCTTTGTGAAGGAAATACGAATTTGTAATGGAACATTTCAAAGGGCAGCAAGGCAATGGCAAGGGGGCAGGGCTAGAATTTGGGGGGAAAACCCACAAGTCCGCAGGGCTTGTAGCTAAAAATATTTACTGGACCAGAATTTGGAGTACAAGACCAGAATTGAAGTGAGAAGAAAAAAGCCTAAACAGGTTAATATTTGAACTGTTTGAATTTGAAAAAGCACTAAGAGAAGATTTATTTCATTTGTACATTATGGGTAAGTAGTCTTTGATAATCAACAGAATTGTGTTTATCAGACTGAAAGTCAACATTTGAACACAGACACCAAGACCGCCGGACTTGTCCGGACATGAGTTTACTGGCCTGATGCTAAAATCACTGGCCTTGGGCCAGCAGTCCAGTGTCAAATTCAAGCCCTGGGGGGCATAGAGTCAATTGCCTCCATTGCCACAGTGAAGTATCAGGCCTGTACGTAACTCCTAGGGGGAAGTTATTTACTAGTGAGTGTTTTATTTTTGAATTTTAACATATCATTTTTATGGAGCATGTGGTCAAGAAAACCGATACAATTCAGTAGTGTTTTTTTTTGTAAAACACAGTAAATAATACAGGACTATTCACTTTTTTCCCCCATTTTTCATGGGGGGGGGGGTTAAGTCATCAATTGTTAAATTCTGTATTGGAATATTATTGCTACATGGATGAAATCATCTACACTTTTGTTTGATCAATGACGTATCCTAGAGTCCCTGAGAAGAATGACCTGCCAAACTACAAGTACATGGAGGTAGTGCGCAAACGAGACGACCGACAAAAACTCAAGGGATTCGGCTGCAAGGAATGTGATCAAGTGAGCCTCCTTAATAACTAGCAACCTGTTTAATATAATAATTATAATAATAATATTAACTAGTTTTTATATAGCGCTTTATCTACGGGCATCTCCAAAGCGCTTATTAAGGTGTTCGGGGCAATAGCCCGAACAACTCTTTGTTATTGTTCGTTTTTTTGTTTTTTAAAGTTTTTATTCTTCTTCTCAGAGACATTTGTCCGCAAGCAAATGCATAGTTGACAAACTTTTATCAACTTGAAACTTTACATGCAGTTAGACTATATTACTTGAAGTTTCAGGAGAAGTTGTGACGTCACGATGACGTCATCACGCGTCGAGTTACATTAAATAAAAGTTTATTATTTCAAAAAATCACAACTCATAAACCACACAATGGATTATTACAATCAATACATCATCGGAGAGGTCTTCCATATCTTAACAAATGCTACACAGAGTGTGACCTCATTTGACCTCAACTTCCGGTTGAAAACGGAAGTTGAAAATTTAAAAAAATTATATCTCAAGAACTACTTTTACTTTAGTCACAATTTTTACATCAGGTTGTAGGTCCTTGAGCTTTCTCAAACTTTTGCACAAAGATGATATAAATTTGACCTTAACTTTCGGTCGAAATCAGACGTTAAAGCCACGAGTGTGATTACCCGCATTTTAACTGCGTATAGTGCAACCATGTATAGTGCAAAAGCACTGTGGCGGGCTGTTCCGCTCGACTGATCACAGAGGGGCAAAGTCCATTCGGCATAGGCTATGCATAGAGCAAGGCTGTATGGGCTGTGTTAGTCCTAATCCAAGTGTGAGCATTTTTGTCAGATAACAAAATACACACTTCCAAAGATCACACAACCTTCAAACTTTGCAAATAGTTAGCTCTTCACTTGTAGAAGACACCGCTTTCTTGACGTCATAATTACGTCATCTGGTGTTCAATTAAATTAAAATAAAGTTTAATATTTGAAAAATTCTTAACTTATGAACCGTGCATTGGATTTTTACAATCTATACATCATCGGAGAGGTCTTAAAAAACGCCACACAGTGTGTGACCTCAATTGAACTTGTCTTCCGGTTGAAAGCAGAAGTTAAAGGCCCTGTACACTATTGGTAAGATCGAAAAACACAATGTTCACAGATTCACACATAACTTACATGAATTAAAGTAAGTATGTAGAAAGGGTTCCTTAAAATATTTCTGCCTAAAAGCTATGTTCTGAGAAACGAGTAAAACAATAGTAATTATCGCGCGCGATAATTTGAAAAAACAGAAAACACATAAGATCTCTTTTCACTATTTTCTCATGACCTCGATGACCAATTGAGCTCAAACTTCACAGGTTTGTTTGTTCATGCATATGTTCAATCACACAAAATGTGGACACTGATTTTGAGCTGTTACCAAAAGTGTACAATACCTTTAAGTGTAATCCTTAGCATTTATTTCCTGTGTAATACATGTACTTTCCGTGAAATTTCAAAAGCTATCAACAATCTTTTCATCGATTTAATTAAACACTGACCCCATTGATAGCGAACACCTCGGTGTTTGTTTGTGCAAACACTAAATTCTAGTCATTATTTATTTCCAGATAATTTTTGAATTATGAGACCCAATTATGTACCACCTTGTAAGGGGTTTACAAGGTGCTGCTGCTGCGCATTCAGCAGGCACTGCTAGATACACCAGGACGAACCCCTTCTCTTTGCAATTAGTGTAACTGGGTTCTTTTATATGCATTAGACAGTACATGGGACCCACGTCTGTATGTCCCATCCGAAGGACGAAGCAATAACGGTTAAAGGAACATTACAGAATTGGTTTTCGCTAACAAAACAGTTGCTGGCAGTGTAAGCACATTATGTAATCCACCATATACATAAACTGACAAACCTGTAGAAGTTTGAAAATCGATCGGCCATCTGGGTCACGAGAAAATAGTGAAAAACCGATTATACATTTGCATGAAATCATATAGGTTCAGCAAATGAATAAAACGCTCACTGAGCGATAAACTCCAATCGGAAAATTAGTTTATTCATTTCTCATCAAATGTGCATTTCAGACAGAAATATTTCAAGGGATGTTTTCTACTATCATCATCATTAGACCGTGTAAGTTTGATGTAAATCTGTGATCAAAAGTATATTTTACAATTACCAATTCTGTAATGTTCCTTTAAGTGTCTTGCCTAAGAACACAAGTTTCAAGACCGGTGACTCGAATCCCCACTCTGTGGATGCTGTATGAAATAAATAAATTATATAATTTAAAAAAATGTACTCTTGGTGTTCCGAAAAATTATTCTTGCAGGTGAGCTTGGGGGAAAAAAAATTATAATTAAAACAGCAGTCAAGTGGTTAAGAGAGAACACAAGCCAGCCTTGAGTGGCAGATTGGCCTTCAATAATGCCACTGTACATGTTATCAGTTCAGCTCTCTACTAATAATAATAATAATATTAAAAATTTATATCGCGCCCCTTACATACAAAAAAGATCAAAGGCGCAGAACACATGTTAAAGGTATTGTACACTTTTGGTAACAACTCAAAATCAGTGTCCACATTTTGTGTGATTAAACATATGCATGAACAAACAAAGCTGTGAAAGTTTGAGCACAATTGGTCATCCAGGTCACGAGAAAATAGTGAAAAGAGATCTTATGTGTTTTCTGTTTTTTCAAATTATCGCGCGCGATAATTACTATTGTTTTACTCGTTTCTCAGAAACGATAGCATTTTAGGCAGAAATATTTTAAGGAACCCTTTCTACCATTACTTACTTTAAATCATGTAAGTTATGTGTGAATCTGTGAACATTGTGTTTTTCGATCTTACCAATAATGTACAGGGCCTTTAAAAAGCACAGAATGGAAGAAAAAGACAAAGAAAAAAAAGAAAGAAAAAACAAACTGGCCACCAGGCCAGTGCCCAAACAAAAGTATGGGGATACGTCTGTCCCGCCAACAGTGAACTAATACTTACTAATTACATAGGCCTATCCCTGCTGGCATCGGTAATGTTTTGACCTTTTCAGGAGACACACGCCTCTAACCCTATCTATGCTAAAAATCTATTTGATTTTGTTCTTCTTCTTCTCTACCGTCTTTCTGTTGTCAGTTCTACGGTAATCTAGAGCTGACAGATGCCGAGAGGGAGGTGAGGATAAAGGAATGCTCCAGACACAGAGCCAAGTTCAACCCACCAAACACCCCCGAACACTACTGGTCCGTTGACTTCCCAGACACGCAGACTTGTATAGAAAGAGGTAAAGCCACCCCCACCATGACATAACTGCAGCAGGGGTGTAAAGATTTCATACAGAAATATTTTTGTAGGAGAGTATTCATTCGTTGCAATCCTCAGGTTTTCAGTAAACATACAATTCTACGAGCCTGTGAAAACTGTTATCAAACTTACAGTAGTCATGATTTAAAGAAATCTCACCCCCCAAAAAAAACTTGTTGAGGGATTTTTTTTACATTTTTATGTACCGGTACATAAAGTTTGTTTGGTTTAGAGCGGTTTAAAACTGTTAGGGAAAAAAGTTTTATTGCAAAGAAAAATTTCAGACGGAACATTTTCCCAGGACGACAATTGGTAAAGGAAAAGGAATCAAGTTTATAAAAGCAAACTTGTGCAAAAAAACAGCCTTGATGAACTGTTGACTAATCGTTTTGTGGTCAGTCATGCATTATTTCAGCTGATCAACTGATCTCCTCAATTCTGGTCACTGACAGTTGAAAAACACAGTGCAAAGCCTTGCATAGCCTGGCGATGTCCTCTTTTTTTTTGGTGACAAACTGCAGTTGCTGATACAGTGTTACACATATGCTCTTTACAGGTTACATTAATGCGGGTGGATGTCCAGATGGGCCGATACGGAAGAGGAACAACAAGTACAATCTAAAGAGAATCTCCGGAAGAGAGGTTGTAGAGGTTGGCATTGAGATGGATGGGTAGCGCGATCATCTGACGGCCCTCACTGCCGAGGCTTGTGATACCGACCCTTCCAAACCATCTCGCTGAAACTGTGATCGATGGACTTGGACTTTTCAATCTTGGTGTCTTCAATGGGCATTTGATGTTTCAACTCTTTCAGTGCCAAGGTCAAACATGTACGATCTATTTCTTTTTACTCAAAAAATGTCATCAGTCGCACATAATATACATGTGATCACAAGAGGGCATTTACTCAAACGAGAAATACTATTGACTTTGGGAAGCACCAAGGCAACAGCAAGAAACATTTAGTTTGGTGAGAAAGACTTTCTTTTTTACAGAATTTCGAAAAACCTCAAAAAGCTGGGAATTTTAGGCTCAAAACACAAAAAAAGCAGGTACTGAAACAGTTAACACGAATACAACCTATCTCCAGAATGACAGGCCTTGTCATTAAGGGTGTTGCTATGGGTTTCCCATGCTTCAACGCATTCCAACCCTCCTTCATTTACCGTTTGAAACCATTCCAAAATTCCATTCCTCACACTTGCCCATAGCTTTGGACACTACATCTGTACCATTGAATAACAGTGTGTACGACCATGCATGATCAGTGAAATTTGTAAATGAAGTTGGGTGGTGAAGCAGTTGGCTCCGCAATCTGCCTGGGTCCAATTTCATAGAGCTGCTTATTAAGCACAAAAATAAGTTAAGCACAACAAAAATTATGCTTAGCAGAATAAGGTTACCGGCCAAATATCATGCCTGAATGCACCAACTGTGACTGGTATCCTGCTCATTTCTGCTAAGCAGGGATTTGTTAAGCAATACATTTCTTCCTGCTTAAGCAGCTCTATGAAATTGGGCCCAGATAGTAGGAGGACTTGCGTGATGATCGGACACGACCATACATTTAAAGTGCGCCATGCTCATAGGAAATGGAAATCATTGGTGTGCTATGGCGCCCAATGAAACCGGTTAATTCTAACACCGATGCCTGTCTTTATTATGGTTGATGAAGACTGGGGACCAGTCTAATAAATACAGAATGGGATTTACGAGTCACTAGGTGGCAGCAGACATTCCACGTAAGTTTCAATTGTTTACGTAGCTCTGAGCATGTGTACATTGTCATGTTTTATGTCTTGAACAAATTTGTAAATTTTTGACCAAAAATAGAAAATAAAATGAAAATTATTAGAAAATAATCTATTTAAGATAACTTGAAAATGTACAATAGAATTTTTTTTTTGGATGAAATTTCAAAAAGGTATCGCCTTTTTTAATTTCAAAGTTGACCTGATGCTTTTTGAGAAGAAAAGAGTTTTTCAGAGAACAGAGATAACTTATTAGAAAGGAAATTTATAACTTTATAAGTTAATTGGACACAAGATGATTAAGTTGGTGGGTGGCCTAGTCATAATTTTAAACAGGCTTTACAATTGTATATTACATTCCCAAGTGTATTAAAGGAACATTACAGAATTGGTTTTTGCTAACAAAACAGTTGCTGGCAGTGTAAGCACTTTATGTAATCCACCATATACATAAACTGACAAACCTGTAGAAGTTTGAGATCGATCGGCCATCTGGGTCACAGAAAATAATGAAAAACCAATTACACATTTGCATGAAATCATATAGATTCAACAAGTGAATAAAACGCTCACTTTAGCGATAAACTCCAATCGGAAAATTAGTTTATTAATTTCTCATCAAATATGGCATTTCAGACAGAAATATTTCAAGGGATGTTTTCTACTATCATCATCATTAGACTGTGTAAGTTTTATGTAAATCTGTGATCAAAAGTACATTTTACAAGTTTTTTTCTTACCATTTCTGTAAAGTTCCTTTAAATGCAATAAAAGACATCGATGTTTAGAATTTCATCGTTGAGAATGCAAGGCCATCTTCATTTTGCAAAAAACAGTTCCATTGGAAAATCTGAAAAATCTATGAGAAACTTTTGAAGGGGCATCAAGGGCAAGACCACGGCCCAATTTCACAAAGCTGTTTAACCAAGTTTATAATTTTCGTTGTTGAGAATACCGTTGTCACAGTGAAACCATGACTTAACCAAGTGCCAACAACAAATGTTCTCATCAAATGCACCGAGGCTTTGTTTTCTCTTCCTAGGACATGTGATTTTGGTTCACCAGGAATTGGCCAACCAACAAAAACAGATGGCATCCCTAGACATTTGTTAAAACTTGTTTATCAGGCTTCTGTTTGGGTATCCATGAAGACTTTACATGTACATGTATTATGTCTTCCGGTATAACTGGTTAAGCACAAAAAAAGTAGCCAAACAACAAAATTATGCCTACCAGAATTGGGTTACCAGCCAACATGTACACTGTACCATGTTGCGTGTCTGTGACTGGTGTCCTCATTTTTGCTAAGCAGAAAATTATTAAGCAATACTTTAAAAGCCACTCGATGAAATTTGGCCCTATGTATGCAACAGAGGCCATGGCCTCTGTGTTATCAGCTGGTGTAGTGATATCTTTTGTTTACTTCTAAATGGGCCCCAGTTTAATAGTTTTCATTCCACGTCAAAAATTAGTTATTCTTCATCATCTTCTTTTCTACAGGTTTTATGAATTTTGTAATTATTAAATTTAGATGGTATTGTAAAGTTTTTATAGTACTTTTTGAGCCAAAAGTTGTTAAATATTAATACTTCTTGTTTATTTTGATAACACTAATTATTTAAAACATTTAATGGTAAGTTAACGAAAAAAAAAAATTAGTTCCGTAAATGATGTATATATGTATGAGTTTATTTTGATATTTTGTACAGAAAGTTATTGAAAACGTGGTCTACATTTGTATGCTTATTGAATAAAATGTTATTTAATATCAGTTTTAAATAAGGTTAACTGCTGAGAAGCTGCTCAGTTGTCAAAGCTAAATGTCGAATCGTAAGTACATGCCTACATGCCTACGTTGCTTAAATTGGCACTGCAGTTATACAACTATCGAGTTTTCTGAACTCCAGGAACAGTTATTTAATACACGAAAAGGGACTCCCGAAATGGCAAAAACCAAGATTTTTTTTGTGGTGATGGCGCTTACAACGGAATTTTGCACTTACAGCAAATTCTGCGCTTACGAGCCTATGGAATTCTGGGCTCACGGCCCATGGAATTAGGCGCTTACGGCCCATGGAATTCTGCGATTACAGCCCATGGAATTCTGCGCTTACGACCCATGGAATTCTGCACCTATGGCCTACGGAATTCTGCGCTTACGTCCAATGGAATTCTGCGCCTACGGCCCATGGAATTCTGCACTTACGGCCCATGGAATTCTGCGCCTACGGCCCATGGAATTCTGCACTTACAGCCCATGGAATTCTGCGATTACGACCCATGGAATTCTGCACTTACAGCCCATGGAATTCTGCGCTTACGACCCATGGAATTCTGCGCTTACGACCCATGGAATTCTGCGCTTACAGCCAATGGAATTCTGCGCTTATGGCCTACGGAATTCTGCGCTTATGGCCTACGGAATTCTGCGCTTACGTCCAATGGAATTCTGCGCCTACGGCCCATGGAATTCTGCACTTACGGCCCATGGAATTCTGCGCCTACGGCCCATGGAATTCTGCGCCTACGGCCCATGGAATTCTGCGCTTACGGCCCATGGAATTCTGCGCTTACGGCCAATGGAATTCTGCGCTTATGGCCTTAGGAATTCTGCGCTTACGTCCAATAGAATTCTGCGCCTACGGCTCATGGAATTCTGCAATTTACAGGGCACTGACTCACTGTAGTCAGCTTCAGGGTTTAGTACACACAGATTTGTTTCAATAACAAGTCCAAAACATTTTCAGATTGATTGTGGAATGCAAAATTAAAATGGAAAAAACAAATCTAGTCCGATAAAGTCACCTTAATTGTGCAGAAAAAGTTTTATTACATCATCAATCACCGAATAACGATGATTTATCAAATACTTTACATATTTACAGTTCAGACATGACACAGTGGAAATGTGTATCTGTTTAAAACATATAATCAGTACTACAATTTTTCATTTAACACTTTACTTACAAGATCGTTTGTAAACCGTACAAAGCAAACTTAATACATGTATATATTATTGAGAAGTTCACAAAGAAACAGCCACACAAACACCGACGGCATTTGAATAAAACCGAATGTAAAACAAAAAGAAGTAAATCTCAATGCCTGTTAAAAAAAATTGTGCTTTTTTCAAGGGGCTGCCTTTTCTAAAAACACAAACTTCATCAGAAAGAGTTCCAGGACAGTCTCAACGCTTGCCTTAAAGGCACTGGACACTATTGGTAATTACTCAAAATAATTGTTAGCATAAAAACTTACTTGGTAATGGAGAGCTGTTGATAGTATAAAACATTGTGAGAAACGGCTCCCTCTGAAGTAACGTAGTTTTTGAGAAAGAAGTAATTTCTCAGTAAAATATTTGCATTGATTTTGAGACCTCACGCGTGAGGTCTCGAAATCAATCATCTGAAAGCACACAACTTCGTGTGACAAGGGTGTTTTTTCTTCCATTATTAACTTGCAACTTCGACGACCAATTGAGTTCAAATTTTCACAGGTTTGTTATTTTGTGCATATGTTGAGATACACCAAGTGAGAAGACTGGTCTTTGACAATTACCAAGGGTGTCCAGTGTCTTTAAAGCAGGTCGGTGGCTGTACATGGAAATATGAACTCTCACCCAGTTACAGCACACTTGCTCGCGAGCGCTCTCAATAGTTAAATACTGAGTGATGGCGCGTGCGTTCAGTAACTAGGTGAGAGTTCATAATTTATACAGCCACAGGCCTGTTTTGATCATGACCACAGGGCCATTTCAATCCTCTTTGGGCGATTTCAATTCTGTCTGGGTAGAATCCTTGCGCTGTGGGTCTTATCACCCTAGAATGACCCTAAAGTGTTGAAACAAAAGCGGCGGCGTTCACATCAGACTTTTGGTTGTGGTGAGCTACCGCGAGACCATGTAAAAGGTAGGGTCATTGTTGTATTTCTGTCAACGCAATATTCATTTATAGGCAAAATTACCAAGAACCAATGAAAGTAACCTGTGAAAACTTCAGTTTTGATGAGAAAACGGCAAAGAACGTCACCGTGTTTTCAACAAGAAAGTCAAATCTGTTCACGTTTGGCGAGGTGACAGCAGGTACCATCCTTGTATCTGGCCGTTTTGAGGCCAACATTCCAACGAACATCATCATAATGTTCAGAATTTTGCCATTCTCAATTGGTCTGGTGGTAACTTATCTGTTTTGGCACTGTTGTAATATTGTGTCCACTTTCATGTTGGAAAATCAGTGCAGCACAAAACCAAATTTAGCCTTAAGAGTCCCTCTTCTAAAGTTAGCAATGCGACATGATAACTTAACCATGTTAAAGGTATTGTACACTTTTGGTAACAGCTCAAAATCAGTGTCCACATTTTGTGTGATTAAACATATGCATGAACAAACAAACCTGTGAAAGTTTGAGCTCAATTGGTCATCGAGGTCACGAGAAAATAGTGAAATGAGATCTTATGTGTTTTCCGTTTTTTCAAATTATCGCGCGCGATAATTACTATTGTTTTACTCGTTTCTCAGAAACGATAGCATTTTGGGCAGAAATATTTTAAGGAACCCTTTCTACCATTACTTACTTTAAATCATGTAAGTTATGTGTAAATCTGTGAACATTGTTTTTTCGATCTTACCAATAGTGTACAGGGCCTTTAAGCGCAATGCAAACACGGCTTAAGGTGGTTGCAAAAAACAACAGGCAGTCATCAGTTAAAAAAACAGTATCTCAAAAACAAACAAACAAACAATTTAAAAATTTTCTAACGAACAATTCACAATGCAGCTATCCAATGACCGTTTCATCAACACGTTTTGAAAACAGAAGAAATCACATGAATCTCTAAAAGAAATTTGGCCGAGTCTATGTTTTCTTCAACAAAAATTGTCCCTTGTGGTTGACGCAGTGATGAGTTATTCTGATCATAGCTGGAGATTGCCGTGGTTCTCAAGCAAGGGATGACAGAGATTGCCGAGGTTCTCAAGCAAGGGATGACAGAGATTGCCGAGGTTCTCAAGCAAGGGATGACAGAGATTGCCGAGGTTCTCAAGCAAGGGATGACAGAGATTGCCGAGGTTCTCAAGCAAGGGATGACAGAGATTGCCGAGGTTCTCAAGCAAGGGATGACAGAGATTGCCGAGGTTCTCAAGCAAGGGATGACAGAGATTGCAGAGGTTCTCAAGCAAGGGATGACAGAGATTGCCAAGGTTCTCAAGCAAGGGATGACAGAGATTGTCAAGGTTCTCAAGCAAGGGATGACAGAGATTGCCGAGGTTCTCAAGCAAGGGTTGACGGTTATTTGATCCATTCAAAGAAGCCAATTTCAGTGAGGTCACTCCGCAGTGACTTGACGTCATCGAGAGACATCTGAGATAGTGGCGGTCTGGGAGGACCAACGTCAAATCTTGACAGCGACATGGTGTACTTGAGAGTTGCTAAGCCTGCCAGTTTCTCTGTTGGATGGAAGAGGATGTAAGGTAGTGATATTGATGACAGTTGGCATTCATTTGGTGATTTAAGTTATTATTGTTTAATTTTAGTCTGAAAGCTTAATGATAATGAAGTTCATACTAGAACTACTTTTTCTATGAATAAATTCCTTCTAAAATAAAGTCATACACGAGAAAACTGTTTCTGAAACCTAACATTTATTTTGACCTGGATTGTTTAACTTATTAATTTATTTTACAACAAAATAAAACTACATGTACCTTCTTCATTCATACCGAACTGACAATAAGATTAAGATTAAGTTATGATTAAGAGTTATGAATTCCTTGTCACATTCTTCACTTTTTGGAACAAAAACATAAAAAAATAATTAGCAAAACAAAACATAACAAAACATTACAAAACATTACATGCACAAAGAGCGCTGTTTAAAAAACAATGCATATTGAGATTCGTCACTTTGTGAAAACATTAAGCTTAGATAGGTCAGCACAATCCTAACTTCGTGAAAACATGACAAGTCTTCATATCAGGTTTTCATGAAACTGTTAGCACCTCCAGAACATTTCCAGAGAACCAGAAGATTATAAAGAATGTGCCCTTAAAGAAGAGCTATGATTTACAATGTAGAACCTTACCGTATCTGTTCATGACGTCCAGAAATGCATGCATCCGAAACTGAAAACGAAAGGTTTAAAAACATTAAAGCTTTTTCAAAAACTCTCCGCTTGATTTATTCATCAATTCTGTTAACAAAAAAATCACTTATATAGGCCAATATGAATCAAAGATTCCTCAAAAGCACTGAACAGTAGAATGAAAAGCATTAATAACAAAACAAGTATAATCTCAAGTTAAAACCCAACAAGGATAACAAACTAGGCCAGACCAGCTGTCGTCTCAATTGAAAATCATTGAAATACAGTAACTACTCAAACATACTGTAGAATTACTGTCAAACTGTTAGAATACTACTACAACAATGCAGAAAAACTTCAACTCAGTGTTACAATTACAAACACAGAATTATTCACAAATGCAAGAAAATTACAATTAAATAAATACAGATTACAAGTAAAAAGTATTGAGTAAAAAGGAAAATGCAGATTCTGGTGTTTAATTACAGATAAAAAGATGAATCTTCAACAAATTCTTAAAAAACATCCTGAGACTTAGCACGTCTAACAGACACCGGGAGCTCATCCCAAAGTTTGGGAGCAGCCGTTGAGAATGCTCTTCAGTTTGACTTTATTTTATTGAATTATCTCCAACCGACATCAATAAATTGCCAATTACCGGAAGGGAATAAAATATTAACATTCAAAATTCAAATTGATCGGCAGCTTATTGGCCACAGCACCGTGTATACCTATTTCATGGTGCTATAAATGCACAGGCCTCATACTTCATAAACGTAGCTCCACATACATGGCAGGTAAAAATATCAGCGCCTTGTATCCTTTGGCAAAAGGCGCTTTATAAATACAGTTATTATCATTATTAGACACAATAAACACAAACGATTACATTATACACACTATTAAGATTTTTACATGAAGAGTTGAAAAGATTATAAAATTGGGCACAGCAAAAGTAACTCTATACCTAATACTTCTGCTTCGATAAGAACGCAAATTAGCTTACTGGAAAAGAAACGCTTCATAATGGAGACCAGTGCACTTGGGCACAGCCTTTGGCCAGAAATCCATGTGTCCGTCATGCATTGCTGGCAATGCACATCATTTTTACGGATAACACAGTTTGCAATACGTTGCTTGGCGTGTACTTTCATTATGCACAACGCATGAGCAACACATGGGTAAGGGTTAGAAAAAAAAAATAAATAAAAAAAAATTCAATAAAATAAAATAATAATAATACAAGATGGCTGTCTACTCGTAACTCTTACCTGTTCCGCTCTTGCTCCTTCCAGGTTGCCGTCGTTGAAGGCGTCTATCATTCTTGTATAAACTCGCCCGGCAAAATTATACGTGCTGGGAGGAAAAATTGAAACATGGAAGAAATTCCACATGAGGTTGAAAACATTTGAAATAAAATAACTTCCTGATCCCCTAAATTTAGTGGTAAAAAAAAAAAATCTATTAATAAAAAATTATGGAAAAAAATTAAAAAGAGATAAAAATGGCCTGGGTATTTGAGATTCTTGGCCCAATTTAAGCCGCTTTAGAAAAACCCTCCTATTTGCCTTGGTATCCAACGGCACATTTTGTCATCCCAGAACACATTTAAAGGCACTGGACACTATTGGTAATTACTCAAAATAATTGTTACTTTAAAAACTTACTTGGTAACGAGCAATGGAGAGCTGTTGATAGTATAAAACATTGTGAGAAACGGCTCCCTCTGAAGTAACATAGTTTTTGAGAAATAAGTAATTTCTCAGTAAAATATTTGCATTGATTTTGAGACCTCACGCATGAGGTCTCGAAATCAAGCATCTGAAAGCACACAACTTCGTGTGACAAGGGTGTTTTTTCTTCCATTATTATCTCGCAACTTCGACAACCAATTGAGTTCAAATTTTCACAGGTTTGTTATTTTGTGCATATGTTGAGATACACCAAGTGAGAAGACTGGTCTTTGACAGTTACCAAAGGTGTCCAGTGTCTTTAAAATTCAGGTGATATCACAAAATCAATATTTTTAACTACTGCTCCGGATGCTTTTTCTGGTAGCAAATTTTACCTGATACCTGGTAGAATTTAATAAGCGTTCTGAAGTACGTCAAAGTAGTGGTTAGGGAATTGTTCACATTAGTTTTCCAGTTAAAGTATTAAAAAAAAAAAGACAAAACCACATCACAGATTGCACGTCTTCATAATGCCCACATTACGAACCTCACTAAGTATATGATCTCCATCACAAGCAGGCCTGGAATTACACAGAAGCCACGGAGGTCATGACCTCTGTTGCCCCTGATGTTGGCCTTGGTGCTTCTTCAAATGTTTCCCATAGACTTAAATTTTTTGCCTTTTTGAAAAAATGAAAAAGGCCTTGCCCTTTAAAGATGAAATTCAAGGCCAGCACTAGTCAAGGTGATCTCACCCACACTTTGCATTTGTCACAGGCTTTTGGTTGACTTACCTGCCTACATACGCCTCACCTCCTAACGTCATTGATGGTAGGATCATCTGGAATGCAAATTTACACATTGAATCAGGCTAAATGCTCACAATCCAGGTCAATGTGTTGGATTGAAAACATAAACGTGTCCACTCAAAAAACTTGCAGCACGAAGTAAACGATGATGACCAGACTTTTCCGTTGACCAACTCAATTTGAGACAACTTGACCGTTGACAAAGTCAGCTCTGATTTTCAGACACGTGGCCCGTCATTACGCATTGAAGCATACACTGCCCTTAGAATAACCTCTAGCAACAGCTGTGGCTGTAGTCGTTTTTTTGGGACCAGTTTATAGCCCCATGTTTGGACACTGCCAGTTTTCCGCTGCTTTACTGGGTCTAGTCCCCGACTCGCGTGCCAAAATCACAGTGCGATCTTAATCATGCGCAGCTCGATGCCCAGTTCCGTTTCTCTGTGGGCAAGAAGTGTGTACTAATTGGACATAGAAAGTCTGGAGTTTAGTGAAGTGTTTACTAGCCAGCAGCAGTTTTTTTCCTCAACAATGTACGCCGGGCTGGTGTTAAGGGCAATGATTTTGTGCTTCTGAGTAAACGCTCATAACCTACCCCATCCAGAGCGTAAATCATCTGGAACTTTCCTTTCGACACGTTGACGCACAGACTGAAATCGGTCAGGTCTTGGGTCACAAATTTGGCCCCCTTGAAGCTTGGCACAGGGTCAGTCTCCATGGCCCTCAGAATGTCCATCATGGAAACTGGGGATTTCATAAAAAAGCGTTATTCATAAATATTGTCCACTGCTGTTTTTTTAAATGAGATATCGCCTAACTCACACGGCCGAACGGCCACTCAAGGTGAGGGCTACACTTACATGTAACTGATTTGGGCTGTCGACCCAAATCAACTGACACCAGGGGCACGTTGCCACCTACTCCTGGGGCTGAAACAGGGTTACCCCCTTCACAGTCCGTAAGGATGTAGGCATGGGTAACATCCACTGTGAGCCTGGCTGGTAGAGCAGAATGCACTACCTTCCCAACCTTTTGGTGCTCTGAGACTGGCACAAAATGAAAAACGAAGACAATGACTACTTATCTGTTGCACATATACATTTTGTGTACTTTTCGTGAACTTTTCAAAGTTATTTTTAAGTTCGTGTGTGTTGTTAGTCAATTTAATTAAATGTATTATACAGGATTGGTAGAGCTGATAAAATAGTAACAGACAGTGTTCATGTTTTATGTCATCAACCATTTACATGAAATAACAAACCTGTGAAAATTTGAGCTTAATCCGTTTGTGAGTCAGGAGAAAATAGTGAAAAACCATGACAATTTCCAGCATGTAAACACATTGTCCTTAATTTTGGTTGTAACAACCAAAAAAGCTTTTGCAAATTTTTAGGTTTTCAGATTTTTTTGTGTTTTCAATATGACTTCATTTCAGAGGGAAATTTTTCACAGGAAAATGGTTCTGGTATGAACTTCATAATCAGTGAGCTTTCAGACTAAAATTAAACAATGATGTTTTGTATCCTAACCAATCCTGTATAAACCTTTAAAGCACATGTACAACAATGGTAATTTTCAAGGACTAGTATCTACACTTTATGTGACCCAACATATACATGAAATAACAAACCTGTGAAATGTTAAGCTCAATCGGTCTTCGGAGTCATTAGAAAACAGTGAAAAACCCCATTATGCGTTTTCACTGTTTCAAACATCCAGTTTTGGACACACACATAAAACTATAGCATTTCAAGCAAAACTATTTAAATGGAAGTTTTCCACCATGACCATCTTTTATACCATGTAAGTTATGTGCAAATCTTACCAATGTTGTAAACACCCTTTAAGACAAAAGGTTGCCATCAATCAATCCATCAATCAATCAATCAATCAATCAATCAATCAAACAATTTTTAAACATGTAGTGCCGGTATCCATAAAAAATCTGCTCAAAGGCGCTCTGGCCCCAAAACAATACATTACTAAGAAAATGCCTTAGGGTACAGACTGTCAGATTGAAATCTTTGTCTTGGACCGCTATGTCTAGGCCATTGTCTCAGACCTCTAGATCACCAAGTGTCAATAATAATAATAATACTGCTTAACAGTATTGATGATGATTCCACTCTTCTGCTTGTTCATGCCTTGGTCACTTCTAGACTCGACTCATGCAATTCTCTTCTCACTGGACTTTCTGATAGAGAACTTTCTAAAATTCAACGAGTTCAGAACACTGCTGCTCGCCTCGTCTCACGTACACCTCAGTCTCAACATGTTACCCCTATCCTTACAAGAACTCCACTAGCTCCCGATCCAATTGCGTATCGCGTATATGTAAATCTCATCACTGTCAAACCTCTTTGTGGACTATCCTGTCTATATATCTGATCTCCTGCATAAATACATTCCTGTTCGTCCTCTTCGTTCTGCTGGCCAATTCCTACTGATTCCAACTACTTTTTCCACTAAATTCCATGGTCAAACATGTCAAAGAGCCTTCCAGTTCTTTGCACCTTTGTTATGGAATGACTTACCCCTTCATATTCGTCAAACTGACTCTCTTTTAAGGGACTTTTAAAGACTCATTTGTTTGAATCTTTATTTTTGTAACAATTGCTTTATTTATTTCATTTCATTGTTTTTGTTTGTTTTTATATTTGTGTTGCGCATAAAGGCTCCTGCATTATGCGCTATATAAATGTCTTGTATTACAATAATTATTAGACATACTCACAATTGACTCCCGTCCTGGTGGGTATATGATAGTAGAATAGTGGCACACTGGGGGCGACTGAGCTGACTTGCTTCAGGTAGTTCACAAGATGCTCTGGTGAGAACCAACAACTTTAAATTAATGTCAGAAGGTCTTTCTTTTTTTACCAGAAACTATGCAATCATATGAATAGGCCTATCATTTTTGGATATCAAGTAATAAACCACAAGTGAAACTGACTGGATTAAAAAACAAAACAAATTTTGGGTTAAACAATTGACTAGAGCGGGATCTGAATCAGTGACCTCCGGATTAACGTACCGGCGCTCTACCAACTGAGCTATCTAGCCCTATGTTGGCGGTCTCCCTATTTTGTTAATATCTTAGTTTGGGGGTGCCAGTCAGAAGCCTTTCAACCTGTAACTGCTGTGTAGCCAGGGATCACACCCAAGGTTACGATACAACCTGGGAAGCGGCACCCAAGGAATCACCTTAAGGCGATGCAACTTTTTTTTCTTCAAATATCAAGTAATAAACCACAATGGAAACTGACAGGGTAAATTTTAAAATAATTTTGGGTTGAAGAATATATTTTTGTTTAATAGACATGAGTGTGCTCCTGAAGGTCACACAATGTCACTAGAAGATGTACTTAAGTGCACAGCCACAATCATGGGTTCCCCTTTTTGTGTGTGTCCATGTTATGAACAACAAATTGAAAACCAGTGATGTACAGTTATTTCAATGTTGTTTGTAAATTCATTAACCAGCACTGTGTGAATGAAGAGTAGAAAAGTACTTGAGTTTGTCAAATACCACAGATCTGCAAAGAGTTACTCAATATTTATGTGTTGTTCATTTGGTGTCTTTGTAACAAAAAGTGTACCCATGATTGTGGCTGTGTACTTAAGCATGATAAGGAGACACTGGAAAGAAGGCATGACAAATTCTATGGACAGATAGACCCCCTTAAACTGAAGTCACATGCGGCTTTTGTCTTTCCATGGTCTACCATTTTGGGAGCCAACTGTATGTTTAGATATAGCGGGCGTCTCAACGAGTACACATCGCCTAAAATTTGTTTATTATTTCATTCGTTATTATTGATTTCTTTATTGATAACCAACAGTGGGTAACCACAACTAAGGGTATCATCAGATAAAAAATAAGAAAGCACAAAAATCATTCAATAAATTAAATACTTAAGAAAACAAGTACAAATATAACAACGTAAAAATTAAACAGAATAAAAAACCTATCTACATGTAAATAGTACAACAGTATGCAAATCGACCATTAAAATGACCTAAATACACGGAAATGAAAAAGATCCAAATCAACAACCAGAAAAGAAAAACAAAATAAATATGAAACATATAATATAAAATGCGCAGTGAACAGTAACACACATGGAATCTGAATCCCAAAATGGCTTGGCCAAGATTTACAATGGGTGATGGACATCAGCCCATACACCGATAGTGCATCATCAGCACTGTATTACCTTCCCCCGAATCATGTGGAAAAAATATCCACAAGAATATTACTTGCGCGGATTTCAAACACACGACTTTTGCCATCCTAGAGCCAGATGTCTTACCACTAGACCATCAAACTTGCCCGATAGCTAGAGGCCAGTTCGCATCCTATATTAGCAGCGGGTAGCACAACAATTAAATAGGTTTAACAGATGTTAAACTTGCATTGGGGATAAAGAATAATGATTGGTTTAACCCAAACACCGACGTGTGTTAAGCACTGTAGGCCTATACTCAGTAACTTCCTTAAGTCCTGTGAAAAATAGGTCTGGCAAAGGTCGAGGGTTCAAATGTGATATACTACTTGTTATTCGAAAATGAAGTTCAAGTCTCGCTCCAGTCAATTTCTATTTGTTCAACCCCAAATTATTTAAAATTTACCCCCTCAGTTTCCCTTGTGGTTTATTGCTTGAGTCACATGTAATAGATGGCATAATTGTTAATTGTTAAGCTACTTTTTGTGCTTAAGCAGCTCTATGAAATTGGGCCCTGGGATTAGAAAGATGGGTCGAGAAGGCACAAACCGTTTTCACACTACATAAGAGTAATAAACCACAAGGGAAACTGACTGGGTATTGACAAAATAGGGAGACTGCCAATAAAGGGCTAGATAGCTCAGTTGGTAGAGCGCTTCGCTCGTCCCCAGCGCCTTGTCTTAAAACCAAAGGCGCTGGGATGGGCAAACGTATCGTTAACGTTAATGCTCAGTCCCATCATGCATCACACTCAAACTGCAAGCACTGCACGCATGACGTACTTCCTGAACAAGAATCTGTGCAAGCTGATTAGCCCATCCCAGCAGTCCTGGATAGGCCGCTGGGGCCGAGCGAAGTAGAGCGCCGGCATTATAATCCGGAGGTCCTTGGTTCAAATCACGCTTAGTCAACTTTTCTTCGTTCAACCCAAAACTACATTAGAGGGCGACAAGATGTTGAGAATGTTTTACCTGGTGATTGAGGCTTGAAATAGATGGGTGGGAGAACAGCAATGGCCGATGCTCCCACATTTCCGGCATGCACAGCCTGCAAGTCAGAACAGAGTAATAATAGTCATTCATACATACCTCGGAGAGTTTATCCATTCTGATTGGTGGAGAGCGTGTCACGTGGGGGTGTTTAAACGGATGATATAGACACGGCTAGCCTGTGGCGCGCAAGGTTACACGCAGGCGCTAATTTACGCGAAACGCAATCAACACATTTTGGTATTCAATCTAAAAACATGTTAGTGTTATGACGCGCGCGTACGCACAACTGTTGAGCGTGGCATGTATATCCTTCGCGAAACAGGGCTCACGGACGTGACAGGAACCGAAAGTTAACAGAAAAGTTGAGATTTTTCCAACAATATTACGCTTTTTAACAAAAAGGGCATTTATGAATGGGAATAAAAGAGTAGTGACTTGGTCTTAACCGGCCGTTTAAAACCTTGCAGGGCCGTGGCCGAGCGATAAAGGACCTCGCCTTTGGCTCGGTCCTTTATCACACGACCATGACCCTGCTGATTTTAAACGGCCAGTTAAGACCGCGTCACTACCTTTTTATTCCCTTAATAATAATGTTAATAATGTGTTATCGCGGCTCGCACAAACACACACAAGTGTGTAAACATCTGCAATCGTGGACCTCCGATTGGTTTTGTACACCGATTTGTGTTGTGTAATGCATGTAAAAAAACTAAAAATACACTTGTCAATAAAATAAGGGACTTGTGCTAGTGTTTCGTGTATAAATTGCTGCAGATTATGCAACATCACATTGTGAACTGTTACAAGGTGCTCCATACATGTAAATGGGTCTCATAGTTTAAACAAAGCTCTGCATGAACATGTCATAAACATAAAGAGTGCTTTGAGATGCTTTGGGTCTGATAAATTGTTATTATAATAACTGTGCACAGAACTTCATGTATACATTATGCATTTACCACATATTGATATCATATACATGTAACAATGTAGCAAGCTGGCATAGTTTAACAATCTTGCAAAACCACAGTGGATGATATTGAATGGTCAGACAGTAGGAGGGTTAGCTGTGTACTGTGTAGATCATGCATTCACCACGGGATACCAGAGTGCAGGCTGGCATTGTTTATCTATCATTCAAAACCACAGCGGATGACATTGATTGGTCAGATAGTAGGAGGGTCAACCAAAACATACAGCTGGATTCTGCATGGCTTGGGGTGGTTAGGGAGAGTATCATCATGCAAAGCCTGATTTAAACTTGAAAGGCCAATTGCAAAAATCGAAGTGAATTTCCTTGCGTAACTCGATTCGCATTCTCTTTCGCTTGAAGTATAAACCTGGCTTCTCAACTTCTCAAATGGACTCACCAGTTCCTGCGTTTCTTTTAAGTTCTCTGTACCGACCTGAACAATTACAGCATCTAACCTGCAAAACCAATAGGAAAACATTTCAAACTTAATAAAAAATGGATGAATAGAAAAACTACATTCCCTCCCACTAGAATAGAGAAAAGAAGACCGAAAAAAAAATGCAAGTTTTAAACTAATCACAAAACGATTTTGCTTATCTGAAAAAGTTTACCAGCCAAAATGTTATGAATGTTTGTAATTGTAATTCTGTTAACATAACTTTACTGCGATTTTGGCCAGATAGTAGGATGGTTGACTGTGTGCTGTGTAGATATCATATTACAGGCTGGCACAGCTAATTTATCAATCAAAACTACAGTGGATGATATTGAATGGTCAGACAGTAGGAGGGTTGACTGTGTACTGTGCAGATGCATTCACCACACGATATCATATATTGCTGATATAGTTAATATATCATTCAAAACTACAGTGGATGATATTGAATGGTCAGACAGTAGGAGATTGACTGTGTACTGTGCAGATGCATTCACCACACGATATCATATATTGCTGGCTGGCATAGTTAATCTATCATTCAAAACTACAGTGGATGATATTGAATGGTCAGACAGTAGGAGGGTTGTCTGTGTACTGTGCAGATGCATTCACCACACGATATCATATATTGCTGGCTGGCATAGTTAACCTATCATTCAAAACTACAGTGGATGATATTGAATGGTCAGACAGTAGGAGGGTTGACTGTGTACTGTGTAGATGCATTCATCACACGATATCATGTATTGCTGGCTGGCATAGTTAATCTATCATTCAAAACCAGAGTGGATGATAGTGAATGGTCAGACAGTAGGAGAGTTGACTGTGTACTGTGTAGATGCATTCATCACACGATATCATGTATTGCTGGCTGGCATAGTTAATCTATCATTCAAAACCAGAGTGGATGATAGTGAATGGTCAGACAGTAGGAGGTTGACTGTGTACTGTGTAGATGCATTCATCACACGATATCATGTATTGCTGGCTGGCATAGTTAATCTATCATTCAAAACCAGAGTGGATAATAGTGAATGGTCAGACAGTAGGAGGGTTGACTGTGTACTGTGTGGATGCATTCACCACACGATATCATATATTGCTGGCTGGCATAGTTAACCTATCATTCAAAACCAGAGTGGATGATATTGAGTGGTCAAACAGTAGGAGGGGTAATTACTACAGGTAATTTGTACTTGTCCAGGCCTGTACACACTTACTTTCCCTTGGCGCACTTCACCCATTCCGATGCCACTGTCTTTCTCTCCTTCAATGTTAATGATGGTCCCTCTGCTGTCGTTCCAAGCACTGAATAGGAAAAACAACAACAGACTGAAAAGTCAGCAAAGTTTTAGGTAAATTTAATTCTAAAAGGAGAACATATTAAATTATTAATGCAGTTCAATTTTATTTGCAGTTTTATTTAGACAGGGTAGCCTGGTTAGTATTACAGCTGCTATCCCTAAGGGCCCTGTATACAAACAATAAAAAGTACAATAGTAAAATACAGAGCAAATAAGAAAAGCCATGAATCAAGAACAGGAAACCGAGAGTAAAAAAAAAAAAAAAATCTATGATGGTTAGCGAGAAAAGCTACAAGAATGTAAAACATTTCACTCAGCAAGGTACATGAAAATACAAATATTGACTATGTAAATAACATGTACAGTATTATGCAAAAATGATTACACCATATGCACCGCAGGTAAAAGCAAAATAGGCTGATAAAAAGTTAAGATAACTTTAAACAAGTTAATACAGTTCAAGCCAGTAATAATGTTCGGTTCGGTTTTTATACAGCGCTTTATACACCATGTCTCAAAGCGCTTCCAACATTAGTACCCTGATCACTGGGCATTTCATTGCTTAAACCATCTCAGCTCCCTGGGGAGTATACAGCCTGTGCTGCCAAATATGTAGCGCACTAAGCTAAATCAATCACAAGAACCATCTCTGCCCTCACAGGTGCCCATTTACCCCTGGGTGGAGAGAAGCAATTATAGTAAAGTGTCTTGCTCAGGGACACAGGTGTCACGACCGGGATTCGAACCCACACTCTGCTGAACAGAAACACCAAAGCTTGAATTCGGTGCTCTTATCCGCTCTGCCAAGACACTCTACTGTAACAGTCAAAACAGCAAAGCTTGGGGCTAACCAATACACACATTAAAATCGGAACTAAAAAAATTTAACGAGACATCCAGTAGCAGTAAAAAGTCATAGTCAATATATGCCTATAAGGTAAGAATAAATAGAAACGAAACTAAAAACCCAACCCAGATAAAAGATCTGAAAAAAAATAACACATACAGAGAGCATGATAAAAGATTAAAAATAGTTAATACATTTAAAAAGCCCATAGCATGATGCACATTCTCACACAAGAGGAAGCTTGTGTTTCAAAAGTAAATTTTGACATACTCTGTTTGTGTTATTACCTTGAAGATTTTATTTCACAGCAAAATAATAAGTAACAAAAAATGTCTTACAAAATTTTAATATATTATTTTATCCTTTCATATTGGCCTAAAATCAATGGAGTTCGGCCAATAAATGTTCACGTTCCTGGTCTTTGTTTCCTCAGTGTGATCTGTACACCCAAACACTTTTTTGTACGCAACCAAGTGTACTTGCTTCTTTAATGTGTTTCAGACAACATTCCGGAACTGCATCGTACAGCTTGACGTCTCATCCGAAGGACGAAGCAACGATGGTATTGACAAGAAAATTTAAATTTGTGTTCTTACCAAAGACATTTGTGACTCCATCTGATACGAGCAAATCTACATATTTGGAGATGCTTCTGAGGTTCAAGTCCCTGCAAAACAAATATTATTATTCAGTTATATTTCCTTAATTTGAGTTTATCATTAAATTCAATTTAATTCCACTGGCATGGAAAAATCCTACACCTATCGAAAAAACCCTAAGTTTATGGTAGCTCAAGTGATAGGGCGTAAACCATAATAAGGGAAACCGACTGGGTACAACATCAATTTTGGGGTGAACAAAGAAATATTGTCTTAGAACAGGATTTGAACCTTCGACCTCCGGGTCTACATGCCGGTACCAACTGAGCTAGATAGCCAAATGTTGGCGGTCTCCCTATCTTGTAAATCTTTGTTGGGGGGGGGGGAGGGAGGGAGGGGCTGCCGCTCAGAAGTCATACAAACTTAAATTGCCGTGGAGCCAGGGATCACGCCCAGTTTAAAATACAACCTCGGAAGTGGCATTGTCAGGGGATCAGGGTTCTGCCCACAGTGGTTGGTGCCGGAAAACCCGCCCGGCACTCAGGATTCCCCAACCACCACTGTAGGATTTTTCTCTGTTTCAGACCACCCCACATTTTTCAAAGTTTTTAAAATACACAGTTGCAATTTCCTTTAAAAGGTTTTCAACGAAATGTAAAATTGGGTAATAACCAGAAGAAATGGTATCCAATGCCATGAATTTTGAGTACTAATTTGATTTGATTCTATTTATATGATCTACCATATAACTGATCCATCTCGTAATGGTATAGGGAAACATTTTTCCACCACTAAAAAAATCCTGGGCAGAACCCGGGGGGATCACCCTTTTACATGTATTATGAGGATGCAACTTTTTCTTTTAATTATCAAGTAATAAACCACAACGGACACTGACTGGGTGCGATATAAACAGTGGGGCCTGCAATCACAGAGTGTCAATTCTGAGCCCTGACTTTGGAAACCATCCCCAACCCTTCAAAATTCAATCTGTATGTTTTGTTTGATTCTGTTGGAATGTTAAACTGAGGACTGCACTAGCTGAAATCTTTGCAGATAATTGTTCTCACTTGATTGTGGTCTCGATAAAACATTTTAGGTCCAGACAAAAAATAAATGTAGCCTCAACCCCTGCAGTCTTGTGGATTTACCCCACAAAAATTGAGCCCTGTAAAGGGCTAATGGTGAAACTAGGGTTGGAATGTTTAACCGATTAACCATTTAACCGTACCAAAAAACATTGCAATCCATCTCCAAATTGAAGTTGACAGTAAAAAAACAACAACAACAAAAAGGGAAAGAGGGGGACATTCCTTTACTTGAAAACGTTAACCCAAAAAATAATAATTCCCTAGAAAAATGTAATACGTCATTTTCAATCCTCTACTATTTGTCATACATTTTGTAGGTATGCTGCCACACCTGTGGTTTGCGACTGCGAAGACTGGTTGTGTTTTATTTTTTCATCTTGATCGATCCTGGAAATTGTGTTGACATTTTGCTTTATTTACGGGTCGGCTCATAGTTCGGATTGGAATCAGTTAACGGGACGTCACAAGCTCCGTTTCACCATTTATGAAAATAAACGTAGATTGAAACAACCCAAGATGAAACTTAAAGGAACATTACAGAATTGGTATTTGTAAAATATACTTTCGATCACAGATTTACATAAAACTTACACGGTCTAATGATGATGATAGTAGAAAACATCCCTTGAAATATTTCTGTCTGAAATGCCATATTTGATGAGAAATGAATAAACTAATTTTCCGATTGGAGTTTATCGCTCAGTGAGCGTTTTATTCATTTGTTGAAGCTATATGATTTCATGCAAATGTGTAATCGGTTTTTCACTATTTTCTCGTGACCCAGATGGCCGATCGATCTCAAACTTCTACAGGTTTGTCAGTTTATGTATATGGTGGATTACATAAAGTGATTACACTGCCAGCAACTGCTTTGTCAGCAAAAACCAATTCTGTAATGTTCCTTTAAGAACTCAACCTACCCGTCCTTTGTGAAGGGTGTGAAGGGAGCGGCAATCAAACCCTTCAACTTGAAGTCATCAAGTTTGACTTTACTCTGCAAGGGTAAACAAAATTCAGGAGTTACACATTCCATTATGCCTCTTGCTGTCTGACCATTCAATACCATTCAAGTGGTTTTGAATGATAGATAAACTATGCCAGCCTGCAATATGATACCATGAGGGAATGCATGTACACAGTACACAGTTAGTTCTGTGCACAGTTGTGCCACCGTACACAACCTTGGCAGTCGAATGGTTTTAAATGGTTGGTCAACTCACTGGAAAATGTTGCCAAGAGTCACTGACAGTAGGAGGGTTAAGCTTTATGATGACAAGCTGATGGTCCTCCTCCTAGTACAAAACCTGTACGTACACTGTATACCAATCCCAGTATTAGTTTAGACACACTGTAACTTGTTCCTCAGACGTTTGTGAGTTGGATTTAAATGTCTAGGTCCGAATACAAACGACTTGGTTAGTCACAAGTTACCGCTTAAAAAAAACCCTGCTTGACGCCATCGGAATCTATGCACATGCTCACACCATCACACTGTTACGTACAGCATGTTTCAGAGTAGCGTGAAATTTGTGTATAAACCATCAGAAAGAGCCTTTAGAGTCAAATTCCAACTGGCCAAGCCATGAGGAAGCCACCTGTCCAAGACATGAATGATTTCAGCCAGGAGTGGCTATTAGCCACAGGCTAGGAGATTCCTGTGGGAATTCATAGAGGGGTTGTTATAGATGAATATTTTTTCTAGGTCAAAGAATCAACCCAGGGTGATTCCACATTTTTCAATGCTATTTGGCTAGATCTCAATAGCAGGCATGCAACTGTAACTTCACCCAAAAAAGAGGAAATTACAAAATTTCAATGATTTTGTACAGTATTTTTCAATTTTGAATGGTAAAACTGACAATAAAAAAAGAGGAAATCAGCTGATCCGAGGAAAAGTTGCATGCCTGCAATAGGGAACTTGGAATATATGTTGCACAATGTCGCGGTCCAGCAAAACCTTCTCTGGCACTCCACTGGATTGCAAGCGTATGCCTACGGGAATGTTCTTCCGTGCCTAGAACATGCCCAGCTTTTTTAGACGCTCCCAAACCAAGTCATTGTATCAGACAATATTAGAATCTAACTCACAAATGATCAGAGAGTCTGTAGACTGTCTGTATGAAACAAACTGTTCCAAACAGTGTGATGGTTTTAAAGGAACATTACAGAATTGGTAAGAACAAAACTTGTAAAATATACTTTTTGATCACAGATTTACATAAAACTTACACAGTCTAATGATGATGATAGTAGAAAACATCCCTTGAAATATTTCTGTCTGAAATGCCATATTTGACTAGAAATGAATAAACTAATTTCCGATTGGAGTTTATCGCTCATTGAGTGTTTTATTCATTTGTTGAATCTATATTATTTCATGCAAATGTGTAATCGGTTTTTCACTATTTTCTCGTGACCCAGATGGCCGATCGATCTCAAACTTCTACAGGTTTGTCAGTTTGTGTATATGGTGGATTACATAAAGTGCTTACACTGCCAGCAACTGTTTTGTTAGCAAAAACCAACTCTGTAATTTTCCTTTAAACAAAGCTCTGCATGAACATGTACATGTCATAAAAATAAAGAGTGCTTTGAGATGCTTTGGGTGTGATAAATTGTTATTATTATAACTGTGCACAGAAATTAATGTATACATTATGCATTTACCACATGAAATTATAGCAAGCTGGTATAGTTTATCAATCCCGCAAAACCACAGTGGATGATATTGAATGGTCAGACAGTAGGAGGGTTAGCTGTGTGCTGTGTAAATCATGCATACAACACATGATACCAGAGTGCAGGCTGGCATTGTTTATCTATCATTCAAAACCACAGTGGATGACATTGATTGGTCAGATAGTAGGAGGGTTAACCAAAACATACAGCTGGATTCTGCATGGCTTGGGGTGGTTAGGGAGAGTATCATCATGTTAGCAAAAACCAATTCTGTAATGTTCCTTTAAGCGTGTGCTTAGACTAGGATTTTAAAAACAAACCAATAAATTTTGGCGTTGATGAAGAGTGGGCGGTTATGGTATTAAGATAAACATCAGTCAATCAACTCACCATTTTTGAGACCTTCACAGGCACCGGCGTAAAGTTCTGCTTTCGTTTCAGCGGCCGTGTGGGTGTTCCGTCTGTATTGATTCTAATGAAAGACTTGTCCTTCTTGTTTTTGCAGTTGGGGCAGGCGTCCACAAACTCCTTGCAGATGTGACGTGGAATGCGGGAATATTTCTTACATACCTGCAGATATTGGAGGAAGGAATAAAACCCTTCTTTTTTTCACTGAATCTTGTACTTTTAATGGTCATTTCAGACATGGCTATTTTACAGACACTTGTTCCCAGCAATCGCCAAGACCAAACAAAAAAACAAAAACTTTCAATTTTGACATGATTTCTCTTTCGGAAAGTAAAGGTCATGTCAGACAGGGCAAATTGTTCAGGCAACCTGGAGGCAACCAACTGCACTGCATGCACAAGGAACACTTCGGCAGCACAAGAGACATTCTTCTAGCTGTAACTCACTATCCCAAGAAAAATAATGAGAAAATTGAAATGTGAATGAATAAGGGTTCCGAGGTTTCAGTGTAGAGTCAGTCACTGCTCTGATTGGTTCTTCTGAAAGGGGAACTGTGATTGGAGGGCTCAGAGTTATTGTGTGGGTTGCCCATTGTGTGTGAGTGCCCTGTATAGTGGGGTGTGTCAGTAGACTGTGGGATAACAGTGGAGTAGGGTGTCAGGTG
This sequence comes from Pycnopodia helianthoides, assembly GCA_032158295.1. Classification (NCBI taxonomy): domain Eukaryota; kingdom Metazoa; phylum Echinodermata; class Asteroidea; order Forcipulatida; family Asteriidae; genus Pycnopodia; species Pycnopodia helianthoides. The sequence goes on from CM063255.1 coordinate 8,077,837, forward strand.
GTATTTCTATTCTTAATAGAAGAAAGTTCATTGAAGAAACAGAAAGGCTTCACACAGCAATTGGTGTTCCTGCCAATATGCCAAAAATTCACACTAACCACCTACATTGTACAGCATGTGTATTACATTAAAGGAACGTTACAGAATTGGTTTTTGCTAACAAAACAGTTTCTGGCAGTGTAAGCACTTTATGTAATCCACCATATGCATAAACTGACAAACCTGTAGAAGTTTGAGATCGATCGGCCATCTGGGTCACGAGAAAATAGTGAAAAACCGATTACACATTTGCATGAAATCATATAGCTTCAACAAATGAATAAAACGCTCACTGAGCGATAAACTCCAATCGGAAAATTAGTTTATTCATTTCTCATCAAATATGGCATTTCAGACAGAAATATTTCAAGGGATGTTTTCTACTATCATCATCATTAGACCTTGTAAGTTTCATGTAAATCTGTGATCAAAAAGTATATTTTACAAGTTTTGTTCTTACCAATTCTGTAATGTTCCTTTAAGCTTTGGTGGCAATAACTACTTCATCACTGACTCATTACCATCCTTTGTTTAAACTGAGCTGGTCTGTATAAACCTTGGTTGAAGTTGTTTTTCTTCTGATGAAGTAGTTGTTTTATTCTATTATCGCTGTTTGAAAACTTACATCAAAATATGTATTTCTGTAGTTTTTATGAGGACTTGTGCCTTCGTGAATGTCTTGGAGGATGCTGTAGACTTCTTCAGCTGCAGCCACCCGTCTCCAGTTGCCAAGCAACGAATCGTCATAAGGATCCTGCAATGTAATCAATTTTTGCCTTGTCACAACGGGTTCAAATCAGCTAATACTTATTTTTATATACACGTATGCAACAGCGCAAAGTGCCAATAACAGGTTGGTTATCAAATGAGAATAAATGGTCAGTTTAGACGTGGGAGGAAAACCCAAGATGGGAAAAAACACAGGCACTCAATTAGGGACTGAAAACCCGATCTGTCTGAAGTGGGATTTGAACCAGGGTCCATAGAGGTGAAAGGCAGGGGAAAAAAAACACTGCGCCAACCTGGTGCCATATTATCAAGTTAATAAGACCTGGGCCAAATTTCATGGCTCGATATCTGGGCCCAATTTTGTGGCTCTGCTTACCGTAAGCAAAGAATCGGCGCTTGCGGAAGCAGGGAATTCCGCGCTTACGTCAAGCGTATTTCACGGGTTAGCAGGGAATTTCGGCTTGTGCGCGTGCATACTCCACGTTACTAGGCATTCTACGCTTACACAGCTAGCGCAGAAATTCGGCGCTTGAACAGTAAGCGGAGAATGGTCACCATAAGCAGAGCCATGAAATTGGGCCCAGGTATTTAATTCTACTGCCGCAGAGTAGATTTTGTAATTTGGGAAACTACTTAGTTCTGAAAAGAACTGCTTACACACTGGACACCTTTGGTAATTGTCAAAGACCAGTCTTCTCACTTGGTGTATCTCAACATAATGCACAAAAATAACAAACCTGTGAAAATTTTGAACTCAATTGGTCGTCGAAGTTGCGAGACAATAATGGAAGAAAAAACACCCTTGTCACACGAAGTTGTGTGCTTTCAGATGCTTGATTTCGAGACCTCACGCGGGAGGTCTCGAAATCAGTTCAATATTTTACTGAGAAATTAATTCTTTCTCAAAAACTACATTACTTCAGAGGGAGCCGTTTCTCACAATGTTTTATACTATCAACAGCTCTCCATTGCTCGTTACCAAGTAAGTTTTTATGCTAACAATTATTTTGAGTAATTACCAATAGTGTCCAGTGCCTTTAAGTACGACCTGGGGAGGTAGAAAATGGGCCGGGAACATTACTTTTTGTCCCTTTGAATCAGTGGATCGAGGGGACTTCTCATTATTAACCCTCTTGCTGTCTGACCATTCGATACCATTCACTGTGGTTTTGAATGATAGATAAACTATGCCAGCCTGCAATATGATACCATGAGGGAATGCATGTACACAGTACACAGTTAGTTCTGTGCACAGTTGTGCCACCATACACAACCTTGGCAGTCGAATGGTTTCAAATGGTTGGTCAACTCACTGGAAAATGTTGTTAAGAGTCACTGAGAGTAGGAGGTTTAATATTAACTTCAATGCCGCAGAGTGAGAGTATTAATTGGTCACAACGTTTTAATTAGCCTGCTCCAGTCCTAGAGACATTCACAGAGCAGCAAGGGACAGGGACGGATACATACATGTAGAGAGCTGGTTCATCAAATGTCGTCTGTGGTACCCCAACAATCCTGTCAGGGGTCGAATGGACAGAAAGATAGATAAAGGGTTCCCCCAAAATGTTTAAAACTGTGGCATTCTGGACCCAACTCTTGGAAGTTTGACCTCGGCACCCCGAATTGAACGAGGTCCTCTGAATGATTTTACGCGGTGTTTATTGTTTTACTGTGCAATCTGGGGCATTTTAATTGGTGTTATCTCAATGATTTTTTTTTGCGTATCGCGTAATTTGCGCATCACACAATTTGCGCATATTGGACGATACCCTAGCTGGGGAGAACCCTGATACTATTAATGCAGCTGCTAAGGTAACAATTGTGCACTTTGTGGTAAAAGCATGAAATTTGCTATGATGGTTGGTATTGGGCTAATTATCAATTTTAGACGTGGACCCACCTTGGGTTTCTCCTATTTGGGGGCGGAGCTACATTTGTTATGAGCTATACTTTATATAGATAGAAAGGCCTACCTACTGCGAGTAATTTGTTTTGTAATTTTTTACTTCACCTCTGATTTTGTGGGCTCACACACGACATCATCATACCAGCCCAGCTCTGGTGCACTCTTCAGCGAGAACTGCCTCGATCGAACGTAGAACATAAACCGCGGTGGCTCATCGCCGGGTTTGATACCCCCGTTACTCAACACCTTGTAAATCCTCTGGATCTTCTCCGCCGACATCATGTCCGAATTCTTGCTGTGCATCACTTCTTTGATTTTGGCCATGAGCATCTGCTCCCGCAGCAGTTCCTCCGTCGTCACCTCCTGCTCTCCCGACTGTGGGAGGCTCAGGGAGTGTGCCATCGTCACAGCAACCTGCTCTTCGTTTTGCGACAACGTCAACGACGACTCGTTACCGGTGACCTCCGGGCTTGTTGATTCGGCGATGGCATCGGAGCTTGTGTTTTCCTCGGCACCTGCGAGACCTTCTGTTACGGCGTGCACAATCACTTCAAGGTCCCCCATGTCGGGATTTCCGGGCAAGTCTTCGCATGTGTCTTTAGCGTTGGAATTTTTCAGAGGAGTACTTGTCTTTATGGTTGTCAGGGTGTCTGCAATATTTTCTATGGTTTCCGTCATGACTGACGTCTCAATCTGAATGGCCTCATCCTCCATTGTTATTGCTAAGTATGTTGTACACTCTTCTCCAAGTGTCTGGTTTGGAACCAGGTTCTTGCCCTCCCCCAAGTTTCGCTCCAGGTCAAAGTCCGTCTCAAACTGTCTCTTGTTTTGGTTCTTTCCTAGATCTACAATATTGCATCAAAGTGGAAAAAGAAATAAGATATTTAAAGAAATTACATTTAGTACACAGTATGACAACATGAAATCTTCTTGATTTAAATTTTTTTTTTGTTCAAAGCACTCCACGTGCAGGGGCAAAGATGACTGACACATTTTCATGGCTATTTACATACATGTAATGTATTTTTTATTTTTTTTTAAAAATCTTCTGAAAAGAAACCCTTTACGTCAAGTTTTTTTCAAACACAATTTAGGACAGTTACATGTTATTGCTTTAAGCAACCTTTTGCTGGTCACACTTTTGTTACGCCCTTCTTCCGGGCAAATGCAATAATGTCAAGATGGATGAAAAAAACCTCCAAGGTTTGTTAGATCATTTAGAAGTGTCAGAATTTTATCTAGAGTGATCAAATCTATCACAATAATGTGGCCATCTTGTTGATTGACGGGCTGATTTGTTTAATTGAAGAATTTACTTTAGGCATCTGTTGAGCGAGTCGGAGCTTGAGCTTCACGCAGCCATCTGGCAGCTAAAACTTCCAACACAATGTCTAGTCACAGACAGTAATGAGTGTTGAACCCTCCTACTCTCAGTGACTCTGAGCAACATTTTCCAGTGAGTTGACCAACCATTCGACTGCCAAGGTTGTGTACGGTGGCACAACTGCACAGAACTACATTGTAACTGTGTACTGTGTACATGCATTCCCTTATGGTATCATATTGCAGGCTGGCATACATGTAGCTTATCTATCATTCAAAACCATGGTCAGACAGCAAGAGGGTTAAAATAAACAAATCTACATGTACATGTACCTTGAGTTTGTCTATTGTTACATACCAAACATGTAGTGCTTAAATTAAGCACTAATGCTATCAATGTTTTTGAAATTATCAATCGAGACCCAAGACAAGTATCCCACCTTTTCTTGTTAAACCTAGGACCATAGTTAGGCTCTATACAATGATGTATCGTATAGTACACTACACCTACATGTACATCATGTACATTGTAAATAGGGCAGACAGTTTTCCATATAATCGACTACCAAATTTAAAGGGATTTTTCATTCTATTTTTATGGATGTTGAACTTTACTCCATTTTTTACTTAATCTTCTCAAGAAATTGGCAGTTAAAAATGCTCATTTATTGGCCTCCAACCATAAAGTCTTCGAACTGCACTGCCTGTTATTCTTCAAACCACCCCAAACTGCCCGAGTAGTTTGGCAAGTTGGAGTCTTGAGTTCGCGATTGAAACACTTCAAACAGCTGCAGATCAAACAGCTCAACATTACGATAGTCTAAAAATAACACATGGTCTCCATCAGCAAAATTATGTTTTCCACCTCCACAGTTTCAAAGATCGGAATTCCAATCCCCAACAATGCATACACAACAAACAACAAGTAGCCTAGTTGTTTTGTGTGGGTATGTACCGTATTTTAAGTACAAATTGTACTCAAATTACGGTGCATACCCACACAGAATAATGTACTTCACAACGTATGTATGGCAAACCTGTAATGGCGGTGTTTTTAAACACGGAATAACATGATTTAAAAGGATATTTCGAAGAATTTAAAGTAAAGAAGTTATCTGTAGGTAGCTAAAATAGAGGCATTAGATTTCATTTCAAACTTAAGTACGTTGTTAATATTTTCAATCACTTTTTTAACAGATTCATTGAGACCAGCAAACTTCTGTTCACAACTTTCCATGTAACATACATTTTAGTTGATCTGTCTTGTTTCCAACCTCAAGTCAAAGCTTCAATATTGGTAAGAGAAACAAAAAACTGTACAAGGCTTTTGACAGGTAATGTCATCCTCTTCAGTCATGATTCATAGGACGACTACGACGACGACGACGACAACGTCATCCTCTACAAAATCAACCAAACTTGTAATCATATAATCATAACGAAAGTGTTCCGCAGAAACTCTTGTCACTTTCCGTGCTGCACATGACCCGATGCTTTACTTAAAAGTGTGCGAGTGCTAGTTCAAAAAAGACAATTCAAGCGGACATTTAATCGTGCAGCCGGAAGGTCAACGGAAGAGCCCAAAACTCCAAAAGAATGAACAAATATTGTAAAATGGCATTCAGCAAGTAGCGCATTCAATCAAGACCACCGTAGGTAGGTAAGACCTAGAAATTTTGTAATAGAGTAGAATGGCTTATTTTTCATGATTTCAACACCTTGTTAAGTTGTTAATCTTTTTAATCAAAAGTGCCTTTCTCTCTATGTTTGTGATTCCTCTTCACGACTTCAGCTCTTGTAACATTTAAATTATCATTCTGTCAACATTCAAGCTTTCTGGACAGCGCTAAATTAAGGGCGTTTACTCAAGTGGTGTAATACTACTACTAGTAGTACTACTACTAGCCCATAGGTTTTACGAGACACTGTACACCTCCTCCATGGTACAATTCAATTTCTCTAACGTACATGAATCCAATTGAATCAATACAGTAAAACGGTACCTGGGTACATACACACAAACACAACGCAAACTAATGCTTTAATACAGCTTACCAGCCAATATACATTTATTACACTTACTTTTCTAGTTAAATTTTCTTCCTGGTAATAAGACGGGTCTGCATTTGCAACCTTTCAAACCTTAAAAGTGGTCAAAACATCTCTCCAGAAATAAGACGGTTTTTCTTTCAACTTCCACACACAACAAGCGATGGCGCTGGAATGGCCTCTCTATTTTCCTCTTCTTGAGGGCGCTGTTTCAATAATTTGTAAACAAAATAACAAACCCACATCATCACATCCTAACATTCACAGACACTGCTGAGCTAGAAAAGTGATCCAGATTGCCAGTTATTATAGTGGTGAGTTGCATGTTTTGCGTTTTTGTTGTCTCACAGTTTTAAAAGCGTTGATGAAGAAGCCTACCTTAATTGTTTTTATGTGTGTTAACCGGGAATGAGCTGTAGCATTCTTAAACTGGATTGAAGAAAATCACTTCCGGTATTTGTGTGTTACTTGGTATACTTGGTATACTTGGTTGGTTAGTCCTCTTTGCCGATGGGCAGAACTCTCAATTGTCTCTTAAATGTAGGGCTGTGCAGAAGTTAGTGATTCTGGCAAGTTGTTCCAATTTCGTACCACTCCACTCTATTGTACACATGCCACGACACTGTCGTCAGTGTCAGTCTGTCACTGTCTACTACTAGTACTAGTACATGTAGTACTACATAGTAGTAGTGAACTACCATGCACTGTAGTGTCAGTACTGTCACTCAGGCAGGAAGAAACAAACCCAGTCGATAAGGACATGATCAGGGAAATGTGTTAAAGTTGGAGCTTTCTAGCTGGAGCTATAGACAGGGATTGTATTTGTAATTGTAGGTTTAAAACTTACATGACTTAGTTAAATGACAACTCACAGTCACATACTTACTCATATATGTCTGTCGATGAGCAGACGATTCTTAAATCTTATTCTTTACTAAGACTAAGAGCAGTTTAGAGAGTTGGGTACTTTGTTAGTGTTGTTGTTATTCAATTGATGCCATCTTTGGCATTTGGAGCGTTATTAAACATGAATGAAATAACATTTGTCTCTACATAGAGCTTCAGCTTGGTTCTTCGTACTTGGGTTTCCGTCATAATCATAAGGGACATTCCGATTGGCTAAGCAGCTAAGTGGTTTCTTCCCTGCCTTTCAACTCTGTGGATCCCGGTTTGATTACCACTTACCAGACTAGACCCTTGCATACAAGGATTGAGTTCTACGCCCCTACCACTAGTACCAGATTTTTCCGCATTGGGGTTTTCCTCCACATTCGAAAACTGAAATTTCTTCATTAAGTCTTCTTTAAAAAGTTGGTGTTATGTTTCTATGAGGATGCTTTGCTGACTAATTCAGATCAGATTCAGATCAAATTCAGGATGTGTTTATCTTTTGTTTTTGAGGATCGCATTTCTCAGAGCTGCATTTGGTTCACAATGTCATCATTTGTGGATGCAATCAACAATAATGACGATGACAATCGTGACAGTGACAATGACTCTGGAATGGAAGCGGCTGAAGAAGAGTTCAGCGCAGACGAAGACTCCAATAATACAGGCAAGAATCGTTCCCCTCTTCAGGGTTCTGCCCACAGTGGTCGGTGCCGGAAAACCCGCCCGGCACTCAGGGATTCCCCAACCACCACTGGCAGAATTTTCTCTGTTTCCGACCACCACACTCCAAATTTTAAAATTCCACTTGCAATTTCCTTTTAAAGGTTTTTCAACGATGTGTAAAATTGGGTATTTACCAATAAAAATGGTAAATAAAAGCCATGAATTTTGAGTACTTCTTTGATTTGAGTCTATTTATATGATCTACTGTGTATAAACCGATCCATCTCGCAATGGTTTCTAGGGAAACATTTTTCCACCACTGAGAAATCCTGGACAGAACCCTGCCTCTTCTACATTATCCACACTACCAGGCCTAATGATACCTCACTGTGAAAGCAATTGGCTCAATGTCGAAATCAAAATAATTTTTAAAAACATGCTCAGTTCCCGCCTTTTTGAAAAAAAGGAGGAGCCGGGTTTTTAAATGGCCACCTGACACATTTTTTCAAGACAACCGGCCGGGCTATTTTTCAAGATGGTTGCCAGCTTTTTTCAGTGTGCTAAAGTAAAAAAATACAATGTTAAATTGTTATGTATTTTAGAATTGATTTTTTTCGTCAGAGATCGCAAAAATTGATCCTTTAAAAAATTTTTGTTTGTTACCTTTACTTTTATGTCTTGTGCAGAATTCGGCGAGTCTCCACACTATGCATTTAAAATAACCAGTCAGGAGTATCACCAGCAGACCAAAGACACAAAGCAAGCAGTCAACGATCTCGTTCAAAGTCAAGATTACCACATGTGGTTCAACAAATGCTCTACGTAAGGAAATAGACGGATCTATTCAGCCCGGTCCACAGTTGTGCAGCGTTATTCCAAGGAATCTTTTATCTTCAAAGTCACCAGTTATTTTTTATTGATAATCACCCAAAACCTCATCATCATCATGCTTTACTCATCCTTTCTGGGTGAAGCCCTACTCCAGAAATTTCCATTCTCTTCTCTCACTTTTCGTTCTACTCCATGTTCATTATGTGGTGTTTGATCTCGCCATCTCCTTTTTTGTCTTCGTCTTCTTCTCCTGCTCCATCTGTTATCTTGCCTTTGTGCTAAGTGCCCTGCCCATCTCCATTTGAAACTGTCCGTGTCCAGGGCTTGAAGTTAGCGCTAGGGTAGGCCCGAGGCCAGTGATGTTAGCATTGGGGTCAGTAAGCTCACGACCGGAAAAGTCTGGCGGTCTTGTAGTTTTCAAGCGAACAATATTAATACTTCACCTTGAAATATCTTTGGTAAAACATATGTTCAAAAGTTGACTTTGATTCTGATAACTATCTTTCAATGCTGTTGAGTATTCAAGTGTACTTTCCTACAAGTTAGGTAAATCCCTCAGTGTTCGTTCAAAAACAGTTTATATTCTAAACTGTGATGATAACTTTTCTTCTCATTTTGATTCTGGTCTTTTCAAAACATTTCCGGTCCAGTAAAGAATTTTGATTTACAAGCTCTGCAGTCTTATATATTTCCCTCTAAAAATGTGAGCCGAGTTTACCCTCTGGAATGCTGAGTTTGCCCAAACTTGTCCTCACAGAAGAAAAAGCCAAGTGTCTGTTAAATATTTTCCTTTGGTATTTTGTTTGTTTTACTGAAGCTGTCACATCAGCTGGTACGAGGGGAGGTTCACCTACGGTTGTGAAGAATGTGGAGGATTTGCCCTGAAAAGACCCTGCCCAATCTGTGGTGGAAAATGCCAGGCAATCTGGACGAGAGAGACAGATATGGTAAGACGTAAAAGCTTCTGCCAGCCCCGGATCCAGGGGGATGGGTCCGTGGAGACTCGTACCCCTCCTTGCTCTTGACAACTTTTGTTTTTGATACTATTTTGTTGTTGTTGTAAACTAGTGTGTCATCGCATAAACCTGGTCCCGCTCCAGACCAAAGCTCCCATGGTGGTTAAAGTTCCAAGTCAAGCCTAAAGCTTGGTTCATACTTCCTGCGAATGCGAATGCGAATAAGAAGCAAATTTTGACGCCACAAATTCACAACAAACAATTCGCAAAAGTTGAGCTGTGCTCAACTCCTGAGAAACACTCGCAGCGAAAACAGAGCTGTGAGGTCAAAATTCGCTTCGCATTCGCATTGGCAGGAAGTATGAACCGGGCTTAATTGGCTGTAAAATAATAACTCACTCACACCCTTTTGTTGTTGGGCAAGCTCGGTGTTCTATATCGGTTATGACATCTGCTCTGGAACGGCGGAACGGAACCCGAGTGGATTTTTGTTCCCCACAGGACTCGGGGGGAAAGCACTCAGTATTGGCGTCATCATCACAATAATTTTGGTTGCACCATTTTTGGAGTCAATGACGCAGCTTTCACCATAATTTTTCTGTGCAAATTTGACTCCCAAAAGAGATCAATAACGGTGATTGTCACAAATTGGTGTATGGGTAAAAAAAAAAAACTTTCTTTATCCGAAATTCAATTATCACATCAACTAAATAAACCAATGTATTATTTGACATGCTGTCATTCTGATAGAGCCACAAGATGAGGTTGGCCCATTGGGACGGTGACTGCGGACTACCGGAGGACGAGAAGAAGGTTTACTACCTTAGGAAGTTCGTGGAAAGCAGCGAAGACGTCCTGGCGGATGCAATGAATGATCTATGCAGCAGCTGAGTCATCATTCCAGACCCATCTATAACTTGCCAATAATAATGCCAGTATATGCCTGTGCTTCGTGTGGGACTGAAGTGCAGAGTGGAAGGGTTCAGTAAACACACGCCCACAACACTTCCCCACCGACTTCCCCAAGATGCTCAACGCTCGACCTGCAACCTGTTTAAAGTGTAATGTAGAAGCTCTCCTCCTGCCGGATTCTTGACCAATCTGAAGAGAGCCAACAAGCCTTGGACCAATCTGCAGCAGGTTAAGCCAACAAGAGCACCCGTAGGTTTATAACGGACCTCCAGATTGTACAGGTTCATCAAACACCTGCCTCCAACTCTTCCTCCTTCCCTACCGGCCAGCCCAACATGCTCAGCGATCAACCTGCAACCTGTAAAGGTAGACGCCTCTTTCGTGCCTGCTTAACCAATCTGCAGAGTGCCAAAGTTAAGCCAACAAGTCTTCTCCCCTACGTTTACAACTAACCTGTTGAAGATGGAAGCCCTGCTCCCCGCCTGCTTGCATCTCAACCAACCTGCAGAGGTTAAGCAAACAAGCCTTGCCCCAGGTTTACAACTGACCTGTAGACTACAATAGTTCAATAGTTCAACCACCATATGGCCTCCACCCGCTAGATCTGCAGGCTGGACCTCCAGTCTGGCCATTGAATGGGTTGAAGGAATGAATGCGGTATGTCAATATATATTCCGATTGAACGTTGTTTTTAGAGCATCTAAGAGTTTCAGCGCGGCGGAGCTCCACTCCCATTATCATTTTTACATAGATGTATTTTTCCTGCTTTTTTCAATGGTCCACTCACAGGCCTGGTTATTAATACCATCATTGAAGAGGTCCATGACTAAACATTGCATAGCTTACCACACATCAGTGTATGGGTAAAACCAAGCTAATGTTCTTTATCTCTGATGCAATTATTGCAGTAGTACCTGCTGCTAATTGCAAGATTCAAACTGGCACACTCAGTGGTCTAGGGTTATAACATCTGCTCTATTGGAACGAGTACCCTGCTGGTTTGTTTCTTTGGCACACAGGGCAATGTCATGCACGATGAACACAATGAAACACTTTGACAGCACCAGAGACATTTTTTTAACTTACTATCCCCAAGATAATAATGAGAAAACTGAAATGTGAATGACTTTTCTTTCGCGGAAATTGCCTGGAACTCATCGCCTTTGAATTTCCTTCGAGTGACATGGCCTTTAAGACTCAGAAAACACCGAGTGTACTGTTGTGTTTATCACATGTTGGACAACAATCAGGTAGGGACTGAAAACCGAACTCACATGCGAGGCTCTGGTCCAGGATTCGAACCGGAAGATACATGTGTTGACCTTTGAAATATGGGCAGTCCTTTTCTAGAACAGAAGCAAAAGTCTACAAGGGGAAAAAAGTAAAACATGCCTTCGGAATTTCATCAAAACATATTGTTTAAAAAACATCAAAATATCCTTAATTAATAAGGACTAGTTTGTCTGCGAAAAAATGCAATGTTATAACTGATAATTGTGGCAAAAATTTCAAGTATTAAGTATGTAATTAGGTACCTGGTTTTTAAGTGTCGGATTAAGTTAAAAAATATATGTGAAAAATTGTCCACATAGGAATTGTGTTGTTTTAAGAAAAAAGCAATATTCTTTATCTTGCATAAAATGATGTAACATTTTTTTTTAATCAATAATAATAATTATATAATAATAATATAATAATAATAATAATAATAATAACCAGTATAATAATGTATTACTCATGGTACTTAACTACATTTGTAATTGAAGTATTTTTTTTAAATTCAATCTCACAAACGCCTCGTAACTAAGCCAGCTCATGTTGTAGTCATTTTTGTTGAAGAAGTTGTCTTTAAGGAGATTAAGACTCCAGGTGGGTTTGAAATTATGGGAAGTAATTACTTAATCATAGTCAGTGTTTAATGATACAATTTATTTATATCTGATTGCAAGATTACATTGTTATAATTTCGTCAACATTTTTAAAGTACTGTTGTTGTGTTTGTTTGGGTGTTGTTTTTGTTTGTTTGTTTTGTTTTTGTTGAAGGCAGGGAATACTTCTGGCAACTGTCAAAGACAAGTATCCTCACTTGGTGTATCCCAACATATGGATCAAATGTAAAACCTCTGACAATTTGGGCTCAATTGGTCATCAAAGTTTCAAGAAATAATGAAAGAAAAAACACCCCTGTTGCATAGAATTGTGTGCTTTCAGATGCACGAGAATCAGATAAAAACCTTTGGGTGAAAATTGAAGTCCAACATTAGTAATAACTTCTGTAATAATGTATGTCTGGTGTTATTTAACTAAATAATTTCAATTTAATCATACCGATGGTTTACACATTCGCGCAATAACTAAATCAGCTCATGTTTGTAATTTTTGGGGAAGGCAGGAGTGTACTTTGAGTAATTACTCCACAAGTTAATGATGACCATAACAACTAACTTGATAAAGAGCATTAGAGAGCTGTTGATATTATTTTAAAAAAAATGTTAGAAACGACCTCCTTTGAAGTAATGTAGTTTCAGAGAAAGAGGTACCTTTTCTTTCACACATTTGAATCTGAGAAAGGCTTCGTGAGAAAGGCTTCAGGCATGAAGTCTTTCTCGTGAATCTGAAAGCACACATTTCTTCGGTGTTTTTTTCTGTCAATATTTTCTTGCAACTGCGATGACCAATTGAGCCTTAATTTCAAGAGGTTTGTTATTTTATGCATATGTTGGGATACATCAAGTGAGGATACTGGTCTTTGGCAATTACCAAAAGTGTACCCTGCCTTTAAAGGAAATTGTCTTCCTGAGAGAAATTTAAATTTATGGGGAAGGAAGATTTCTGATGAGTTTGAAAAGCTGGCAGTGGTTAATTTTAAACAGTACAGAATATAACTATCTGTTTCATTTTCACATGCAAAATATAATAATATTATTTGCCTTACCTCACGGAGTGCCTAATAATTACTTATTAAATTTGTGTACTTTTACTTCGTCAGAAAATAAGAGCAATATATAATAATTGTCCAGAACTTTATTTCATTGATTTGTAAAAAAAAAAAAAAAAATAACTAAGAGAAAGAAATTATTTTCCCCGTTTGACCATGTAGGTAAAATATTCAATAATTTTCATACACAATTATGGAGTCGTATTTAATACAAAAATATTAAGTACTGTTTTACTGGCAGATTAAGTTACATAATCAGTAAAACTTGTCCACGTTTGAGGTTTGTGGTTTTCTAAAATTTACTTCAGCTCCCTTTTCAACGAGAAAAGTTTATGATTCAATAACGCAAACCTACCTTTTAAACTAGTAGGTCCGATTTTTGGACGGTATTACCCGAAACAAATTAGATTAAAATTTTAAGCTGTTTATTTATAAAGCTTTCTTTTTGATGGTATCGCACGAAATTAATATATCATCTAATAATAAGTGGTAGTTAATTAAAAACTAAAAAAGAATTATTGTTGGGATCCTGACATAATCTCACGTCCATCAGCCATGTACGAACAATTTGACATGTAACACGTATGTTGTGCAATGTCCGTGGTGTATGTTTTCGTTTGAGACACAATCATCCCTCACAAAATAAAAACCAAACATTGTTTTTTGGCAAAAATTGGACCATGCAAATTTAACGCTCGGCACGTTTTCAAATTGTCTAATTGTCAAATTGTCGTTTAGAAAAATGATGCCCCGAGTATTATTTTATGTATATATACAATATACTGTACTTCTGCTAAATTATGTTTTCATTCAAATTGCGATAACATGTATAATTTGTGGCAAACAACTTTATCAAATTGGGCCCTGTTAAAATGTCACCACGAAGTTGTCATATTAAACAAAAATGGTTTGTGATTGTCACTGATGTGCCTATCTCGGCTAGGCTTATGCCTGATGGTACCAGTGACAACGATATGAAGGCAGATAAGGAAACTATTTGGGGGAATTGTGCGTGTTTGGTGACACAAGCATGGACTTCAACACAGTCAGAAAATGCTGTAAGGAAGATATTTGGCTATGGCCATCGCAGTTCTGTCCTTTGAAAAAATTTCGGTAGAATAACAAGCTATTTCTTTTAACATTTACAAAATGGCTACCATTGCGTGTTATTGTACCTAATTATTTGTTTCAAAGGACAAATCTGCGAGTAGGTGACCCTTTAGCCAATTTCTTTCTCATGACATACTCTAACTTTGTGCCAAATTCCATGAGTGTATCATCAAAGCCACAATCCCATCACCTACCTGTGCCGTACAATCACTGTCGAAACAATTTTGGACATGGCCGGCCATACGTAGTTATCTAACTGGGGGAAAACTGTCTTCAAGTGCTTCCATATGCAAGAACAAACTAACTTAATAAAGAAATGATGTGTATGTTACTGGTGCTGCACCCTGCATGCCTTAAGTGTACTTGTTAAGGGTTAAGGCTAGTGATGCATTTTAGTTGGTGCTCGGTATGTGGCATGGTGCCCCCCCTGCTATTGTGTCTTCATTGTGTTCTGGAAATCTCAGGAATTCTTTAGAGGATTTTCGAGGGGGAGGGAGGGTGGTACTTATGATTTCATTTTCACTACCTTATGGAGACCGAGAACAAAACAGAAAAGGGATAACAAAAGGGTCTCCACGGGGAAATTCTAAAGACTGGGTTGCTCCACAAGGAATTTTGTGTACAAAGTCTATAGGAGATTCTTAACTACAGGGACAAAGGAAAGAACAAAAGATGTCTCCACAGGGATGTAAAAAATAGAATGTGTGTACAAGAGGGAAGAGTGTGTGAGCGTATAGGAATATTGGGGGTGGGGCATGGTATATCGGGCATGGTATGTCAATAAATGATACGCTTGGATTTGCTACATAGGCCTAATATAATATAAAGCAAAATGTAACAAAACAAAATGTTTGTTCAAACAAGTACTGGTTATTTTTCTGCGTCAAACGGTTTTAGGGACTTTTAATAAACTCCCTTCCATGTTATAAGGTTTTAACGCTTAAGCTGAGTGGTAAAGGAACATTACAGAATCGGTAAGAACAAAACTTGTAAAATATACTTTTGATCACAGATTTACATGAAACTTACACGGTCTAATGATGATGATAGTAGAAAACATCCATTGAAATATTTCTGTCTGAAATGCCATATTTGATGAGAAATGAATAAACTAATTTTCCGATTGGAGTTTATCGCCCAGTGAGCGTTTTATTTATTTGTTGAATCTATACGATTTCGTGCAAATGTGTAAATCGGTTTTTCACTATTTACTCGTGACCCAGATGGCAGATCGATCTCAAACTTCTACAGGTTTGTCAGTTTATGTATATGGTGGATTACATAAAGTGCTTACACTGCAAGCAACTGTGTAGCAAAAAACAATTCTGTAATGTTCCTTTAACAATGTTGCTTCAATTCGACCAGGATCCGATTTCATGGTGCTGTTTTAAGCACAAAAGAGCGACGCACACATAAAATTTGGCTTACCAGAATAAGGCTACCAGCCAAAATACCATGTCACATATAACATCTGTAACTAGTATCCTGCTTATTTTTGCTTAAGCAGCTTTATGTAATCGGGACCTGAGTTGAAATACAGACATTATCAAACAATTTGATTGCCATGATTTCCTTTTAAATTCAATTATTTAAGTACCGTTCGTCATTTTACTTTGAGAAGTAAACCTGTGTACATCCTGTACTGGTAAATGAAAACACCTTTCGAACAACATGTAAAAATTTCACCAACTTATTAGGTGGCCTTGTTGAGGTGGAAACAACACAAACAAATAGTTTATGTTTTGCCAGGGATTGTGTTCATTTTTATAACAGACCTTATGATTATGACGTTATTTGAGTAGGGCGCCCTCGGCTAGAGGTCAAAAGATGGCAGCTCATTGACCCCATCCTTTGCGCTGTGCATACATAGATGTGCGTTTTACATTGGTTCATCGTCGCTTTACCTTTAAGATGGCGGAGTGATGACGTCATTGCATGAGGTTTAAATGCTTATTTCGGTTGCCGCAGACAACATACTTACATACACTGGGCTTTTATATAGCACCATTTTCATTTAAACCATAGTACTTTAGCAAACAGACAAATAGAATTGCAAATAATGCAATAAATTAACAAAAAGCAAATTACATAAAGGAACTAAGGAAAATACATTTTAGGTGCTTTCTTGAAAATAGGCAGCGAACTTGAGGTGCGTATGGTGAGGAGGTTGTTCCACAGCCCTGGAGCGGCTAAAGAAAAGGATTTATAGGCAGCAGATTGAAGAGATTTGCTGCTCGGTTTATTTTCATACTCAATGATGAACTGTCAGTCTAAAATATTCTATAATAATAACAATAATGGACATTGTATTGCGCAATACGTAATATGAATATACTCTTCTACGCATGACAATTTAATCTATACAAAATTCTGAGAACAAAACAAACAAATCACTCTTACTAGAAAGAATTATCAAAATGGATAATAACTTGGACTTAAATCTAAGTGCATTATTCTTTCAGTTGATACACATTTCAATCGAATAAAAGTAACACAAACTGAAGCATGGGGGAGCTAGCTGCATCCATGTGCTCACCCATCTAAATCCAGTTGACTTTATCATTCGACTTTTGATAAACAAACAAACGCCCCTAACAGCCAAACACCCCCCCCCAAAAAAAAAAAAAAAAACTAAGCAAACTAAAAAACAATGGAGAACAAAAAAAGTTCTCGATTATGACGGGGTCGACAAACAAGTGAGTGTGTGTGGGTGTGGGTGTGGGAGCCCTACCTGTTGAAACCGGGGACTTTAACAAAAGGGTGCTTTGACAGAGCGAGGACGTACTTGCTTCGCTTTTTTGGGGGTACAAAACCAATGGCGACGAACAATGGGAGAACAATGGGAGAACAAAGAGAAATCCACGACATGCAAGGGTGGGGGTGTCTGCGTTGGGTATCGGAGGGGGGGGGGTCTTGTCTCGACAGGAATAACTAGCTCACCAACAGAAGATTTATGCCCAAAGCAAAACTCGGTTGTGCTTTGTTCAGATATAATTTGTGGATGAGCCAGCCCTCTATCACTTCCCTAGAAGAGGTCCAAGCTGGCCTCACTATCACCTGCATTCTCCTGTATATATTTCAAGATGTCCCCATCGTCCATGGCGTCGGCTACCTTCCCACTGGTCGTGTCTTTGGTGACGGGGGCCACCGCGGCTGTCTCCCCTGTGCTTGTCGGTCTGCCCTTCCGTGGGGCCGGCTTTGGTGGGGCTTTCCCCGGGGCGGTGGCCGTACGAGCGGCTGGGGATGGTCGTTGGGCTGGAGTTGGCCTGTCCCTACTGTCCGCGTCAGGCTTCTTTGCTGGAGATGGTTTGGGTTTCGGTGACGGCTTGTTTGGCTTTTTGAGGACGTCTGACAGGAGCTGATCGAAGTCATCTTCAATGCTGTTGTTCAGAGATAAAAAGAAAAGAGTGTTCTTCACAAATAGCATTATATCGCAAAGGAAGTCTATACAACATTAACTATACTCGAAAAGTAGTGCAAGCCCAGAAAGGTAAAGGCCCCTAATTGCAAATCCATGTTTGATTTGGCGATTACTATAAGGGTATCAACGACCATGCCTCCCACACTTATACGCTTCGTCAAAAATACCCAAAACAACTGCAAGCTGATCCCACCGCTGACCCCACATTATTCTACTTTAAGGGGTTTTGTTCATGCATCGTATATTGAGTGTTTTAAAAACGTACTATGTCCCCTGGGCTTGAACGCCTACGCAAACAACGCCTCGGAATCTTTCCTCGTTGATCAAAATTGTCAACAGATCAGAGTATAAAGCTGCTCCATTGAGACATTAACAGTATCTCGGCTGTGCTTCTATAAAGATGATTGTAAGTAAATCAACAGCCGGCCAAAACCAAAAATTAAGAGCTGCCCTATCTCAGGAAGACGGTATTACTTCGAAAGACTTTACAGACGGTTCACATTCCACGGTAACTTCAGCTTTCGGTTTCACATTTCGTCAAGATTAGAGCTCGAGGTCGTCTTGTTAACGCACATAAAGAGCGAGGTCTCTATCATGTCGCTGGGAGGAATGCGGCTTATACCCGTATGAGTTTCAGTGCTGTTGTAAAGAATCGTTCTATCAAAAGTGGGCATCTTCAGATTATACTGCTGGATTGCAACTAGTATGCATTGTATTATCAGAACACGGGGGATTCATACTCCAAGATTTAAAATGGTTCCGGTTGCGTCAATTACTGTATAATTTTTGTTCCTAAAAATCCGAAGCATGACTGCATGAGCACGAAGTCCATTTCAGCAATTGAAGCCGTCTGCTATCTTAAAGAGGGGCTCCAAGGTCAAGTTCAGTTTTGTGATGCACTCGTTTTCCAATAGATAGAGACCTTATGAAAGTGGGGGAAAATTACAAGTCTCTAACCTCACATTCAAATGGTGTAAAACGTCATTTTTACTGATATTCTTTCAGAACACAATTTGAAATCCATCGCCATTGATTAAAGGAACATTACAGAATTGGTTTTTGCTAACAAAACAGTTGCTGGCAGTGTAAGCACTTTATGTAATCCACCATATACATAAACTGACAACCCTGTAGAAGTTTGAGATCGATCGGCCATCTGGGTCACGAGAAAATAGTGAAAACCGATTACACATTTTGCATGAAATCATACTGATTCAACAAATTAATAAAACGCTCACTGAGCGATAAACTCCAATCGGAAAATTGGTTTATTCATTTCTCATGAAATATGGCATTTCAGACAGAAATATTTCAAGGGATGTTTTCTACTATCATCATCATTAGACCGTGTAAGTTTTATGTAAATCTGTGATCAAAAGTATATTTTTACAAGTTTTTTTCTTACCAATTCTGTAATGTTCCTTTAACAACAACAAATGGGTCTGCACATTCCAAAGAGAACATTTTGAATCAGTCAAAAGGTCAAATTCGATGCCGTTTTGATTGAATATGCCCATCATTTATGATTTGGGAATGAACGAAAAACAAATTCTCGTACAAAAATGGAGAGACCATATATATTTGAAATGTGACGTCATTGGACGTTTTTGGCTTTTGAGAAAACTCGCACTGGAAGGATATTAAAAAACAAACAATGGATACAGTGTTTTAACGTGAGGTTAGAGACTTTGAATTTTGGTACCACTTCCAAAAACACTCTATAATATTGGAAAATGAGTGCAACTTGAAACTAAATTCGACCTTGGGAGCCCCTCTTTAACTGTGTTGCAATGTTGCAGGTTCAAGCTAACCCAATGAAGAGTTCATTTTAAACACCCAGTTTTAAGAGTGTAGGCCTCTACTAAAATTGGTTTCATACAACAAAAAATCCCTTGGACCAGCCGCAGCATCACAGCCCTCCCTATCTACGTGCACAAATTATTCCCTTATTTGTATCACTCGAGTTTCTCACTTGATAGTTTTCCTTCACTTGCAAGGAAATGGAAGGAAGTTCATAGATAGGCTGACAAGTAATCCCGACGAAGACTGGGCAGAAGAAGCTTTTCAAGAATCAGAGCCAAAATGTCATGCTCTACGCGTTAAAAATCGGCTGTTAAGGCAGAAGAGATATCCGTGCTCAAAAAACGTTGGGTTGAGTTTAGGATTTCCTGGTCAAAAATATTGATCACCTGAAAATGACCTGCCTGTTCCGGGTCAACTGATCATTCTTCAGTGACACATAAGTAATTGGGCAGCAATTAAGCACTGAGGCCGTGTCCGAATGAATCAACTTCGGCTTCGGCTACGGCCAGTTTGCAGCAGTGGTAACGTTGAAGATTATTATGCCTATTCGGCACTTTGGTTAATAGCCACTGCGAAGTCATCAAGTCGAACACGGCCTATTTCTGTAAGCGGTAACCATCGGCGCAGAACTCCACATTAAGAAGAGACATGAAATTGGGCCCAGGTCAGGGCGTGTATAAGGTCAGACCGGTCAGGACTCGACCCCTGGTCCCCATGGCCCAATTTCATAGAGCTGCTAAGCACAACAGTTGCTTAGCATTAAATTTCTTCCTTGTTAAAAACAGGGTTAGGCCTACCAACCAAATTTCCATGTGTTGCATATTGCTTGTTACTGGTATTCAGCTGATGTTTGCTTATCCTGAAAATCACGTGGAAATTTTGGTAATCCTGTTTTTATCAATGAAGAAATTTCATGCTAAGCAAATTGTTGTGCTTAGCAGCTCTATGAAATTGGGCCCAGACCTCACGTGAAGCCGGTGACTAGACAAGACTCCCTGAATTACTCCCCGCCCCAAATTCGTCATGAATCTTTCTTTAGAACAAAGAGTTTACCGTACCTGAGAAAGTCGCATCATCATCATCCGCTTTGGCAGCCTCCGGACGAGTGACCTTCTCGTCCTTCTCCTCAGCCGTGGCTCCGGGGGGAAGGTAGATGCCAGCTGTACTGTCCGAGTCTGTGGTGTCGAGAGCACTGTCCGAGAAAAGGAGCACTCCTGTGTCCGAAGCAATGATCTTCGTTAAAATGGCCAGTTTAAAAAAGAAGGAATTTTGTACTCACCCTCGAGCCTCTTCAAGTTCCCAACACAACAAAATTGTATAACGTGTATAAAATATATCAACAAACTCATGGTTCACATCATTCTCGCATTAATCCACCTGTCTGAAATAGAAGACAGGGTATCACACACAAGCCTGTTGTTTAATTTGCCTCAACTACCGTGTCTAATTTCTGATCATACATCCTTTATCCTTCAAAACATTTCTCATTTCTCTCGGGGGGGAAGTGGGGGAGGGGGGGGGGCGACGGATCGAGAATTCAAGATATGGTCCAGATGAGAAGGATTTGAAACTGTACATGGTGGGAATACATTCAATGGCCCATTATGCACAAGCTCCATCTTAGAAATGCATCTTGGAGAACTGAGTAAAGATTTATAAATAAATAAAAAATAAATAAAGCTGCAAGATGGACGCCATGCTGTTGTTTACATGTAACTATGCCAGGTTTTTATAGTAGTGCCCCGCATTGATTCGAAATCAGCGCGCCTTGATGGTTGCTAGTGTTGCTTGGACTGGAATTTCATCCAGAATCCTTTGCGCGCCGATCATGCGCATTGGAACATGCTAAGGGCTATTGAGTTGCGGAAACAATGAGGTGTCTGTCCCCTGAAATACCACTGTACAGAAAAAGGAATACAAAAGTACCATCAGTGTGTTCGAAAAGCCCATTGCGTTACTCAGCAAGACTCCAAAAGCACCAAAGTGTCCTCGCATGTACAAACTCTCTCTGTATGGGAAGTACCAGTTGTTTGACAACTCGACGTTTCGATTAGTATGCTTTGATCGTCTTCAGGAGATACTTCACTCTGCTGCGGCATGCTGTTTTTAGTACAGCAGGAGAGGTTTACTATAGCAGGTATAGGCTCAGCTCAGATGAATTATACGTACTATAAAATATATACGTATCTCAACGTCAGTTCAGAGATAAGCTTCATATTTCGACTGCTGTTGACTTCCATGGAGCAGGCGCCCTCTGATCACCCACATACTATCAATATCCATTGAATGCACAACAAGCAAGGACGAAAAGTGTTGATGGACACTTCTTAAACAATCGGGAAGAGGAGGTATAGACTTTTCTCTGATTTATATCAGTCTCAGTTTGATTGCAAATCATGATTTTATTTGATTGCAAAAAGGTAGATAAGACAGTCATTCCGATACCACCAAGCTCTTACCAAGCTCTTACCAAACCCCTTTGAATTGACGTCATACGCGGCTACCCGTCTGCTGCCTGTGGTCTGTCATTAAGGTATTGTACACTTTTGGTAACAGCTCAAAATCAGTGTCCGCATTTTGTGTGATTCAACATATGCATGAACAAACTAACCTGTGAAAGTTTGAGCTCAATTGGTCATCGAGGTCACGAGAAAATAGTGAAAAGAGATCTTATGTGTTTTCTGTTTTTTCAAATTATCGCGCGCGATAATTACTATTGTTTTACTCGTTTCTCAGAAACAATAGCATTTTAGGCAGAAATATTTTAAGGAACCCTTTCTACCATTACTTACTTTGAATCATGTAAGTTATGTGTGAATCTCTGAACATTGTGTTTTTCGATCTTACCAATAGTGTACAGGGCCTTTAAATAAGCTTATTGCGAGTGAGACTTCAATAATGTCTGATACAATGACTGGCTTGTTGTCACAAAATACCGCTTAAATTTGAATTCCTCAAACTATAGAGACAGTTGATATTGACAAAATGGTTCGGGGCAAGCTCTTGTATAGCAACCTCCAGATGAGCAAACCCTGGTACCATTGTGCCATACACATTCATTCAAAAGTGTGTATGGGTGCTCGCTGTCTCTTGCGTCACTACGCGAAAGCTTGCACAGAATCATGTCACAAAGCAACTGTCTGATTATGGTCCGAGGAATTCAAATTTAAGCGGGAACTTGTGACCTAGCAAAGTCATTGTACCGGACATTATTCAAATCTAACCCAACAAATGGCTTATTGGTGCACGTCCAATTATGGTGCGCGTCCAACTGCGCATGCAACCGCGCGTGCGTGACCTAATGCACACAACACCAGGGGAATCTGAATCGAAGGAACTTGGTCTTCATTTTGACTACCATGCCTCAAGGTTTTTCATTTTCAAAAGATTCCGTTGATATTTTTTCGTTAGTTTGTAGAATGTGCATTCTTGAAACCAAGCCTACAACTCAGGTTACGATTTGGTCAGAATAGCTCCGTCGTGTCATCGTGGCTGCTGGAACCGATTACGCGTAAACGCTCAACCAACGACCGAAGCTCAAAATATGTTTACGGTCAGGGTCGCCAAAACGCGCCCATGTCTTCTATATCATGAATGCCGGTGATGCATCGGGGCATAGTGCGCATTATACGAACTGCCGTGCTCGGTTCAAAGCTCAGCCGCGCAAAATCGCCACATTGTGTGCGCAAACGACCGAAGAAGAAGAAAAAACACCGACCGAATTATATGTTTCTCGAGCAACCGTCCGAGACGCGTTTTCATCAACTGTTTAAAATTATTTTTATGTGAGCGTATCCAAGCTGCAATTTTGTCAAGGATGGGGCGAAATCAAAACAATTCAAACAAACAAACACACCCAAATCTTCTTTTGTTATACACACATTCATTTATTGAATGTTAAAATAGTTAGATAAAAATGTCACAATCGACAAAATTATTATAAACATTTGTTTCATATACTCATCTGGCCTCCTTTTTTGCATTATCTTGAAAGGCTTTGTGAATAGGTATAATATCAGTATACTTTATGAATCGGCATTTACAAATAACAGTCAACATCCTACAATCAGGTTTACTCACCTCTCTCGTTAATTAAACTCCATTATTATAAACATGATTAATTATGTACACCAATTACAACAAAAGCATAGACTTCAATTAACACATTTCGTGTTTCCCACCACACTGCCAACTTCACCTGATACTCATGGCTCTCGTATATTTGTTTAATACATTTTTTATTATTATTATTATGTAAATGATAATACATTCATGGTTACAACTTTATTTTACACGTTGTCAATGGACCTTATGCACTGACGTCATCACGCCGCCATCTTAGATGTAAAGCGATGATGAAACAAGGGAAAACGCACATTTATGTACGCGCGGCGAAAAGGGTGGGCCAATGAGCAGTCTGCTTTTGACCTCTAGGCGAGGGCGCCCTACTAAAATGACGTCACGTGCATTATGTCTATAGGAAATATTCGCTCGGCCCCAGCGGCCTATCCAGGACCGCTGGGATGGGCTAATCAGCTTGCACAGATTCTTGTTCAGGAAGTACGTCATGCGTGCAGTGCTTGCAGTGTGAGTGTGATGCATGATGGGACTGAGCTTGGGACTGAGCATTAACGTTAACGATACGTTTGCCCATCCCAGCGCCTTTGGTTTTAAGGCAAGGTGCTGGGGACGAGCGAATAGGAAATACCGCTACATTGTTATTAAATTGTACAGTACGAAATAAACTCCGTTAGTTATTATGCAACATAAAAGGTGTATGATCAACAAAGTCCAGCATACTTGATTAAGCAATGCAAATCAATACAAAGCTATTCATTTATTATATAAAACAAAAGGTAATACAAAACTACAAAACCCAAACGTTCAAATAGAGGTACAACGATTCGACGATGAACTTCGTCATATTATAGTAGTTGACAAATAAAGAGTGACTTCATAATCAAAAACTGTGTGTTGGATTTCCGCTTGAACGGTTTATTATTCACTTTAAACAATCCGGGCTAAGAATTAACCCGGTTCCCAGGTGCCGCGGGCCTGACCCATTTCCGGGTCATGCCGACCCATTTCCGTGTCATGCCGACCCATTTCCGGGTCATGCCGACCCATTTCCGGGTCATGCCGACCCATTTCCGGGTCATGCCGACCCATTTCCGGGTCATGCGACCCATTTCCGGGTCATGCTGACTCATTTCCGGGTCATGCTGACCCATTTCCGGGTCATGCTTAACCGGGAGTTTTAGAGTTGCTTAAGTTTTACTAACTGACACACAAGTTGCATTTTCCATTGCAATGCACGGCGCACACCAGTCTCACTAATGTGTGAGGGCAAGAGAAGGAAAGAGAGAGCTAAAGAGAACACACAAAAAAGAGCAAAACAAAATCATTTTCACGACCAGCCACAAACCTTGTTTGTGGTGCGCGCGCGACCTCGTTTTTCGAAGCGACACAAACGTATAGTGTTGTAATACAATGGAATGTGTCACTTCGTGAAAGCGGACATTGTTTTTGTTTGCTTTTATTTCGGTTTCGCAAACTAACACGAACCCCTCGTACTCTAATGATTATTAATAATTCAGGACGCAAATCATTCATAAACAACATATTTATCAAGTTCAAAGCATCGAGTGTCCACTATAAGAAAACTAGTTGAAGACAATCTGAAATTTTGGAGATAGTGGTGTTTAAACAACGCTCAAATTTAGGCGCAGTTTTTTTCGATTGCTAGTTTTTACTCGTATGGTAGGTGTTTGTCAGTTCGCGGTGTCGGTGATGAATCGTGCGTAAAAGTATCGTCTCAGTAAGCAAAGTTTTATGATAGATTTGTTGAGCTGTTATCGATAATTCGAAATGGTAAAACGTTCTAGCTCTCGTGAATTATGCATTTTGTATCGTGCTTTATAAAAAAGAAGTTTTGTAACACAACCTTTGACGAGCAGATATTAGAAAAACTGAAACTGGTTTCCCCGAGTGAGATCACACGGTCTGCTTTCAAACACCACGCATGTAAACTTGAAAAAACATTGGTATAAATCGTATGGTTTTAGATGCCAGCAAAAACAAACATTTTCATAAACTCGAAATCCATTTAAGATTTTCATTGAGCTGCATTGAAAAACGGGGCCAGGCAAATGCAAGATCTGACCGAAGGCTTATCAACAAATTAATTTCTAATTTGGGGTTAATTTAAATTAATTTAAATTGCGTTCCTATGGCAAAACAAACACGTTCCTCTTGTTTTCTATACTCTGAAACATCCCGGGTCAGAATTGACCCAGATACCAGGTCCCAAGCGGGCCTGACCCATTTCCAGGTCAGGCTGACCTGGAAAATGGTTAAAAATGTTTGTTTTTTTTAAACTCAGATTCTGCGTAATCTTAACCCATTTCTGGGTCATTTTGACTCAGGTCCCGGGTCATCAAGACCTAGAAAAGAGTCAGGCCGTATGGAACCCTGATCTGGGTCAATTCTGACTGTGAAGTTTTCGGAGTGTAATCTCCCCTTGATCTTATTATTTTGTTAAATTCATTTTTATCCTACACTAACAAATTGTTAACAATAATGTTAAATTATTTTCAGCAGGCAACAAACATGCATTTCGCAAAAAAACAAACCCAAAACAACAAAAAAACATTCGGGGAGGCAGTGACGGAGGGGGGGGGGGAGGGGAGGCGCATGGTAAAACGTTTTAAAATGACCTCATCAACAGCGTGGGACGACATCATCTGAAACTTCCGATTGGCTACATTTGGGCGTCTTGTGAAAATTACACAGAAAGTAAAAACCTCTCAAAAAGCCTGTAATCTAAGAACCTTTAGGTCAGATTTGACCGGGAGTCCGGCTCACAGGGTGGCCCAACCCATATCTGGTCCAGTATGGCCCACAAACAGTGTCACACTGACCAGAAACTGGGTATTACTGGCGCTAATCTGATGCAACATCCCCATTATTCACAAGGTTCTTCCTCCTTCGGGTTTTTCTCCTCGGACATGGCATCCGGAACAATTCTGACCGGGAGGTCGAGTGTGTGTGAAAGAATTTCACTCGCTAAATATTTCTTATTTGGGTCACAACACCCCGCAACTGAACTAGCACGTCAGTCTCTGAGGCTCGCTATAGGTTCAATCTAACATATCTCAAACAGAACATCCCATTCATCTTAGGTCAGGCATCCCTATGCATCAACAGCCCTTTCGTTTACACACTGGTAGTCGCTTTTGAGGCTCCCTTGGTTTCATTACAAGAACATTTATATTATCTTATGTAACAACATATTCAACACTTGCTAACCAATCCAGAATGGGTTTTTAAAAATAACATTTGTCATTTACAGTTACATTACATGCATAATTTCCATCAGTCGGTTTGTGCATTATAGAGCCATTAATACGACCTATCCATACTTGAGTGTGTGCCCACATATCACGCATTTTGAAAAACGGTCACGCATTGTCCATTATGTTCACGCATTACTCTACGTTGTCACGCATTTGGCAGCCTCGTCACGCATTTCAAACAGTATCAAACATTTCTCTACAATGTCACGTATTATTCACCAATACCACTTCACGTATTTTCCAATTTGGTCACGCATATTTAAACATAACCACACATTTTGCAACAATATCACGCATAATTGCAATTAATTGGAGCATTTTGTAAAATCATCACGCATTTTTCAACGTTAATACGCACTTTGCAGAAATATCACCCACTGACAGCATTATCACGCATTAACAAACCTCCCGCCTTTTGAAACTCTTCATGCAGCAACGTTAAACTTTATTGCACCAGTGAAACTCACTCACTCTCTGACAATCTCATTCATTTAGAAAAGATATCACGTTTATCTGCCACGATTAAACACGTTCACCAATTATTTCACGCAATCATTTAACAACAATCTCACACAACGTGCAATAATCTAATTCATTCTGCATTAGCACCAATTCCCCAATAGATGGATTGCAATACGCGTCATTGACCGCCATCTTTGATGTAAAACAATGGAAAAGTGCACGCGTGTACGCGCTACGCACGACTCTCGGCCAATGATAGCTCTTCACGCGTGCACAATTCATCAAAGATGGCGACCGATGAAGTCTATTGAAATCCATCCATGCTCAAGTAACTTTCACAAATGTCATTCATCGAAACTAACATCTCCCTCGCTCCTATGCATTTACACTTTACACTTATCATCCATCTGGTTAGCTGCATGGACCAATCAAAATTCTGAAAGACGCCAGATTTTTCATTCAGATGGTTTCGTAGACATTGGAAACTGTACCCTTCGAACCAACTGAGACCAGCTCTGTATGAAATCAAGCCCAGCGGACTTCCTAACGTACACTTTTCGCACTTCAATATCCTTTATTCCATGTTAGTTCGTAAACACACACGGTAAATTGTAAACTTTTCTTAGCTCTCCCATTGTTCGAACTTTGTTTTATAGCGACACCCCCAACCTGGCCATCAATAAGGTGGTGCATTCGTGTCCTGTGAGTCTTGGCCTAGAATACTTTCATTTTGGTTAAATAACCGAGACATTCCATTACGCAAGTATGAGGCACTTGGTAATCAATAACCATTTGGGTGTATGGTGTACTCGAGGTACTTTCCACTTTGTGTTCAAGAGGTATATTTGTTATCCATCAAGTATGAGGTGCTTAGCTACCACTGCGCACCGACAGTATGGTGTAATCGAGGTATGTCGGTGAAACTGAGCCGCTGAACTGTTCAGTTTGCTTGTACGCAGGGCTGATGTCGAACAATGGAAACATGCACGGTTGTACGCGCGTCGCGCGTACAACTTTCAGCAATGATAGTCTTCCTTTGACCTCATTGAGGGCGCTGTTTGAGCTTGTGACGTCATATGAAAGGGGGTCTACACCCGGAGGAAGATGTGGATTTCAGATGTGGCATCTTTTAGCTGATGCACACATTTATACCATCAAACTGTGCAGACTCGAGCAAGTTCGGGTGGGCGACTAGAGTGACTAGACTACCAGAAACAGTGTGACAGTGTGTGACGTAGCTCTCAAATTTACTAGCTCAACCATGCTCCAGTGCATGGTGGAGCTAGTCAATCTCTCTGTGCTCTATGGTTTCTAGAATATGTCTGGTCACTCTAGTCGCTCACCCGATCTTGCTCAATAATGATGCTGTCGGGGCATTATTGTATGGAAATAATCATACTTAATGCTTTGCCTCAATGTCACACCGCTTATACAACTGTACATGTCTACACACTCGAGTGCGCCACATGACACATTCAAACATCCTTTCAAATAATGGTTAACAGCCATCTTGGTCTTTTCTTGAACACTACACACTGAAAACAAAGAGCAGAGGTCGAGCAGGTCGTGAGTAGGGGGAGGAGGAGGTGACTAAGGGTGGTTAGGAACTTGATTGGTGGTGCCAAGTTGGATGGGAAGGAGGGGGGAGTGGGGGGTGGAGGATAGAGTACATGTATATCCATTATTTGTTCACTATGTTTCATGTGCAGGATAGGGGATTACGATACACGTTTCACACAGAGTTTTTCTCTTTTGGGATTGCATACCACAATCCTAGGCCAAGAGTAGTTCAAGAAGAGAAAGAAAAACGACACAAGCCCCCCTATCCCCGCGTATGTGCATCAATTTTTGTATCAGCCCATTAGTGTAAAATTTACATTGATGATTAGATTACCGACTATAGTCAAGCTCAAACTAGAGATACAGTTTGTTCCTACTGAAGCATACACATTCACTTAATACTTAATACATCAAAGACCCGCGTGTCTGCACCATTAGGATACCAAGGGACGCTAGGTGGCAGCAAACTAGTAGTATGCTGCCACCTAGCGTCCCGAAGTATTTCATTGCAGCAGAGGGGTTACTTTTATGGATGTCTGTGGCATAAGTCCTCATAACATTCTCTGGTCTCACGCAAGGCACAGTTACTGACACGCCGTAACACAAACACGCTCAAACCTAATATTCTGTCCCAACAACAGTTAGACCGGTCCCAGTAACATAATCTAACCCATTTTAACTTGGTGGTTAAATCCCACCTACAGTTAGGCCTCTCAAAACTTGGGTGTTCCATCTCAATAATAGTTTGACCTGTCCCAACTTGAGTTTCAAATCCGAACACTAGTTGGGCCTTCCATTTTTACTTAAGTTTTCATCCAAGCTCAGACCAACGACCATCAAATTAATTTGAGCTTAACCATTTTCTACATCACACCTTCTCCCAACCGTCACTCATCACACTGGCATCCACTACTACCATGTTTTAATACACTTGTCTTACTTTGATTTGATTTTATACACGAACGATTTCCAAGAACATCTGTGACACTGAACTGTCCAGACCCCTTTATTAAATATATATTCACATGACGTTAACATAACCACTACGGTACCAGTACAAAACAAAATGCCCTCGTTTTAACTTTGTACCTGAAAACCATTCGCATAGTCTGACTTAGCCTCACTGGTAGGTGCACTCTTAACTCTCGTTGCTAATCCTTGGTTCGTTAGTATAAACCACGACGAACCAAAACGCAAGCCGCAAACAGGCACATACGAACCCACACATGTTTGTCGAAACGATTTATACCGAGAAACCGAAGACGTACTGTTTTTTGTTTTTTAAATACCACGATCCTTTTTGTTTTAAAGCTTCTCGTAGACGTAGGTGTGCTTAAATTTAATATCAGAATCACCCATTCAACAGTACTCATAAACTATGTTTTCATACATGACATGTTTTAATACTTTGGTTATATATATACATAATGTTGTTAGAGTTAATCTGTCACCATTAGGTAAGATCAGGACGGGACGGACAACAAGCACAGGGACGACTGATATCAACGAGGGTTTGGGGGTCGAGATGTCTGTCATACGTAGGTCAAGCCCACCGTCGCAGTGGGAGACAGAGAGCTTCGCTCATGCTTGTAACCCCACACCCAATGCTGACACGAAACCCATGCCTGTATAGGGGGACAGAATAATGTACAGAAACAATCAGCAAATTGAGAATTGAATCATTTTATATCATTGAAATGCACAGCAAGGAACGTTACACGTAATTTTCACAGCATCAACCAAGCAGCGTTGCATTAAAGCATGGTTAAATTAAGGGGAGCGACAATGCTACACTATGGTGATGAGGTTGAAACTTGTCAACCTCTTTTTCGAAAAAGGAACCCCCTACCGAAAAAGTAGATGTTCACGTACTTTGAGACAGTGTGACTTATTTATTATTCTCATATCGGTTTACGTACATTCGTCCAAATCGCTTCGAAACCACTTAGAACTCGCTTTTTATTTTAATTTTTTAACTGGAAATAGCGGGAAACTTTGTTATAGCATGGTAGCAACAATGTCGCATGGTGTTTTTCTAATTGTTTTGTCACTTGTCTAGAGAAACATGCACCAACAGCAAAATGTGCTACACGGCAACAACAACACACATCCCAAAAAGGAAATTAAAAAGAAAGTTGATGTACCAGAACAAGTCCAAACCAAGTGCTCTCCTCTCATTAAACAAGGAGGAACTTTAGGACGCTACTAGATGTTAGCAGACATACCAGGGCCCCGTTTAATAAAGCTGCTTACCGGTAAATACATTTTTTGTGCTTACTTCAGCAGAAATGTACAATTCGCAACAGTGTTGTTTTTTATACGACCGCGACAATTTGACAGCACCTGTGCGCGTTTACGATGGATTAGCATTTTGGCGTCACTGATATGCTTTACAAGAACCGCTTTACAAGTTTACGTATTTCTGAGCATTTCTGAGCATACGCACATTTATCTGGTAAGTCTGCTGCCACCTAGCGTCCGCGAAGGTATCCCGTTGGATCGTTTTTTTTTCTCATGCAAAACTACGCCACTATTATATTTCTGTCAAACTCAAGTCAAGTCAATCAGTAGTACCAACGGCCCAATTAAATGCAGCACAAATTATTTTCTACATGTCGTCTACGTTAACAGAGCATAGCAGGGTTTAGCACAGAAAAACTGACTTTACACCGCAATATTTTGAAACTTTCTACTTTGTTTTAAATTGCAACGAAGGCTTACTCACTAAATTTCACGGATGGACGTGGCACGTGTGTAATTGACGGGACCCCTGGGTGCAGACATATAACTGACAGACTGAAACAGTGTCAGGCAAGGGGGAGGGGGGAAAAGAAATCAAAACAAAACACTTTAAGTGGTTGGGGAACGAGAGACACAAATCAATGTCAAATCAGCATGGCAAAAGAAACGGAAAGATTGGAAAAGAAATGCTTGACTATAACCTGTAGTGACCAGTCTTGTAAAATAGTTGGCACAGTCAAAAATAAATTGACAAGACGAAGCATTCGAATATTTGTGCAGCTTTAGTACATTTGTTAGTTTTGTTAGTATTAGTTCTAAAGGTATTTAAAAGAAACTCAGGAGGACTGTTCATAAAAAGCATATTTTAGGAGAGTGCACAGATTCAGAACAGAAAGAAAAGTATACACATATGTGTTAAAAGGGAATACTACTACGAAACACGGCAATGATATCGTTTTGCATGCCTTAACTCTACAACCAACTAGAGGACATGAATACACCAATGGGTCATCCACAACATGTGATTGTGAGTAAACCCTTGGCATTGGAGCTAGCTGTACTACACTAAGGCTAAGTTATTGCTACCTATAAAGAAACATGCAATTATGCATAATTATGCGCAACAATTCAAGTCGGTTACTTGCGTTACAATGACAGCGGGTACCAGGAATAGTACGGATGTTGTTTGTGAATTGTTTTGCTGAAATATGTCATCATCAACAAAATTCAACAAGTCACGTACAATCACTCAAGGACAATCGAAGACTTCTCTTTGTTCTCCCATTGACTTAAATAACACCCCAGCTTCATTTCGTTGGCTAGCTGTAAGCCTTTGCCATGAATATGCTAATTACATTCACGCGTGCGCACAGACACTGTTTGGTTGGTAGACGCCATAGGGTTCTGCACTAAGCAGACGCATGCCGCTATCAGCCTCCATACAAAAAGGCGCGGTGTTCCCTCCTTACCAAGCAGTGGTGTTAGTGCACACGCGCGATGTGCAAATTAAAAATAGGGGAAAGGTTTATTTTACTACTGCACGTGACTCTACGAAACCGATTACGGGCAAATGACGGGATGGCGTAGTTTCGTTATTCTCTTCAAGAAAACGTTGACAATTTCTTATTTCAAGAAAACAATTATCAAGGAACTATACCCGTGAATTGTTCATATTTAACAATGATTTTCTGTTACACGTTTTAAACGTTTTGTACATTTCATAATAACTGTACGTCTTGGCTGACCAGGCAAGAAAACCTGGAGTAGGAAACAATTACTAAAATAAATAAATAAATAACAATTGAGAGAGTTGTATACCATACTATTCTACACGGTTTCTTCCACCGAGTGTATTTTACCCTTTTTCGTAAAGCTGACGCCGAAACCAACAATATATTTTAAAGTCGCAAGGACCGATTTTCGTCGAAAAGTGTTATGCTCC
Source organism: Pycnopodia helianthoides (assembly GCA_032158295.1). Classification (NCBI taxonomy): domain Eukaryota; kingdom Metazoa; phylum Echinodermata; class Asteroidea; order Forcipulatida; family Asteriidae; genus Pycnopodia; species Pycnopodia helianthoides. Next base: position 8,110,968 of record CM063255.1, read on the forward strand.
GAAGGATTTTTGACAGATACTGCTGTTTCAAAACGAAAACCATACAACAAAACTTTCGCATTATGCACAGACAATGCACACAGTATATGTAACATGCACAATTGTTTGTACATGGCTGATGGACGTGATTCAATGTAAGGATCCCGGTTATAAAGAAATTTCAGTTAATCATTTCTTTTCAATGAAAGCTTATAGTTTTTTCGAATCTATAAAAAGAGCCATTTAAAATTTAAATCAAACTTTCGGATTAAATCGGCAAAAAATCTAACATCTTTACCATACAGTAATAAATCACAAAATCTCGGTCAGTCATAAAAGCATCTATTAACTTGTATATGTGGCTAATTAAGGTGAATAATTTGTCAGTGCATTTGCATAAATCAGTGATGCGTTTGACGGTGACGGAAATTATATTGTTTTTCCATTAAGAAATTATTATTATTATTTTGTTTTTTAAATTTATACATGAGTTGAATAAAGAGTGTGTAACCGCGATTCTCTACTTTTGGCAAAAGATCAGGGGCCGATTGATCTTAACTTATCAATCTTAATTGCTAAGCAAAGTGTGATGTCACAACACAAATCACTATGGCAGTAATAACAAGTCATCTTCAGATGAATCTTAAGTGCTCTGTTAAATAGAGCCCAGAGCTGTCGTCCCCATTTTAAATTTAAATTGTGGCTGTTAGCAGGTCAACTATGCAAACCTGTGTGTTTGCACTGTGTTTTTAAAATCTTTACTCTGGGTTGTACAAAAAAATGTTTTTAACTAATAAAAGCGGGAAAGTCAGTTTGATGTGATTGTATTATGAATAAGTTTGAAATGATTTCGCGTGAAGTGTTATGTGCATGGCAACTACGTTATTGAACTTATAATTATGGGTAGTCTACAGTAATGTGAAAAAAACCTAGCAATTTTAGACTATGAAATCACTTACAGAACACTTGAAAAGAATTGAAGTATAACGTTTTAGCTCAAGCCTAACGAGTAATTCGCTCTCATTGCACGGATCCGCCGTGTGCGTGTAGAGCCTCGACTTCATGCTCTATTGTATTTTATTTATGTATTTGTTTGAATGAAGGTGTCATTACATTACCGTGACAATACGCAAATGTCTGACCCTGTAAAGGGCGAACAGGGACCAATAGAAAACGGTTTAGACGCGGGACGCGTGTGCGGCTCGGAAACATTGTGGATGGCGTCATCATTCTGGGTGGTAAATTTCAACGTATAACTCAAACGGCATTTCTGCATCGTACGTCACAATGCTAAGTTCACGTACGAATTTTCCTCGAAAAAATTACGGCATAAAAATAGTCATCTTATGAATTCCGAAATTTTATGAATTTCAGGTAGTGTTGAGATAAGTAGTTTAAAGAACAAGAATTACAAAGATGTAATTGAAATTCATTTCCACTGCACTTAACCCGGTAATAATAAACCAAAAAAAAAAACAGCGAAAGTTTGTGTTGTTTCAAGTTTCATCGAACACTTGTTCGTCACGAAATCTAATCCTCAAGTAGTAAACCACAAGGGAAACTGACTGGGTAAATTTCAAAAAGTATGGGGTTGAACAAACAAAAATTGACTAGAGCGGGATTTGAACCAACGACCTCCGGATTAACGTACCGGCGCTCTACCAACTGAGCTATCTAGCCCTATATTGGCGGTCTCCCTATTTTGTCAATATCTTTGTTCGGGGTGCCAGTCAGAAGCCATACAACCGTTAACTGCCGTGTAGCCAGGGATCACACCCAAGTTTACGATACAACCTGGGAAGCAGCAGCCACGGGATCACCTTGGGGATGCGACTTTTTTAATTTAAATGTCTAGTAATAAACCACAAGGGAAACTGACTGGGTAAAATATAATCCTCTCAGCAAAGTACACAAGTACGCATTACGCAGACGCCTCGTGACATCATGTACGCACATGCATCCCGTACCTGCACCGTTGTCAAGTGGTCCCTTAATACGTCCGAACGAGACGTTAGGAAACCAACACTAATCCTATGACATCACTGACGTTGTGTTTAGGCGATCAGCATCCCAGTTACAAATCACTGTGCACATTTCATCAAAACCACATTAAGTTATCCAAATAATGATTGTGAAGACAGCGTCTCAAATTTCATTCTTACTTTAAAGTCAAGTTCCAACATGAAAATCAAGTTACCCATCTCTCCAGTGAAAACAAACAAGACTGTAGAAACTGTACTGACCTTAGAGAAATGCCTGTTCAAATATCAACCGGTAGCAAGTATATCAAACAACATCACTTAATTCGACGGGAAGAAACTCGACATTTGCACCGGAGACAAACACTTGAACAAATATATATATTTGTCCAGACTTTTTTTTAAAAATATTTTTATTTTTTGCTTTTCGCAGTCACCAGTCACGCCATGAGCTAGCCATTATTACATAGGGAGTTACTGACAGCGTTACCCTCTCCACAACAACATAACAACTACTATCAAGTCGAGTGCCAGACTAAAATAGTCTTGACTTTTCGCACTTAATTAAACAAGCCCACGTCTACAAATGTCAAACCGTTTACCCAAAAGTTCAAAAAGAAAAAAATCTCGAGTGCTTGTTTTTCACTCTCGACAAAATCCCGGCTGAACAAGAGAGTTTAATTCGGGACATGTTAAATTGTCTCCGTGAATGGATCCTCCAAGTAATGAATAATGACATAATAATACCACATCAGACGTTGGTACTATAAAAATGCCAAACAGAACACACCTAGCAATAGACTGTGTTAAGTCTCGCTCGAATTTGAACCATTATTTAGTTTTAAAGGAACATTACAGAATTGTTTTTTTGCTAACAAAACAGTTGCTGGCAGTGTAAGCACTTTATGTAATCCACCATATACATAAACTGACAAACCTGTAGAAGTTTGAGGTCGATCGGCCATCTGGGTCACGAGAAAATAGTGAAAAACCGATTACACGTTTGCATGAAATCATATAGATTCGAAAATTGAATAAAACGCTCACTGAGCGATAAACTCTAATTGGAAAATTAGTTTATTCATTAAATTCTCATCAAACATGGCATTTCAGACAGAAATATTTCAAGGGATGTTTTCTACCATCATCATCATTAGACTGTGTAAGTTTTATGTAAATATGTGATCAAAAAGTATATTTTACAAGTTTGTTCCTACCAATTCTGTAATGTTCCTTCAAGTGTGTGCGATTCTGCTTCTTATTTCAACGAAGTTTATGGATTTTTTTAATACTAAATTGGAGTATGTTAATTTAGCAAATCAACACAGAAAACCCCGAGATTAAGACTTGACAAAAATAATCTTAAGCAAATAACTGAGCGCGAATTGTAACGACATACGATGTTAAGCAAAATATGAAGTCATGATTTGGGCGTGGCAAGGTCACAAACATCGAAAGGTCAATCGGTTTAAAAGTCCGCCAAAGAATAAAAAAAAAAAAAAACTACTTTCGGGTCACAGCATGTTTGGATTAACCTTAATACAGACCGGACACCAGAGCATACCAATTGTGTTGGGTTTGAGGCTTTGCACGACGAGTTACTATAAATTCGTACGGAATTAGGCTAACAGCTTCCGGGTTAGAATTGACTATAAGATTGGATACTGGGTATTCTGGCCCTGTTCTGGGTCAATATAACCCGAAATCTGTGTCAAAATTACCCAGAAATGGGTTCAACTGCCGCACAATTCGAGTTAAATCTCTCTTTTTGAATACCTCTTTTCCGGGTCAGCCTGACCCAACAATGGGTCAGCCTGACCCAACAATGGGTCAGCCTGACCCAACAATGGGTCAGCCTGACCCAACAAGGGTTCAGGCCCCCTGGAACCCGTAATCCGGGTCAATTCTGACCCGGGAGTTTTTAGAGTGTAAACATCTCTTTTAGAAGATATTATACTAGCTGCTCTGAAGGTATCTGTTGTGTGCCCCCCAACAACGTTTCGATGGTGTGCTTTAGCCGTCGTCAACCTTGATGGATCAACGGGCTCCTTTCAGAGCCACACCTCTCCAAAAAGAGGTTTTAATTAGTAAACATACGTTTTGAGACAGGACTTGATTTATAGTATATAAAGAAAATAATAAAAAAAACAACCAACAAACAGGGAAACAGGTGTCGTCCCTTTGGACAGAGCTACAGGTCACGTGTGACCTGAGACTTTTTAAATTTTGTACCATTGTCAAAACTTTGACAATGAACAAGTGGTTTGTCAATGATGGCCTCTACGAGGTAAAAAACGGGCGCAACAGCGTTGACTTTACGGTCAAACAGCAGGCGTGTCACATCGACGTGTAATTGAAATTGGGCTTATTCATGCGTGCATGCAGATCGCGCGTGCTCCCGGGCAATCGCACTAATTACATGCACATCACAAGCTCACGACAACACCAAAATTAAAAACTACTAAGGTAGAGAATACACAATGATGAATACAGCACACTTGGTCTTTTGGCACGAGTGGCAAATAAGCATTTAAATGGAGCAAACATGCAAATGCAGTGGGACGGACACTCATGCAAGGGGGCGTGGGGCGAGACATTTATATCACATTTGATATTCAATTTCAAAGGTAGGTGCCATGCAAGTTTATAAAAACACCAGACAAGAGAATGGTTGTTCATTATGTACCTCTATTCTCCGAAAGCGGCGCCAGGTTTTCTCCAAACATCGAAAGCGACGCTGTTGCTGTAGATCAGACTCAAGAAACACTTTGTGTAGTTTTGAAGGTGGTAAAAGCAGATTGATAAAACACAAGGATGCCCCACATCCATACTGATTGCTTTTTTTCCTTCTCTCTCTCTCTTGTGGTTTTGTTCTGACAACTTTTTAACAGCAGTTTGAAAAAGGTACGGACAGCCAGCTCTGAATCGTTATGTACAACAATATCCCAGGTATTAGATGAGACGCCATGTTCGTCAAGCAGTCATAAGGTGCCATTGTCTGCATTTTTAATATCTGGCCCCTGACTAATTTTCTGACTTCGAATATGGGTCAACAAAATGTTTTTTTTCTGTCTAAGATTTCGAGTAATTTGATTGGGAGCCTGGGTCAAACTACCCCAGGTTACTGACCCGGGCTTGCATCTGGATCAATTAGGCTCGATTGCTGGGTCAGTTCTGAGTCCTGACCCGACCCGAAATGTGTCTGATGCAGGAAACCCTAGACCCGAAATCGGGTCAAATTGAAACCAAGGATTTTGTTTAAAGAGTGTACAGTCATTAAAAAAAAATGTAGAAATTTATCGACGGCACTCAAATAGTGTAAGAAAAACAAGGGAAGCCACAAAAAAAAAATCATAAAAAAAAAATCATAAAATCCATAGAGTCGTTGAATATTTCAGATGTGAGCTCGAGTGTGAAAAATAATTATTATGGTTCGTATGTCCCCATTAGTGGACAAAAGGGGAAAATATTGAAGTGTGAACAAAGTTACATCCGTTTTCAAATCAGACAGGAAACAAAAAAAAAAAAAAACTGACAAAGAAACTCGCCAATCCTCGGGGGAAAAAAGAGGGGATTTGAGAGGTCATACACCTCAATAAAAAAAAACCGAGAACAAAAAGTGACGACCAAATTAAGAGACCCGATTCAAAGAGATTGGAACAACCATCATATTGAAATATCAATGGATAAATTGATGGGTATATTTATGAAATATCTTTCGATGCAAAGTAAAGGGGATTGTAATAACTATTGTAGATGCGGCACGACGAAGCAGAGCAAACACCTTGCCAGCGCTTCGGGGAGGCAAAAACAATGGTTATATGAACTACAGAAATGGATCCTCACGAAAATATATAACACAAATAATAATTGATATGAAATGCAGGTATCAGTTCGCCACAGTTATACTTAAAGTATAAGACTTGTGACGGTCGCTCCACCCAAAGAACCATTAGCCGCCGGTTTCTGTTGCAAATAGTGTTACTGGGATTCCCATCACCTGACATCCTCCCTCGGAGGATGCATTGATTAAAGTTCTCTCGACCCTTCTTTTTCTTTTTCTTTTTCTTACTTTTTTTTGTTTTCAACGGGAGGGGACAGTTATTGTAAATCTTGCCCATTCAACACCAGCCATGTAAACTGAAAGATGGTTTGCATAAAGGCAGAATGATAAATCTCTCTGAATTTAGTATATGTACTATTTTCCCCAAGAACGAACCTTGGCATAAATGGGGACGGTTAACCGAAGAACTCTGCGCTTACGTCGCACATGCAAAACGCGTATTGATCTAAACCCATGACGTCATATGAGTATAGGGCGCCCTCGGCTAGAGGTCAAAGAAAGGTCGCTCATTGTCCCATCCAGTGCGCTGCGTGCACAAAGATGCGGGTGTCCATTGTTTCATCATCGTTTAACCTCAAAGATGGAGGCGTGAGACGTCAACGCATAAGGTCCATTTCTGTGGGCCGTAGCCAAGCATCCAAGCGCAGAATTCCGCGGTAAGCAGTTCCGTGGAAATTGGAACCTGGTCTAGGATGGTTTTGATCGAAACGTCGACTCTTTTCACAAACCTAAACATCTATAACGATGTGATCATCAAAAAAATCCTTATTATAATTGCACAGAGGGAAAAATATGGCGGACATGCTTAAAAAGAAGATCCACGGAAACTGGGATGAAAAACTTAAGAGAGAGAGAGAGAAATAATTGCCTCAGCTGCAAACCACCACAGATCTAAGCCATGCAGAGCTTCGGAGCCTCTTAAAGCATTATCCACTGCACCATGCATTCGTTATCAGAGTGTCATTAAGCTACAATGTTTGAATATAAGCTATTTAAATTATCAGTTTTTGAAAGGACACTGGAATTCTTTTTCAAATCGGGACAGACGATTGTTAAAACATGGCCTTTTAATTTGAGTGAAATATTCTTAAAGGTGCCTTAACGTCATTTACGTTCTTTGAAAAACAAATTGCTGCACCGAATTGTTATATCTGACCTTTTCTTGAATTAGCACATGAGATGTGCAGGCAAACACTTGCGTCAAATCAAAACGTGCACTCTGCACTATTTGGAAGTATTTGAGCATAAAAGGGGGTTAAAGGTTAGAGGTCAGAGAAATGTGAGGTGGACGCTCGAGCTGTATCCCCATTTGTTTCGTGCTTCAAAAAAAAAGTTTGGAGAAATAAAATAATGTAAATTTGGTTAATTTGAGTGCTGTCCGATCGAAGGTATTCACCGTGATAATTATGTTTACCAATTGTGTGTGAAAAGAAGAACATTTTTTAATTTGGATTTGACATTTTCAAAAGTGACCACTTAAAAGCAAATCAATCTTTTAATCTTTTCGCTGGTTCTTGTGGAGGTAAAGCCGGCCGTAACACAGACCATGCATAACTTAAATAGCAAAGTAAATATGGATTGTAGAAGGAAAAACAAATCATACTATCTAAAAAAACACCTGCCATTAACAGTCAAGTTAGTTATTAGCAAGCCAAAAATATTGTCTTTATCACTTGTGCGTAGAATAACTTATATGAAATAGTTGATTATAACGCAGTTTTGTCGGATCAATTTGTGCCGACGTCAAGGAGCCGCAAATGCCCAAATTAATACATCTCTTAAAATATTGCTTGGCCAATTTCGTTGCTAAGCGAAAAGACGACGGACACCAGTCGGACAGATGTAAAGTTTTTTAAAGGCATTTCGGTCGGAGACCCGTCTCTGCTTAAATCAAGATCTTTCTGTGCTTAGCATTTATGGGAGTGCCTAAAAGCGTACATACGAAAATAGACTTAGTACGGAAAACGTTTTCTAAATACAAAATAGTCAAGAGCAGATTCCCTAAAAAGGCATGTTTTCACGGAAGGTAAATCTGGTAAGCACACCGTGGTAAGCAAATCTGTGATACGCAATTGGGGCTCGATATGGGGCAGAGGGTACCCCCTATTGTGTCTTCATTGTGTGCTTGGAATCTCAGGAATTCTTTTGAGGACTTTTTTTTTTTTGGGGGGGGGGGGAGTTCTATACAAGAGGAAAATAGTGTGTTATAGTATGGGAACATTGGGGGGGGGGGACCCCTCTGCCCCACATCGAGCAGGCTATAGTGAAATCGGCACCACTATTACAAAGGTCATCGGACCATGTTACGAGACCTCTCCCAAATGAAAAAAAAAAAGAATAACCAAGGTGATTTTAACCTGCTTAGAACTAAAAAAAGGCCGTACAGTATGAGGGAGATAATAATAATATTGCATTGCTGGTTCACAAGACAAACCAAAACTAAAAGAGCAATAACTGATACCACCTTCGTCTTTTTTTTAAACCACTTTTTTTCCCCAAAGTTCAGGCTGCATTTTATTCTATGTTGATTACCATCAGTTTACAACAAATTGGTTTCTAACCACGGGTTATAATGAGCAATGTACAGTGGAGATACAGTTTTGTGTTAGAATTATCATACGCAAAATAATGACGGTCGAGTTGTGTTTTCAGAGGGGGAATTCATCTTGATTCTCCTCTTTTTCTACTCTATTCTTTCAGCATGAGGCTGAAAGGAAAAATAGTCTCAGTGGCTTAGCCGGAGGTTGGGGGGGGGGGGGCAATGGGAGGAACGTGCCCCGGGCACCGCCGCCTTAAGGGGGCAATTCGTCCAGTTTTTTTGTTTTGTTCTATTTCTTAACTTCTTTTCTTTTTATACGAGGATGTTATTCATGTAATATCTAAACTATTGGTTAGTACAAATATCTCATCATAATTTCTCAAAGAGAAAGTGAGTGAAGGGGAAAACTGTCCTCTAACCTTGCCAACCCACCCCCACACCCCCGTGAGCCACGAACCCCAGCTTTTGGTGCTCGATATGGGGCATGGTGTATCACCCCCTCCCCCTCCCTCCATCTTCATTGTGTTCTTGGATTCTCAGGTACTCTTAAGAGGATTTTAGGGGGTACTTCTGTACAAGAGGAAAATAGTGTGTTCAAGTGGTGGGAACATTGGGGGGGGGGGGGGGGGCGCCCTCTGCCCTATATCGGGCATGGGATACTACGTTGCAAGCATAGTCTGGTCCCATAGCCTGGTCTGTTTTTTCTTCTTCTTTTTTCAAATAACTGATGTCAAAACAAATAACACTAAATCATTACGGTGAAATGTGAAATGTGAAATCTTGAAATGTGACTAATTCCAAATAATTGGAGTGAAAAACATGATACATTTTTTGTATCTACAACTTCAAATATCGTTGGTTCGGGTAATAACTTTGATTAAATTGGTCCGAGTAACCGTTTGCGTGATTCATTCGTGAAAAAAGGTTTGAAAATTAGAGTCGATCTGTTGTATCAATATCAGAGTCGATCATCGTAATTGACAGTTTGTAACCAACTGACTTATTATACCTTTCGTTACTAGTGTTAATAGTGGTAATGTTAAAAATCAACGTTTAAGAAAATGCATCTGCTATGAACACTTTAACAACCCAAGTGTCAGAATCGACCCGGTTCCGGGTCAAGCGCATGGAACTGACCCATTTCTGGTCAGTGTGACCTGGAATCTATGGGACCTGACCCATTTCTGGGTCAGTGTGACCTGGAATTATGGGACCTGACCATTTCTGGTCAGTGTGACCTGGAATCTATGGGACTGACCCATTTCTGGGTCAGTGTGACCTGGAATCTATGGGACCTGACCCATTTCTGGGTCAGTGTGACCTGGAGACATCTTATGTAAAATAAAAAAAAAGACCCAGAAATGGTAAAACTGACGCATAATCAAAGTTTTAAATCCGACATTTTAACCGGTTTCCGGATCAGTCCGACCCGGACATTGATCACTATACCCTGCAGTGGGACCAGGACGAGTCAATTCTGACCGGGGAGTTTTTAAAGTGTACAGCACACAGAAGTTTGCAGCAGTTTTTAATAATATAAAAAAACCGGTGCGTAAATCTAATAAGACAACTGAGACATTATGTCAATCTCATAAAAAAAAAGCGTCGCTTTAAACGAACAAACCTTCGTCAGAGTTTCGCTATAACGACGCACGCTTGCTGCCAGTATTCACGATGGTCAATATTTACTGAATGACACATAGCCCGTTTGTTTGACAAATTGCAGTTAACAAATTTATTTATAATCTTAGGCGTTTTCCTGCAGTCGAGGAATTTCATTACGAACCTTTTTTCTTTTAGACACGGAACGAAAACAATTCGTCAACGGTTAGTATCTTGTTTAGTCGGTTAATATATACACATGAGTTTCAGTCGGAACCCATTATCTCACGCTAACAGCATTTACGTAAAAACTATTTGCATCTTGAAATTATTTCGTGCCTGGTGCGTGATATTTAAAAAAAAGAAGTTTTGTTTGTGTTGAAACATGCTCATCTGTCCAAGATTAGGGGGCTATTCGGCAAATTTCCGTAGGCCTACGACGTAAACACAGGTGGAATTTTGAAAGCTACCGGTGTTTTTTTTATTTATTATTTTTTTTTTACAAAAAACCAGTGCGCAATAAGAAGAGTGTAATAGAATTTTGCGCATTTATGCTTTTTACTTTCGATCAGCTACATACACAATTAGCAACATTTTACAGTTTGTGAAGAAAGTGCGAACGTTACTTGTTGGTCAGAGTCGGAGACACAGTTAACTACAACCATACTGTGTTTATCCATTATTACGTGATGTACAACTTCGACATTTTGATACTTCTTGATATCACAAAATCTCTGAGACGAGAAAATGTTGGGAATCTGTCCCTTATATGTATGTTTATTTGATGAGGTGGTATGTCGTTTGGGGTGTATGATGAAATGTTTCGTTTATTCTATGTTTGTATAATTTTGGACAGTGACCCCAAATTATGTATTAAGTAAAACGTCTAACGATGATAGCTTTGAAAAGTGTGCAGCGCAGAGGAAGAGTCCTACCATGTAGGCACGCAGGTTTTTTTTCCAGCGGCATTTTAAGCAGAGTATGCTAAGCTCCAGGGTCAGAATTGACTCAGATTACGGGTACCAGGGAGCCTGACCCAGGTGTGGGTCAGGCTGACCCAGAATCTGGTTAACGAAATGGATTTTGACTCAGATTCTGCGTAAGTTTGACACAGTTTTGGGTCAGTTTGACACTGATACAGATTACGGGTCATCTACTGACCCAGAACTGGGGTCTGGCCACCTGCAACCCAGAATCAGGAGAATTTCTGCCCCGGGATTTTGTAATTGGCTAGCGTCTCCTAAAGACCCTCAGTCTGTAGTTTGAAAACATTCATTTGAGAGATCAATGATCGAATTAGCATGACACTACGTACATCTAATAAGTATTCAAGTTAGACTTGACAGGGCAAGCTAGTATATCCTACGTATAAAAATATCTTTCGTTGTGATTCTTCAAAGAAAAGCTAATATTTGTTTTCATTTGACTAAAATCTTCACTTTCTATAGAGGAATCCTAAACCTACGAGTACTTTTTAAAAGTTGTTTTTACAGTGAACGACTCTGCTTTCTTAAAGGAACATTACAGAATTGGTAAGACAAAACTTGTAAAATATACTTTTTTTATCACAGATTTACATAAAACTTACACGGTCTAATGATGATGATAGTAGAAAACATCCCTTGAAATATTTCTGTCTGAGATGCCATATTTGATGAGAAATGAATAAACTAATTTTCCGATTGGAGTTGATCGCTCAGTGAGCGTTTTATTCATTTGTTGAATCTATATGATTTCATGCAAATGTGTAATCGGTTTTTCACTATTTTTTCGTGACCCAGATGGCCAATCGATCTCAAACTTCTACAGGTTTGTCAGTTTATGTATATTGTGGATTACATAAAGTGCTTACACTGCCAGCAACTGTTTTGTTAGCAAAAACCAATTCTGTAATGTTCCTTTAAGTTTACTTTCAATGTGAAATTATAAACAAAGTTTAAAAGAATTTGTTGTTGTTGTTGTTGTTTACTCCTGGGTGAGAATTGAACCGGATCCCGGGTCCCAGGGGGGCTGACCCGGAAAGTGGTTAAAAAGTGGGATTTTAACTCGGATTCTGCGTCAGTTTGACCTATTTCTGGGTCATTTGGACACAGACTCTGGGTCACAATTTCGCTCGTCCCCAGCGCCTTGCCTTAAAACCAAAGGCGCTGGGATGGGCAAACGTATCAAGCACGCTCATTGGTTAATATTCAGTCCCATCATGCATCACACTCACACTGCAAGCACTGCACACATGACGTACTTCCTGAACAAGAATCTGTGCCAGCTGATTAGCCCTTCCCAGTGGTCCTGGATAGGCCGCTGGGGCCGAGCGAAGGTCACAATGACCCCGAAATGGCTAGGGCCCCACGGGACCCAAATCTAGGTAAATTTTGATCCGGAAGTTTTAGGGTGTATCTAAACTTAAAATAAACAAACTTGTTCTTCTTGAACCGTTTCGTTTCACGCGTTAAATTATAGTAGAACTGTGAAACTCGTGAAAGTTTAACTGTGAAACTCATGAAAGTTTAACAGTGAAGCTCTTGAAAGTTTAACTGTGAAACTCATGAAAGTTCAACCGTGAAACTCATGAAAGTTCAACAGTGAAGCTCGTGAAAGTTTAACTGTGAAACTCATGAAAGTTAAACTGTGAAACTCATGAAAGTTTAACTGTGAAACTCATGAAAGTTTAACTGTGAACTCATGAAAGTTTAACTGTGGAACTCATGAAAATTTAACTGTAAAACTCGTGAAAGTTTAACTGTAAAACTCGTAAAAGTTTAACTGTAAAACTCATGAAAGTTCAACTGTGAAACTCAAGAAAGTTTAATTGTGAAACTCATGAAAGTTTAATTGTGAAACTCATGAAAGTTTAACTGTAAAACTCGTGGAAGTTTAACTGTGGAAGTCATGAAAGTTCAACTGTGAAATTCAAGAAAGTTTAACTGTGAAACTCATGAAAGTTTAACTGTGAAACTCATGAAAGTTTAACTTTGAAACTCAACGTGGTATAAATAAATCTAAGAGCTGCAGTTTGTTATATACGAAAACGAGCTAAACGCTAAAATATCCTGAACTGTGGCTGCTGTGAGGTCAGTCCCTTTGCATGGCACACAAACAAAACTGTCCTACAATTCACAAGAATTTACATTAGTTTTCAAAGACATAACATAGCGGCCCTAAAAAATTAATTCCTGTTCTTTATGTATTTAACGACAAATATAGTTTTGATTTAAAAATAGGGAAAATAGATAACTAACTTGTGAGTGCCTTTTACTTATATTTTTTTTTTATATCTATAGCTAATCTTACTCCAAAAAATTTTCCTTCATGTACTTGACGAAAACTAAATATTTGATTTAAAAAGAGGGAAATATTTTACACCTGTGTGTGTCTGTGAATGATTCTGTTTTTCTGTTCATGTTTATCTAATAAATATAAAAGGTTCATATAGTTTCAAAAAGACACAAAAATAAGAAATAAATAAAAACAATGGGTCGTATGAATAAAAAGTAGTAAATACTGACAAGTACTAGCAAAAAGTAAAAGCATCAACTTCCAAGTAGAAGCATTCAGTACTAGCATCTTCTAAATTCCGTATGAATAAACTTATTCTTTTACTGCAAAGTATTCACTTAATGCTTTGGAGTAAATACTTCTTATATCTAGCTGTCTGCCATGGCTGAATGGCTCTTAACAAAAGGTTCCCTTTGTATTACAACTCCCATTCACTCTACGTACACACACACATTTGAATTAACAGAAACATAGAAATCTACAAGTCAGCCATGAGATTTTGCTTCTGATAACAATTTGATGAAGGTGACTCATCTGGATCCACAGAATCAAAGCAAAACGTTGCTGTTAGGCTGATGAAACGTCATAGTGTCTTTTAATTGACCAAAGCACAATTACCAAAAGTTAAAGTGGAACAGGAGAGTGCTATTTATAGAGAAGATGAGAGCTGAATACGAGCATCATATTTGGCTATTTAATTTAAACTTAAAAGTTCAAATAATATATGCACAACATTCTGTTGAAATGCATTTACTTTTTTCAAAAAAATTACTTCCTCTGATTTCATGAAAAAAAAATCCTTAATGATCAAGGCATACATTTCTGAGAAGATTTTTTTTTGTTATATTAACCCAAACGGTTTTATTTTATCCTCATCATAAATATTTAAAAAATGGTGTAAAAGCCATGTGAGTTTTTGTGTATTGTTTCTGTCGTGAAAAACTGTGCATGAGTCTATTCAGTATTTCAGTGGTGTGTCTCCTTGGGACATAAACATTTATCATGTGAGGAACATTCACAAACACTGTAATTTCTTCAGACGTGTCTTTACTTCTGTGTCCAAGGTAGCTCCGAGGCTACCTTGAAAAATGATCAGTACTTACTTGCATTTTGTAGTATTTTCTCCGTTTTATTCATACGGAAGTAAGTAAGTGCTAAAAAGAAAAGAATTTACTTTTCATGTAAAAGTAGATTCTTTTATTTAGTAAATTTTCCAGTAAAAGCTTTTACTTTCTTTTATTCATATGGATGGTAGTAAACACTTGACATTTTCAAGTAAAAGAAAATACTAGTTTTTATTCATACGACCCAGTGTTCTTGTGCGTTACTTTTGTTCTGTTTATAGATCAACCTTGCCCTCAAAAGCAAAAGCATTAATAGTGTCCGTGAGTCTTCGAGTTATTATTTGAATAAAGCTAAAATTACAGTTCTCAATTTAAGTTTGACAAATTATCATTCGTCAATTTGTGAAGGCGCTCCATGTTTTTATTATAAAGTCACAGGGTGAGTGAAAACCTGTTTCATCATCGCTTTTCCTCACGATGGCGGCTTGATGACGTCAACGCATAAGGTCTATTTTGACTGCCTTGATTGGTTGTTTGTTCTTAAACAACGATATATTGTTTACTCATATGAAAACAGTAATGATGACGTACGATGTTAACAAACTAAGACAAAGTTTTTTGTAACAATTGTGGTTAGGCAAACAGCCGAATATGCGAGACTATTTTGTTTTCATGCTTTGTAAAATACGACGTCTACAAAGCAGTGCTTTAGGAGTGTTCTTGTTTTAGATTACAACCTCAAACCTTGAAACGAACAAACTCAGTTGAGACTAATTTTTTAAGACACATTCTGAAGTTATTTTTGTATCAAGGATATTCATCCAACGTGCGGTGAATGTGTGTATTTGAGAAAAAGTTTTTTTAAAAAGGGAGAAAATAAAGAGGATGAACAGCAGTGGCGTACCGGGGGGGGGGGCACTCAGAACCCTCGTCCTCACTTATCCCTTCTTTCTTCTCAAATTGGATCGAACAAAAAGCACAGAAGAATGATTCGATAGTTTAAATAAACCTAAAATTACGTATTGGGTACCTGCTCCCCAACCCCGTCCCTTAAAAGAACGAATACTCTACTACTACTACTACTAATAAACAAATAAATAAAGAGATAAATCAGACGTAGCTTAATAAACAAACGCATTAAACAAATTAAAAACAAATTAAATAAACAAGACAGAAATAATAGTAAAATGTTTGGTTAAGCCACTGATGATGAGAAAGAAAGAAAAACATTGCTGAAATGTTATGTGAGTATGCAGGTTTTTTTTAATATCAGGAATACGAAAAATGGATTTTAAATTTTAAAAATCGGACACACTGTGCAAAGACCTTGCCGACCTTATTATTTGAGGTTGGTAAAGATGTATTTTTGACCGACTCCCGACCATCGTGAATTGGTTAAGGCCTTATTGAGTTAGTTTCATAGCGGACCTTGATTGGCGGTGTCGCGGTTTGTTCGACGAGTCCATTCTTAAAAAAAAAACACGGACCCTGAGGTATCCGAAGAACGACCCTCTCGTACAAGGACCGCAATTCATAATGTAATCACGAATTCACGAATAAACCTATCGAAGAAGAAGACCCCCCCCCCCAATCTTCATTCTGGGGCAAACCCATGGGGAAATCGGTCAGTCTTTTTGAACCAAGTCAGCAACGAAGGGGAATCGGAATGGATACCTATTTTTATTCCTTATCCACACAAACTTAATTACACTTTGTTTGGTTACCCGAGACGCTCCGTTTCAACCCGAATTAATTAACAAAGACGAGAGCTGTGCATGGATACGGAGGGCAATTGTTAAACCTTTACGAGCTACAGACGGTCGGTGGATGCCAGCTCAAAACATCCGAGCATAAACTATACGGTAACTGGGAAAGCATTTACGTAGAACCACTTTTACAAAACCCAATTGCGATTCCGCAGTGGGACTAGTATTTCGTTAAATTCAATTCGGACTCATGTGTTCAAGCGTCACATACGAAATGTGGACCTGAGAACAAAAGAAGTCCGCATTAATGGAGGGACTTGAAACTCTATGTCTTACACACGTCCACATTTTTAATTCGTTGTACTGTGTTCAACAACATGATTGTACGTGTTCAATGTACAATGTCTGCGAATCAACGAAGAGGGAACGGTTTGTCATTTCGTTTGAGCTCGACTAGAACATTGTTCGGTGGTAGGCCTATTCTTTCGAAACATTCAATTCGAACTCATGTGTTCTATGTACAATGTTTGCGAAGAGAGGAACGCTGTGCTCGTCTGGTGCGAATTCAACGAACTCTCACCTGCGCTTCATACTCGATTTACCGCCGCGGTTTTTTTTCTTCTATAAAAGGAATTGTTCACTTTCGCAATCGGGAAAGTGACCCTTCTGTTGTAATACGGTACAAGGGAAATTGTGCAAAAAACACTAATAAGGAAATATCTACAGTAACAATCTTACAAGTCCATCAATTATGAAGGAACAAGTGCTGTTGTCACCCAAGTTCTCCCAATTGGGGGCGGTTGATACCCACCCTCATTGGGTGAGATGGAGTTTAATCATTGCAAGGTGAACCTCGATATTAATGGTGTGAGGAATGTGTTTATTCATCCAACAGTTTTCCCGACTGAAGACCATTGCTATCAGAATTGGTAGAAGTTGGTTTCAACCAAGGTACAATATTGATCCCAATTTGGAGTTTGGATGACAAAACACCTGTGAGCTTAATCAACAGCAGCGCATGCAGCATCCACACCATGCAAATAAACACAACAGTATAGTCTGTGTTTTGTTTTGTTTTTTTTTAGACAGAGGAGGTTTGCGTAACCACAGAGGCAGATGAATACCCCCCTCTAGAGTTAGGAGGAGAGCTTACTTCTTGGCAGAGGATCGTCCTCTTGAAGGCCTCTCGGAACCTGGCCGACATGATGTTGTACAGTATGGGGTTGATGGTGGCACTGGTGTACATGAGCACGATGGACAGGTGGTAGAGGAACGGGAAATAGGCGTTGGTCAGCCCCTCCGACCACTCGTCGATGTTGAACTTGGGGAGGATCCGTATGACGTGGAAAGGCAGCCAACACGCCGCGAAGCAGCCTGCTACAAGGGCTGGTGGTGATTAAAATCACACAAACATGACATTACTACACATCGGCGGGTGTAAAGGTTACAAATGCACAGATTCCTTGACATAGGCCTAAAAAAGATACCAATCTAGCTAGCCAATGACTGCAGTAATTTTCCGTTTCTTTATGATTTTGTCTCTCCGGTCCCTTCGAATTAAAAACCCGTCGACCATTTTTTTTCTCAGATCTGTGTCCCAGACGTTAAATGCACAAAATGATATGAGAGGTAATTATAACATGACTGTAAAGCAACTGACTTTAATAATAGAACTTAGAAGATACTGACAAGAAGTCTTAGATCTCTTATACGCGAAATAGTATTGATAGTAAAACAAAGTAGTTTCAGGGGACCAGTCATAGTCACAGAAAGTGGTTTTTGGGGGGGTTGGTTTTCTGGGTTTGTTATGACGCCTCCCCATAAGCACAAGGTTTTCTTAGTAGTACCTTCTTTTGTGGTAACGCAAATTGAATCTAAACAGAATGATTACAGCTCTAGCTTCAAAAACAAGTCGTAGGCCAAGTCTGAATCGTTGACGGCTACAGCTATGGCTACGGCTACGGCTACGGCCCTACGTCTAGATCGCCGAGTCATCGTGAGTTGAAGTAATGGACGCCCTCAGCACCAGTGGTAGCCGTAGCCCGAGCCGTAGCCGCCTAGTCGGATACGGATTGATAAGCAGAAATCCAAATCAATGGTGCTAAAAAAATACCTCTTTAAAAAGTTGTTTCCAACCTTTTACTGAACCTGTTAATTTGGGGATAATTTTGTGATATCCGGTTAGCGAGGACACTTTGGTGCTTTTGGAGTCTTGCTAACCAATTGTGCTAAAAAATACCTCTTCAAAAAGTTGTTTCCAACCTTTGACTGAACCTGTTAATGTGGGGTTAATTTTGTGATATTTAGTAGGAGATGTACTATTGTTGTCGCTACTCACCTAACATTTTCACGATCTGTTTTCGGGATTTCTCGATCGAATTTTCCTTCTTGTCATTGTTATTGACTCCGTTTCGGTTTCGAGTCCGTCTGGAGTTCCTGCGCACGGCCACCTCCACGTTGACCCCGTACAGCACCCTCGCGATCAGCGAGTAAAAAATCGAGATCAGTATCATCGGGATGAGGAACAGCAGCGTCGCCGACACAATGTAAATGTAGTCGATGATGGACTCCCACTCCAGCGTGGGCATCTGGCAGACGGTCGTCTCGGCGATGCCCGGGCACACCTCGAACGTGTCGTAGCCCAGGAACAGCGGTATGCTCATGCAGAAGGAGAACATCCAGATGATGACGATGATCTTGATGGTGCGGCTGTGCGAGACGAAGGTCTTGGCCCAGATCGGGTGGCAGATGGCCATGTAGCGCTCGGTGGTGAACGACGTGATGCTCAGCACGGACGTGAAAGTACAGGCCTCAATGAGGAAGTAGCGCAGCCGGCACATGAAGCGGGTGTACGTCCACGGCCAGGCCTTGAGCTCGTAGGCTATCTCCATGGGCCCCGTTAGTAAGAGTATCAAGAGGTCCGAGAAGGCCATACTGACCAAATAACTCGAAGTTGTCTGCAGAATCCGGTTGCGTGAAATGACAACAATGGTCAGTAGATTTCCTATGATACCAACTACACATAGAAGTCCGACTACCGTAATAAACGGTATGACCTGGAGGAATGGATAGTGCTGGGGGTACATGATGTACATCAAGTTGCCGATCAGGTTTTCGCCCTGAATTTCGTAGAGGTACTGCGCGCATATCCCTTCCTTCTCGGCGAAGCAGTACGTCACGATGTCGTACAAGAACTCCGACGCGTCGGTGTAGTTGTGTTCCTGGATTGTCTTATTGTCCGTGAGGTACTCGTACGAGACGTTGCAGAGGTCCGGTCCGTTCATGCTGAACGCGGAATAGTCGTAACTGGGATCCATCTCGGTCGCCGATCGTTACAGAATCCAGTTCATCCACAAAAGTAAATTTCACACCAATTTTGGCCCCCCGGGGTTCAATGCACTGCAAGCTCCTCGTGCACTTATCGTTAACACACACGAGTACACTCGATGTGCCCTGGTTTGATCCAGTAGAATTGCTTCAAATCAATTCAAGATTCAATAAAAAAAAATTATGGCACTGCAATATTGTTTACAGCGTTCCGGTGAGTTGCCCCTACACTAAGAACAAAAAAAAAAAACAACCCGAAAGAAATAAGTGCACTTTTTGAAAAAAACACCTCATGAATAATGAGGTCGGCTGAATGGTATTCACGTCGTGCTCATCACTCCACGAGGTTTCATTAAGTAAAAGAATGGATCACCTCTTTCCCCCTCGCCAATAGACTCTCGCTAATTCTCGCCTGTTCCTGTGTTCGACCTGTCAGAGCTTCACCTCCAGCCCCGTTGCTCCCTACACAGCGTTGGCATTCTGGTCGTGCGCATCTCCAGGGAGCCACGTCTTAACACGAGAAGGTGCGAACACCAGTGCTAAGATCCGCTGTAATGGCTTTTTTTCTGTGGGTTTTGATAAAGTGGCCGGAGCCGAGGTGTGATGAGCCAATAAATTAGTGGCAGCTCTTGAGTGCCGAGGTGATGGCGTCACGTACCGCAGTCGCTCTTCTCGTTGCTTGACTGATTGATGCATAAATCTAGGGGGAACGACAAGGCACGATGTCAACAACGATAATAAAGATATCATGACCGTGTTTATAAATGCCATTGAGTCCAAAAAAAAACTTGTGGCTTGTCAAACAGAATTAACAAGATTTGTGTATCCAATTAGGAAAAACTGTCGGACGTGGCCCAATTCTAAATTTTAAGAATCCCTGTCGTCATCAGCAACTGTCTCTTTCATTATACATTTTTAACAAGAGTTTTTTTTTTTTTTTTTTTAAGCCTTGACGGGTCTTTTTTACATTGTTACATCACAGGTATGTCTATTATACACATTATCTAAAGAGGCTGCAATGTCATTCAGTTGTGATGCATTCACTTTCCAATAGATATTAGTCCTTATAATGATGCAAATAAATGACAAGTCTCTAAAAAAATTTAACGCTAAAACGGTGAATACGCCACTGTATTGATACGCTTCAAGTGCAATTTTTGTCAAGTTCAAAAACGTTCCATACGTCACATTTCAACTACTTATGATGTACGCTTCGTGAAGATAATTTTTTAGATCGTTCCTGAATTTGATGACTTGGCACTAAATTTCATCGTTTGATGGCATTAAAAAACTCTCTGAATGACGTCCCATTTGCTTTGATTTTCGATGACGATCACGTTTCAAATTTCGCTGTGAAAGAGTACCAACTAAAATGGCATTAAACACCATTTTAAAGTGAGGTTAGAGACTTGAATTTTTCTCCTTTTTCACGAGGACTTTATCTAATGAAAAATGAGTGCATTATAGAACTGATTTCGACCTTGGAGCCCCTCTTTAAAATGTGTCTCAGGGGGAAAACAGGTAATGCCAGTCAACCTCCTTTCCATAGCTGTGTTTGGTCATGTTGAGCCACTTTCCCGCCGCAAGCATGACTTGCACGCTCAAGTATCGTAATACTCGTTAGGTACTCAGCAGGGGAGGGGATGATACGGCATATTAATTATGGGAACGAGACTTGACTTTTCTTTAATAGTTTAAATTTTGATCACCAGTTTAGATGAGCAGCCATGGGTTTAAAGGAACGTTACAGAATTGGTAAGAACAAAATATACTTTTGATCACATATTTACATAAAACTTACACGGTCTAATGATGATGATAGTAGAAAACATCCTTGAAATATTTCTGTCTGGAATGCCATATTTGATGAGAAATGAATAAACTAATTTTCCGATTGGAGTTTATCGCTCAGTGAGCGTTTTATTCAGTTGTTGAATCTATATGATTTCATGCAAATGTGTAATCGGTTTTTCACTATTTTCTCGTAACCCAGATGGCCGATCGATCTCAAACTTCTACAGGTTTGTCAGTTTATGTATACGATGGATTACATAAAGTGCTTACACTGCCGCAACTGTTTTGTTAGCAAAAACCATTTCTGTAATGTACCTTTAAGAGCCCTTATGTCTCTTCGCCAATGCCTTCTTAGTAAATTTTCAAATCGTTCTATACATTCATAGTTTTACTGTGCTTTGCACATAATTTAGAAGAAAAAAAACATGACTCTAAGTTTGTTTGCGTATGGGTGTTCCAGCCACCGGTGGGTAAAATGAAGATCTGTCGAACAATGCTATGATTCAGAAGTCGCTGATCGCGGTTGGGTGCTCAACAACTGAACATACGACAACCCAAAACAAAAAAAAACAGATTTGCAAACTACTATTAAAATGCAATTCTAATCAAAACTCCCCCGAATCCATTCCTTAGCCTTCAGTCAAGACGCTCCGAGTATCTGGAAAATTAATAAGCTTAAAATAGAGCAGATATGTTCTTTTTAAAACCTAGATGCGTTTTGACTCAAGGCCACCCCGCATTCCCTCACTAATTCGATTTCATGTATGAGTGACCCGTTTGCCCGTACAGCTTGCCAATCAAAATCTGTCCTGGCACGTGAACTGGAAGGTGGCCGATCATCCTAAAATAATGCCCATGTTATTTGTTTTTTTTATCTCCAAGCATTGAGTCATTGGGCGCCCGCATCATCGCAGCACAGTCGTCCTCTTACAAACACAACCAGTGGGAAATCATTAAATTCACTTTTAACGCTTTGCTGGTCTCCCTCTCGTGCCGTGTATATTTTCTGTCCTGGACAACTATTAAACCATGCGAATAGCTGCACACGTCCTCGGATCAGCAGGAGGTTTGTTGTTGTTTAACAAGATAAAAGTGTCAAGGTAATTTGTCACGCGGAGAGAGTAAGTCCAGACTGTAAGCCGAGACCAGGACTGTCTGGGTTTTCACCTCTTGGCAAGAACTGGCACTAAAGGTAACACCATAGCGAAAGGACAAAACGAGACCAGAGCGCTCTCTACAGACAGAGAAATTTGGCGCTAAGCAAGGTTCAGGCCCATCCTAACAGATTGTTTTTGTTCCGTCCCAACTTATTAACAACTACCCCAACTACAGTTGAGTTTTACAGTTGGGCTGGCCCAACTATAGCTGGGATCCAGAGATCGTTCAATTTGCAGGGGACCATCAGTTCGGTCATGCTGGTAGCAGCTGGCGTGGGTGCATGATAGAGCATGGAGTAATAATATCTCATAGATTCTTATCAATTGCGTTTCGGATAGTTTTCCCCGTGATCATTATCGAATATCGCGTACAATGCAAGACCCGTCCTGAGTCAAGAGAAACTTGAGGATTGAACATTACTCTAGGGACCCACTGACTGACTGATTGCAGTTATCACTATCACATTATATCAGGCAGTCCCAACATAGTTGGGCCGTCCCACCAGATGTTACACACTGGTTCCAACTATAGTTGGGACGACTCTTAAGTTGGGACGAAACATATGCATATCAGCCTGGAGATGTATAACCAAACAGACATATGAAGCTAAACCACTAATCACAACTATCGTGCACGTTCTATGGTAGCTGTAGGGGTAGGGGTAGTAGGAGGGGAAGGGTAGTAGGAGGGGAAGGGTAGTAGGGGGAAGGGTAGGGGTAGTAGGAGGAGAAGGGGTACGGTTAGGGTTAGGTTAGGGTTAGGGTTAGGTTAGGGTTAGGGTTAGGGTTAGGTTAGGGTTAGGGTTAGGTTAGGGTTAGGGTTAGGATTAGGGTTAGAGTTAGAGTTAGGGTTAGAGTTGGGGTTAGGGGTAGGGTTTAAACAAAAGTTAGGGTTACCAGTTGAGAAACAGGGAACCAGTGGCAGCTACCACAGAACGTGCATGGCTGTGGTTCATGGTTTAGCTTCATACGTCTGTTTGGTTATATGCCTCATATCAAGTGGAGCGGGGAGCCAGTCACGCGCAATGCGATATCGGTCACTTGGCATGTTGATTGGTTACCGAGCTGTACGTGATGATGGAATTCGGTCCATTGGGCCTAATCAGATCAGTGCTTCATTGCGTGTAGTGTTATTAACCTATAAAAATAAAAGCTCACTGAAATGAAAGAAAGTAGTTCGGCCCGGTCAGGGTTCTCCTTGAACTTCCCAAACTTAATTGACCCGGATCATGAGTCCCACGGGTCTTGACCCATTTTGGGGGTCATGCTTGACCCATTACCCAGAGTCAAATCTGAGTGTATATTCCTATTATCATAGAGCAAGGCTAATACTATAAGGAAAGCACGTGTGTGTGCGTCAAATAATGTACCTGGCGCCCAATTCATAAGGCCGTTATACAGAAATTGATACTAACAACATTAATACAATAAGCGAATCAACGTAAAGTAAATGGCACTTCGGCTGGTAACCCATTCCCGATAAGCAAACCAATTGCTTATATGCGCTTTTCAGTATGGTCCATACCTTTAAAGGAACATTACAGAATTGGTTTTTGCTAACAAAACAGTTGCTGGCAGTGTAAGCACTTTATGTAATCCACCATATACATAAACTGACAAACCTGTAGAAGTTTGAGATCGATCGGTCACAAGAAAATAGTGAAAAACCGATTACACATTTGCATGAAATTATATAGATTCAACAAATGAATAAAACGCTCACTGAGCGATAAACTCCAATCGGAAAATTAGTTTATTAATTTTTCATCAAATATGGCATTTCAGCAGAAATATTTCAAGGGATGTTTTCTAATATCATCATCATTAGACCATGTAAGTTTTATGTAAATCTGTGATCAAAAAGTATATTTTACAAGTTGTTTTTCTTACCAATTCTGTAATGTTCCTTTAAGAATTGATGCAGTTACACACATTGCAAAAGAAACCTATTTTCATGATGTTTTATTTTTAAACGAGGGTCACATTTTTGTATGCCAAGTCGAGAGCAAATAAATGAAAGTAGTAAAAAACAAGCACGTGAAACCTTCCGCTTCATCGGTCCATGCATTCCGGAGGTAATGTCGAAATGAAAGATACGCACCGATAACGATTATTGCGGAAACGGATTCAGGAAGTATGGACGTGGTTTTTGTGTGTGATCATCCGACTTGAAGCGGACCAGTGCGGGTTCTGTTTTAAACGATAATTACGGCTCGAATTGAGACCATACTTTGATCTGATTTCCAAAGAGGTCACCCATCAATACAGTTCTGCTTCCCAAACTTGTCCTATACAAAAACATCTCTACAAAATACATATCTATAAAAAACTTGTTAATAAAAAACATGTTTATAAAAAACATGTCTTTAAAAAGCATGTCTTTGAAAAACATGTCTATAAAAATTGTTTATGTAAAAGACATGTCTATAAAAAACATGTTCTTTTGTCCAGTTTAAGCCATTGGAATGTTGTTGTTGTGGTTGTTGTTTATCTTGACTCATTTAAGATTTTTTATATACATCTGTTGATTCGCTTATTCGGCAAAAAATGACCAACGGTACAAAGCAACTGATGTACTTTTTTAAAAGAATGATAACGACGTTGGATGACTTTCGTTTATGTAAACCTTTTTGAAGAAAAACAAATTGGCATTTCGAAAAGTGGAACAGTACCTCGTCAAATCGTCAGTACCTCTGTCCAGTTTAAGCCATTGGAATGTTGTTGTTGTGGTTGTTGTTTATCTTGACTCATTTAAGATTCTTTATATACATCTGTTGATTCGCTTATTCGGCAAAAAATGACCAACGGTACAAAGCAACTGATGTACTTTTTTAAAAGAATGATGACGACGTTGGATGACTTTTGTTTATGTAAACCTTTTTGAAGAAAAACAAATTGGCATTTCGAAAAGTGGAACAGTACCTCGTCAAATATTTCTGTACCTTGTAAATGTGCGAAAAGACACCTAGTTCATTTTGCTATATGCGCGTTCGATTACGAGTTGCACAAATCTGAACCGACACACCTTTGTACACGGTCATCTGTTATGCCTTTTCACATTAACATGGTTAAGTGTTTGAGGGTAGGAGGTGGGGTGTTTGAGCGTGAAACTGGGCTTTCTGCTTCTTCACACCCATACACCCTCGCTTTGCTGAGATGCAGAACAAAGAGCCATTCCAACAGCTTTTTCCTCTCTTTGGAATTCCTTGCCTGGTGCATATTTCCCTTAATCCTTCAATCTAGACTTAAAGAGGAATATCAACTCCTACTAGTCTTAGGCTACCTTTAGCTCCCCCGAGTTATTTTTATCTTTTTAATGTTGTCTTCTTGTAGCCCCTTACCAAGAGTGGCTGTTTGGCCTTGTTTGGGGCGAACGTACATTAAAATAAAACAAAGTGAAAAGAAACATGTACAGGTATATAAATAAAAGGGAAGAAGTTAGTGATCTTTTCCCCTTTTGATGTAAATACAAGAACAAATTACATTACCTTGAAACAACTGGCGATGTTTAGGGTAGGGAAAATCTCACTCTGTCCACCGAATGACGACTACTGATGTCACTGGTCGTTCACCCAAACACGCGGGGCCTAATTGGCCAACTGGAGTTTTTTTTTAACTTGCAAGCGTGGCACCTGCAACCATGGTAACCTTTGATGCCAAGCTTGACCCTGGGTCATCCGGGGTCTTCGGGAGCTTCTTCTATTTCTGACAAGTCTTGTTGATGTCTTGTATGCCTGGGGGTGTCTGTGACGTCAGATGAATCTGAAATAAAAAAAATGAATTTTCAAAAGGTCAAAAGGTCAGCTCAAATGTACAAAAAGTAGTTTCGTATAGACCATGTTACATTTGTTTACAGAGTGGTGACCTCGTACATTATAACGCATTTCCTGACGGGCAAGATGCTACACAGGCTCAATGGGAAAATTTATACTTGGTGTCATAGTTTTCACATAAATTCAAAATTTACAAAAGCAACAGCTGTACAGCTTTTGAGATGTCCCCCCCCTTTCTTCATATCAAAAGTTCCATAAAACATAAGATTTGTTGTATTCTTCCATTGAGCATTGTACAAAATGTGCCCGCCGGAAGTCCAGGCTCTGTGGCTCTTTTGTCACAGGTCACATCGTCTATTGTATCTGCGAATGACAACTTGAAGGAGCTACATAAATGCATCGACAAATTGCAACCCAACAAAGAGGACATATTATATATCCGTTACAATTCTCTTGACCGTACAGTCTTTATGAAAGAACCTGCGGGGATCAAACATCAGTCTCCAAGTTGTTTAAACGAATACGGGTATTACATTATGTTTCATATATAAAACAAA
The DNA here is from genome assembly GCA_032158295.1 of Pycnopodia helianthoides. Classification (NCBI taxonomy): domain Eukaryota; kingdom Metazoa; phylum Echinodermata; class Asteroidea; order Forcipulatida; family Asteriidae; genus Pycnopodia; species Pycnopodia helianthoides. The sequence continues at coordinate 8,137,565 of CM063255.1, forward strand.
ATTGCATTATTTTTTTTTTTTTTTAAATATAGCAACAATTTTTCTTGTAATAATTACATGTCTTATTTCGGAAGATGGATTTGCTGTGTGCCAGAGAAGAGGGGCGTAACGAAAGTTTAACCGGAAAAGGGGTGTTAGCAGTTAATGTGGGAAAATCGTGTTTCAGGAAAAGCGCGTGGAAGTTTAATTGGTTTTCTGTCATACATAAGTCACCATTATAGGAAGGTTCAATTCTTCACAGGACAATGTTATTACGTCCTCGGTGGGTAATTGTGGCAATAAATCAGCAACAGTAATGCAATTGTTGTTGAAGAGTCCATTTTTATTGTTAATGACATTCTGTTGCTGGGACAAAAAGTACTGTGCCTGCTGTCGTTGAGCCTTTACGCCCACTTGCCGGGCACCAGACGATACTCTTCACCACGTGAGCTTTGACTTCTACTTATTCCTTGCATCCGTTAGTTTGTTTTCACCGGGAATATAAGTACCCTTAATAGAACATACAGGCTTCGTGGGGCTAGTTTTTTGGCTGCAAAAATAGACCCAAATGTGATCCTTTTAAGGATTTTTTCACTAGTCGGTCACTAAAAGAAACCATCAAATTCGTCCGATTTAGAGAAGTTTCTTTCAAAAAATCAAGGTCACATTATGGCAAATTTCCAGCTCTAAAGTGCTTCACGTTTTCATTTCTACTTTCAGCTCAACACAACTCAAACAGAAAAAGGACAAAACAATCCACGACATTGACTCACGGAGAAAAAAACAAATCCCCTTAAATTTAAAATCTCGACGCATAGCCCTTCGGGGGAAAAAAGGATCTTGACATACACGAGCGTCATCAAATACCGGCACGGTCTTCAATCCTCCCTCACATCAACCACTCTTATCTTGACGGCACCCGATTTGGATCAAAGCTGATGCACTTTTAAAACACCGACTTCCTCCGTATTGGTGCGATCAATGAGGGAAATCAAAGCGACCATCTCCAAGTACACGATTTTTAAAGAGTTGTTTTGTGGCTTGAAAAATAATGCTGCACGGAACATCTCAAGTGTCGGTTTTCTAGAGAAAAAAAAAGTTGTTTTTGTCGATTTCCCATTGATCACAACAAATGTGACCTTTGGGGAAAAACTCATTAAAATTAATACATATTTTGTTTTTTTAAAGATCTGGCGTACAGCTGTTCCATGTTCCTCGACAAAGTCTCTCCTTCGATCGAAGATCTTCTTTTGCTGTCCAATATCTTTAAAAAAGAACCGGCCTCAATCCAAAAACACAATTTACACGAACACTACACTGTGTCGGGAGTAGCTCTCTCCGGAGTGACGACTGGTACCTGTACTTCAACACGGTGTTTCGAATTAAGGCTCCATGCTAGGGGGATTGTACGCCAATTACCAACAGCGCCCATGGCACGTGTGTCGTGGTCGAGCGGTCTAGCGCATCGAACCCAAGTTTTCGCTCGTCCCAAGCGCCTTGCCTTAAAACCAAAGGCGCTGTGATGGGCAAACGTATCGTTAACGTTAATGCTCAGTCCCATGCTCAGTCCCATCATGCATCACACTCACACTGCAAGCACTGCACGCATGACGTACTTCCTGAACAAGAATCTGTGCAAGTTGATTAGCCCATCCCAGCGGTCCTGGATAGGCCGCTGGGGCCGAGCGAAACCCAAGTTCTGGTGGCTGGGCCATTGATGTGTGGGGTCGACTCCCAGACGTGACACTTGGCGTCCTTGAGCAAGACACTTCGGTGACTGTAATTGCTTCTCATCAGACAGGAGTACAGAGGGGTTATACCTGCCAAGGTACAGACTGTTGATGCGGATGATAAGCGCCCATTTGGCTGCTGGTGCTGCATATTCCTAAGGAGCTGGGAAACTTTTAGGAATGCTACGGGCTTAATGACATTGGCATGAATAGAAATTTAAGGCGTTTTTTTTTAAAGGCACATTTGTCTTATCATTATTATTGCATGATATAAGCTAAGTTGGTAATGCAAATTACAAATGACGGTTCGTACGTACAGAAAACGTTTTGCTGTTGATAATAGTTAATATATTTCTTTGAAAATGATTACCACAAAGTACATCGTAACTTTAAAGGGCCTCTAAACACTTGACGCATCACAAACCTGTTTATTCCGCTCCAGTTGCAGCAGCGACAGGGGGAACATTAATGTATTAGGTCATTTCAAGGTCTCGCGGTCTTTGTATCGTTGTTCTAGATCATTGCCATTTCCAAAGCGATTCATTAGCGCCATGAAAAGGTGGACTTGCGCGTAATTAGCCACGTTCCTGTGAATTAGTGTCCACCGTATACTGCCATTCATTACCGAGACAACAGAAGGACACAAATGACCTCGCTGTTTTCCAAATTTAGTTTGTGAAGATATTGGGGGGAAATTGACAAAAGCCCAGTCTTCAGAGAACATGTTCCAGTTTGCTGTTAATATTAATATGATATCGAAGGTTCAATTGGCAGTGCTGTGGTCAAGTACCTTTCAGTCGAGTATTTAAGGCACTGGACACTTTTTGGGTAATTACTCAAAATAGTTGTAAGCATAAAAACCTACTTGGTAACGAGCAATGGAGAGCTGTTGATAGCATAAAACATTGTGAGAAAACGGCTCCCTCTGAAGTAACGTAGTTTTTGAGAAAGGGGTAATTTCTCACTCAAATAATAAAAAAAAAGATTTCTAGCTGAAGCCTTTTATTATGCATCTGAAAGCACACAAAGTAATGCAACAAGGGTGTTTTTTCTTTCATTATTCTCTTGCAAATTCGATGACCAATTGAGCCCACATTTTCACAGGTTTGTTATTTGTTATGCATATGTTGGGATACACCAAGTGAAAATACCGGTCTTCGACAATTACCAAACGTGTCCAGTGCCTTTAAGTACTACCGAGTACTAGGGTGGCCGAGTAGTACTCGAGTACGAGTATAATTATAGTAAGGGCCATCGAGTACGGACACAAGTGACCGATACCAAGTTTTGCTGATATCCGAGTACCGAGTCGGAGTACGAGTACGAGTACTCTATAAAGCAAGCTTTAAAAGTATATTTGTGGGTACTCTAGATGACAACGTGTGCTTGTTATGATAACTGTCTTTTAAACATAAAAACATAAGAAACAACTTCATTTGAACTTTCCCCAGAGCTTTATTCCTCGATTCCTTTGACACAATTGCATACATTTACATTAAAGGCACTGGACACTATTGGTAATTACTCGAAATAATTGTTAGCATAAAAACTTACTTGGTAACGAGCAATGGAGAGCTGTTGATAGTATAAAACATTGTGAGAAACGGCTCCCTCTGAAGTAACGTAGTTTTTGAGAAAGACGTAATTTCTCAGTAAAATATTTGCATTGATTTTGAGGACCTCACGCGTGAGGTCTCGAAATCAAGCATCTGAAAGCACACAACTTCGTGTGACAAGGGTGTTTTTTCTTCCATTATTATCTCGCAACTTCGACGACCAATTGAGTTCAAATTTCACAGGTTTGTTATTTTGCGCATGTGTTGAGATACACCAAGTGAGAAGACTGGTCTTTCACAATTACCAAAGGTGTCCAGTGTCTTTAACGCGTAATAATTTAGACAGCCGTATTTCGGCCAGTTGAAATCAAGCCCGAGTACATTTCCAATCGAGTATCGAGTACATGACTTCGAGTACAGGTTATTTTTCAGTCGAGTATCGAGTATGGAATACAAGTAAGAGTATTTTGCTAGCCGAGTACGAGTACGAGCACTAGTACGAGTTCTTTCAAAACGGTACTCGAGTGCCGAGTACGAGTACTACAACACTGGTTATAGGGTTTGACTCCCACTCCCAAGGTGGCCGTGTTTTGTTTCGCTCGAGGAACCCGGAGAGCATGTGAAAATTGTGGAACTTTTTCATTTTCAATTTTTTTTTGTCATGTCCCCATGTTGAAACAAACATAATCAGAATTATTATTGAAAAAATAAGGTGAAAGGAAAAAGGTGGAAAATTATACAAATTTTTAAAAGTCTACATACTTTCTTAATGTCCCCAGGTTGATTAAAACATATTTGACAATGTTTATTTATCACGTAAGTGTTACAGTGAGAGAGGAAAAAAGGTAAAACATTATGGATTTGGAAAAACTCAATACATTTTTAATGTCCCCATGTTGATACAAACGTAGTTTACCTTATCATTGAAGTGTTTAAGTGACAGTGAACAATCAATGGAATGTAAATTTGTGTTCGTGTTTAATGTTAGCACACCTGTCGCATACTCATTCATTCCAGTTGTATTAAACCGTTTTTCCCTATAACATTTCTGTCAACAACTTGACATACCACGTTTTTTTCTTTCCATCATATGGATATTTAGCAAACTATTTTATACTCTCGTTGCGGTTATTGGGTTGATTTAAAAGTCGAATCAACTTCCCCAATCCAAACATTTATTGCAATTCAGTCGCATCGTGTCGATCAATCAATTTGGACCTTCATTGCAAACCAAATATGCCCGATCAATAATGTCCAACCCATTCTGTCCGTCAAACCAGTATTTCCAACCCACTGTCCAACAGGACATTAACTCCGACAACTGCGACAAACTATTTTGTCTGAACCAACCATAATGGCATGTTCGACACACTATGTTGGACTTATAGTTTGCGAGACATTACTTGTCTAAATCTGTTGTCGGACAAAATGGTCGAACAAAATGTCAAACCCGCCGGGTAGAACTCTCTGCTCTTGTTTTACAATGAAATTGTATTACTACAATAGAACGGTGTTTCTAAAGCCGTGTTCCCATTGGACTTATTTTTGCTAAAGTACCGCGACTTTTCTGTAGAATGACCCAGTTAAACCCAATGGGAACGCACTGACCTCCCTGTCAACTTACCGCGACCATGATGTAAAACTAACAGGCCGAATGAGGTCGCGGAAGACTTCCGCGCAGCCGCGGCAAGTTATCAGGGCCGATAAAATAAGTCCAAAAGTTAACTGTTCCGTTGCGGACTTTAAGTTCAGGTGGGAACGCACGATAGAACTACACCTAAATCCAGTCACGGTAACTTTCCGCGTGGCCGCGGAAGAAAAAGTCCCATGGGAACACGGCTTAAGAGAACGTTTGGCTGGTACATACATGAAGTTTGTTTCCTCATAGGGCCACACTGTGGTAATGACCCCAACTAATACGTTTTATCCGAAAGCCGACTTGTTATAAATGTGGTTAAGAAGCATCCTGTGAAATTAGTTCGTCTGAAGCACCTACCCCGTTGATTAGAAATTAGTAAAAGTTTATCGACAAATTTGACTTTCCAAAGAGATTCGCCTTTTAGAGATACAGATTTCCGTGATGTCCGTTTGTAAATGCTGCGGCCACAGTTGTGGCTGGTACCCGCTGTCACCTCGCAAAACGTGGATATGGATTCGACGTTCTTGATGAAAATACCGCGGCATGCAGTTTTTTTGCTGTTTTCTCAATAAGTAAACACTCTATTCAGCTGAAACTGTCACGTGACTTCAACTGTATCTTTATTGATAATCTGGTTTATATCAGCATTACGTTGACAAAAAAACAATCTGTGACCCTACCTTTCAAGTACATGTGCATCATTATTTTCTCTACTAAAGGGGGTTAGCTATAACAGACTTGTGCCAGGGGCCCCTTTTAAAACAATTCACAAAGATCGGTTTAAAGATAAGTCGGTGAAGAATTAATTGCTGAATATAAAACGTCGCATCACTCATTACAAACCACCGCGGTGGTGGTGGTACTCAGCTTTAAGACGATTCTTTGCAGTTCGCGAAATCGAGCCGCCTGGGGAAACCTAAAGAGATACTCTCCCCGTGTGACCGTTCAAGAGGTCTCGCCGAATTTAGGTCAGTTGAAAGCCTATGCACGTACCACCAAAGTGCAAAAGCAGACGCATTGCGCTTTTGGAGTAGGCATCTGTAAGGGCTCACTTATGTATACATCCAAAAGAGCTTTACATGATAAATCTCATACCTTTTATAAACACACCGGAGGCAGTCATCATTTCTTTTACAACCAGCCCTCCCAAGAGCTTCGGTATTTTTTTTCCTTAAAATTTGATCCATAATCCTGCCAGTCCAAAGCCCTTTAAATGTTTTTACAGACATCTTAACTCTACTATTGGCAGGGGGAGGGAAAACCCAGAAGCAAATTGTCCAAATTGTGACTACGTCTACAACATTGGAGCGGGGTGGAGCGAGCTGCCGTGTTCTACGTCTTTTTTTGTACAGGTACACTATTGGATCTTGTTATACGCAAGGCGTATGTAACATGCAGACAAAATATCCGAAGTGCTAACCATGCGTGAGAGTATGTCCCGCGTGTGTTTTTATTTCCCCTCCTGAAACTCGGCAATTTTATACAATTATTGGGAAAATTTGTTTGTTTACCGCTGAGCTCTCGCGGGTAAAGGGTGACCAGCACCCGAGCAGTGGGGGGGGGGGGGGGGGCAGTACGACCATTGGAATTAACCGACATCAAAATTCACCGACATCAAAAGGTCACCCTAGACCAAACATACTTGGCTTGCCTAAGGGAAGAAGCACACCGAACCGAGATCCATAGGACGTTATTTTCACACTACATGACCGGTAGTCAACATTCAATGTACGCATAAATGGAAATAAGAGATTTTTTTGTTATCAAATTAATTTGATACATCCCTTTTATACCTAGCAAGGAACAATTTGGGTTCACTTAATTATCATCAATGTTCCTTTCTCCCAAACTCTATATGCAACATGGTCTATACACACATCCATTCATTGCTCATACCACCACTGGTATGTGTACACAAAATAGCTTTACGCAAACCAAGGTTTCAGTAAAGGTTTCAGGCACTAAACTATACATAAACTTCGGCCAATCACAGTTTGGGTTGGTCAGCCACTCGACTAGGTTTTGGCAAGTTTTGTTGGAGTGTGAGGCCAATCATTGACAGTGATCTCACCAGTCAACCAATCAGTGGAGGCTATACATTGGCTTGGCTTTCAACACCCAATGTACGCATACAATGGAAATAAAGGAAGTGTAAACAAGAGAAGGTCTCTGAAGAGATTACATGTTAGTTTTAACATTTCTTTGTCGAATAGTTCACATTGGCAGTTAAACACTTAACAATGTTTGTCAAATGATTGATTTTCCACCTACTTTCCTACAACAGGCTGTGCAATGAAAACGTTAAGGTAATTTATATGCAAAACGAAATGCCAATTGAATGTTTTTTAAATAACAAATTTAATGAATTTGCAAACTAGCGTTTACCGTAATGCTCAATTTCCTTGATGAATTATGTATACTTCCTTTCTGTCACCGAAAATGCAATTTTGTCGTTGGTTTGGTTTCGTATAATTTAAGTGGAAAGAATATACCACTAGTAATTGACAAGACGGTGATTCGGAAGGTTCACATTAAAGTCGTGCTGCATTCAGATAACGACTTGAACACGAAGCACACTTTGATTAAGATATTTTGTTGAAATAGAAAGATCTTAAGCTGTATATACTCTTAAAACCTCCGGGTCAGAATTGACCCAGATTCGGATCCAGTGGAATCTGACTCCTTCTTGGGTCAGTATGACCAAGAATCTGTGTCAGAATGACTCCAAAATAAAATCCAAAATTATGTAGAATCTGAGTTAAAATGGAATCTGACTCCTTCTTGGATCAGTATGACCAAGAATCTGTGTCAGAATGACTCCAAAAGAAAATCCAAAATTATGTAGAATCTGAGTTAAAATGGAATCTGATCCCCTTCTTGGGTCAGTATGACCAAGAATCTGTGTCAGAATGACTCCAAAAGAAAATCCGAAATTATGTAGAATCTGAGTTAAAATGGAATCTGATCCCCTTCTTGGGTCAGTATGACCAAGAATCTGTGTCAGAATGACTCCAAAAGAAAATCCAAAATTATGTAGAATCTGAGTTAAAATGGAATCTGACTCCTTCTTGAATCAGTATGACCAAGAATCTGTGTCAGAATGACTCCAAAAGAAAATCCAAAATTATGTAGAATCTGAGTTAAAATGGAATCTGATCCCCTTCTTGGATCAGTATGACCAAGATTCTGTGTCAGAATGACTCCAAAAGGAAATCCAAAATTATGTAGAATCTGAGTTAAAACGGAATCTGACTCCTTCTTGGATCAGTATGACCAAGAATCTGTGTCAGAACGACTCCAAAAGAAAATCCAAAATTATGTAGAATCTGAGTTAAAATGGAATCTGACTCCTTCTTGGATCAGTATGACCAAGAATCTGTGTCAGAATGACTCCAAAAGAAAATCCAAAATTATGTAGAATCTGAGTTAAAATATCATTTGTTAACCGATTTCCGGGTCAGCCTGACCCCAACTCGGTCAGCCACCCGAGACTCGAAATCCGGGTCAATTCTGACTCACCAAAACACAGATGCCTTCCACAGGAAAAAAAGGTACTTTGAAGGATTTAATAACTTGTCAAGAATGTGAACATTAAGACAAAACCTTTATTGACGACACCAACCCGACATCTCAGAGGTAAACATGGTGATGAACCAATGAAAGACGAATGTACCGGATCGGCCAATGCACAACCACGGTTTGACCTCTGCGCGAGGGTGCCCTACGCAAATGACGTCATGGTACGTCAGGGCTACTTCTTTGCGTACATTTTGTACTCCCCAAAAATGGTGGACAGGATAGGCACGTGTATAAGTGCACTGCGCGTTTTGAAATTGGTCAATAGTTATTTGTTTGTTTGTTTGTTTTGTTTTGATGTAGTCGTTTTGAGATTTGTTTTCCCCCCTTTTTTTTTTACAGGATTTGTTCTTATTTGAATTTGATGTTTTACTTTCCATAAAGACTACTCAGTTCTTGGCCTGACAAACAATACAATTTATTGTCCAAGGTCGAGTGTGTGTTTTTTTTTTTTTTTTAAACAAGATGACGTAATAGGCTATTAACATAACATTGCATGCAAACAGGTCAATGTATAAGTTCCCTGTAAAATGCATCAAATAAATATACCGTTCCACCCTTACACCTTCACCATGTTTGCTCTAGTATATTCTAATATAACAGAAAAGTAAACCCGGTGAAGCTGATGTAGCCTGTTCAGTGTGATCAATGTATGCGTAAATGTCCGAAACATAACCCGACAGTTTCTACACGTTGCTAGTTACACCAAACATTAAGCCAAGCTGGCTTGCATGCAAACAGACAGATGGCTCTACTGTGAAATGTGACGGTACACCGCAATACGATCCCTACAATGACATATAAGAAGAGTTGATTAAAGGTGTCGTCAATGTTTGGAAGTTTATACCAATTTGGTGTGTCTAAAAGACACCTATACTAAAAAAAACAATCTATATTATGAACGCCTATAATTACAGTGTTTTCCCCTGGCGTTCAAGCGTGAGTATACCACTGCTCTACTTTTAGTGACCGCCTCGCTCATTTTGCCGATATAAACATCTGTGAATATGTGCCGTTTTGGAAAGACCAATAAATAAATAATTATTTGGCGTTATCTATGACCATTTTCCTCGACCTCTATGCATCAGGAACTCACATTTTGGATTATGTAGATGTAATCACCGCTCACTTGTGCCAGCGCTGCGTTCGTGTCAGTTTGCGGGCTATGTAAATGCTGCCTCAATCATCAATTCGTACTTTTAACACCTTCCTCTGAACACACTGGCTATATATGAAGATTGAACGATTGAACACAATATTTACAAGCTAGGCCAGTAGTTCATCTCCCACAATAAATAAACGATTTTGAAAAACAACCCACGCTGTCAATGAATACTCGATGAATGCATATATCTATATTTCAACATTTCACATTACACATCGACACAAAAGACCAACCCAGTCAAAATGTTATACGGACACCCAATGCATATGAGGTCAACATTCCACTTTTGCTTGTAATTGTACAGATGAGGTGGCTATTAAAAATGCGGCACCACGTGGAGGACTACGGCTACTAAAAATAAAACACTTCACAGTTTCTGCACTCTTAAAAAAAAATGGGTAACGAAAGACCAACAATTAGACCAACGTTGGGAAACATACCAACTGCCTTCGGAATTGGTCTTTTGTTACCCAGCGAAGTTGGGTAGTACCATTTACCATAAAATTGGGCAAAATAGTTACTCCCATTATTGGTAACTCATGATTAGCCATTAATTGGTCATAATAGTTTTACTCTTTTGTTAGTCAAAATAATTTTGCTCTTTTTTTGGTCAAAATAATTATGCTCATTTGTTGGTCAAAATATTTTTTCTCTTTTTTTGGTCAAAATAATTTTGCTCTTTTGTTGGTCATAATAATTTTGCTCTTTTATTGGTCAAAATAATTTTGCTCTTTTATTGGTCAAAATAATTTTGCTCTTTTAATGGTCAAAATATTTTTTCTCTTTTTTTGGTCAAAATAATTTTGCTCTTTTGTTGGTCAAAATAATGTTGCTCTTTTATTGGTCAAAATAATTTTGCTCTTTTGTTGGTCAAAATAATTATGCTCATTTGTTGGTCAACATATTTTTTCTCTTTTGTTGGTCAAATAATTTTTGCTCTTTTGTTGGTCGATACATTTTTGCTCGTTTGTTGGTCAAAGTATTTCTGCTCTTTAGTTGGTCAATATATTTTTGCTCATTTGTTGGTCAAAGTATTTTTGCTCTTAGGTGTAGTTTTTTAAATCAGTTTTTGTGCACAAATTCATTTGTAACTTCGTTCCTTTGGGAAGGGCTGTTGTTGGGATCGTTTGTTTTTTTAAATAAAAACAAAATACACTTTTATTCAACTCTGATTGAACAATAACACCATGAAAGAGATTAGGGAGGGAGAAGAAGTCAGCAAATAGACACTAACGCTACCCATTCATATCACTCAGTGTATTTTTGTTCAACTGAAACACTCTTGTGTGAACAGATTTGAACTGTACAGTACTATTTCTATGATGGTCACAACCCAATAATAACCTTGCATAAAGCAATTGGGGAGTTGTGTTTAGCCATAAACACTTCTGGTAAAGGTAACCGAAAAAATGGGGTTTGTTTGGTGAAAACGAACATTAACACAACTCTTGCGAGCAGACAATGTAACAATCTCTTCTTGGAAGCAGTGTTGGCTCTGAAAAGAGCCGGTTGGTTTTGCCAGACCTGTTATTAATGGTTCAAACTGCCAGTGACGAAATCTTCGTGTTGCAAAGTCAATCAAGGTAGCAATCCAAGGCTTTCCTGTGTAGATAATGCCTTTCCCCCTTCAACAGACCGTTGTTTCTCGAACAGAATAACTACCACAAAGCCAAAATTCTCTCTTGGCAACTTTGGTAACATGAACACCAGACATCAACGACCTGCAACATCAGAATGACGTCCACCCCATCGCTCTTTGATTGTGATTTGTGCCTGCGACTCGACTTGCGTGTCCAAATGTATGGTACACATTGCATTGTGGGTAAAATGTTTCCACGAGGAGAAGTTTACCCAATTTTCAGTTACTTCTTACCATTTGTTGTGCAAAAGTTACACTGCTTGAGGTTTAAAAAAAAAAATTGTACTACCCACTTCATGAGACTCTGATTTGAGACTCTGTGTTATGCTATTTAATTTCCATACCCAATTTTGGGTGCTGATGTATTACATTTTCCTTGAGTATTTGTTTTATACAAGTAAGGGGTAAAACGAAAATTGTCGTTTTACCAAAAATTTACCAAACAATACTAAAACGCTCAATTTACCCAACGGGGATGACAGTTTATTTGGAACAATTCCAAGATTTTCGAAAGCGCGCGAATATTACGTAGGTTTTACGACTGCATCTCTGCTGCATTATACAACATACATATGCCTTATCACCTAGTTACAGAGGATCTATCTCAAATTGGTCTATGGGAACATCAAACTAAGTTGATTTCTAGGCAAGTTTCGGGCATTTGGATTATCCAATAGGCTAACCATGTCGAGTTTCTCCATCAAGTGTTACTAGTAAATAGGGCTGTTCATGCCGGTGATACTTTTATTTTTTTCCAAGTGGTATGTTGTTGGTCATATTATAAAGAACCAATGATTTTCTCAAAGATAGCTGTTAAGTCCAATGATTCACCAATCATTGGGGAAGGTTACTCATTGGATTGGGTTTTTGGACTAACCCTATAAGGGCTAAACCAATAATAGGTTCAGCTTACTCAAAAAAAGGGTTAAAAACAAGATTCAGTGTTGGTTAAATACGTTTAAACCAATATGATGTAGAACAAGAGACCATGTGTTGGTTGGTCTAAAGGTAAAACCGAGTATCTTTTACCAAGGGATGGGTGAAAGTTTTTGTTCAAAATGACCAATTACTAGGGAAGTTTTAACCATCATGGTTGAGCTTATTGCAATTACCCAATATTTGGTTCGAGCTTACCCAAAACAAAGGTTACAAACAAGCCTCAATGTTGGTTAAACACTTTTAAACCAGTATGATGGAGAACAAGAGACCATATGTTGGTCTAAAGGTAAAACCAAGTATGTTTTACCAGGTGATATGGTTAAAAGGTTTTTCCAAATGACTAATTACTAGGGGAGTTTTAACTATCAGGGTTGGGCTTATTGCAGTCACCAAATAATTTGGTTGAGCTTACCCAAAACAAAGGTTACAAACAAGCCTCAATGTTGGTTAAACACTTTTAAACCAATATGATGGAGAACAAGAGACCATATGTTGGTCTTATGGTAAAACCAAGTATCTTTTACCAAGTAATGGTTAAAAGTTTTTTCTTAACGACCAATTACTAGGGAAGTTTTTACCATCAGGGTTGGGCTTATTGCAGTCACCCAATTTCACGTTTAGATTAACCAATAACAAGTATTTTTAAATTGACCAACTCAATTCATGTAAGTTGGGTAAATATTTCTAACTTTTACCAATAATGGGATCAATACCGACCAAACGTTGGTCAAAATGACTTTACCAAATAATTTGTACCCAACGTTTTTAGAGTGTGCAGAAGCTGGAGTCAAAAGATATATGCCAAAGGGGTACATCTTAAATCCAATTGGAAGTATTGAAAGAAAAGTGATGACATATTTCCGGATGATGTTTTGTCTTTCATACCTACATGTGTTTATGTAAGTCAGTGTTGTGATAGTCTGTTGGTGTGTTTGTATGTTGTTTGTCTGTCCGTAGGTATATACGGGAACAAAAGCTTTGCTTCCCCCTGGCCTAAATGTTGTCCTGTTTGTGATTATGAAATAAACTTCCGTGCTAATTGTTATTGTCTTTACTACTTCTCTGGTTTGCCATTATACATTCACTGTCAAGTACCTTAACTTTAACGATGTACACAAATGTAACTTCATGGCAACATTGAAATAAATGTAATGTAATAATAATAATTATATGCTTTGAACTTTACAGAACCTAAGTTAAGTGGAGTTACAGTGAGAAAAGGGTATACTATTTATATCAGCATATTAGGAAATATCGTCAACATTTTCACAAAGAGCCACCAAAAAAGAAGAAGACAATAATAGCCTATTAATATCTTACAGAGAACAGAGCATTGTTATGCTTGAGGCAATAACAGTGATGGACAATCTACCTCCATTCCTAATTGCACTCCAGACAAAACCGTCGTAATGAGTAGCTTTTTCTGACAATCTTAAAGGAACATTACAAAATTGGTTTTTGCTAACAAAACAGTTGCTGGCAGTGTAAGCACTTTATGTAATCCACCATATACATAAACTGACAAACCTGTAGAAGTTTGAGATCGATCGGCCATCTGGGTCACGAGAAAATAGTGAAAAACCGATTACACATTTGCATGAAATCATATAGATTCATTGAATGAATAAAACGCTCACTGAGCGATAAACTCCAATCGGAAAATTAGTTTATTCATTTCTCATCAAATATGGCGTTTCAGACAGAAATATTTCAAGGGATGTTTTCTACTATCATCATCATTAGACCGTGTAAGTTTTATGTAAAATCTGAGATCAAAAAGAATATTTTACAAGTTGTTTTTCTGACCAGTTCTGGAATGTTCCTTTAATTAGCCGTAAACCCACACACAGCTCGGTTAATTAGCGTACATCAACGAACTCCACATAAAGACAATATTGGCAATGACCAAGTTTCATGATGAATGAAGCTTGTCCCTCAAGATAGACCATCACACACAAGCCCCAGCTTACCTGTTATTTTGTCCAGAGAAGAGGCAACAGGAATAGACAGAAGGTGTTTAACTGAAACCCCGTGAGTAGGTACAGCTCAGTCATCAGTTGGCGTATACATAGGGAATACCAATTTCCACAAAGTCAACCACAAACAGTCAGTATACGTGTTTTAAAATCTCCCTTGTTAAAACAAACCAGCAAAGCGATGTCACGACTAGAGTTCCTTCGAACATGACAGTTTGCGTATTATATATAAGGCGTGGGGAACATCATTCTGCAAACGTATCCAGCATAACAGAAACCCAGAAGCGATTTAATGGGTCCCTTCCACTGAAGGGACTTTCGAAACGCGTCTGCAAACCTCTCTTTCTCTATAAACTCCTCTTCACAACAGAGTCATCCCGAACGCTCTCAGACCATCACCAACCTGCGTGACAGTCTATTCACAAAATGCTGTTGGGTAATTGTGTAACATGTATAGCCTACAGTCAATCCACAATTACATAAAAGTGAACTATCAGTACAGCAGCACAGTCGAGTATAAAGTGAAATACAGAATGTTGTATTGTTGGCAATAGTTATACAAAAGTTCGTTGGAGCGTGCTTGTAAAGCCTAAGTCGTGATGGCGACAAACACTAAATCCGCCTTTCCAAAGTCATTTTAATCATCTATAATCGGTTGTGGGATGGTTTATCAATGAGTGACACGGTTAAGTTACAATATCACAAGGTGATATAGTTTCAAAAGATATGTATTTCAATAAAAGTTGCTGTATATTATAGTTCAACCCAATATCAGAAATGCAGCCTACACTGCAGCCTATATTACAGCCTACATTGCTCACTGAATGCAGATATACACAAACACACTGTGCTCATTTTGAATTGAAATAAAGGTTGAGATTTGAGGCACAATGTTTTTCTTTTTTTCGACTAGTGACTCCGGGTCAGGCAGCAAACTATAAACAAATCACCCCAAAAAACAAAATTATAATTTGTCATTTGAAGTTGGTTTATTCATCCCGACATAAATTATCTCAGGATGTCTTCACATACGTTGATGGTGTCATCTTCCTGCAGTAAATATTCTCAGGATCTCAACATGTTTGAAATACGAAATAAACATAATGAAAATATACATTGAATCTCAACATGTTTTTGTCATATTGTAAGCTGGGAAGGTGTTGCATTCTGCTCTACCAGCCAGGCTCCTAGTGGATGATACCCATGCCTACATCCTTACGGACTGTGAAGGGGGTAACCCTGTTTCAGCTCCAGTAGTAGGTGACAACGTGCCCCTGGTGACAGTTGACTTGGGTCGACAGCCCAATTCAGTTAAGTGTAGCCCTCACCTTGAAGTGGCAGTTCGGCCTTGTGAGTAAGGCGATATCTTATGAAAAAATAAATGAAAAAAAAAAAAAAAAAAAAAAATGTCGGATGACATTTCCAGAGCTCCGTAGCTTCATGCTATTATGAGTCTTTGCATTGGCCGCTGTTGTACACACTTCACAAATATTACAAAATTGTAGTATTGCAAAATTGTGATTCAATGTCAATAGAAAGATTATTGCTACGTGACATATTCATCTATTTCAAACCCTCTCAAACTTGATTACGGGTTCCGCCATTTGGACTAAGCAAACAATGTATATATGTTTATTTCATATTTTACCAGGGGGTTTTGCAGAGTAGTTCAACCAGTTAGCATGGACATGATTTAACGAAAAAGTGTCACAGTTATTTATACGCATTCAGGAGACTGCGCTGGCATTCAGGAATGAAACAATTTCACGCGTCTGAAGATCGAAACGTAACTATAATGGTCTGTCTTCGTCTTAGTTGAATGACATTTTAGACCAACTTGGGGGAAAAAAAATGACTCAAAATGTTATAAACATTTCAACAACCCCACGCTTAAAATAATATTTACGTTTACTTAAAATATCCAGACAATCGTTCGATATTCCGATGAAAGCAATGCCTTTTACGAAGAGTCACGTTAAATTTTCGCCTCTGTCTTGAAAAATTAAAACAGATTATTTCCGTAGCAATTCAGTGGCAATGGTGACAAACGGCCGGACTCAAGAGTTCACGCTTCAAGGCATGATGCAACGTTTGGTTTTCACCGACAGAGGGTAAATTTAATTTCTTTGCATTTTTGTTTTATTCAGTTGACGGTATTTTGCAGCTGTGTCCCTTTGCGAGGTGGTAAACCAGATCATTCCCGCGGCTTCTGGTATCGCTCAGCGTTATAATCAACGCCGTAAACAAACAAAAAGAAAAAGATGGTTCTAGAACGAACTTCATAATCGGTAAGCTTTCAGACTAAAATTAAACAATCAAGTTTTTCATCCTTATACCAATCCTGTACATTGCCTTTAAACAAGTCTTTGGTTGCCGAGAAAAATCTTTGAGATAACAACAGATGGGTCCCGATCTGAATCCCAATTCCTAATACGTATCAGAGTTCCCAATCATCCAAACGAAACGACAAAACCACTTGTTTCTAGTCTGCCTCCGAAAAGGATAACTGCATCTGCGGGATTCGTTTGACACGCAAGAATGCTGAGACAATAAAAGTTCTAGCTTCATCTTCATTGGGCGTGGCAACGTTATTCCGGCAGATGTGTTATACATTCCAAAAACTAGTAGCCTAAGATATATGTTGAAAGTTTGTTCAAATTAAGGCTTATATCGTGTATGATTCATTTTCGCTCTTAGAAAGATGTATGTCTGTGCATTAGGTTTTAGTTTACCCGTCATACAACAAATGGTGAACATTTCATCCAATGAAAAGGTGATCTCGTTCTTAAGAATGGCGGTTTACGTGCAAGAGATTTTGTGTTTTCCCGTTTATTTCGATTCGGCAAATACAAGTAAGAACCGAGTATGGGGTTCAAATTTTCTCGAATACGGCATCATTTCTGAAGGAAGAATGCATTGGGTATATATCATATATCTTATATATCTTATATTCGAAACTTTCAGATCTAACACTAGCATCTTTTTTTTCAAAACTTTCAGATCTTAAACTGTCATCTTGATTTCGGTTTTTAACACAATTCTCAAAATCTTTACGAATTTCCAAGTGAAAAAAACGTTTTAGTTTCGCAATTACACTAATTAGCACAAGAACAATTTCACAAAACTAACAGCTTTGAGTTCACGAACAGCCACACTTTGACTTGCCATTTCTTTTACATTGAAGCACATACCGCTGGCACGGTGCCAAAAACGAATACTCGCCTTTTTTTAGCTTTCACGAAGAGACACTTTGTATGACCTAGAAAACAAAATTGAGTTTTCACAAACATACACTTTCGTCTACGCAATGGTTTGTACACGACGCGCTGCACACACACTTCGTTCGCGCAGTTTTTACGAAGAGACACTTGCATTATACATTTAAATACTCATTCATTAATTTACTACTAATGTCAAGGTTTAAATGGCAAACAGTGTCCTAAACAATGATTTCAAAAAATAGTTTAAACTTCAAACGCGATTTTTTCTCTAAACATGAAAGTTTGGCTGCAGGAACTCATGCGTCTCAAACCGTGAAAACGGTGACGATGCGTCAAACTGACGTATAACTCGAGTTAAAGTCCCTTGTTGGCAACCAGTTTGAAGGTCAGTCTGACACAATAATGGGTCACGCCCCCCTCTAAACCCCAAATCCGGGTTAATTCCGACCCAGGAGTAGACAATCGATGATACAATTATGCTTCAAATAAGGTCATCGCACTCTCTATGACCAGTAAGTATAGGCTGTTTCGACAGATCCCACCATCCATGTCCTAATCCAATACCAAGTTGCCAAGGCAACAACGTTATAAACATGCAACGACGAATCATTGGATGATGCTGCAACACTTCCCGCTCTTGCGCTCCAACCATCAGAGAATAATGTATTATTAAAATTAGTACCAAATTGCAAGATCTTAGAAGCGTAAAGAAACGGCGGATGGGAGGGGGCAGGGAATCAGACCATTACGGCGTAATTTATTATTCACACTATTTCGTCATTGTCGACAGAAGAGTACAGTGCCAAAGGGATATAGTACACCATCAATTTACATGCGATTTGACATTAGTTCTCAATAATTACACAAAATCATTCCCACCAAAAGTCTCTAACCCACGCATGTACCCATTTAATCCCGGCTGATGAGTTCAAAACTTCGGGATTCAAATTACTCCAAAATTGACAGTTTTTCCCGTTCATCACCAAAGTGCATGATATTGACCCATCCTCGCCTTGTTCCGAAACCAGGAAACAACTGTAGACGGATGTTTGGGAAAATGCGTGGCTGGCAGGTGTTGGCCCCAAACTGCAATCAAGACTGTGCACATAAACCTCGATTGTGAAAACACATTATATACAGAAATGCCCTTGAAACACAGGCATAAGTGGGATGAGTTTTTTTTATATTTTTTTATATATAAATAAATGTAGGCTTTGAAGTCGGCTGGGGAGCCTGAGCATGCGATACAGCTATGCAATGAATGTGTTGTTGATCTTGTATTGTCAAATCGAAATGTGAACTGCAGGAACAAACAAGCCAGAACCAAAGAGTCGATATTTGTGACCTACTACAAACAGGTACAATTCAATCTTATTTTGCACTCACACACAAAGTAGCTTTTTTGCAGTGTCTGTGAAGTGTTACACGCTGAGGATCCGAGCCACTATGGATTAATAACTTACTGAAATACAAGAGAGAGAGAGAGAGAGAGAGAGAGAGAGAGAGAGAGGAGAGAGAGAGAGAGAGAGAGAGAGAGAGAGAGAGAGAAGAGAGAGAGAGAGAGAGAGAGAGAGAGAGAGAGAGGGAGAGAGAGAGAGAGAGAGAGAGAGAGAGAGAGAGAGAGAGAGAGAGAGAGAGAGAGAGAGAGAGAGAGAGAGAGAGAGAGAGAGAGAGAAGAGAGAGAGAGAGAGAGAGAGAGAGAGAGAGAGAGAGAGAGAGAGAGAGAGAGAGAGAGAGAGAGAGAGAGAGAGAGAGAGAGAGAGAGAGAGAGAGAGAGAGAGAGAGAGAGAGAGAGAGAGAGAGAGAGAGAGAGAGAAAGAGATAGAAGAGAGAAGAGCAAGAGACCCCAGAAAGAAAACCAAACAGGAGAGATAAGAGGACAGACAAAGAAATTCGGAGAGGGATTCACCAGATAAGAAACCCATACATGGAGTAGAATAACAAGTGACAGACGAGAATGGAAATTGCGTGTAGGAGGGTTATCCAAAGAACCATACAGACTGATGATAAGGAGCAGAGAAATAATAATTGCTGATTGTGTGATTGATGACCAATGCGATCTGATTACTGTGGCTAGCGAAGAAACTGATATGTAGAAAAAGATGAAATGTTCACCCGTCCGTCTTAGTTTGTGTTTCTATTAAGCAAATCATGAACGTGCAAACAAAAAACAGACATCATTGGTAGAGCGACATTGTGGGCTTTCCCCATGTGTTTTCTATTGTGCATTTTCTTTAATCTTTCCTGTTAAAGGCACAAGACACTATTAGTAATTACTCAAAATAATTGTTAGCATAAAAACTTACTTGGGAACGAGCAATGGAGAGCTGTTGATAGTATAAAACATTGTAAGAAACGGCTCCCTCTGAAGTAACGTTTGAGAAACCAAGCATCTGAAAGCACACAATTTCGTGTGACAAGGGTGTTTTTTCTTCCATTATTATCTCGCAACTTCGACGACCAAATGAGTGCAAATTTTCACAGGTTTGTTATTTTGTGCATATGTTGAGAAACACCAAGTGAGAAGACTGGTCTTTGATAATTACCAAAGGTGTCCAGTGGGGTTAACCCCACAGTGTAAACAACAACAACCCAAAGGAATCCCACACACACAAGAACAGTTCCTACCTACAGATCACCCCCATAATGTCTATCTTGTAAGCCCAGACAAACATAAACTGTTTGTGATGCTCCCACAAATTTATAGGCCTGATGATTTTTTTTTCACGGGTTAATTGAGGACAACATTTTTGAAACCATGAAGACTGGAAATGATGTCTCCTTTCTTCAAACGACCAGAAAAATGTAAACTGTTTCCAACCACGGCTTAGGTCAACCAAGTCACGAACAGCCAGCCTAACAAGTCAATTACACAACGGAGGCCGATACAAGCACGCCCCTGTGGACCCGACAGAAGTTAAGTCGCAGTGGAATCTCTTATTGCAACAAACTGTCAAATGCCACTGGTTTAAACCATTCACCGGTTTACAAGCCTTTCTTCCCCCGTCATGTTTATCATGAAGGGTCACTAAACCCCCCAGAGTGTCCACTCGTTGCTAATTTACGGGCCAGTTAAATGTCAAGTTCACTTCTTATTAAAAGTGTAGAGATGCCTGCGTCGTGTGTGTGTGTTCTAACTTGGTGTTTGCTTTTCCATTTAATAATAAATTATTCTTCGGGGAGTTGTCGGTTGACACGAACCCGGTGGCACTTGCCTGAAGTGAAACGTCAACCACGGTGTATGTTTATACTATCGAGAGATAGATATGACCACCTACGTTTTACACCCTCCGTAATCTTCATTTAAAGTCAGGGTAAACTTTTGGTGCTATTGTCAAAGACCAGTATCCTCACTTGGTGTATCCAAACATACGCATGAAATAACTAACCTGTGAATATGTGGGTTCAAACTGGTCATCGAAGTTGAAAGAAATAATGAACGACGGGAAAAAACACCCTTGATGCACAGAATTGTGTAATTTCAGATGCCTGAAAAAGGCTCAATGCCTGAAGCCTTCCTCATATTCAAATTTTGGGGTGAAAAAAGTACCTCTTTCTCTAAAACTACATTACTTAAAAGGGGGTCGTTTCTAACAATGTTTTATATTATCAACAGCTCTCCAGTGCTCTTTACCAAGTAAGATTTTATGGTAATTCAATTGTGGAGTAATTACCAAAAGTACACCCTGCCGTCATTTGATGTGAATGTAATGCACTGGACTTTAGAATAGGACATTCTGTCTAGGCCGGCAGATCAACAAAAAATACACAGTTTATAACATAAATTTTTCCTCCATATACCTTTCTGGACTGAATGGATCAATTGGTAAATTTGTCACTCTATCATTAAGCATATTAGCCAAAATACCAACAAGTATACTGTGCTGGTTTGGCTACGAATGACTAAGTCCATCAAAATCAAGATTGGTATGCATGCCTGGTACATCGTGTTCCAAGTATATCGATCTGGCCTGCCTTCCTTTGAACTTTAGACCAAGCATGGTTTGGTTTGGTTGTTTTTGTTGGTGTTATGCAGCACTAAGTCATGCAGTGTACTAAGCATGGTTGGTATGGTTGGCTTGGCTATACAGCAATGAAGATTTGTACCTGGGATGTGCCTGCCTGCTGTATGACAAGCGTTGGTAGTTTTGGCCAAGCAGTTATGGGTTCACCAACATCAAGGTTGTTATGCCTGCCTGCCTGACTGCTTGATCTCGTACTAGCCTATAGGCCAAGCATGTTTAGATTCTCTCACGCACAACCCGTACAAGGCTAGGCCCAGACACAGAGCTAGATCTAAAGCTCTACGGTTCAATCAAACTAGAATTGTTATCATCTGTCATCAATGATGTGCCGCAAAGCATGGTTGTTTTTATTGACAGAATGTACATAATTAAAATGAAAGTCAACATTGGAACTCCAACCTTCGTATACTATTCGACACACCTGGTCAGTTTGATCACAAATCATTCGTGGTTTGATGAGGCAAACCCGATGTTCCAGCAGAAAGGGGGAAAAAAAGGAAGAAAGAAGAAGAGATAAAAAAAGCATATGGTTTTTGAGGCATTGCATGGTGAGGTATCATTGTATATTCGGTTTGCGGTAACACCATGTGTTTATCTACTTTGCTAATAATGTAGATTTTCTCTTGCTATTTGTTTTACTGCCGCGGAGTAGATTTTCGGAATTCGGGAGACTTCCCAGCTCTGAAAAGAACTGTCCTGCTTATTAACTACTACATGAGCAGAAGGTAGGAAATCGGCATGGACCACTACTTTCGCTTAGTGGATTTCAAAAAAGCAGAAGAAAAAGAAGAAGAAGAAGAGACATGAAGTTATTTTCTAATAACACTTAAATAACGCCCAGACAGAGATAAATCAAGTTTAACAACCAGCGTGAATCATATAGAATGTGGCATCTAACCTTTTCAGCACTTTAGGTACGTCATGAATGTCACAGGGACCCCTCGATCCGCTTGATGACGGGGGGGGGGGGGGGCGTTACGAAGACGCGGCACAAGGTGCGCATTTTCACACATTCGGCTAATCTTTGCACAGCGTGACACATGATAACATATGCATCAGTAGACCATCGGAACAATTATGTCAGTTGGAGCTCGGCTGTGATCAATCTCGTGCCAGTAATGTTTCACCCATAAATCGGCAACGACTTGGGCAGGCCGCTAAACACTATCTCGACACCTATAGATGAATTCGGCACATGTGGCTGTTATCGAGTGCTCGTTTAATTTTTGAAATCTTCCGCTTTGAACGAGCGACTGATTTATGTCTTTCCTAAACATTCCTGCCTCAATGCCATCTGTTTTTCTTCTTCTTTCTATCTCCTTTCTTCTTTTCCCTTTTAAAAAATTTCTTATATTTAATCTAATTCCATTCATTAATTTCACACAATTAAAATATCCCACCACATCAAGACAAAATACTGAATCAGTAGGCCCTATATATCGGTGGTTGTCCAAAAGCATTCAAACACACACAGTTCAATGTTTGTAAACAGAGGCAAAACAACCAGACATCGAATCATTTTAGCACAATTTCAGTCCCCGTTTTCTATTTTCCGTTTTTTTTGGCTGGTTTTCTCTCACCTCTGAGCATTTCGTCGATGGACACCCGGATACGAATCAACTCTGACCCGAGATTTTAGAAAGTGAGCAAGTTCCAAACAGCTATAGCCTTTTTCACACTACTCTATTCCCCGTGGGCAACCCCGTGGAATAACGGTCGGCCTTTTCACACTATGATCCCTTTACCCCCTGTCTGCCCCCTGTCTGCCTCGGCAAGTGGGCATACCCAGTGAATAGCCACCCCTGCTCCGGAGTAGGGGTAAGCGATAAACCCCGGGGTATTTTTGAAACATGCAACAGGAACACTGTGGAATAGGGACCTAGGCAGGGAAAGTGTGAAAGTGCGCCGGGGTAACCGTAGGGTAAAAACAAAACCCGGGCCTCCCCGGGGCTGTATTCCACGGGGGTAAGAGATGCAGTGTGAAAAGGGCGTATGTCACTTATTTCTTGTTGCTTGTGAACAACAGACACACACGCACAAAAGAAATCGAAAAAAACAAAGAGAAGATTACAAAGATACGGTATGGTTAACATGTTTACATATGATACATTAAATATGGAACAAGGAGATTGTTCCTTATTAAAAAAAATATATTTTATTGCTGTCAATTTCTTGAACAAAGAAGAAAAAGAAATAGAAGGACAACAATTCATGCACGGATGCATGTATCTTGTATTTCGTATTTCGCATAAGGTACTGAGCGATGTACAAAATAAATAAAATTCGGGCACAATCTAACACCAGTCAGTATAAAGTGCAATGCTAAGGTATATGTACTCCCTTTTTTTTTATTTAAAAGGAAAAAATATATAAATCACAGGCTGTCCTACCTTCACACACATCAATTGACGGCTCCTACATTGTGACGTCGACCTTGGGGCCTTAAATGGGCCTCACGGAAGAGCAAACAAAGATCCACCCACAACAAAAGCGAATTTTGTTTGGTTAAAACACATAAACTTATAATTTACAATATGAACGTACAGCACACAGGATCCCCTACACACCACTCAACAAATTTTCCGGTGGCATCCTTTTTTAAAGATCTGGGTTGCCTAATGCACGACGTACAACCGGCGAAAGAAATTACCACATGGGAATTCTGTGATAGCTGTTTTCTTTAGATCACAGGAAGCCTGCTGATATACTTCTGGGACCCCAGTGAAAGTTAAAGACTGACAAGATATGTATAGTTGGCAGCACTTTCAATTAAATTAATTCATCACGGGAGACAAAATCCACGATCAAGGTCATGCTACACGTCAAAAATAAATAAGCATTGCAGACGGTATCTGTAGGTTTTTGATTTATATATTCAGCGAAGTATATCACTCCTGGCTCATGACTGTATTTCATCGGTACCCATACAGTACGGACGAAAAACAGACATCACACTGCAGCCTGGGCGTGGCTGTGTACAGCCTCCACCCGTGTGGATCATTATTTTGTAATCAATTCACAGTAAAATATAAATTATGTATTATTAAATAATAATAGTTATGATAATTGCAGGCCCAATTCTGTTGCCATCCAACCAGCTTACAGTAAACAATGAAACATTTGTGAAAATGTCTTTAAGTTAAGTGTTCGTGTTTATAGAAAAGAAGATGTGGGAAAAGGGGTAGTACGGGCTTAAAATTGTTTCGCAAATTGAAGTATTTTGCAGAAGAGGAAACTTAGTACCGGTATTATAATTGTTAGAAGAAACTTGTTTAAAAAATATATATATATCAAAAATAAATTAAAATCTACATATATTTCTTATTACTACCATGCATTTGTACCCTGAACTGAATATTTTTTTCCCACAAAAAAGAGGGGAGGGGGGAGAAAGAAAATATTTCGAACAGTTGTACTGGAATACAAAAAACTAAATAAATAGATAAATCGCACACTTCAGGTACCGTGTTTCCAAAGAAAACTATACCCTTAGGCAATTGTTCAATAGCAATTGAACAGCTTATAAGAAGTATTGAATTTTGAGATTGAATATTTTTCTTGTTTTTTTACCGACAATGAATACCTGTCGCTCTTTGGTGGAAACAAACCACAGGACAACTGCAATGGTATCAAGTTGATACAAAACAACTGTTATGATTTAAGATTGGGTATCGTCAGATTATTTCCGATCGTGCATTGAGGTAAACTATTTCTGGAGTATTGTTCCGTTATTTTGTTTGCAACAATAAGTAGTTCCGGTATACTATATCCTAAATTTATTCTTCAATCATTATAAATCGTTCGCTGAGCTGTATATAATTCCGAAGAAAGTAATATCTCGGGATAGTTGAGCTGGTATCAAGTTTATAAGAAGATACAATATTTCGAAGTGGATGTCTTATAATTCAATATGTTTTCCAATCATGTACCAATCGTCCACTGAAGTATTTTCGCAGAAGATACATCTCGGGATCGGACCGGCATCAAGTTAATATCAACATTCATGCTTTCAGATTGGATATGATCAATTCGTTTCCGCTGACACATTGGGGTGTTTCGTAATAAACAACTTAGGGTAACTGATTGGTAACAAGATGACAACAACATAAGCTTTCACATTTGTTGTCTCGTATTTTTCGGCTGATCAGTATACCAATCGCACATTGGAGTATTTCAGAAATTTCTGTAATTGTATCAGGATAATTACACTGGTATCAAGCTTTTAAGAAGTCAAACTTTTATCAGATTGACATCTTCTATAATTATACATGTTTCGATCATGCCCAATTCACACATTGAGGTTTTTAAAAGCACTGGACCAATTCTGTTGCCATCCTCCAGCTTACAGTAAACAATGAAACATTTGTGAAAATGTCTTAAAGTTAAGTGTTCGTGTTTATAGAAAAGAAGATGTGGGAAAAGGGGTAGTACGGGCTTAAAATTGTTTCGTACATTGAAGTATTTGGCAGAAGAGGAAATTTAGTACCGGTATTATATTAACTAGAAGAAACTTGTTTTAAAAATATATATATATCAAAAATAAATAAAAAATCACATACGTTTCTTATTACTACCATGCATTCGTACCCTGAACTGAATATTTTTTCCCACAAAAAGAGGGGAGGGGAGAAAGAAAACATTTCGGACAGTTGTACTGGAAAAAAAAAATATCAAAAAGTAGATAAATCGCACACCCCAGGTACCGTGTTTCCATATAAAACTATACCCTAAGGCAATTGTTCAATAGCAATTGAACAGCTTATAAGAAGTATTGAATTTTGAGATTGAATATTTTTCTTGGTTTTTTACCGACAATGAATACCTGTCGCTCTTTGGTGGAAACAAACCACAGGGCAACTGCAATGGTATCAAGTTGATACAAAACAACTGTTATGATTTAAGATTGGGTATCGTCAGATTATTTCCGATCGTGCATTGAGGTAAACTATTTCTGGAGTATTGTTCCGTTATTTTGTTTGCAACAATAAGTAGTTCCGGTATACGATATCCTAAATTTATTTTTCAATCATTATGAATCGTTTGCTGAGCTGTATATAATTCCGAAGAAAGTAATATCTCGGGATAGTTGAGCTGGTATCAAGTTTATAAGAAGATACAATATTTCGAAGTGGATGTCTTATAATTCAATATGTTTTCCAATCATGTACCAATCGTCCACTGAAGTATTTTCGCAGAAGATACATCTCGGGATCGGACCGGCATCAAGTTAATATCAACATTCATGCTTTCAGATTGGATATGATCAATTCGTTTCCGCTGACACATTGGGGTGTTTCATAATAAACAACTTAGGGTAATTGATTGGTAACAAGATGACAACAACATAAGCTTTCACATTTGTTGTCTCTAATTTTTCGGCTGATCAGTATACCAATCGCACATTGGAGTATTTCAGAAATTTCTGTAATTGTATCAGGATAATTACACTGGTATCAAGCTTTTAAGAAGTCAAACTTTTATCAGATTGACATCTTCTATAATTATACATGTTTCGATCATGCCCAATTCACACATTGAGGTTTTTAAAAGCACTGGACCAATTCTGTTGCCATCCTCCAGCTTACAGTAAACAATGAAACATTTGTGAAAATGTCTTAAAGTTAAGTGTTCGTGTTTATAGAAAAGAAGATGTGGGAAAAGGGGTAGTACGGGCTTAAAATTGTTTCGTACATTGAAGTATTTGGCAGAAGAGGAAATTTAGTACCGGTATTATATTAACTAGAAGAAACTTGTTTTAAAAATATATATATATCAAAAATAAATAAAAAATCACATACGTTTCTTATTACTACCATGCATTCGTACCCTGAACTGAATATTTTTTCCCACAAAAGAGGGGAGGGGAGAAAGAAAACATTTCGGACAGTTGTACTGGAAAAAAAAAATATCAAAAAGTAGATAAATCGCACACCCCAGGTACCGTGTTTCCATATAAAACTATACCCTAAGGCAATTGTTCAATAGCAATTGAACAGCTTATAAGAAGTATTGAATTTTGAGATTGAATATTTTTCTTGGTTTTTTACCGACAATGAATACCTGTCGCTCTTTGGTGGAAACAAACCACAGGGCAACTGCAATGGTATCAAGTTGATACAAAACAACTGTTATGATTTAAGATTGGGTATCGTCAGATTATTTCCGATCGTGCATTGAGGTAAACTATTTCTGGAGTATTGTTCCGTTATTTTGTTTGCAACAATAAGTAGTTCCGGTATACGATATCCTAAATTTATTTTTCAATCATTATGAATCGTTTGCTGAGCTGTATATAATTCCGAAGAAAGTAATATCTCGGGATAGTTGAGCTGGTATCAAGTTTATAAGAAGATACAATATTTCGAAGTGGATGTCTTATAATTCAATATGTTTTCCAATCATGTACCAATCGTCCACTGAAGTATTTTCGCAGAAGATACATCTCGGGATCGGACCGGCATCAAGTTAATATCAACATTCATGCTTTCAGATTGGATATGATCAATTCGTTTCCGCTGACACATTGGGGTGTTTCATAATAAACAACTTAGGGTAATTGATTGGTAACAAGATGACAACAACATAAGCTTTCACATTTGTTGTCTCTAATTTTTCGGCTGATCAGTATACCAATCGCACATTGGAGTATTTCAGAAATTTCTATAAATGTATCAGGATAATTACACTGGTATCAAGCTTTTAAGAAGTCAAACTTTTATCAGATTGACATCTTCTATAATTATACATGTTTCGATCATGCCCAATTCACACATTGAGGTTTTTAAAAGCACTGGACCAATTCTGTTGCCATCCACCAGCTTACAGTAAACAATGAAACATTTGTGAAAATGTCTTAAAGTTAAGTGTTCGTGATTATAGAAAAGAAGATGTGGGAAAAGGGGTAGTACGGGCTTAAAATTGTTTCGTACATTGAAGTATTTGGCAGAAGAGGAAATTTAGTACCGGTATTATATTAACTAGAAGAAACTTGTTTTAAAAATATATATATCAAAAATAAATAAAAAATCACATACGTTTCTTATTACTACCATGCATTCGTACCCTGAACTGAATATTTTTTCCCACAAAAAAGAGGGGAGGGGAGAAAGAAAACATTTCGGACAGTTGTACTGGAAAAAAAATATATTAAAAAGTAGATAAATCGCACACCCCAGGTACCGTGTTTCCATAGAAAACTATACCCTGAGGCAATTGTTCAATAGCAATTGAACAGCTTATAAGAAGTATTGAATTTTGAGATTGAATATTTTTCTTGGTTTTTTACCGACAATGAATACCTGTCGCTCTTTGGTGGAAACAAACCACAGGACAACTGCAATGGTATCAAGTTGATACAAAACAACTGTTACGATTTAAGATTGGGTATCGTCAGATTATTTCCGATCGTGCATTGAGGTAAACTATTTCTGGAGTATTGTTCCGTTATTTTGTTTGCAACAATAAGTAGTTCCGGTATACGATATCCTAAATTTATTCTTCAATCATTATGAATCGTTCGCTGAGCTGTATATAATTCCGAAGAAAGTAATATCTCGGGATAGTTGAGCTGGTATCAAGTTTATAAGAAGATACAATATTTCGAAGTGGATGTCTTATAATTCAATATGTTTTCCAATCATGTACCAATCGTCCACTGAAGTATTTTCGCAGAAGATACATCTCGGGATCGGACCGGCATCAAGTTAATATCAACATTCATGCTTTCATATTGGATATGATCAATTCGTTTCCGCTGACACATTGGGGTGTTTCGTAATAAACAACTTAGGGTAACCGATTGGTAACAAGATGACAACAGCATAAGCTTTCACATTTGTTGTCTCGTATTTTTCGGCTGATCAGTATACCAATCGCACATTGGAGTATTTCAGAAATTTCTATAAATGTATCAGGATAATTACACTGGTATCAAGCTATTAAGAAGTCAAACTTTTATCAGATTGACATCTTCTTTAATTATACATGTTTCGATCATGCCCAATTCACACATTGAGGTTTTTAAAAGCACTGGACCAATTCTGTTGCCATCCTCCAGCTTACAGTAAACAATGAAACATTTGTGAAAATGTCTTAAAGTTAAGTGTTCGTGTTTATAGAAAAGAAGATGTGGGAAAAGGGGTAGTACGAGCTTAAAATTGTTTCGTACATTGAAGTATTTGGCAGAAGAGGAAACTTAGTACCGGTATTATATTAACTAGAAGAAACTTGTTTAAAAAATATATATATCAACAATAAATACAAAATCACATACATTTCTTATTACTACCATGCATTCGTACCCTGAACTGAATATTTTTTTCCCACAAAAAAGAGGGGAGGGGGAGAAAGAAAATATTTCGGACAGTTGTACTGGAATACCAAAAATATCAAAAAGTAGATAAATCGCACACCCCAGGTACCGTGTTTCCATAGAAAACTATACCCTAAGGCAATTGTTCAATAGCAATTGAACAGCTTATAAGAAGTATTGAATTTTGAGATTGAATATTTTTCTTGGTTTTTACCGACAATGAATACCTGTCGCTCTTTGGGATACATCTCGGGATCGGACCGGCATCAAGTTAATATCAACATTCATGCTTTCAGATTGGATATGATCAATTCGTTTCCGCTGACACATTGGGGGTGTTTCGTAATAAACAACTTAGGGTAACTGATTGGTAACAAGATGACAACAACATAAGCTTTCACATTTGTTGTCTCGTATTTTTCGGCTGATCAGTATACCAATCGCACATTGGAGTATTTCAGAAATGTCTATAAATGTATCAGGATAATTACACTGGTATCAAGCTATTAAGAAGTCAAACTTTTATCAGATTTGACATCTTCTATAATTATACATGTTTCGATCATGCCCAATTCACACATTGAGGTGTTTGAAGGCACTGGACACCTTTGGTAATTGTCAAAGACCAGTATTCTCACTTGGTGTATCCCATCATATGCATAAATAACAAATCTGTGAAAATTTGGACTCGGATGGTCAACGCAGTTGCAAGAAAATTCTGAAAGAACAAACACCCTCGTTGCACAAATTTGTGCGTGCTTTCAGGTGCATAATAAAATGCTTCGCTGAAGTATTTTATTATTTGAGTGGGAAATTACCTCTTTCTCAAAAACAACGTTACTTCAGAGGGAGCCGTTTCTCACAATGTTTTTATACTATCAACAGCTCTCCATTGCTTGTTACTAGGTAGGTTTTTATGCTAACAGTTAATTTGAGTAATAACCAATAGTGTCCAGTGCCTTTAAGAAGAAAAAAAAAAGAAAAGAAAAAAGGTTAAATGTACACCGGTATCTTGTTTAGATAGTAAGCTTTCAGATTTTATTGCGATTTGCGATCACTACACGTTTATATATTTTTGAAACGAAACTCAGGACAGATTTAATAGTGTCAAGTTCACACAAAATAAACGACCAAATCTTTCTACAATGACATCCTTCGGTACAATGGTCCCTTTAAACAATGCCCCACCCTATTTTGTCCACCTCTGCTCAGTGACTCTCTCACAACGAGGAACACGAATAAAGACAACACCGCAATCACCACGGTCTTAATCACCTCCGAGGTAATCTCGGTCAAAAGCTCTCCAATTTAAATTAGTGCAACCACATCGAAACCGACAGCATGAAGACAAGACTGACCTCTTTGCAGGTGTTGTATAAAAAAAAAAATCACTCCAGAAAGAAGACATTAAAAAGACAGGACAGCATAGCACTCAAGTTCCAAAGTCACAAAAGCTGCCACAGAATCTTAAATAGCATTTTAAAGATTGATTTCAATTAGGCCGACATGAAATACAATAAAATGATATATAACAAAAAAAAATAGTCTATAAACATAAACAAAAATTCCAGTACCTTGAAGAGCTTG
This sequence comes from Pycnopodia helianthoides, assembly GCA_032158295.1. Lineage (NCBI taxonomy): Eukaryota > Metazoa > Echinodermata > Asteroidea > Forcipulatida > Asteriidae > Pycnopodia > Pycnopodia helianthoides. Next base: position 8,168,908 of record CM063255.1, read on the forward strand.
CTAGGTCATCTTTGTTCAGCAACACAGTTTCCATCAACTGCCGGTCTCCCACAGGGTAACATTTCCTCACTTTATCTCCTGCTCGGACCGTTCACCCCAAATCAAGGTTGAATTTCCAGGTACGCTTGGAAGTTAGCTTCCCCAGCGACAAAAACTTGGCATATAATTCACCCAGAGAGAGAGAGAGGGAGGGATAGAGAGACAGAGACAGAGAGAGAGAGGAGAGGGAGAGGACAGAAAGAGACCGATAGAGAGAGAGAGGGGGGGGGGGTAGTCACATGCCACTGCAGTAAATTGTACTCTCCTTGCCTGCAGAATAAAGTACACGTACCCGACTTGGAGACCCCGAAGACGTTCGTCCGTAACACATCACAGGGGTGTTTTAACTGCGAATACCATTATGGCTAGCAATGCCGTCACTGTCTTCACTAATCGACGTGACAAGGTGCTGCATTTTCCGACTTGTGGATGATGTAACTTGCAGGCTGCTACAGGCTCGGTTAGTTTTCCCTCGCTGTGTCATTATACCATAAAACCGCGGAGTGAGGATTTCAGCCGGCACTCTGTGCGAATTCCAGCCGAGCTTCCGTTTTCATCAAAACATAAACGAGGTGCTCAAAGTGTACATGTTCGTTGCAGGGTATTTCACATTAACACAGTATCTAATAGTATTTCTGAAAGAATTGCTTCCAAATGGAGTAACCTGGGGGGACTTCCCACTCGCTTAAGTCGTTCATACAATTGCTGGATTGTTGGAAATGAATGGGTGCTCACGACATGAACGTTTTAATGTTTGCAATGCCTGCAGTTAATCTATTTCTATGAATGCACAATGATAGAATGTCAGTACAAATTGACAGTCCTTAGATTAGAGTTTTCCCCCACGATAAAATTTAAACACAAAGAGATTTTGCAAAAGACAAAACACGGCCATTTGTTCCGTGACTTTCTCCGCAATAAAAACCACGACACACACGCACAGGGACATGTGTGTAATTGTTATGAAAGAATTTAGTTGACATTGTAAGACTGTAAAGAATAATGGTTGATGATCTGCAGCCGATTTCACAAAAACTTTACGCAACTATACATAAGTCTATTTGTGCAAATTTCTTGAGTCAGTGGTGCACAACTTACGCAAAAAAAGTTGCGCAAGTGGACTTCCGCAGCTACGTAAAGTTTCGCGGGCGCCTGGTTAAACACAATAGTTAGTTCACTAACGGGTTACATCGGTACAAATATCAGAATAAGCTCTTCCCCGTAGGTTAGACTACTTGGCCGTTGTTTTACTACAGCGTTTTCTACCAAATCCTATATTGCCCATTCCCTAATAGAGTGGGTGAGGAATCGTTTGCGAACTTTCTTTGTAACATTCCATCGTGGTTTTATGGCGGGCAAACTACTTTGTGGTTGATTTACATCACTATGTAAAATTTGCTGTGTCCTTTTCAAATAACATTGAAAACTGCAAAACTACAGGCCTGAAAAAAGATTCTATAATAATGCAAGACCCAACGTTGTAAATGAAAACTGATCACTTACCATGTATGAAGCTGCATGGAATAATATAAGATCTAGCAATAGCCTATACTCAATAGACTACACGTTGTGCCCCTTGCATACCATCCTTGCACAAACTGGTTAAATTGAACACACTACCTAAATAATCGAGTCTGTACCAATCGCTGAATAAGCCCAACGGCTCACAGACTGTGTTAATTTCAGGTCAGAGTACTAACAAGCACAAATATATATATAAATAACAACCAAACATTTCCAGACATTACTATAATGTCGTGTAGTAATTCCGAAGACACACTGTGTTTCACTCAAAGTGAAAGCCCCGCCAAGGTGATTACTATACACTTAACTAAGCCAACCGAAGCCAGACGACCCTAAGCAGCCGAGTCAATACGTACATTTCCTAAAAGAAACCTACCACCAACTGTGTTCAACTTCGGGTAAAGTCAATAGTGCTTTACGCCAAGTGCCTTTAATTAAAGGGGAGTGCTGGTGTTTGAACTTACGAGGTGTTTTTTTTTTTTTTTAAACAAGTACCTTCATTTCAAGAAGTCATCCGTTAGGCTATATGCATAAGCGCTATCTTATATACCGAAATACATCTTAAGAAACCGAGTACCAGTTAAAACATGAATCAAGCTGCCAGTATGGACCCCATGCTGTTTACATGTAATTTTACCAGGTTGTATAGTCGTGTACCGCATTACTTCAAAACCAGCGAGCCAAATTGGTTGCCGGTAATGCTTGGACTCAGATTCTATCCAGAGTCCTTTGCGCACCCACCATGCGCATTGAAACATGCATATAATTATGGGCAACTGATCTTTGAACAATTCGCTTGAAAATACCTCAAGTTCGTCTTTGAGAAAGCATTTTTTTTAACAGTAAGTACTTGCAATTCGTATGTTTTAGTACCAACAAAGTGTCACATTTGAATTATAAGTACAACTAATGGGCCTACTTCTTATAAAAAAAATAATTTTTTTTTGTTTCAGACTTTTGTGTTAGCGGTGACAAACAAAGGTAAAACGTCCATCATTGTTTCAATTCGTATATCAAAAAGGTTCAACACTCGCTTCTAACTAAATCATATATGGTACATGTCAAGTAAATTAAATGTCACTCTTGATACTTGCTACCCTGGTACCGTACTGATAGCAAGGCGGGATATCAAAATTACATAGTCTACAACGGGACGAAGCACGCGTAATTCACACCTCCCAAACAACACAATACACAAACTAGTTGTAAAGGTAAGACGGCACAAATTGTGTTTTTTGGAGAACGCATTTTGTATCAACTGGGCTTTTTTTCAATGAAAACAACCATTGTTTCATCAAGTTGGGTGTCTGGTTTTGAAAATGGCACAAAATTCGTCTTACAAAACTGTTAACTTGAAATTGTTTAAATGTGTATTTTCGAAATATTAGTTTGCTATTCAAATATATTGAATTGGTTTTTGTTTTATTTTTTTTTTTTTATTCTTTGGCGACTCGATTCAGTTGTAAACTAAACAAACCATAAGGTATTCCCAGTAATTTTCGGCAAATAGTCCGCCAACTAATAAACCTCGCGTTATTCCATTTCGTGCGAGAATTGAAAGCTCATCAACAGTCAATCAACTTCACATAAAGTGTAAACAATTCTTCTGTTACGCCACACGAAAGCAAAAAGTTAACCATTCACTTTAACAATCCACTCCAACAGAACTCCATTTCGCAACAGCTTTGGCGCAGAAACCTTCAGTTGCGCCTACTACACTCGCCTAAACAATCACCAAACCTACGCAACAGTTTGTCAACCTCAGTCAATTACGGTAGGCCTAACACCTTCCTTTGTAGAAAACTTATAATCTCTTTGTTGCTCTGAACTTTTTCCATTTATCTTCTGTTTGAGTACAACAAAAGTTTCCTATCAGCGTAAACAAACATTATACGTCTACAATTACGGCGTTTTTCAGATAATTGTCGGAATGTTGGTGTTCGCTTTCAGACCATTCGGCTATTACTGTAGAGATCAGCTCCTTTATCCGGAAAACCTTAACAACCGCCGGGTTGCCTATTAAATTTAACGTCGCATTTCATTTTCCATGCTTTTACGAAATTGACAATCACAAATTTAAATAATATGGGATTAAACGAAAAAGCAGTCGACAATGTAATGGCAGAGAAGAAAAAAAGGGCAAATAACATGCATTCTACTGCCCTACTTTCACTACCTGTATCCTGCTTCCTAAGCTATGCACGAATTAGTGTCAGAATCCTGACATTTTCAACTCCCGGATCGAAAATTTACCCGGATCCGGGTCCGATCCAATTATGGGTCAGTGTGATCCAATTATGGGTCACTATGACCCGGAATCTGTGTCAAAATGACCCAGAAATTGGTCAGTCTGACGCAGAATCCTATGTCAAATCAAAACAAACTGAACAGATTCCGGGTCAGTCTGATCCAGAGACGGGTCAGGAATCTGGGTCAATTCTGATCCGAAAGTTTTGAGAGTGTACAAATACACCTGTATGTGACATGTATTTTGGGCATAGTACATGGAATATGTGAAAGTTGTTTGGAGAAGAAGAGAAGAAAAAAAATCTGCGAAGTTTTGTTTTGGATAAAAGACGTTGACAACTGGAGCCCAAGAACTTGGTTCTATCGGAGGGTTTGGACTCGACCATTACAGCAACTCGGCATTGAATGCTCGTTCCCCAAGTAAGTCGCGGAGTAATTTTGACTGTTAGCGTCGACCGCGAAATGTAAAATTAGGGGTATTTCCCCCCCAGACTTTCTCCGTTACCATGGTTAAACTAGGTCTATATTCTTACGAACTTTCGAATCCTGGCAAAATCTTCATTCACGAGCATTTTTATATTAGAATTCTTGTTGTTGTTTTTTTTTATATTGAATGAGGCTTTAGATTTCAGCACGAAGTTTGTCTGGCTTGTACGAACTGGCATATATACAGACACTGAAAACCGAGCTTTAGGCAAAAGAAAAAAAAGTGTAATTTTCAAAAATAAAAGGGTTATTTCTGATTAGATCTTCTTGAAAAGGGTACCCTATAGTACTAGGAAATGAGAATGACTTAACATTATTAACAGCGAGCGCAACTGCCGGGTACAGCACGGACGTGCATAATATATTGGTTCATTCACCTCAGGCGTGTACCTTGCAAACATGGGTCTTTGCTCAATCCATGCCTCGCAGATCTTGCAAGGAAAATGCTATGATACTCTGGTCACGCATTCTACAGTGCGGTTTGCCTTTACGGCCTATAGACGTTTAGCCAAATTACAGCGGGAAAGTGCAACGGATATCTTCACCGACAGCTCCGAGACGCAATACCCATCTGTAGTTACATCAACATGATATACATAATAAGCCTCTCTCTTGTTGCATTCATGAATACGTCTTCCTTGTTTTAAATCCGGGATTTTCGATTAAACAAGTTAATTTGCAAACCACGATGCGTGTAATTCCATTGAGAAATGGATAAGTAAATGTCACTACCTTTACGAAATTACCCAGTAGCGAACGGTTTCTGCAGATTAGGTCTAAAGTACACCCCTTCATTTCAACACGTTAGCTTCCGTAATCGCAGTTCCTTTTCAAGGTCAAAACTGAAAAGTAATCACCACGCTACTTTATGCTAAACCATGGATTAACTTTCTAGTTGGACTGAACTCCAAAACAGGACTTTTTCTAACGCACAGGTAATTACATATTGTCTGAGCGTTGAACTACAATATTATACGATTTCGGTTTTACAAAGAGGGTGGGCGTGGGCACAAATTGAACAGAGAACATTTCATTTCTTACCAAACCAACTGATTGATGACGTCATTATAACGCAAACAGTTTTATAATATTACCAGTACTCTATACGAACTCTACTGGTTGAGTTTGCAACACAGTAACGCGACTATAAAGAAAATTATCCTTTTTCGCCCCTCCCTCCTTTGTTGTACGATTGTTTCGTTTGTTCCGTTTTGCTGAAGTGAGAGCTAATCATGTATTTAATAAATCTACGAGATTGTGTATCAAACTCTTGTTATAAGGAAACGTGGACAGACTCGTAAAGTACTTATGAACTATTGTTTGGAATGTTTCCACCAGGTGTTGGTTCGAGCAGCTGTTAGTGTGGTCTATCACGTCATGTTAGCCTTAATACCAGACGTGTTTAACTAGTCTCATGCACGACAGACATGCTGCTACCTATGTTTTACCCATACCAAACAGCCTCCAATAAAAACAAAATATGCGCACGCTATAGATGCGCTATATTTATATACCAAGAATCAAACATTACCATTGCTTTACACTCAAACTTGTACTTGAACAAAGTTCCTTTGAGATAAGTATATACAGGTTTTGATGATACTTGTACTGGCGCTCGTAACCGGCTTGCAAAATACTTGTGCTCGGTGTGCGCAACCGATACTCGACTGAAAGGAATCTGTACTCGAACACATGTACTCCATAGTCGACTGGAAACGGACTCGGACACCGATTGAAATGTACCCAGACACTCGTGCCTGGTCAAAATACCATTTTTCTTTCCACTTTCTTATAACTAGCGTTAATGAAAAAAAAAAAAAAAAAAAAAAAAAAAAAACAGAGGAATGAAAGCTCTGGAAAAAGTTGGATTAAATTTTCAATCATGTATTCTTGTTTAACTCACAACACAACACAATTACATCTCATACAGCGAACCGGTTTCAAGAGACGTAAACCAAACCGTTCCTTAACCATAGAATAGGCCGCATCCCTGGTACACGTAAATCACTTGTGTACACCGGTTTCTTCCTACGCAAACACAAGATTGCAAATTCTGCGATGTGTCCGGCATTCAACAAAACAAGCAAGACACAACAAAGAGCATATTCAGCGTAGGTGAAGCAGGTGAAAACTGCAATTGACGAAATTAAAAACAAACACCGCCAATTATGTGGCTATTGTGTATCTAACAAAATGTATTCTCCCAGAAGCATCATTGCCGACAAACAATTGGACAAGGGGTCTATATTTGTCTTCGCGAAGAAAATAAGAACAAACAATCTCATTTTATAGTGTCAGCAAATTGTTTGTTCTCACAATGCGGTGTTGTCGTAGGACATTGACGTGTGGAAAAGGGGGGGGGGGGGGATTGGGGGATATTGAAAAGAATAATACATATCGTCATGTATCTGGAAGAGATGTGCCGTCAGTCACGGTTTGCCTTCATCAGGGGACTGCCACGGGTGTTGTTCTTCATAACACTCGGTTCAAACTGAGGTCCCTACTCGTTGTCTCTCCCCCGATCAGTTTCCATCAGTTGCCACGGTTTTTTTTTTTTGGAAATTGCCGCTGTGTGATTTGACTTTACTGTGTAATACCTTACGGGTATGAAAATAGATATAGGTTCTACTTTAGAAGTTTGATGTCCGATATCCAGATTTGCCGTTTTAAAGGGTGTGCACAACCCTGGTATGATTGCTGCATTACGTGGCGTGTCGTGGCCGAGCGGATAAGAGCACCGGACTCAAGCTCTGGTGTTTCTGTTCAGCAGAGTGTGGGTTCGAGTCCCAGTCGTGACACTTGTGTCCTTAAGCAAGACACTTAACCATTGTTGCTTCGTCCTTCGGATGGGACGTAAAGCCGTTGGTCCCGTGTGTTGTGTAATGCACGTAAAGAACCCAGTGCACTTATCGAAAAGAGAAGGGGTTCGCCCCGGTGTTCCTGGTTTGATTGGCAGCATATTGCGCCAAGCACCTTGTAAACCATTACATTGTGCTATGTAAAGGAATAGGTCTCAAACTTCAAAAAATAGCTCCACATATATACCTTGCAGGAAAATACTGACTGTTGAAGCGCCTTGAGCGTCACTGAGTGACGGATATGAGCGCTATAAGAAGCTACTATTATTATTACTATTATTACTGTTCATGGTTATGCACATAACTTTACATTGTTATCAAACATGTCATGGTGGAAAACTTCCATTGAAAAAAAGTTTTGCTTTAAATGCTGTGGGTTTTTGTAGAACTGTACTTTTTTAAATCATCGCGAAGTCCAAAACTCCATGTTTAAAAACGGTGAGGACACTTGAGGTTATTCCCCCACTATTTTCTCGTGACTCCGATGACTGATTGAGCTTCAACCTTTACATGTGTGTTATTTGATATATATATGTTGGGTTACTTGATATGGGAACGTATTGCCGCCACAAGAATTTAAAAAAACTCTCTATCGTTTACGTACACGATAAGTTATCGTGCACGTATGTGATTTGGACTTCGTTTGGAGTTGGACGTATAGTGTACACACACGGGAAATCTTGTGGCGGCAATACGCTTCCGTGCGAACACCAAATAATGTGGCCCTTCGTGAGACAGTTTACCATGACTGCTGTGTTCTTCGCATGGGAGGTAAAGCTGTATACGTCCCATGTATTAGGATTGGTGGTGCACATAAAAGAACACAGAACACCTATCGTGGAAGAGTTAGAGTTAACCCAGGTGTTTCTGATTTATTGCAAACATCATCGTCTACAAGTGTCATTAGGCTTCCGAGTTACAGTGATTATTTCGCCATTTTATTAAGACCAATTTTATACTTTCTACAGACTTCAGATGACTTAACATCGACGTCAGGTTAAGCTCATCACTTAAAAACCTGGACGGAAGTGTCGTTAAATGCAACCCGATGATAGAAAATAACTCAGTAAATAAATAAACCACAAAGAAGAGTAAAAAGGGTTCCAATTTCATTTCAGCGAACGCAAATAGACAAACAGCGAAGCAGAAGTTCGTTGGCGTATTTAAGAGGCTTTTAAGAATGCATCGCCCACGTCATTCCCGTTCAGAGCGCAGTAATCGTGCACAACGAGGCTTGCCCAGCTGCCGTTTTACACACCGTAAAAACAAAGTTGTTCATGTGCATCGTAGAACGAGCGTAGGTTCTCGTTTTTACTTGACTGCAATTAGGCATCCGCAAGCGGTCATGGTCATTGAAATAATTCGAGAAAAAAAAATGAACTTATCAAGCGCACTCTGGCTGCGACACTTCAAAACTCAATCTCAAAATGCAGCATCTCAAATCACCGCTGGAAAAAAAAAAAAAAAAAAAAAAAAAGTCAACCGCATACCGTGTGACCAAGATGGCCGAGTCATCAGAGTGTGGGTTCGAATCCCATGCAGCATACTCCAAGGGAGTGGAGATGGATTCCGGAATGCTTAAAGCCCAATGAACACTGGGGTAGTAATAGTGTAAGGTGCTTTGATACAATGTTTAAATTTGCCTAACAAATGCCTTTTGATGATCAGCATCACGAATTTTAGGGGGAGGGGGGGGGGGTTCTCAGAGTTGGCACCCCTCATGTGAAAATACGTTTCACCTTCACTGAACAAATATTGTTGTGAATAAGACTTGTGACTACAAGATGGACCTATTGGCAATTTCCGAATGAATGACTTCGGCAGTGACTATGGCTAGCATGCCGAAAAAGGCCCATTCTTCAGCGTTGTCGTTTCCGAAAGTTGCCATAGCCGTAGCCGAAGTTGCTTCATTCAAACGCGACTTTTCTTTTTCGCTTGATGGCTCATTTGGTAAACTATACGGAACCACAGTGCAAAATGCAAAATGAATATTAAACATGGAACAATTACTTCCTTGAAGGTATAGCGTAAAACAAAAATAACAATAAAATAAATGCTTAGTAATCGAATTTTGCTTTAAGCACAAGGTCTGCCTTCTTCTCAGTATAATGACAAACATGCTAACATCTGCATGTTTTAAATAGTCGTCAAATGGTTTTCATAGTTATGTAAAAAATAACAGTAAATAAATAAAGTTACTCGCGGTAACATCCCTCATAAATCGATTCGACGTGACCGCACTGGTTGATGCTCGGCCATTGAGTGAATTAACCACGGTCTCCACATCATAAACACAACGACCCCTTGTAAAATGTTTTCTTTAAAGTATGAATTGCATCTACTATCCAATATCTCGCTTTTCCCACAGATTTGCGTTATACGGTGAAAGTACAGTAGAGCGCCAATAACGAAATAATAAGAAATGACTATTGCGAACCAATTCACTCTGTGAATGAGCAATTCCTCCTTAAAGGAACATTACAGAATTGGTTTTTGCTAACAAGACAGTTGCTGGCAGTGTAAGCACTTTATGTAATCCACCATATACATAAACTGACAAACCTGTAGAAGTTTGAGATCGATCGGCCATCTGGGTCACGAGAAAATAGTGAAAAACCGATTACACATTTGCATGAAATCATATAGATTCAACAAATGAATAAAACGCTCACTGAGCGATAAACTCCAATCGGGAAATTAGTTTATTCATTTCTCATCAAATATGGCATTTCAGACAGAATTATTTCAAGGGATGTTTTCTACCATCATCATCATTAGACCGTGTAAGTTTTATGTAAATCTGTGATCAAAAGTATATTTTACAAGTTTTTTTCTTACCAATTCTTAATGTTCCTTTAACTAATTCGCCACCGTTTTCACGAACCGATGAGTGCGTACAAAATCACAACATTATTTTATTATACTATTATAATTTTTTGTACAAATTCTTGACATACCCATTGACGTTAACATTTCCAGCAAGTTTCAGGACTCGACACGTAATGGTTACGCAATTACACTTCTAAAGCATGACCGACGAATCACTAGATTTGCCATATTGCGTTCTCACGAATAATAATAATACTTGCAGCCTCCCTTTAAATACACAGCGCTGGCACGGTGCCAAGCACACGTGGTATGACTTTTGCGTTTTACACAAACCAGTGAATCTCAATAAGCATTGGATTGTAGACAGCGCTCGGGGTGCAAGTTCCATTTTTTACTCTCTCTTTTTTTTCCACGAAGTGATGATTTTTTTATTTTATAGAAAAGCATCTCATGAGCATATTTGCAAGATTCACAATTTTGTATCACTGAAGAATTCAGCTTCATTTGTGTAGTAAAAAGAATAAAAAAACACTGTCTTCGAAACATCGGTTTGAAAACCAGTAAAACTTCATATGCGATTTTCTCCAAACACTAAATTGTGGCTGTGGTGCAGATTTTCCACTTCTTGTAAAAGGTGACGAATCACATAAAAAAAAGACAATCTAAAACCATTGACGACACAGTATCAGCACTACACAAGAGTCTAGCTCAAAGGATTATTTTTTTTTAGATTGGAGTAAAATTGGAACAAACAAAACTTAAGAGGGCATACATGATTATATATGATAGCATAATGCCTATAGTAGAATCGATGACCTGCTCTCTTGAGAAAGATGGTAGGACATTCCGTGTATAAGGAACAAGTTAATGAAAATATAATATTTAAGGGTGCTGGTGCGGGAACTGACCACCAATTTTCTCGTCACAACAACTACTGATCACCAATCTGTACATGGTGTTATTATAAAAAGATAGACAGTACGTCAGTGGGATCGGTATGCCAAGACAATCATAATAAACCACCGACTTGAGTAAGACAAAGGAGTCGAATAGCCCTCTGTTCCTGTCTACAATGGAGTTTGTTCCTGTACAATGGAGTTTTTTTTACTGTGCAATGGAGTTTGTCAAGGGTTGAACACGATTGTCCGATAACCAAAATGTGTAAACAACATCAAGCTAAGACAACAAGAAAATGAGAAAGAAAAAGGAAGAGATAACAATTTGTCATACCTTTTAGACATTAAGCTGAAATGTCTGCGTCCCCAGAAGAAGCTTGTCTACTCTGCCCCTTTTGCCTTGTGTTCCTCAACCAAAGAACCCCTCAACGCCAAAAAAACCCAAAACAAACACTGCCGGAGTTATCTGTGGGATTACAGATGCACGTGTTCACAGACACTGTTGGATCATCCACACAATTGAGTCTACGCAAGATGACCGGCAGTAGGTGTCTCCTACGTTCACTCCCTCGTGTCGTGCTGCTGCTGCGTACAATCCCGCCGAGCATGCGTAAACCTGTTACCAAGGAAACCAAGTATACACATTGTTAGGATGGAGAGAGATGGCGTACGACGAGCATACTGTTAACCACAGCAGGGTCTAACTTTATTCAAAGAAGCCTGTGAGTGGGTAACACCATAGAGCAAAGACAGAGTCTCTGTCCTTGGTACCAATACACTCAAAAAGACACAGAGTTGACCACGAGAAGGGTCCGTATGGCTACACCCATTTCCAGCTCACCTTGACCCGTTTTTCTGGGCCAAAACGACCCGGATTCTGAGTCAAAAACAAGCTACTGACCGTGGTATCTGGTTTACGTTTACCTGGGAAAGCAGGTGACGCTGACCCCACAACCTGGCAATGCGGAAACAAAAATGGGTCAGGCCCGTATGGGGAAACTTCGTCGATCAACAATTCGGACTAGGCGATTTTAAGAGTGTAAGAAAGGTGTCCAGCTTGCTTCCACCAAAAATAAGGGAATAAAAGGGTCTTAACCGGCCGTTTAAAACCGGCAGGGTCGTGGCCGTGTGATAAATGACCGAACCGAAGGCGAGGTCCTTTATCGCACGGCCACGGCCCTGCAAGGTTTTAAACGGCCGGTTAAGACCAAGTCACTACTCTTTTATTCCCATTCATAAATGCCCTTTTTGTTAAAAAGCGTAATATTGCTGGAAAAATCTCAACTTTTCTGTTAACTTTCATTTCCTGTCACGTCCTGGAGCCCTGTTTCGCTAAGGATTATACATGCCATGCTCAATAGCTGTGCGTACGCGCGCGTCATAACACTAACATGTTTTTAGATTGAATACTAGTATGTGTTGATTGCGTTAGGTGTGTTAAAACACGTCGAGCCGTGCATTATCATCTGTTTAAACACCCCACGTGACACGCTCTCCACCAATCAGAATGGATAAACTCTCCGAGGTAATTATGAATAGTTGTTTAACAATGATTAGTTCTAGTCAGCTACATTTATCACGCGTTGTCAGCTTTGCATTACTTTAATACACCTCTTGCATAAAGACGGCTATCTACCTTTGCTAGTCATTTATTTTCCTTTCCACACCTTTGCATTCCTTTGAAATGTTGCGCTTCATGAGTTCCAGCTGTTAATATTTCTAACATTACATAACGAACACGACAGTAACAATGGAGGCATTAAAATAACTGACCTCGTTTCAGTAAAACGCTGCCTTTATAAATAATATTAAACATGTGTTCGATAACCAATGCAAGTGTCATTAAGTTTAAAGGCAATTACCCAAATGTATGTTAATATATATATGAAGCCCATTAATAATACTAATATCAATCACTTATCATACCAAAATTACCATGCGCTCGATCAAACACTTTTGTTCGTATACAGAAAACAGATTTTCTGTAGCTGAACATTTCCTCAAAGCAGGGAAATTGTTACATGTGACTTTCAAGGCTGGAATGCTACACTAACACGTGCAGAAAAGTATTGATTTAAGTTCAGAAACTTTGGATTTATTTATTTTGTAACAACTTGAGAAAACAGCCTGACTTCATGGTACTGCCCAAGGAATTGTGCACTTTACACGGCCCTTAGAACCACGCACTTCACAATCATAGGGGGCCGTTAACGGTGCCATGACATTGGGCCCTGTACTAATTAGTCTGTCCTGTGATAATCGTTCTGAAACTCCCGCCGTGTGAAGGAAAAACTTTTTTTTTTCTTCAAAAACTCAGTTCCACATTTCGTTGAGCCAATTATTTAACAGGTGTAATAATTTGCACCGGGGATAAAGAACAATTTTATTTTGAATTGAGCCTATGTGTGATAAGCACTGTGTATTACACTCGGTGCTTCCTCGAGTCCGGCGAGAATACAAATCCACAGGCATACTACTCGGATGGGATGCGAACCCACGACCCCTCCCATACCCCAAACCCATTCCAGAACAGACGCTGTTGCTTGTAAAAAAAACTGCGTAAGGCTCTACGCCATTCTTCCGGGCACACAAAGTATATTGTTCCAGTAGTAAACAAAAGTCGAAGGCAATAAAATGGGCCATGAAAAAGAAAAGAAAAACCCCAAAACATGCCCGATATGTGGCAGAGGGTGTCCCTCCCCCAATCGTTCCCATATTTCAACATATTCTTTTGCCCTTTTACAGAAGTACCTCCTAAAAAAACTCAGATTCCAAGCACACAACAAAGACACAAAATGAGGAGAGGGGGATACACCTTGCAAACCAACTGTGGAGAAAAAAACTGCATTACCAATACGTTCTTGTTGCTACAATTACCCAAAGACATATTGTCCCATTCCATGCAGAATTTGACCTTCCTATAATGAATCATGAATGACAGAAAACCGAACGAACATTCACGCTCCAGTTTTCTTGAAAGACAATTTTAAACATTAATTGCTTACAACAATTACGTCTTTTTTCCGTGCAAATGACACCATAAATAAAACCACTAAACAACCCCGAGCGTGCGCAGCGACGAGAGGTCAGTTCGAAGCCTTTAGCAGCGGGTACAAAAGGAAGAAAACATCAATAAGATATAAGGTTTTTGAGGCATTGCATGGTGAGGTATCAATGTATATTCGGTTTGCGGTAACACCATGTGCATATTTATCTACACAGCAAAGTAGATAATTATACACATGGTGTTACCGTAAACCGAATATACATCAATAAGATACATTTAGCAATTTGCATCGGAGATAAAAGGTTCCATCAAAAGATTTCATAACAGTCCTATCCCATATCTAACAGGATTGTTAAATGACATGCTTAAAGGAACGTTACAGAATTGGTAAGGAAAAAACTTGTTAAGTATACTTTTTGATCACAGATTTACACAAAACTTACGCGGTCTAATGATGATGATAATAGAAAACATCCCTTGAAATATTTCTGTCTGAAATGCCATATTTGATGAGAAATGAATAAACTAATTTTCCGATTGGAGTTTATCGCTCAGTGAGCGTTTTATTCAGTTGTTGAATCTATATGATTTCATGCAAATGTGTAATCGGTTTTTCACTATTTTCTCGTGACCCAGATGGCCGATCGATCTCAAACTTCTACAGGTTTGTCAGTTTATGTATATGGTGGATTACATAAAGTGCTTACACTGCCAGCAACTGTTTTGTTAGCAATAACCAATTCTGTAATGTTCCTTTAAAGATTGATTTCTTGTTCACTTTTATAAAACAATGCTTTTTTTGTTGGTGCTTGTGCTTGTTTCCGTGTCCTGTTTTTAAAAAAGATTTACATTGCCAGTGTTCCTTGCGTTTAAATTTGTTATCGTCCAAGTATCTTTTTAATTACCTTCTGTGTATTGTTTTTTTTATCTACTGTGACCACTGTGCAATACAGCCTCTGGGCTGCAATATGGTGTAAATAAACCAATAATTTCGGTTTTATCCTACACAGATATGCGATCGAAATAAGCAAGTACAAAAGAATAATATGAACGGAAACGTGATTTTGCTTTTTTCCACAGGGTATCTGGTGAAAACTGTGTAAAAGCAATGGACTCGTCCCTCAAAAAGAAAAAAAAAACTATTATCGATGCATCGCGCCTTTATTAAAAACCCCGAGGCCATTCTAACATATGCAAGCTACTTTACGCCTCTCGGTATCTTATGGAACAATCCCCACAGACTATGTAGTTCATCAATAACGAGGGCTTTTATATCCGAGATCAACGAAAAACTCGCTCGATATTATTTTGTCTCTTTGAAACACGGAAGTTCCGAAGGTGACATCGGAATTAAGGACGTTTCCAGTGCAATCAGTGCAGATTGGTGCCGACGGGGGTTCCTATATAATTTTCTTCTTGTTCTCCTGTTATAGAGGCAGATGTGTTTGTAAAGATAAACACATGTACAAAAAAGTCACCTCTGAAGGCCGCATTGACAGTTAAGAAAATCCAGTGGAAGAAGGTAATCTACGGGGTTTAAAGACAGTGATTGGGAAGACCCCACTTGTGATAGTTAGAAGTGTCTCTTTAACGTGCGGGGAATTGATTTTTTCTAACTTTTTCAGGTGTTTCTTTATTTATATATATATATATATATTTTTATATCATATATTTTTTTTATTTGTATATTTATTTTATTTATTTAAAATATCATTATAACTGTAGTTTTAATAACTCCTTTTTATTATTTTTTTCTTCCTTCCTTTCTCTTTCTTTGCTCTTATTGGTATTATATTTGTTTACGTAATTTTTGTTTATTTATTTATTATTGTTATTATTGTTTTTTTTATTAACATTTGTCTTCTTGTAATTACATATTTTAAATATTTTTTTGTGTGGTGGTGGTGGGGGGGGGGAAGGGGGGGGGGGGTGACATTACACGGGTGTACGTAGAGCCCACTTTACTTGTCCTGAATTTCGTCTGATCCCAAAGTAAGGGGTACACACGCACTCTCTCTCTCTCTCTCTCTCTCTTTCAAAGTATCAATGCGTTTTCGTTTCGACCGAGAACGTTTATTCCTGAGAACTCCCTTTACGCAACAAAGAAAATGAACAGAAACTATACAACTTTCTAATTAGATTAACAGTTAGCTTTCGAACAATTCGTCACCAACGCCACGAACTGAAACACACCTACCATACCAGAAAATGAACAGGAACTACAAAACTTTCTAATTAGATTAACAGTTAGCTTTCGAACAATTCGTCACCAACGCCACGAACTGAAACACACCTACCATACCAGAAAATGAACAGGAACTACAAAACTTTCTAATTAGATTAACAGTTAGCTTTCGAACAATTCGTCACCAACGCCACGAACTGAAACACACCTACCATACCAGAAAATGAACAGAAACTATACAAATTTCTAATTAGATTAACAGTTAGCTTTCGAACAATTCGTCACCAACGCCACGAACTGAAACACACCTACCATACCAGAAAATGAACAGGAACTACAAAACTTTCTAATTAGATTAACAGTTAGCTTTCGAACAATTCGTCACCAACGCCACGAACTGAAACACACCTACCATACCAGAAAATGAACAGGAACTACAAAACTTTCTAATTAGATTAACAGTTAGCTTTCGAACAATTCGTCACCAACGCCACGAACTGAAACACACCTACCATACCAGAAAATGAACAGGAACTACAAAACTTTCTAATTAGATTAACAGTTAGCTTTCGAACAATTCGTCACCAACGCCACGAACTGAAACACACCTACCATACCAGAAAATGAACAGAAACTATACAAATTTCTAATTAGATTAACAGTTAGCTTTCGAACAATTCGTCACCAACGCCACGAACTGAAACACACCTACCATACCAGAAAATGAACAGGAACTACAAAACTTTCTAATTAGATTAACAGTTAGCTTTCGAACAATTCGTCACCGACGCCATGAACTGAAACAAACCTACCATACCAGAATTTTTTTTTTAACTAAGAAAAAGGCGTATAAAGTTGAACGCTTTATAAAACACCACTATCCTCCAAACTTTCAAAGTGTTTTCAACCAGTTTTCTTAAAGTGGACACTTGATGGCTAGAACTTAAGTTTACTGTCTTGGAATCAATGTTTTACGTTCCAATATTAAGCAATAAAGTAAGAATGTTTTGTTTAAGCTTGTAAAACCGAAATAAAAGCAGACAATTTCCGTTTCACGAAGTGGCACATTCCAATTATATTACACCACGTATGTGTCACTTCGTAAAAACGGAGGTCCGCGTCAGTCTGTGTGATGTTTCCCCCCGCCTCCCGCCTTCACAATATTTGAGCTCTGAGTGCGACGTCCTTTCTAATGGAAATGCAACTTGTGCGTCAGTCCGTGAATACGACAATTGTCACTCACGTGCAAAGGTTGCCATGCGTAACTATCGAAGTAATACAGAAAAGCTCTTGAAGCTTTCGAACGCCATGAAATTGCCGGCCTTGCCGAATACTGTTTAAACAAAAACTGAAAACTAAAACAAAGTGGTTTTTGTACACAAGGTGTCAGTTCGTGGTGTCAGTGACGAAGTTGAAGTCAGTCTGTCACGAGCAATGTTATTTATAGATGTCTCATTGACATGAACAACAAATTGTAAAGGCAATTGTGCGCAGACTCTATTCTTGTCTTAATTTTGATTTCCCGGTTTGCTGAGTCTTGATATTTTTGTAATCTTAAACCTATGCCTTAACGCCAACGCCTTGGAACTTACACCGTAAAAACTCTTACATAGTTAACTGTTAAATCAATACACTTTGAAATATGACTCTGTGTCTCTTCACTAATTATATTGTGAATAGTGGGAGAATTTGGAATTCGTAAGTGGCATCAGGTTTACTAGAGGTACAATCTATTGTATATGCCTACGTAATCAATTTAATTGAAATTAAACTAATTTTACTAAAGTATTTGTTCGGACTTTTATACTATAAAGAATTTAACAAATTAATAGATACAATCTGTAAATTACAATTTCGCCCTTTGGCCACGAGATTTAGGAATAAGATTAATTTCAATCCAATTCATTCATTCTAAGGGAGCATTGTGTTTATGGGTGCACCACATCAAACAAGCTCCCAATATCGATCGATGGTAATTAATGCTAAATATAAAAATACGAAAACAACATTTCTGAGCCTCTTGAAATCTAATCAAATATAGTTTCATGACAACCAAACACAATTTCCTCAACTTGTAGTTAATGAGCTATGCTCATCTAAAACGAAATCACGCCTGAACGAGTAAACTAGCCAGACTCCAACTTGGAACGAGGGCCTACGATTGTCAGCAAAGTGTGGCCATTTTCAGAAGGCTCACGAAACCCAAAATGCTCCGGGTTGAAAGTCAACAACCCCACAAGGGCACAATATTGGGCGTTTTCACTAATCATTAAAGCCACATCATTCACAGGTTTGATTTACGAAAGAAGTTGTGGGTTTACATTTTACTCGTGCGGCTTCCAACATTGAAGTCTGCTGCCACCTAGTGTCTAGAAAAGTCTCACACTGGCAATGATCGCCCCCCCCCCCTCCAAAAACTAAATTAAGGACGGTTTTTCATTTGAAACATTTTATCCCTGACTCACTTATTTTAATTTGGGAAATCAAAATAAACACATACAGGCGTGCCATAAAATCCCTGATAAAACATCAACTTCAATAAATGACCGCCTCATTTTAATTACTGCATCTAACTACTCAAAGAGATTTCTTTTACCGTCAGAACCCATCAAGTGACGAAACGAGTTACCACCATACCGTTCTTTGCTTTTGTTCTGCACAAGAACTGTTACAAGTATTACAATAATATGAAAATATACTCCAAATCCAACCACCGGGAAACCCGTCGTTGACATAGAAATATAAACGAAAATATCTTGATAACAACACAATTGCTGTCAGTTTGGCAGTCTTTGACAGTTATGCATTGAGTAAAATACAGCCCGGTGGCGCCAAGGTAGTCGAAAGGGGGGCAACATAAATTGATTGACGAATGAGTGAGGCACGTAAACAGAGCGCGTCTCCTTATGATAAGTCATCCCAGAAATTAGTTCCTCGGTGCTTGACAGAGTGGTTATTCGGATAAACATAAATTGTACACAAATTATAAGCCGTCTTGCTCATTATGACAATTGGTCCACTCAGTCAGACAGGGAAGATGCCGCTGACTTTAAACGGAGAGAATTTGTTTTCCCCCTTTTTTTGTATTTCTTCTTTTAATTACAGTGGCTCTTGTGCATATCAAGGTATCCCCTTGCATACTGTGAGCACTTGAAGGCCACGCTCGGGGTAGCAAAGGGGCGGGAAACCGATTACGACGAAACTGAAGTCAGAACTGGCAATTAATCACGACTTAAATTAATCAGCCCCAAATTACCAATTCAAAAAAAAAAAGGCAAGAAAACAAGTGGGACCCTTTCAAAGGCGCCGGACAGGCTTACAATTTCACCAACAAACTTACAAATTGATAAATAGATAGATCATTAATAATAAACAAAACTACGGGACGTGTACGTCAAAGGCCTGTGAATTTGATTTATTCTTCTTCGTTTTTTTTTTTTTTTTTTTTTCAAATAAGGGAACTGAGAGTATAGTTGCGATAAACCTGTAGAAGCTAATAAAGGAAATAAAAGACATTCCTGTATGTTAACCTGCATGTTCGGGAAAACTTGTTATGTGCTTTTACCATGATGGTTGTATTGATTTTCAGTGCTCGTGCATGACAGTCGATGGCAAAAACTGGCAATTAAGTAGCATTGCAAGCGGCAGTTCACATTAGTGCCGCAGTTAATGTATAATTGGGGTTGCCCGAGGAATCTTTTGTAGCGTTTGTTTTGTTCCGGTTGTCGTGTGCAAGGAGTTCCGTCCGTGCCCCTTACAAACAATTCGTCGGTTGGGTGAGAAAATTATCTCGTTATTTTGGAAAAAAGTGGCATGTTAGTTCTGGAACTCTTTATATGTTGGAACCGGGATACCAGATTAGTTAACGTCAAACCACGTTAATAACAAACAGTGCAGTCCTTTGTATCTGCAATACGAGTCTTCCTTCCATTTCTTTTTCGAAAGAGTCTTCCTTCCATTTCTTTTTCGTTCAAGACGTGAATACTATCTACGTTTGTCAATGGTTTCACTAGATTAATCATTGCCCGATATACATAGATCTTAGAATCTGGATGGATAAGATGTTCATTCTACTATGAACAATTGAAATAACAGTTGAAAATACTATCTACGTTTCTCAATGGTTTCACTAGATTCATCATTTCCCGATATACATAGATCTTAGAAACAGGATGGATAAGATGTTCATTCTACTATAAACAATTGAAAATTCCATAGACAATCACCGGAAGTATGGTTTCTGACAACCGGCACAACCTATTTGTGTGGCCAACAGCAAATATGAAGTGTGAATTTCACAAAACTCTTCCTAGCTTAGGACTAGTCCTAGGCCACCAATGGTAAGAGATAGGACTAGTCTTAAGTTAAGACCAGTTACTGGTCCTAACTTCAGATAAGACAAGTCTTATCTCTTTGTGAAATCGGCCCCTGGTATACAATTTCGAGCGTACATTCAAATTATAGGCCTGGAAATTATTCGATTGGGAATTCGACACCCCTTTGTGTGGCGTCCGGTTATACAACTATTTTAGTAAGGCGCCTTCAAAACATTTTTGTGTGGCGATCAGTTATAATACTATTTAAGCTCCAACAGTGGCTACTCACTGTTTGTGTGGCGACCAGCATTACTATTTTTATTTAAGCGTGCGATTCAAAGGTGTCGACAAGCCATTATAGGTGGCGTCCATATATAATGTTATTTTAGCATGCGTTCCGATGGTGTCAAATAACCCCCTACGCGCTGCGTCCAATTAGAAACCCT
Source organism: Pycnopodia helianthoides (assembly GCA_032158295.1). Taxonomy (NCBI): domain Eukaryota; kingdom Metazoa; phylum Echinodermata; class Asteroidea; order Forcipulatida; family Asteriidae; genus Pycnopodia; species Pycnopodia helianthoides. The sequence goes on from CM063255.1 coordinate 8,189,741, forward strand.
AATGATTATTCGAATGAGAGTTCAAATGGTACAATATATTATTCTAGTGTGCGTCCCAAGGTGTCCACTGTTAACCATTTGCGCTGCGTCCAATTCTAGAGCTAAAATTATTCAAGCGAGAGTTCAAATAGTACAATGTATTATTTTAGTGAGTGTCCCCAGCACCTATATACGTGTGGCGTCCATTTATACTATTGAAGAGTTCAATTCACATGTGTTCACAATCTCTTTTGGATGCGGTGTGCTGTTATTACACTCATTTGTATTGAACGTTGAAAAGGTGTACCCAACCCCTTTGTACTGCGTCCACTTATAACACATTAGTATTATGTTTTTAGTTCGCGTTCGAAAGGAGTACACAACAACTCTGTGAAGCGTTCAGTTTATACTATTCTAGTGTGCATTTCAAATGTGTGCCCACATGTGTCTTTAGACCCATTTGTGCTGCGTCTACTTATAACATAGAATTTAGTGAACGTTCCGAAGGTGTCCACAACGCCTTTGTGTGACGTCCAGTTACACAACTCTCGTGTGCATTTCAAATGTGTTCACAATCCTTTTATGCGTCCACTTATAACACACTATTATAATGTTTTTAGTTCGCGTCCCAAAGGTGTACACAAGACCCATGTGTGGCGTCCAGTTATACCTTTCTAGTTTGCATGTAAAATGTGTTCACGTTCTCTTTGTGATGCGGCGACCAGTTTATAAAACTATTTTGGTGTACATCAAAAAAGTGTCTTCAACCCCTTTATGCTGCGTCCACGTCTAAAACGTCTTTAGTGTGCGTTCGGAAGGTGCCCACAATACCCTTGTGTGGCGTCCAGTTATACTTTTCTAGTTTCGCTCGTCCCCAGCGCCTTGCCTTAAAACCAAAGGCGCTGGGATGGGCAATTGTATCAAGCACGCTCATTGGTTAATGCTCAGTCCCATCATGCATCACACTCACTCTGCAAGCACTGCACGCATGACGTACTTCCTGAACAAGAATCTGTGCAAGCTGATTAGCCCATCCCAGCGGTCCTGGATAGGCCGCTGGGGCCGAGCGAATTTTCTAGTGTGCATTTCAAAGTGTGCTCACAATCTTCTTGTGCTGCCCTGTCCCGTTTTAAGACTATACATTTTAGCGATTATTGAAAAGGTGCCGTCAACCCCTTTCCGATGTGTCCACTTATTTCACAATATTATTGTAGCGTGTGTATTCTAGAAGAGTCCACGTGCATTAAGTGGCGCCCAAGATCTTGATTCAGCAATGGCAGAGTACGGGATTCCCGGCGGTGTGAAAACACGTTTGAAATTTGCGGGCAGGTGGCACGGCCGGAATTTAATTTTAGGTCGAAGCAAATTTTTCTACAAGCTTGAATTTTTGTTTAATACTAGTGATATAACAGATTTGAAATGGTTTGAAATTATCAAAACGACGGACACACACAGGATCACAGGATGATGACAACAGCAATTTGCCCACGAGCAGTCGGTGGAATAACTCGAAATAATTCTTGGCACTGGGGGTTGGTTTCCAGCACTGTGAACGAGGGTGAAACTGGACTATAGTGAGATATAATATTTTGATACTTCGCTATTTATAAATACATTCAAAAGTACGCTCGGGTATAACATCCAACGACACAATTAGCGCCAATAGCAGGATGAATTGGGGGCGAGAAGAAATATTCAATTTTAGATGTGGAAGGAAATTCACAACTGGGAAAACCAGCGAAATCAGGCAGGGACTGAAAAACCCAAATCCAAACGCAAGGGGTCGACAGAGGTGAAAAGCAGGAAAGAAAACCACTATTATGCTCGACACATTAAGACCGACAACCAATTCATATCTGACCTAATTATGTCCTTCGATCATTATGCTCGCCAAACCATTGTTGTTCGACTCATAATGGTTCGTCGGACATAATGTGGCTTGTCACGGCCGAGTAGTGTAGTGAACCGGATGAAGTTCCGACGTTCCGACGGTTTTTTTTTAAATAAAATAATAATACTAACTCAACCATTGTTCCTCCGTCCTTATTATGTGACATAAATCCGTTAGTCTCGTAGGCTGGTGGTGTACTTAGAAACCTAGTACATCATTAATAGAAGGGGGGTTGGCCTAAGTGTTTAAGCGTTACATACAAAGTGTGGACCTGAGAACAAGAGAGGGCCACACAATGTAGGAACTTGAAACACTATGTGGACTAAATCACGTCCAAACTTTTTTTTTTTTTTTTTTTTTTTACTGTGTTGAAGAACTTGTTTTTGTTTGTATGTGCACAGAACAAAGGAATGTCCACAGAGTGTGTGCAATACGGGCCTGGGTCTTCCCGATAATATGTGTGGCTGCAGATTGCGCCACAGCACCTTCTTAACCCTTTCATGGTGCTTTAAAGGAACGTTACAGAATTGGTAAGGAAAAAACTTGTAAAATATATTTTTTGATCACAGATTTACATAAAACTTACACGGTCTAATGATGATGATAGTAGAAAACATCCCTTGAAATATTTCTGTCTGAAATGCCACATTTGATGAGAAATTGATAAACTAATTTTCCGATTGGAGTTTATCGCTCAGTGAGCGTTTTATTCATTTGTTGAATCTATATGACTTCACGCAAATGTGTAATCGGTTTTTCACTATTTTCTCGTGACCCAGATGGCCGATCGATCTCAAACTTCTACAGGTTTGTCAGTTAATGTATATTGTGAATTACATAAAGTGCTTACACTGCAAGCAACTGTTTTGTTAGCAAAAACCAATTCTGTAATGTTCCTTTAACAATTTTCACATTAACGTAGCACACCTGTCATCCTGTCACAGCGCTTTGAATCCTATTGCAAATACACTATGGATATAATGACTGTGTTGATATTATTATGGGCCACCATAGTCCAAGCCTCTTGGACACATTGGTCAGTGTCAGGAACAAACACCCAACATATACAATATTTGGTTGATCTCTTTATGACAAGCTGTCAAAGCACGCACCTTGTTGGTTTGATGATCACGAACTATCCCACCAGAAGGGTTTATCACCTGGTGAATTCTCAAATGGCGCACCATTATCGTGAAAAACAAACCGGCAAGGTTGTTTGATTCCAGAAAACACAATATTGGAATTCGTATCGACTGGTGATATGATCTGCATTACAACAGCTGTTCAACACAGTGGGCAATATACATGAAAAATACCAATCTTTTCAGAGGTAAACCGACTGATTTATTGCAAAAGGAAGCCCTTGACACATAGAATGAGTGTAATATAGAATTTGACGCAATCCAGAGACTGGGCTTCGTGCAAACACTTCACAATATCCTATCACTTACGTTTAAGGGGGGGGGGGGGAATAAAAGTAAAGTTGATTTACTATGGGAAGTCTAGTGTGTAAATCTCTAAAGGGAGAAGTGTTGGATCGACAATTAATGGCTCTTTTCAGAGCCAACTCTCCTCCCAAAAGAAACTTTACACATGGTTGTAACCACAAGTTTACTAGAATAATAGTTACTTCCCATTCACCCAGACCGTGCAAAAGCTTACGACATCAAATACTAAGTAATTTGTTATTTCTTCAGAGATTGTTTAAATGGGCTTCCCGTTACGTTTTCAATTGTTTGCCTGGTCAGTGTTCCAGAGAAGTAGGCAAAACGCATTATCGATTTGTGATAATCATTAATAATTATGGAAACTAATTTAACAGCGTACTAATTTTTTTTTCTAAAGCCTCTTTTAAGATTTTTTTTTTTAATGACGATCACACAAATTGTAGTCAATGTTTACGATAATGAACAGAAGGCTCTCTTTAGGTATTTATACTTAGTGTGTTTATTTATCTCGCAAATAATTGCATTGTTTGTGTTTATTTCGCCATTTTCCTCTTTGTGCTTCAATTATTGCAAACATTGCAACATTTTCTCGGGGGGGGGGGGGTGTCCGTACTCGACAAGCTCTGCATCTTATGGGCCCCTCCACCTCCATTCCCTTGTTTGCTGTTTTGTTGTTTGATTTTGCTGTAGTGGTCGTGATATTTTTCCTTACAATGTTTTTTTTGCTTTGTATTACATATATGTGTTTATTTATTCTGCAGTCACTATTGATTCTTCTAATTGGATTTGTTCGGCATGGTTTGGAAATAAACTGTATTGAAATGAATCGAATTGAAATTAGATTAAGCACATGATTTATCATGACTGCCACAATATCAGCAGGAATTTGATTCCGTTCAGTTTAATGGTATCAAGAAAACCACGAAGAAAGAGAAATATGATGATAATGATGATGACAAAACCTACAGAGATGACAAGTGTTTCCTTCGCAAAACTGCGTACTCCTCACACCCCCCCCCCCCTCAGTTACCAAATTGTATCTGTAGTCCCTCCCTTCTCGCACAATGCCAAATCTAATTCACATGAGCTCGCGTTTTTCACTCGATTCAATACTACACACAATTTTTTCCTGTACCAAAATTATAATGCGGTACAACAATTCGATAAACCGTGCTGCGTGGTGACGTCACTTAGGGGGAAAAAAAAAAAAAAAAAAAACGAAATAGAAAAAAATAAAATAAACGAATACAATGAAAGATACCACAAGGCATTTACAGTGAACCATTTCGAAAATTAATTCCGCTGGGTCCTGCCTTCTTTGAATGTTATACGTTACACAAAGAAGCACTTATAATCATAATTTCATCGCTTCCCCCTTTTTTGGAGACGAACAATCGAGTTATGAGCGCTACGGTGAACCAATAGAAATAAAGTACATGAAGTCAAGTTCAACTTTAAAGTACCTTTATCTTTTTCATGCGTGTACAAGTATTAAGGGAACAAAAGGAGACGCAGGCCTACTGGATACGTGATTGATACATCACCTCAAAGTAAGTGGGTACCTGCGAGGGCAGAGGTATACGTAAATATAACACTCTGCATGGCGGGGAAAGATATGATACTGTAAACCATTATAACAATCTCAACTTGGCAACCGCGTGCGCACACACACATGAGAAATGACCACGGTCAACTTGCTGTGTTGAAGTGGGTAACCTTCTATTCAACAACTTCTAGCTATGCAGCAGACGGTAAAAACGTCAACTCCACCTTGAAGCCCTCCAAAAGCTACACTGTAAAACCAACAACTAAACACCGACTGGTTTGTGCTAAATATTCCGGTATGAGGCGTCAACGTCGCCTATGAGCGTGAAGCTAGCACCTATCCCGATGACTGCATGTAACACATTGTGCGCTAACGAAAAAATAACATGACGTGTGGGGCGGGAGTTTTCGGTGGTGTATCCGTGCGTTATATAATGTGGCGGTCTTTTTGAGTAGGAACAGTGGCGCGAACAAACTGTCCAATAAATGGTGTTGCTTTACGTTCAAGCAAATACATTAATTTTTCTCTTGGAGAAGTCATAATCCGTTTCGCAAACGCCGAGAGCAATTTCATGCAACAGTGACCGTCAGGAGGAAAAGAGTCGGGTGCTTTTTTTTTAATGACGATAATCATCACATTAACAGCATCGTTTGTAACCAGCCTCCAACCACTGTTCACTGTGTGATCACCGGGGGAGCAGTTTCACCACATAGGGTGCGTTCGATTAGCTTCCCCGGGTCGACCCGGTGTGCTCATCCTGGGGAGCCCCTGACATGGGCTAATCGAACGCCAACTTCCCCCAGCATTCACACCAATGCATCATGAGACAGCCGACCCGGAACTACTTTCATTTTGTGCATTACGTGAGTGGACTCACGAAAAGATCGTAAAATAATTATTATCAAGGTAAAACTGCAACGTTGAATGATTTTACACGCCCTAGTTGATACACAATTACCCATCTTCGAATAAAAAAATACTTCTGCTCACAAAGTCGCTGTTTAAAAGGTGAAAATGTATGACAAACTTACAAACAAAATGGTGGCCATTGAGAAAGTTTTTCGTCGTGACGTCATGCACCTCGGTCAGCCCCTAGTGACCCGCTCCACAAGCAGGGCACTTGGGGCTGACCCGGGTGAGCCCGAGAATGACGTCAGAGCTATTCGAACGCAACGGGGGAAGACCTGGGTCGACCCGGGGAAGCTAATCGAACGCACCCATTGTGTGCACACGTCATTAACACATGTGTAGAAGCTTTACACTGTGACTTGGCAAACTGTGGTCACACTGTGATAAAGATGGAACTGAACAATCTAAACACTCCCGGGTCAGAATTGGCCCACATTCAAGGGAGCCAGGCCCTTTTTTTCCCGGGTCAGGCTGACCGGAAATAGGTTGAAATATGGGATTTTAACCCGGATTCTGTGAAATTCGCCTCAGGAACATCCAACTCTTTTTACATTCATAGCTTAATAAACAAAACCCAACAAAAAGTGTCGTTTACCTTCCTACTTGCTACTCACTGTCTTGGTAATTTATACACTTTAATAAAATTGTATATACTTTTATTTTTTCAGTCATATATATACATTTTTTGTTTACTAATGTTATTTTTGTGTGTGGAATGTTAAGTTTAATGACTTGTTATTGTTTTGCCACTATAACAAAAAATTAACAAAAATAATAAATAACCTGCGAATGACTAAAAGCCAGTGTTGTAACTTCTCTTTAAAAGGCACTTGGTGACATTGTGGCTATTTTCGGTCTGGTGTCTTAAGCGGTCAACATGGTTTGGCGCGTTTTCCTAATGACCGACTGTGAATTGATTGGGACTTAAAATGCTCCCGTAAAGTAATTAAGCAGTGCGCTCAGACAGAACCCGATCTCCAATTCGATACCGCCTACATCCTGCGCGGCCCTGCCCGAGCCAAGGATCCCTTAAATGTCCACGTTTTCAGAACTGCATTTAGGCACGCTCGGAAAAAAATTCCAATAACAGAATCAAGAACATGGGTGTAGAAAATGGCTCTGAATTGGGGGTGAGAATGATGTTTGTTCAATATTGCATACCATCTCTGAAGTGTGTGACAGTTTCCGATAGACGCCATCTTTAAGCTCAACTTAGGTTTTTTGGCTTTGGGGTGCGCGCGTCGTGCGCTCTAATTTGTTCGACGTCGCCAATTAGTGGTTTACCGACCAATCGCGCAAGGAATTCTGATTAAACTCCCGTGTGCTACACACGCGGTACTTACGCATGACGCATAGTTGTGTGTGCTAACAAATGACAGTCTGACCGTCAAGCTGGCTGACTTTAAACAGCCGATATGCGCAAGCGCCATCTTAAAAATTTGATCGCAATGCACTCTGGGAAACCGAGTACAGTTAAAACGTACAGCTGCCAAGATGGACGCCATGCTGTAGTTCACATGTAACTATGTCAGATTTTATAGTTTGTGGACGCATTGCTTCATAATCAGCGCCCATGATAGTTGCCAGTGTTGCTTGGACTCGGATTTCACCCAAAAGCCTTTGCGCGCTGATCATGCGCATTGGGACACGCATATGGGCTATTGTTTTGATGTCAAGTGAGAACTGTCAAATACGTATTCCCCTTTTCAGCTGGGAGGGGGGGGGGGGTCATATAAGGTTTGGAAGAGAAAAAAAGTGAACCTCGACCTGTGACGGTCTATATAAGTGCACAGGGCGTTGATTGCCCTCGTACGTGTCAGGCCAGAAACCCAATAAACTAACGAGAAACTGAGAATGGGCCGAAGCTTCCGCCGGGTAAGATGAGAAGCAAAGTTAGGGAACACTGGGCAGGGAAGTTTTTACAGGAATTGTGTCCTCAGCAATAACATCACTGCATCTTGGTAATGCCCAATTGACTTCCTTTAATATATACCGCTCTAATTTGATTTGTGTTTTGCTCTACACCTGGGCCCACGCCAGAGCAATTAACCTTACAAAGCATTGGCAATTTTAGATACCCAGCCAAACCATCAACCCAAATGTTTCGAGGATGATTTGAAAATGAAAACTAATGTTTATGTTACGTTGCATTTTGAAGGTTCACAACCCTCGCAAACATGTTTTGAATCCGATTTGAAACATGTCTTAAAATACAGAATGAACAGCCTGTTATCCAAACATCCGTTCAAGATCCGGTTGTGTACATTGCGGGTGCATAGATCAAAACTAAGAACAAATTTGGTTGGCTTGTTAACTTTTTGTTGTCTGCTTTGCCAAAGCATGTATCAAATGCTTACAGTTACAGCATTATTTAAGAAACAGAGGCATGCAGTTTCGATTTGTTGCCACACAGAGAGTGTACCATATAACATACACTAGTTGGAATAGTTTCAGGAAATGTGCGCAGTTCTTGGCGAGAAAATACATCCGTCCCGCTCCTCGGACAAAATGTCTTTCCAATTTTCGCATTTGTCCTGCCGGCTTCGGCATCTCTAAAAAAAACTACCATGATTTCCATCGTTGTCAATTACCGACATGCACTGACACATAGGAACAGAACGAGCTCTTTGGGATATTTCCCCCAGGTACGACTCTCAAACCAGATGGAACACACCGAAATTACCCCCGATGTATAAACCTGCACCAGAAATCTGATTATACTCTTTTTTTCAATGTTCACCTGCAAACAACTACAGATGCCATCGCACGCAACGCATTGAGTTTTTCCTGCTTTCATTGGCGCAGAAAAAAAGGGGAAAAGAAAAAAAACGTAAAAGGTCGAAATAAACAAACTGCGTGCAATTCAATATTTTCTGCCGAGTCCCTACGGTGTACAATCCGACAGATATTCCCAAGTAATTACACGATTGTGTGTCTTCTTGCCCATTATCCCCTCCTCAATATGAACCAATTAAGGACTGGACCAATTAAGGACTGGACCAATTAAGGACAAGGTACGTTTTCAGGGCAGAATTCGTCTTGATTAAAAACAAACTAAACAATAACTAACACTATGAATGGGCCGTGTACAAAAGCACCGTCTCTGCACAGTTACCGCTGAGGGTTAAACGCGGTCAGTTCGACAAAGGGATACTTTGATGACTCCACTTCTCTCCTATATAGTCTCATCTTTCAGTTGGTAAATTGAAGGCAAGATTGTAAGATGTACATTTTTAAGAACTTAGCAGATCATTGTGTTTTGATTGTTAAAGACGTTGAGTTAACGTTTCAACATGTTGTGTTCAATTGGTCTTCAGAGGTAGTAAACTAGTTATATACATGGGGAGAATGAAGCTGGCAGAATGATGCTCGAAAATGTGCTCTCATTGAAAGGGTTCGATCTCTTCATCAACATCCATTCTGAAATGTGTTGGATAACGTAAATACACGGTGAGGGAGGGCTAAGGACACGGGTATAATAGATAGTTCCCAGTAGACGCCATCTTTACGGGCAAAGTGCATGGCTTGCAGGTGCGTCAAACGCTCAAATTTTATTAACGCAGCCGCGTTGTTCACTGACCAATCCTGCGATGAGTTTCGTGAAATGCGCGCGTGTTGCACGCCGTTCTCACACGAAACGCACGACTGTTTGTTCTAAACTGCCCGTAAAGATGGCCGATTTACGTCATACTGCAATCTATCTATATTTAACTATGGGAAACAACCAAACAATGCCTCATTTTGTCCGGTAAACCCATGCACGAAATGCAAAGCGTGTAAAACAAATACACTTTCGTGTGAATCCATACGTGTTCTTAGAAATAACAAAGCGACCCAACTCACATCTATAATTGCAAAATGCACATACCATCTTGGTCATCTTCAAGAGATTGACTGAACCAACATAACATCTACAGACACACCATAAAAACTCAAAGGGTTGAACATAATAGTGATTTTACTTCTTTCGATCGTGAGACTGCTTCTTTCGGCACAGTTTGAAACAATCTTCAAATCGGGAAAGATCATGACAAATCACACTCTGTCATATTTCCTACCGGCATTAAAGATATCAAATAATTATAGTAACGGACAGGACTGAAACTTTACAAAAACGAACAATATTATTGGTCGAATAACAACACTTTTGAACTTCCGTCAAACAGTAAATGTGCTTATAAAATCTGTTCACCACTATACAAATTGAAAACTAGATGGGTGATCGGGACAGAAGTTTATATCTTCAAGAAACATTCGAGTCAAAAGAAAAAAGTTCTAAAAAAAAATCCTAGCAAATCACAGCTCTCAAAAGATACAATGTGCCATGGAGCTTATTCTACCAAACCATTGCATAAACACCTGGAAAAAGTCCCTTCGTTCGCAGGATAAGTGATTGGGTTCTTCAACGTGACACAGCATTCAGGACCTACGGCATTATTTGTTGTCTGAAAGACAAAGCAATGCTTGAAAGTAATAAACATTTATCAATTTTTGGTATGCTTCTTCTAAAGGCGTCTCAAAGCGATTTTAATCTCCAAGACAGGTTTGCAAACCTATTAAATGACTACACCCATTTAAACAGAACCCCGTGAGGGGGGTTACAAAAAGGTGATGCGGCACAAGCTGCAACTGACCATGCCGCAAAACACCGGGGCAAACCCCCTTCCTTTAAGTAACGATCGGTGTACTGAGTTCTTTTTTTTTTTTTTGCATTACACAACAACAAACGGGACCAACGGCTTTACGAGCCATATGAACTAGACTGATAATAGTGATACATGCGCACAATGTCCGTGTCTGCAAAGAAGCACCCGGAAGGATTCTTCGCCAGGACATTAACAACACTCTCTCTCTCTGTAAACGGTTATCCAACAAACAAACAAAGCCTCGATGTTTAATGCCGTAAGTGAACAAATTCAATTAAGAACCTGTTTCCCTTCCTCGAATGTCATACTAAAAAAAATAACACTAACGAACATAAAATACCTCTCCGATCAAACAAAGGTCCGGGGTTTACCAAAATCTGACAAGGAGTAGGGGTATCACGGAGTTGGACATCACACCGACCACTCACACACCTCCCCCCCCCCTTCCCCGGAGGCACCGACTGCAGCTGCCAATTAAAAGAGCAACACGCAGCCTTTAATTTAATAAAGATGTTTCTTTCTGCAAATCCATTCGGTGAAACAAGGAAAGTGGACATGATATGCGACCATAATGTTTGTGGATATGCGGGTGATTGTGTACAAAATCACTCGTCATTGCCCCTCAGTTGAACTTTCAAGCTGACAGTCTTCGATAACGTTTATATAACACTAACAAAACCAATCAAATACTTATATTATTTGTATTCATTTATTAATTCTTATACTAATTTATTTATTTATCGATCTATTTGTCAGTGCATGTCGGTAATTGACAACGATGGAAATCATGGTATTTAAATAAATAAATAAATATTTAAATATATATTTATTGTTATTTGTTATCTATGTCTTTGTATTTTTCTTTTTTATTATTTATTTTTTACTTTTAAGTTATATTTTATGTTTTATGATTGATTAATTTGTTTTATTTATTTATTATTCTCATTCTTATTATTGATTTAATTACTTGGTTTTTTGTTCTCTCTCTCTTTTGTTTAGAGGGAGGCGGGGTTGGAGCAATGAACTTTCTGCACCGGTTTGATTTTTCAAATGTTAAACACGACTTTCAAACCCCTCTAATTTAACTCGTATCTAAAAGTTTTTGTTTCACCGCCACTGATATCTAATTTATTCATCTTCATCATTATCCTGATCCTGATCCTGATCCTCATCATCATCATCATCATCATCATTAAGCTGTATTTATCCATTGTTGGATAAAACCCCCCGGCAGTATTTTTCCGTTCTCTTCTGTCGCTTGTCATTAAACTCCATGTTTGGGTGTTCTTACATGTGGTGAGTTCAAATCCTGCTCTAGTCAATTTTTCTTTGTTCAACCCTATACTATTTGAAATTCACCCAGTCAGTTTCCTTTGTGGTTCATTACTTGACATGTGGTGATTTCATCTCTCCACCTCCTTTATGTCTTCCTCTTCTTCTCCTGCCTGTCCTTGGGTCTTATTGTGCGAGTCTCCTGGTCCACCTGTTTTTGCTTTCTTGCCAAGTGCCCTACCGATCTCCAACTCATTTCCTTGATCGTCTGTATGACATCTACTTTATCTAATTCATGGTTTATAATTTATGGTTTGTAATTCATGGTTTTAATTCATGGTTTATAATTAATGGTTTATAATTAATGGTTTATAATTAATGGTTTATAATTTATGGTTTATAATTTATGGTTTATAATTAATGGTTTATAATTAATGGCTTATAATTTATGGTTTATAATTTATGGTTTAAAATTCATGGTTTATAATTAATGGTTTATAATTCATGGTTTATAATTAATGGTTTATAATTAATGGTTTACAATTTATGGATTATAATTTATGACTCAACTTGTCTATGATGTATAGGTAATTCATTCCTAACATGCGAATGAGTGACCTTATATTCATCATTGTCTTGCCCTGAAAAAAAATGTGACAATTATTTTCCGCTTCAAAACTTAAGGAGAAAATTAGTCACCTCCATACCAGGAAAACAAACGGGGGAAATTTCCACTTCGTTAAGTAATCAAGCACTTCCAGACCAGTCAAGGCTGTGTTCAGGTTTAATTGGATTAAAAAAGCACATAGTAAACGCATTAAAGACCAATTATTAACTGTCATCCATAATAACAGCCTTCATAACTTTTTACCTCATTCGCCACGCTCTGGCAATAACTATCCTATTAATTACACTTAATTATCCTTCCGCTAATGTTGTTGTGACGGTGCGTGTGCATAGTGATGCTGTTGTTGAATTGTAATTGTTTAATGTGATCACAGATAACTTTGAAAGAAACTAAGAAAAAAAGGGGAAAAAATGAAATTCCCTTTTTCTTCCTCCATGATTTGATTCTGTAAAGAGTACCCTATATATTAGCAATAGCCCGAGCGTTAAGATATTTAGACGATGGAATTCATTGAATGTCCAGATGCATATAACATGACAACGATGCTATGTTTAGGGAAAGTCAAAACTTCCAAATGGGTTCGAGGGTTTTAAATTTTAATGTTGCTCGGTTATAGGTTATCACGTTACGCATTTGAGCGGGAGATTTAATATTTAACTTGTATAAAAGTAAGAATTGTTTGTTTAAGGTCATCTTCAATCATTACCGTTTTCGGATACTAGAAAAAACTGGGGAAAAATGTGTCCCTTTTCATCGTTGGTGGATCAATATGGATCAAATAATTATTACATATTTGACAGACAAGCTTTAGTAAAGATGAAATTAATGGCCATTACGATAACATGTAATATAAAACAGATTTGTTTTAAAGTACAAGCAAGAGTTATCTTGGTTGAAAAGCAGGTAATGTCAAAGATTGTTTTGGTTAACGTCAAAAGTATATAACTCACAGGCAAATTGGCTTAAACTTTATACTTAACCAGTTACTTCAGTTGGAACGCAACTCGTAATCAAGGTCATTTTGGTTTAGTAATCATTGTATACCTAACTGGTTAATTTACTAAGTACATATCTCATACTCAAGGTCATTTCCGATTCACGATCATTTGGCACTTAACTGACGTTGCTTGGTATGCAACTCATACTCAAGGTCATTTTGGTTAGTGGTGATTTACACTAAACTGGTTAGGTTGCTTTTGTAAGCAGCTATTACTCAAGGCCATTTTGGTTTAGCGATCATTTTAAACTTAACTGGTTAATGAGCTTAATACGCAACCCATAATTAAAGTCATCTTGGTGAAGCAAACATTATATGTACGAAAAAACAAATAATTTGAGGTTCATCTGATTGCAACGAATCTCAAACTTCTTTTGACTAAAAAATAGCCAATAGTGTATCCTTAACATGTTAATTCAGTTGGAGCGTGTATCTTTCACAAACCGCAAGTCAGTAGTAGTATAGGCAGCTTTTTGCAACAGCCAATATTTAATTACAGAAACAAAGTCAGACGAGTTGCATGTGAACAGCAGTCTCACTTCTCCTGAGGGCATACTTTGTGCTCGATAATTCTTCCGTTCGTATCTTTTAAAATCTCATCGAATCGTCATGAATCAAAAAAATTCATTTGGATAGCAATGCTTGCATTGTTCCTGTCGGTTTCCATTCAAGTCATTGTCGATGTTTTTTCCATTTCAATTCAGACCTACGATGTATTGTTCTTACACAATAATATCAATATTCCTTTCTGCCGGGCTCTTTTTTCCTGCATTATATCCTGTGCGGCTATCATCTTTTCAGAAAACGCCCGCTCAGTTGGGATTCCTTAAAGATTGCATGATGGCGCGTTGGTAATATTATCAAATCAAACAATCTAATTGTGAGGAATCATCATTCATGCAGAGCGGTACGTTGCACTGGCATTGTATAGCAACTATATGAGCATTGGAATAAATATATTCAGAGCGGAAATTGAAATTTTTCAGACGTCATTTCCTCATCCTCATCTGCAAATGCCCGAGGAGAGTCAACTCTCCTCCGTCTTTTTTATGGGATCACCAACCCCAAAATAATTACGAATCATCAAAACGGTTCATTGAAACGTCAAAACCGCACCCTTCTTCCCTTGAAGCACGCGGCCAACATTATCCAAATATTGGATGCATTTGAGTGCATTGCCACCGAATGTAATCTCTGAAGGGTTTTGTACGCAAAGACATGGACAAGCCGATGTCCTTTTCACTTCCTGTTTTATATAGTTGTAAACATTCAATAAGTACGTTCTATATCATTATGTCAAGCTGTTTCAGGGAAATTGAGTAAACCATTCAGGCAGACACTTAAAGGTACACGTTGCCTTGGATCGGCCGAGTTGGTCTTTAAAAAAGCGTTTGTAACCGTTTGCTGTATTTTTGTATACGATTAAAAAGATGTTTTAAAAGTAGAATACAATGATCCACACAAATACGCCTCGAAATTGCGTGGTTTTCCTTGAACTGTGCGAACTAAGACGGTCGGCCGTTTTGTGGAGTCAAAAGTATGACTCCATAACATGGCCGACTGTATTAGTTCACGATGTAAAAGCAAAACCACGCAATACCAAGGCATATTTGTGTGGATCGTTGTATTCTACTTTTAAAACATCTTTCTAACCATATGCATTTTACAACAAACGGTACAACCGCTTTTTATAGACCAACTCGGCCGATTCAAGGCAACGTGTACCTTTAATTCGCATACAAACGTCAAAAGAGACAACGGTATGTCGTGCGGCACTTGCGCGTACGGATTGGCCTACACATTAAAGGTACACGTTGCCTTGGATCGGACGAGTTGGTCTATACAAAGCGGTTGTACCGTTTGTTATAAAATGCATATGGTTAGGAAGATGTTTTAAAAGTAGAATACAATGATCCACACAACTATGCCTCGAAATTGCGTGGCTTTCCTTTTACATCGCAAACTAACACGGCCAAATGGCCGACCGCGTTAGTTTGCGAAGTTAAAGGAAAACCACGAAATTTCGAAGCATAATTGTGTGGATCATTGTATTCTACTTGTAAAACATCTTTCTAACCATGTGCATTTTATAACAAACGCTTTTTATAGACCAACTCGACCAAATCGTGTACCTTTAAGGATACCATCTGAAGCATGTTCCACCAATCAAACGATACGGATCTGTGCGTGCAATTTATACTAAATATACTTTCTCGACCTTGACAGTGTTCAGACGGAAATATTTCTCTGGATGATTTATAATGATGTGACCCTTATCGAAATATAATCAGTGAGCTTTAATTTTTCTTCTTCTTCCTTTGGATAGTTTCCAATGGTGTACCGCGGTGTTTCAGACTGATCAAAGAGACAAACAGCCTGTGCGGACATCTACACAGTCACGTCAGTCACCCAGCCATTCCCAGATTATACCGATATATCGCCCAATCAATGATAAGTGAATCATGGGTTGTTTAACAGATGCTGTAGATATCACATGGAGATCGCTATCTGTGTGTCTGCTGTGTAGTTCAACACAAGTTATCGAATGCGATCTTCTTGGTTGGGTTGCATTTTAACGCCACCACGATCGCAGAATTTAACAAAAAGGTACGTATATTCTATTTACCTCCCAACCTCGGTCTGTATGCATGCATGCTTACATTGGGTAGGGATGGGGACGGGGGCATTATGACGATTTTTAATGGTGGAAGATTCCTAGTTAAATTGCATCTCAGGACAGGTGAAACCCAAGTTTGAAAATCCCATCAGAATGTTGAAAAGACAGGTCCCGGTCTTGGGGAACCCGTTTTGGTTTTTTTTTTCTTTTCTTTCTCGCCCTTAATTTGTGCACTTGATGCCAATAATCGCACAGCTTACGCTTCACAGACCCCGACTCTTCCCGGAACAGGTGCAGTGGAGGACTACTTTTTTGTCTGACAGAGGCCCCCAGCGGCCACGCAGCGCGCCAACACTCGAGGCGTGATGAGGCCACGGTCATAATCTGCACCCCGTGGGACACCGAATGAATCATCAAAAGGATCTCAGCTGTTTAACTTTGCTGGAGTTTAGGACCTAAATTGTCTCAACCACGGAGCACCCGCTCTCCCAGAATTAATGTTGCCTAAAGCGACTCGGAGTTTATTGAAAGCTACCGCATGTCTGCGGGTTTCGTCCTTCAACTGGCAAGAACGCGTGACTGCCAGTCATACGCTGGAGATATTACCACAAGCAGAAGCCAAACGATCCAACTATGTTGTCGCCAAGACAGAGAATGCATGGATTTGGATTGGTTGAAAAGAGCACTACGTCATCCGAAGCAATAAGCCAATTGAAAGCTTCAAGCAAACAAATAAACGATGTATCCGTTCAATTTCATCATAGGCTAATACCAAGTGAATTAATGATGATCACTGCCATGATTTTCAAAAAATACCTTACTCGTGACCTGTACACAATTCTTAATTATTCATGATATTTTCAGAGTAGAGGCTGTCATCAACTTGTTTTCGGTGTACAGCTATGTGTTAAAACCCTTAGACGAGGCACGCTGTCAGCATGTGCTGACACAATTTAAAGTTTCCACTTTCGCACGACCACATCGTACATGCTGGTCAGCTCATAATGCCAACAGATCATAAGCTGGACCATGCCGCACGTCCTACATGGGGTGTCAATCAACATGGGACAGTGGTCTGGTTAGAAACGGCAGAAAAAAACTCTGCCAGTATCTCGGTCTGTCAATTGTCAGTGGTAGATGAACCAACATCTACAAATTAAAGGAACATTACAGAATTGGTAAGAATTGTTTTTGTCAAACATACCTTTTGATCACACATTTACATAAAACGTACACGGTCTAATGATGATGAAAGTAAAAAACATCCCTTGAAATATTTCTGTCTGAAATGCCATATTTGATGAGAAATTAATAAACAAATTTTCCGATTGGAGTTTATCGCTCAGTGAGCGTTTTATTCATTTGTTGAATCTATATGATTTCATGCAAATGTGTAATCGTTTTTTTTATACTATTTTCTCGTGACCAAGATGGCCGATCGATCTCAAACTTCTACAGGTTTGTCAGTATATGTATATGATGGATTGCATAAAGTGCTTACACTGCCAGCAACTGTTTTGTTAGCAAAAACCAATTTTGTAATGTTCCTTTAATTAGTTAAGCAAACAAATGGGTTGCAATTTACCAAGGAAATACCTGAACATAATTAACAACAAACTTAGATATCGAATCAACTCAGACATCGTTGAAAAAAAATTGCAAAACAATTCCTTTTAACCTTACGGAAAAAAGTTTGGAAGCAGTGCTGACAACGTAACACATTCCCAATGAGGTGCCGCGTTTGAGATCATCCGCCAAATGCACGTGCACCGTATGCGTTTTGAATGTCATTAAAATGGGAATTCAAACAATCAAGAAATCAACGGGTATAGATTTCAAATCATCTTCCACATCACTTCATGTTGTTTTTGATTTTGTAAAACACTAAACGTTTCGCTTTCGTTTCCCCCAGTTAATATTTTGAAAGTCTTTTGTTTTAACCTAATTAAACACCCACGGATATTACTGATGCATTCCAGCTCCTTGTCCTAAAGATTATTGATTAATAATGTCCCTTTATTTACACGTTAACATAACATGCAGTCGAGAGGCTGTAGAATAAAAATTCAATATTGAAACTTAAGAAGAATGTTCATATAAAAAAAGTGTTGTTCAAAGAGTCATCACTCACACGTGCTGTTTTGCAGAAAAGTGGACACGAGAAAAAAGTGGGAAGGGACTTTTGGTGTAAACTCACACATACAACTGCCAGAACATTGTGTGGAGAACATGCGGCCCGGGTTATCAGAGAGATCAACATGAGAACGGAAAAAGGTATTGAGTAATGCGGTGCGCATTACACCTTCTGGTTATTTATTACACACGTTGGCTTGCTGTACTGTGTATACCGTAAAAGTATGTGTCTACCAAGGTTGTGTACCGTGGCACAACTGTGCACAGAACTACTGTGTACATGCATTCCCTCATGGTGTCATATTGCAGGCTGGCATAGTTTATCTGTCATTCAAAACCACAGTGAATGGTATTGAATGGTCAGACAGCAAGAGGGTTAAAGCACAAGTTTATATATTAATATCAATGAGAGATAGTCATTTACCCAGAACAAGAAATGTTAATAATATTCCCGTTCATTAGCTCCGAAGAGCGATTAAATGACTACAACGTTAGGCATTGTTTTCACGGTGGGGTTTCCTACTAACGGTATGAATAAGTAGCATACCGGTTTCTCATTAACTTAATTTAGCGATGTAAAATCATAGACAATGTTTTTTTTTAGATGATTGTTAAATGATTGTGAAAAAGAATCGCCAAAATGTCACGTATTTAACGATAAATGATCGACAAACAAAGTGGTCAAAGGTCAGCGTATACGTGTTTTTATTTGTTTTTTGTTTGTTTTACTTTTACTCATCAGTTGAATTTGGTGCAGTAATTAACGTTTATGCCCATACAGCTGGAAGAAAAACTATTAATTCCGAAGAACAGGTATGATAGATCAAGTGACCATTTTTGCATTGCTCAAAAACAGACAAATTTGATTGTTACCTTTAAAGGCCCTGTACACTACTGGTAAGATCGAAAAACACAAATGTTCACAGATTCACACATAACTGACATGATTTAAAAAAAAGTGATGGTAGAAAGGTTTCCTCAAAATATTTCTGCCTAAAATGCTATCGTTTCTGAGAAATTAGTAAAACAATAGTTTTTATCACGCGTGATAAAAACTCGATGTTTGAAAGAAACAGAAAACACATCAGGTCTCTTTTTACTATTTTCTCGTGACCTCGATGACCAATTGAGCTCAAACTTCCACAGGTTTGTTTGTTCATGCATATGTTGAATCACACAAAACGTGAACACTGTCTGTGACTATTTTGTCAGCTCTACCGATCCTGTATAATACCTTTAAGGACCGTTCTATACTCTTCTCGTGGAAGACATTTTTTAAAGTCATGTTTAGGTCTGTTTTGTAGCCAACATAGCCCAACGAAGCTGCTGTGTACCTTTAAGAATACTTAACTTTATCAAGCAACGGATCCCTATGCACAGTTTTCCACGCGCACCGGACAAAACTTGACGGAAAGCTAAACCGCAAATTACATTAAATTGATTACAAAAATGACGCAGTGCCACAGTGTGCTGTAGAGCAGGGTAAACTGATCGTTTACCATGGTTAGAATTCTACTCACAGCCTTTTCGATCCCTGTACAAAGTATTGGATGCATTTACAGATACGTCACCAACGAATGAATAGTGTCTTCGAGGCAAGCTGGCGGCGATTGCTTGCTCTGGCACCCCGTAACATGATGCCACATAGAAGTGGGATGCGCTGCTGTATAAACTTCCCCAATGTTATTTTACCGTTGGTCCCGCTCTGTGGATGCGATCAGCCGTTTCCGTTTATTCAAACAAATTAACTGTGACCAAACAGTACAGCGCTTACCATGATCAACTAAGCTGCTCCCAATGCCTTCTGCACACATTACCGCGAGTTATGTGCACCGGTGGCAGACAGGTCCGCGGTTCATGCACAGGGTGTATCCTTCCCCGCCAATGCTGCAAAAGTTGTTTGCATAAATTAAGTTTTAAGACTCCCCTGAGGAGGAAGGGGATGTGTCGCTATTCTTAGATGGTGGTTTTGCGGGGGGTACTGCACCGAAAATAAACCAACTAAGAACATGACTGTTCGGTGCTTTTGTGAAATTATTGACCCCCATCCAGAGAGATTGGTTAAAAAACACTTTCACTCATATATTTCGTGCACAAAATTGTACAGGCATACAGACCATGTACATGTACAGACATACCCAGATCTAAACCCTCTGAAAAGTGGAGCCAACTGTCCTCTGTAACAGGCTTGATGACAGCCTGTGCTAGGTTCTGAGGTTTCCAACACCCCTCCCCCTTCCAATCAAACTTTCTGGCTCACTGGGGAGCCATTAACTAGTGGAACCTTCCTGCATTTGTGTAACTTCCGCACTAAAATATTTTTAAATATGCTACAAGAAAAGTGCATTGTTTATTATTTAGAACGCAAAATAGCTTCCGTCATACGTCGACTCTCCTCTGTGAACTTCCCTTGAGGGAAACGAATGCAAGTTAGGCCTAACCCAGTCAAAACGCGCAGAGCTAATATTCATTTGCATGTATACTTCCCTATTCCTTCAAAACATTAAAGAATTCGATTACCCTCCATAAAGAACATTACATCGATTTCATTCTAATTATTGCCAAATAATGGAGCTACTTTTTTTTAAATTTTGTTGTATCTGTTATAGTACACCACTTATACGAGATACTTGTCAATTCAGATGAGCTTACACATTGATCGGTTAAGCATGTTGTCAGACAACCAAGCACACCCTACCCCTTCTCCCCTCAATAAAATGTGAGATCAATGCGACTGCAGCCCAGACCGTGTTGTTCAGGCCATTGTCTGTGTTGCACCCACCAGACACAAGTTGGACGAGCCGACCGGACAATTAGGCTTCAGAGTATCAGACTTACGGACTGCACTCCGAGACGAAAAATCAATTACCGACACATTTTTTACAATTGTCTTTCAATTACTACTTCAATAGTAACACATTTCAGAGGGGATGGGGGCTGCCCCCCCTTTCTCACTACGAGAAGGGACCCATGCTGAAAAAAATCCGTGGGAAGACAAGGAAAAGTCTACTCGTGCAAAGCATCTGAAACACCACTGAATTAATACAGATAATAACAATCGTGTACCAACTTCGTTTAGTTTTTTGTTGTTGTAAATGAACAAGGACAAGAATATCCCCGTGCATTCGTGAAGGGAAACGGAAGTCAAACATTGCGATTAACGAGACTATTTCTGCGAATGAGACGCATGCTGAGTGAGTGTGGTATAAATTAATTGCACCATCATCTCAGTAATGGGATATTTGTTATTGTGAGTTTGTAGGTCATCCTGTCCCTTCTGATTTGTCCATGGAGGTAGAATTAGTCTAAACACGATGTTTTATGAACTCATTTCTGCCTTAATGAAAATAAAGTCTTTCTGTTGCCTCGCACAATAATCATCCCCAAGAGAAACAGAAATATAACCCTGAAGATACAAGTAGCAGAGAAACATGAACACCAAACAAATTGCAATTCAAACCCTCCAACGAAGTACAGCCACAGAAATCATTTAATTTATCATCCTCTCGCTGTGTTAACGATTAAAAAAACGGCCGCCTGTAGTTCATCACCGCCGTCTGCAATCAGAGAAATTAGGACTAAGGCACGGCCGGTCACGGACAACAAAACAAGACACGAGGTGTAGATGAGCTTCGATGCCAATGGAGAGAGAAAGAGGGTGGAAAAAAATGACGAAAACAAGGTAGCGGGAGGTAGTATAGTCGAATGCAGCTAATTGAAAAAGACTTGCACACCTGCTCGAGCGCCTGCAAACTGTCCAAGTCACTCGGCCGCGCCTGGTCGGGTTCATGGACCCCTGTACTCGGGTGTTGTCACCGGCCCTAATGCGAGTTCTTGGGTTTGGTGAAATCCGAAGGGGTTTATTTTCCCTCTTATTTCTTTCTTTTTGCCTTTTTTTGGTCTTCTTCCTTCTTATGGCGAGGGAGGAATACACGTGCACGACCACATCATCCACAGTCATCTCTCACCACAATCAATCACATAGGAGAATGACACCAGCCTGTCAGTCTGCGGTACTGTAATTACGTCAATATCCCTATTTTGGGGAAGAAATACGACCGATGGTGAACAACCGGTGAACATTCTTCAGGTGCATGCACCACAACCCTCCACAATAAATACCAATAAAACTGACAAGCATGGCTTATGTGGCTTATTCCTGGAAAATTCCTGATCGTACCACTTTCACTCCAAACAAAAATGCGTTTAAGGTGGGAACAAGACAATATTGCTTTTAATAAGCGGTATGATAGTTTAAGTTTGAAGAAGTCACTCACAGATTTGGCAGTGTCTTCGGTTTCACCTCTGTAAATGTGTACATTATGAAGACTGCGAACAGAGCATACTGTTGGAAACGTTGAGACCTACAGTATGGGTTCGAAATGATTTGACAACCACGGAAGGTATCTCTCCGTGGACCTCGCCCTTGGTTCTTTTAAGAACCAATTCGTAAGAGAAGCGATTACTATCACATGGTGGTGGTTACCCGTAGATACATTCATGTCTTACAAACCACCATGCAAAGCTTCAACATGCAAATAATTTCGACCTGTTTAATTCAGCGCTTGCACCCGTTCATGACAAATTATTATTACAATAAAAGTAATTAAAAAGTACCAAGCAACTCAAAACCAGTGGTTAATTATATCTGCCTTCAATGTAAAAGCGAGTAACAGACCCCTGTACCGATGACGTCACGGTTTATTCACTGCATTGCTTAACAAATTATCGAGCTATCAAGTCACACAAGTATATCAGAAAAACAAGATTTTTGATATTTATATGTGATCAATCTAACGCGAGTAAATGTGGGATTGCCTACGAACAGTTAATTTCACGCATGCCATGAAACGCAGGGTAAGGGTGAGGATAAGTTTTTCATTCGGTTTTTGTCATCAACGTAAAGCTAAAGCTGTACGCAAAATTATCAAGGAAAAATACAACAAAAGTCACCTGTGAAAGTTGCAGTGCATACTTGTTGAAACAAAAACAGCAGAAAGGGGGGAAAAACTGTCACGTCATTTTCATCAAGAATTTTGGATCCATCCATGTTTATGCGAGGTGGCAGCGGTTACCAACAACATCTCTGGCCGTATTGAGGGCAGCATTCAAACGGAAACCACGGAAATTTCCAGAAGTCGCCTGCAGGCGACCCTTGGAGATTCAAATATTCCGCCATACTGTTGTTGATTTCTGAACCAATGAAGACAATCAGACGAAATAGTTTCATAGGATGCTATATTACTATTACCAACTTTAAAACAAGAGGCATTCTGGTTGAAAATACTCAGTATCTTGTCGGGGTTAAGTATGATCCCACTTTTTAAGGCCAGTCTAAGATACTTTGGTCTAAATGATCAAAAAAGTATAACTTTCCGTAACAAATTAAAAACCATCCATTCACAAAAACATCAAACCTACAAACGTGAGTAATTGTGAGTTTGCCCACATGAACCGTGCAATGTGTTGCTAGCCAAGAAATGCCCTATAATTATCACGCTCACATTTTCTTCTAAACGA
Source organism: Pycnopodia helianthoides (assembly GCA_032158295.1). NCBI lineage: Eukaryota > Metazoa > Echinodermata > Asteroidea > Forcipulatida > Asteriidae > Pycnopodia > Pycnopodia helianthoides. Next base: position 8,213,327 of record CM063255.1, read on the forward strand.
AAAAAAAAAAAAAAAAAAAAATAGGCATGGCGATTAATTGATTCAAACGTGCACGTATCCATATCAAGTTTAAATTTATCAAGTGACAAAATTACTACAGCAATCAAGGTTTCAAAACTTAACTGTTGTGTAGCGCTGCACACAATGAAGACTCCTGCCTGCCAGGAAACGCCCTGGATTATTCACGTTTTGCTTTCTTCTAAACGAAAACAATAAACTTTGCATGGCATTAATTGGTTCAAATGTACACGTATCCATGACAAACTTTAATCTGCCATGTGACAAAACTAATAAAGCAATCAAGGTTTCTGAATAAACATGGTTAATGAAACTTGACTATAGAGTTCACTGCACACAATGAAGACACTCCTGCCTAACAGGAAATGCCACAGAATGCTCCAGTTCACTGTTATTTCCCCGTCAACAAGGATGATATAATCCGGCATTGGCCTGACCTATGAAAGAGGAATCAATTCATAGAGACCTCAGTCCAATCCCCCATCCAGCCTTCACGCTGTAAAAAGGCTGCATCGGTATGATACCGTGGTATTCCATACCGCACCACAACAACCTAATCGATACGGCGAGTGATGAGCTTTGCTTGTGCCTGTTGAAATCGATGAATACAATTAACGGGCCCGGCCTTGCAGGGTGTTTATTTATAGCGGTCAAGTACAGCTCTGAATGGGAGGGTTATCGACGTTTTCAACGCAAGGTTGGCGTATACTACGATCGTGCACCGCTCACAAGAAACATCAGCACAACTATAGTCTCCGCCCCGTTCACTGTTGATATGAAAGTGGTGCTATAGTGTTTCGCAATAATCCTCTGTATACACAATATCAGCAAGCTTCAGTGAAAGTTGAACCGATAGTATGATCAGCACCGTATCACTCGTGGTACCCAACAATGCACTTTGATTGACAGCTCTTTCGTTTATTTTTAAGCGAAAAAAGCATTGCGGCATTTGAAAACGGGGTTGCTTTGAATCTCAGGAATTATTTAGATTTTAGAGGGGGGGATACCCTTGTAAAAGAGGAAAACAGTGTGTTTAAGTTTTGGAGCTTTTTTTTTTTTTTTTGGGGGGGGGGGTTGCCTCAGCCCAAATCGGGCATGGTATATGCCCCAGGTAGTTAGACAAACAAGTCTGGCTACCGTAGCACGCTTTGAGCGCTTACACATCCTTTGTAGTCAGGGAATAAGATAGAAAGGTGACGGTTTAACGCGAATACAGTTGCAACTGTGTGCTGCACGGGCAGACAAAGGAGATCACAACGTTTGAGCACAGCACCGCAAAGAGTTCAATAAATATTGAACACAATTATGAACACAGATAAGGTTACTTTGATTCTTACAAAGTTATAACCGAACCAGTTGGTCAAGTACGTCTTTCGTTAAAATTAAGAATGACCTTTGACCCGAAATTCCTCATCAGCTCGGTATTAACTCCAAGCTTAAAACCGTGAAACATGATAAATTGATGTTATTTGTAAATGTATAATGACGCCTATATTAAAAATAATTCCAGGCTGTCGTTGAGAACCGACGAATATCAGTTGGTTTGTAAACTGTTTTGTGAACTGCTTTGTAAAACATGAACAAAAGATAAATAGTACATTGTTTGACTAGTTTCATTTCACACTCTACATTGTGCAATCTCTTTAATGATGGGCACAGTTGACCCCTTCGCAAAGAATCGATTGCCATCGTGAACTAACTTCGACAACGTGTTTTTCTTATTACGATAGTTCTCCCAATAGTATATGTCTACACATCCCGTTGACATCAACCTACGTCAACAAAGTCCTTAATCCCGAATGTGTGTGTTTTTGTTCTCACAATGGGTTGAATCCATCATTGGTGTTTGGGGAGGGTAAGTTCATTCCAACGCTCTGGTTTTCAATAAACACGCTATCGACCTTTCTGCTGTTGATAAAAAAACCGTCTTGGATGGCATGGACGGCCGAATGTTAGCAAAACATCCAATCGTGTGGATGTTATGACCAAAACCAACATTTCTGCAAATTTTAAATAAAACAAAAATAAAAAAATACATCCCATAAGTGGTTGCTATGTTTCCAACAAATTTAACACTTTATTTGGATAATTACTGAGTAACATTGTTACAAACGGTGGCAATCTGTTTTGCTTTGCATTTATGGCTTTCGATAGTTGTCCAATCTAGGCTGGCAAAATTTTGGGCTGTGACGTTGAAATGGAAAGGTCTATACAACCAACCTGTGAAATAAGTCTTCAAATTTTGTGCACGCTCGTATGTGCTACAATCTAAAGCTCCCATGTCAGAATTGAGCTGAATTCAAGGTCCGGCTGGGGGGGGGGGGAGGGGGTGGCAATTCATGTCTGGGTCATGCTGACTCGGTAACCGGTTGAAAAACGAATTTGACAAAGGTTCCAGGTCATACTGACCCAGAAATGGGTCAGGCCGCCCCTGTGACCCGGCATCCGGCTCAATGTGACCCGGGATTTTTCATACTGTATTTCATTTTGACAAATTTAAATAGGACACCAATTTTGTGGAGACATTTTCCTCGCACCTGACAGTATTTCAGGCTGATTTAATTCTCTTGACATTAAACTGTGCAAGCCATGCGAGTTTTCAAACTTTTGTGGAAAACCTAGGTTCACACGTTTTAATGCGTTAACATGAGACTGAATCAAAAACGGACCTCCAACACCCCTGAGATTTGCGCTTTTTTTCTGCCACTGCTATCAGGTTTATAAAAAAAAAAAAAGGAGCTTTAAAACGAATCGAGATTCAGAGTTGCACACAAGTCTGTAATAATTGTGTTTAACCTTTAACTAAAGTAAGTTTATTTACACAATATAAAAGGGTATGATTGACACTGGATAATATCATTAATGCATTGTATAACTATGTTCACTAGATTTGATAAGCAAAATGTATTGTCTGTTTTCTCAAAATCTAATCACAATTACTGGATGTTTTTTTTTTTTTTTTTTTTTTTGACAGTTAGCCTGCATTCACATCAAGGGGATACCCCAAGCACTGTTCACGAGAGAGGAGATTACGAGGATCACGTCCAAGTCAAGATATTAAACTGGATTTTAATTTAATCTACCCGTGTGCTGTGGGCGACACCTTCTTTGCCCCCGAACTCCTCAAACCTTCATCTAGCTTCGGTGAACGGCCGTGCCCCAGGACGCATCAGTCTTCAAAGTGCATGCTCATTGATATAACCTCGCTCGGTGTTAATTCGGTAAACTAACATTCTTAATGCTGAAGCATTGGATTAACTTGTTAGCAAAAGTATTCGGTCATTGACATCTGTCCACTCTTTGTGTAGAGCATTGTCTCTACACAATTGCATCATGTGCGGCTGTTGTTGTTGACGCTGCTGCTGCTATTTTGTTTTTTGTTTGTTTGTTTGTTTGTTTATACTAACTGTTTAACCTCATAGAGCTTTTGCTGCACAAATTTGCTATGCAACGAAAAGGGCCACAGACAATAGGATCTAATCGGGTCAGTATACAAATTTGCTCAGAACAGAAAAAAATGTCACTAAGAAAGATGTTGCCGGCCAAACTGGCATGTCATTCACGGTGTTGTTACAGCAATAAGCAGTCAAAGTAGCCAACTCACCATCGTTGCGGACGTGGTTGCTGTCATTCTAAAGAATAAAACAACAATGTTTGCAGCGAGTGCACATTCTAGCACGGGTTAAGTTCATCATGTCGTTCACACTTTACGAGCTATGCCCAAGGTTTGTTTGCAAATGTATTCACGTAGTAATTTTCTACCTCACAGTTAAAAGCATTTTCATCAAGACTGTCGTCTCGTGTCGTCAATACTCTCGTTTCGTGCTAGGTTGCTCAGTCGCTGCCAGCATTTGGAATCTTTTTAATTTGTACTACAACGTCCGCAACTATGTTGATTTGGCTATTTTTACCAATCAGGAATCGGTAAATAGGCGTTGCGTACGAGTCTCACTACATGCAAGATACCCAACTGTGCTTAAAACCCTTTCTTGTAAACAAAAACTTTAAGGGATTATTAAAAAATAGTCCAGCAATTAAGATTTTGGATTGTATTGGAGTATTTTGGGTAGACGACTCCCCCCCCCGAAAAAATATAACAAACAAACAAAACAACAACATGAACAACACCCCCAACAAACAAATAAAGACTATTTTTTATCACCAGTGTAGGTCCCTTCAAGGCTGTAGTCTGGTCTCATGTAGGCGTAGTTCATTTTTGATGGGTTGGGACAGCTTAAATAGTCAACGGCCAGCCTCGCAAACGAATTGAAAAATACAGACAGTTTAAAAGGCAGAACATATATTTGATTTGATTTCAAGATGCTCTGTGACTTTTAAATTAATCATCTTGTTTTTTTCAATTTGACATTTAGTAATGTTTGAAATATGGACCTTATATAGTGTGGTGTTCCCTTATATAACGACACATGCATCTTCAGTCTTTCCTGACAGACTCACAACTCATCACACTCACAAATGTACTACCACTATTCGATTGAAGATTGACCTTTGTAGCAACAAACGAGAGCCTATCATGCTCGTAAGTGTTACTTGGTTCCACTGTAAGCCACGTCCTCGTCACTAAAACTGGCGCCACTGATTTACCAGAAGCTCATAAGAAGAGTTTAATAACTGAATTTGATTTTTACATGCGTTCTTCAAAGAATGGGGGTCTTTTATGAATTAACAGTTTCTGTCACAAAAATAAATACTATTGAACGATGAAATGGGTAATTCCGGGGTAATCTTACGCATGGCGTGTGCCAGCCAGCTTTGGAGCAGGAAGTAGGAGAACTTTGATCGCGCAATGGGATCCATGCCTTGGCCGACATGCACTTCGAGTCACTGGTTCATATAACGAGTCACTGGTTCACGTATAACATTCTAAAGCTGAGGTGAACAAACGTATATGTTTGCAGATATCAATGCACTTACACACTGATCCTGGCAAAAATGCCACAGGCAAAAGTGGATTTAAACCAAAGACTCCCATACGGGTTATCCACGTAAATTGAAAATCATTAAACATTTTAATTGAATGACAACAACACTGTGACTTTTCTAAAACATTTTCCCTATCTTGCGCACCAGGGCAGGCACGAAAAAAGCGCGAGGCTTAGATTGCAATAAACAATAAATCCTTTATGAGTTCGAAACAAAAGGACAATTAGCATTCACAATATTTTAGTTTGAGAAGCAGTACCAGTACATTTCCACCTTTAATAATAGCAACTCGAAAACTTAATGGAACTTGCGCATAAAAAAGAGCCACATGACAAGTAATTATAATTGCTACTTTGAAGAGATGCACTTCTAATGAAATAATGAAAATTTCAATTTTAAAGAGATGCACTCCAGATAAAAATGACTACTGTAGTCTAAAGACCAGGGGAAATGTTCGCAACATTGTAGTGAGTGCATTCTGATTCTGAATAAGTGGTACTCTTTACCTTCCACAGAAAAAAACAATCATACTGTCTATTAATGTACACGACTGTCACTATCTTCTTCAGGACGCAAATTTAGTGGTGGGTCCAGTATATCCCGGTTTTTGTTGGGAACCATCACTTAACGGTGAAAATCCTGGGTCCCTCCGCAAAAATCTTCTTTCAACAATTTTTTGTTTTATCTGTGTTGCCATACGGTTGCCGTCATGTTCATCAGTATTTGCAATTCACGTTGCCTACACTAACAAGAATGGAAATGAGGCTAAATTGAATAGGCCCATTCACTGAAGTAAAGTACAATATATATATATATATATATATAATATTATATATAATATATATATATATATATAATATAAATATATTCTCATAATGAACCCCAAAGATGTATTTTGCTTTGGAATAATATACTTTATCATTCCCTTTCAAACAATATGAATGCACAAAAATAACCTTTCTGCAGGACGGACGGCGACTTAAATTCAAGCTTACCGGAATATTGCAATAATTCCTTGATTTATTCACAAGTCAAAAAGAAACCCGAATTCCCGCGGGAAGATTGGGGTTTGAAAGTCTCCCATAAGACACAATGGAGTAGTTATCAATATAAAAATCAAAGATATTCAGTCTCTATTTGTGTATGTGGTGTTCTGAGTCGGGATTACCCAGGAGCATCAGCAGGGATTATTCCTCAATCTTGGAACTCACAAAACATCTACCTCGCCATTAAACATTAAAGATGTACATGTAAAAATGCGAGAGTGCAATGCTATCCCACTGACGTATACAATCCGTAAGGGTAAGAGAGGCCAGGTTTCAAATTGCACAAGAGTGCTTCTTGAATCTGGATAAATCTTTGGTCTAGCCCGTCGATTACGAATTGCGTACTAATATATGCTGTCCAAAAAGATCTCCAACAGAACACCTATCGCGAGCTTACACAACTTGTGATTATCGCAGACAGACGCAGCAACAATAGCATTGTTGCCGATGATAAACATCAAGCAAAATGTACCAAGAGCAGCGTAAACAACAAGATAAACAACAACAACAACAACAACAACAACAACAACAACAACAACAACAACATAGCAGGAGCAGCAGCAACAACAAAAACACAACATCAGCAGTAGCAACAACAACAACAGCAACAACAAATAGCAACAGGAACATCAACAGAAACAGCAACAGCAGTAGCAGCAACAACAACAGTAACAACAAATAGCAACCGCAACGGCAACAGAACCGGCTGTAGCAACAGAAACAGAAACAGCAACAGCAACATCAACAACAACAACAACACAGCCAACATACAACAATTGCATAAACAACAGCACCAAAAGTGGCAAAAACAACTCATTCAACCAACATCAACAACTACAACACAATACAGTGAATTATGCATGGAGGCGACATTAACTGGATAAGTAGTTATGTATGCAGGGTCCCAACGGAACCCAGTTGTAACTGTTTGGGCATGCCCTGGGTAAAGAAATGTATTACATTAATAAATGAATAAAATCAACGTGATTAGGTTACACATTTTCCCCTGAGTTGCAAATAAACCATACATAAATAATCAAACTAATCAATCAGTCAATCAGCCAATCAGTTACACACAAAAAAAATCTTTTTCTGGTAACCCGTTTTTAATGGAAGCAAAACTTTCCTAACCTTTTCACAATCTTAGGCAGCTTTTTTTCCAAAAGGCAAACTTAAAAAACTCTTTAACTTAATTGACGTGTGATTACCCACATTTGATACTCCTTTAAGTTCTCTGAATGAGCTTAAAGCATGTCCCCTCGTGTATTTCATACAATAGTACAGCTGCCCATCGCTCCCTAGGGAAGAGGTTCAGGATGGAGGGGGGGGGGGTGCACACCGACAATCAAATTTTCCATCAAAGCGTCTACAGCGATGTGGCTGCCGATATGAGATTCAGTTAAAAGGATTGGCGGATTGCCATACAGTAGAATGATGTCCACAGTCGTGACAATCAGGAGCGGTCTTCCTGACAGCCCTCCGGGTACCAAAGATATTTTCCAATGTGGAATTATGTACGATAGTGTGCGTGGATGTGCGTTTTGGGGCCCTCGGGCCCAAGTCAAATAGCATGATACAGCATATCCTACTTTCATTTATAGGCCTCGATACTCTTGCCTATCTTAAACGGTACAGATGGAGTTTAGAGGAAGAAAAACACGTGCTGTTTAAAGGAGTGGTGCTACAATGGTGTACTGAAAATAGTGCACTTCATACTCGCTGACGTATTGACCTTTACTTAAGCTAATACAGGGCTGGCTGCAGTTTTTCAAAAAGAGAATTTGTTCTTACATTGTGCTTTTTACAATTGAACCAAGAATCTTAAGAAGATATTGATCCAAGAAACCCTAGTATTCGAACCCTATCTAGGATGTAACAAAGCATCTTGGTTATTTGAGTTGTTGAATTGCACTTGACAATGGATAATGTTTTTGCGCACACGCACACGGGAGTAGTAGGGTTGCAGTACACATACAAGTGGTATGGTAGCACTTAAAGACTAACTAATTACATAAAATAAAAAAAACAGCATGAGCTTTTGTAGCAACAACTACTTCATCAGATGCAATGATGGGGACAAGCCAAGTACATGTATATACACACAGGAAAGTAACTGGTGAATGAATCCAATAACAAAAGGTGGAGTCGGTGACTAGAGAGCATCTACTCCTGTGGGACAGGAAACCACGGTTTAAGTCCTTGACCCGTACAATTCAGGTTCTTGATGATCTTTTGTTCAGCAGCTTCCCTTACACAAACTTCATAAACTTCGACATCGTAGTACTACCCCTGCTCTCCACACACACGGAGTGGGTCATAAATCAAAAGGCCAAAGTATGATAGGGGATTAAAGAAAAACCAAAATAAAACACCAAGCTGTAAGTATTACACCATTTATAACACTCTTTTTCGTCAAAATTATGACAGTTTGTAGGTAGTAACCGACCCGCTATGGAGATTGTCTAATTCTACGAGTTATTGCCCTGCAGAGTTAAGGATATAGAGCTGAGCTAAAAATTGCGAAACACTTTGGGTGACATAACTTAACTTCTTCATTCCAAGAAGGGGGAAATATAATAAATCACCAAATTTGATAAAAACAAGAAATTGTTACACAATTCTCTCAAACTTGATTGTATTATGATATCTATCTGATAATTTCATATGACAGATTATACAATTACCGGCTCCTATTCCAGTCGATTGACATGCGAGTGCTTCTTCATGATGCTAACGAATAATTGTTATTGGCATGTCAAACACAACTCTGTATGGAGTGTCAAAAATTAAAACATGTCCAACGAGTAAGGTGGACGTTATTAAAGGTCCCAATAGTCTCAATTAACTCTTAACGCAGGAATATATCTTAGGCGCTTGCTTTGAGGGGAAATCAAAAGCCGAGGGAAGGTTTTGAGAAGAAAACAAAAAAGTTGTAGTATTTTTGTTAGTTGAGATGATGATTTCCTTAAGAATGGTTTGTCGTTGCTGTTTGTAGGTTTTGTTTTATGTGGTTGTTTGTTCGTTCGTCATTTTGTATTTTTTGTTTTGTTTCCACGGCCCGTACAGATGGAGAACAATTCTCAGACAAATAATGGAGCTACCCATGCCTGCTGATGAAACGAGCCGACAAATAAACAGAGTAACATTACACTACAAGCTGATGTTCCGTGTATTCTTAGTTCTTAACCTGGACAAATTGTCAAAAGTACAGACTTAATAAGTCAAGGTTTGCAGTGACACCGTGTATATGTAAAATCATCCAGCCAAGTGTTAGCAATGCAATGGGCATGTGTGAACATGAACAAAATCACTCGCAGAACGTGAACTTCGTTGAGTTGTTTTCACTCAAACCGTGGCCACCCAATTTATGGAATTAGTTCTCAGCGTCGTTGGACGGTGTGTTTATTGAAAACTGCAGGGTCGATTGAGCTTTTACTCTTGCAAAGCCCACTGACGTTGCACATCTTTATATTAATTACACATGACGTCCAAGTATTTCATTATTTCGCAATAAAGAGCCTTTCGGGGCAATTCAACACATCACCGAAGCTGTTTATTCACCGTAGATTAAAGCTCAGACGGATCAGTGACAGTGTCAAACTGTACAGTTATTACCCCATTAAAGGTTCTCAAAATGCGTTTTATGGAGTCTCCCCCCACTGTGACGTGTACAATGGGGAGAACTGTCCCAGCACATCATCGCTAATTGAATTGTCTTGCATCAACATTTACCATGCAATCGAAGACCTGTGCGATACAATTAGAGTTTACCTGTCTCTTGTGTTTATTGCCCTCAGGTAAATAGTGGGTGGATGCATCACTTAAAAGATAAAAGCAACACCGTTGATTAGTTATGAGGGAACGTCGGGTATCTATTTCCAATATAAAACTTCAGGCTGTATAATTATAGTGATAACTTGGTTGGCGTTCTTTAAAGGCACTGGACACTAATGGTAATTACTCAAAATAATTGTTAGCATAACAACTTACTTGGTAACGAGCAATGGAGAGCGGCTGATAGTACAAAACATTGTGAGAAACGGATCCCTCTGAAGTAACGTAGTTTTTGAGAAAGAAGTAATTTCTCAGTAAGATATTTGAATTGATTTTGAGACCTCACGCGTGAGGTCTCGAAATCAAGCATCTGAAAGCACACAACTTCGTGTGACAAGGGTGTTTTTTCTTCGCATTATTATCTCGCAACTTCGAAGACCAATTGAGTTCAAATTTTCACAGGTTTGTTATTTTGTGCATATGTTGAGATACACCAAGTGAGAAGACTGGTCTTTGACAATTACCAAAGATGTCCAGTGTCTTTAAAGCCCTTCCCTAAAAACAATGTCTTGGTCTAGGGGATTTCTTTCATACTGTGACTTGTAAAGTTCCCTTCGAATGATTTTATGTGGGATAACTCGGCAACACTAAAAATGTGCCCCTTCCCCACCACCCCCCCCCCCATCATGACAGGAAGGGATCCAATACTGTGAATGCAATAATAGCATGTAAAAGGTGTTTTTTTTTCAACATTTGCGAAGGGATATTATCTTGATTCGAAGGGAGTGATCATACTCTCCGTGAGCATAATTATATGATCATAACAGGCAGTTTCATTACATGATATACATTATCTTGATTCAAAACGGATAATCATAAATAGTAGCAGTATAGTTATAGTTATAAATATTGACGAACGTATACAAAAGTTATCTTGATTCGAATAGAGAGAGATAGCATACAGAAAGTGAGCATACCTGACCAACTAAGCAGATAGTGTACCTTGTCTTGATTAAAAACAGGCTAATCGTGACCATCAGCGCTATAAACCAACGCTATCAATACCAAACTCTGTCTTGATTCAGAAGAGTTTAGCGAAGACCAGAAGGGGCACTTTCACAAACATGCGCAATGCTGTATCTCATAGGATAATCTGGTAAACAAACATATTAACATAACTACTCGCCCTGTAATTGTTGACTCAGGACTCTAGTGTTTTGCGGTAGACAAAGTATTAGTTTTGCAGGTGTACAATCATCAAAAACAAACACTTGCAGTTTTGACGGGAAGTAACAATCCTTAAGCGCGCGGCAGAGGATGACATCGCCAGGCAATAGAACTGGATACAAAATACACCCCAGGACCGTTGAGCTTACCACAAAGGCCCCGTAGATAAAACAAAAATTTAAAAAGGCTCGATGATTTCCTCATAAGAAACAGTGCATGGAACCTTGAAATGTAAGCTCATTTTGGACCCTCTAAACAAGTCGTACTCAAGAGGCCTCTCCAATCAACGGAGAAGAAATCAGAGAACTTCAACCACGGGATTTGCTTTGCCCTTAGATCAAACACCACATTAAAGGTTTGCTGCAATTCCAACCCGACTCTGAACGCTCTGTTCGTTGTGAAGTCGATAGTGATTCTACAGTTGAATTTGAATTGGGTGAAGCTCGCAGGAAAGATTCTTGACAAAAAAATGACAAATTTCAAGACGGTATTTTTTTGTTTGTTAGATACTTAGACTTACATTAAGAACACAAAGGAAAAGTCCAATTAATCCCATTGTTACCTCTTGTTACCATTTATCACCACCCATCTCACGCTAACACGCTGGATACATTGGTGACGATTTCCCATAGTCTGATTAAGTTAATAAAAAACCACATCCTTTTCATTCCTGATATTAAGAAAAACTGACTGCGGCCTTTTCATCTCGTTCACCATAAAAAGTTCGATATTTTGATTGCGATATTTTTTCCCAACGACAAAACAAGTAAAATTTGGTTGCCCGAATGAGTACGCAAGTTAGTCATTGCGCAATACGCGTGCTTTGGTTGCACATGTACATTACATTCATTTGGTATTGTAATCAAGGAACCCTTGTAAAAAAAGGAACAATAGCTAACGTCAGGATCAAGTAACTGAATTAGTGCACATCTCATTCTGCACATACGTGATAATCTCGTTATGGAATGAATGCGTTTTCTCAAAACAACTTAATTTCACTTTTTGTTTTATCACATTACTAACGCACTTCATAACAACAATATTTCTCCGTTTCTATACCACGTTCTACACACATAATACTATATAGCTATGTTAGTGGATGGCCCTTATATTACGATAAAAAAAAAACATTAATTTTACGTTATGGGGTTGTTTGTAAATCACTTTAAGCACACCGAATAGTCACGTTATTTTCTTAATCTTAAATAACGTTCGTCAAACATATTAAATATCGCGTTATACAAAGTTATACGATGGGCTATGTCGTGATTAAGATTGCTTTGACTTGGTTAATGCACGCCCTTGTCAATTGTAAAGGACAACCATGAAACGAATGCACTGGAGATCAGCAACATTTGTATGGCGTGGACAAAAGAAAAATCCACTTAATAATTATCGATCTGCTAATGCAGACGAACATTTCTTATGTCAGCTAGCCTTTAAACCCTTCATACGGTCACATATGAATTTGGAAGAGTGTGTACGGTATGCATTCATCACCGATATGCGTTTCGGCTGCGGGGAGAAAACTCTGCAAGTCTGCACAGGAAGCAATCCAGGAGGACATATTTTTTGTTTTCCACCGACCGACGGAAGAGCAACCGTACAAGGACAGAGATCTCTCAGTGACCGATATGTTTTGAAAGAAAATATTCATCATGATCATACCCGGGGAATTGTTTCTCGTCGTCCCAATGTGGAGTTGATTGATTAGCATAAATAAGCCATTGAAGGCCCTGTACACTATTGGCAAGATTGAAAAACACAATGTTCACAGATTCACACATAACTTACACGATTTAAAGTAAGTAATGGTAGAAAGGGTTCCTTAAAATATGTCTGCCTAAAATGCTATCGTTTCTGAGAAACGAGTAAAACATAGTAATTATCGCGCGCGATAATTTGAAAAAAAAAACAGAAAACACATAAGATCTCTTTTCACTATTTTCTCGTGACCTCGAAGACCAATTGAGCTCAAACATTCACAGGTTTGTTTGTTCATGCATATGTTTAATCACACAAAATGTGGACACTGTTTTGAGCTGTTACCAAAAGTGTGCAATACCTTTAAATGGCTGGGTGCTCTATATCTGCGCGAGGGCATAATATCATTAATATTGGACCTTCATGAGTAGTTTCCTTAATGGACAAGTATACTATAGCGGTAATGCTTTGTAACAAAAGATACATGATTTAAAGTAATTGGCAAAAAAAAATATTTTATTAAAAAATAAGCAAGAACTACTTTGGCAAGACTTAAAACATAGACGTTCAAAGATTTGCATATAACTTACATGTTAAAAAGATGGTCATGGTGGAAAACGTTCCCTGCCGTTTTTTTGTGGGGGTTGAAGTACTTTAGGTTTTGTGAGTCTGACAATTAGATGTTATCTCGCGAGTCCCAAACCCAATGTATTTTATGAAGATTTTTAGTAGCATAAAGTGTGGATATCGGTCTTCGACACTTACCATTGCTGTACAGGTGTTTTAAAGGTTTATCTTTTAACCAGGAAAAAAAAAATCAAAACCCAAGTCGTGAGACAAGATACATGGCACTTTTTGCTAGTAATCTGATTTTGCTCAACGAGAAATGTCTGTGCTTAGAGAATGCGCTTGCCTCAAAAAGCTGGTCAATTTTAAACACACTCTAAAGACATTCTCAACAAGAAATGTATGTGCTTAGAGAATGCGTTTGCCTCAAAAAGCTGGTCAATTTAAACACACTCTAAAGACATGCTCAACGAGAAATGTCTGCGCTTAGAGAATGCGTTTGCCTCAAAAAGCTGGTCAATTTAAACACACTCTAAATTCTACCGGGTCAGAATTGAATCGGATTCCGGCTCCCAAATTGTTAATTTGAACAAATTATTTGTATTTTACAAAAACAATTAAGTTTTATTTATAACAACTTGCTATGGGTATTTTTATTTTCAAGGTTTTTTTTTTGGCAAATATAATTTTAAAAGAAGTTTTGATTTCATAGAAAAATGTAGTCTTCGTTCCAGTTGTTTTCTCGATTTCGATATGTTCGAGACTTGCACAGTCTATTGCATAAAGCTGGGGCCGATCTAGTGGCCGCGGCTAGATCATCACGTGGACACGCATTGAAGTATAGGATAAGCATAGCAACACTTTCAGAGACAGTCGCAGTATTAGCTGCAGCCGCCATTTCGAAAACGGCCTATAGGCCTACCTTATGTTTTATATATGTATATGGTTTTGAGAGTTGCTATATACAAGTATATAAGATATGTCTATATATACATATCTTATATACTTGTATATAGCAACTTTAAAAACTATTTTCGTTAGCCTATCCATTCTACCTCCATGGCCTATCAGGGCTCTTCTTTTATGGGCCTTCGGTCTGATTCTACCTTTCATTCTGTTCATTGACCTCGTTAATGTCTGTTTGGGCTATTGTTCACATCATGTTCCCTGTAGGAAACAAAACTAGCAGCGAATCCGTCAGTCAGGAGCGATGTGTATTTAATACGGAACTTTTGCTGGAAACCCATATTGCTTATACCCGCTTTATACAATTGTGCCAAGTTGACGGTATGTTTTCATCTGAAAGGCTGTCACCTCAGAGAAAAGTGTATTTATCTAAAATATTGCACCCCCTTTCCCTGTACTACAAGCTTGTAGTGTGACCAGTAGGCCTACAGTTTGGACACTTTAAAACTATTGCGCCTGTCATTTGCCTCGGTGGCGGTGGAGGTGGCGTTGACATTTTGTCACTGGCAATAATAGCAGCAACGGCGAAGGATTCACTCGTTCAAATTAGATGTCATGGTTGGAGTGTTATTTCCAATTTAATTTTGATGCGTATTTGTTATCGTCAAGCATGCCACTTCGTATAAAGGTGTATCATTTGATTGAGTTCTCTGAGAGACAGCAGCAGAATAGACGAACTTTTTATGCGAGCCGCCTTCCTTTCCAGGTATGATATTTTCAATTCAAAACTTTGAAGCTTCTTGTCCAAATTAGACACACACATTTGTTTTTGTTTTCCTCTTAAATTGGCAGTGTTTATATTTATGTTTTCATTTTATGTTTTCATAATATGCAAGTTCGCCCAAGACAAGGTTAAAAGCCACTCTTGGTAAGGGCTGCAAAAAAAAAAAAAAAAAAAAAACCACTTATGATGAAAATAACATCAGGGGAGCTGAAGGTAGGTATTGACATTTCTCCTAAAATAGTCTAGACTGTAGGATCATGGAGGGAAACATGCACCAGGCAAGGAGTTGCAAAGAGATGCAGTACGTGGAATAAATGTGTTGGAATGGCTCTCAGCAAAGCAAGAGTGTATGGGTGAGAAGAAGCAGAAAGCCTGGTTTCATGCTCAAACACCCTGATAGGAGGAACTAGGTCAGACACACCGGTGGCACATTTACCATGAAAATAATATATGTAGAAAACACGTGCTTTCAAATGTTCAATATGATTCCACTTGCAAAGAGTATGCTT
This sequence comes from Pycnopodia helianthoides, assembly GCA_032158295.1. NCBI lineage: Eukaryota > Metazoa > Echinodermata > Asteroidea > Forcipulatida > Asteriidae > Pycnopodia > Pycnopodia helianthoides. The sequence goes on from CM063255.1 coordinate 8,228,806, forward strand.
CACCGGGTCACAAAACTGAGTGTCTGAACTTCCTTCAATCTCACACAAATTCAATCATCAATTCAAAATCACACAATTCTCTGTACATCTTCGTCTGAAACAAAGCATACCATTTATGGCCAATTCAGATGGTTTTACACATCAGGAATTAGCCCCAACCAACATCGCATTCCAAAAATATCTTTGTTTCCGTAACTCCTCTTCGTGCATGATTATGCAGCCTTGATTTCCCTTAAACGTGGTTTTATGGTTTGTCCGAATACAAGAATAAACAAATCAACGTAAAAAAAAATAATAATAATAATAAAAAAAACAACAATCACAATTGCCTTAAAACACTTTGACTTTACCCACTTCATTGAGGCAAAGGCCTATATGTGTAATATAGTTGTGTTTCAGTGTCAGAAAACAACTCAACAACACGAGAGTTTTTTTCTGAAATTTTCAAAATTTAACAATTTGACGTCAGACCTACGAAATCGGCGCTCCTACGTGGAGAGAAAACGGGTGGAGAGAGAGAGAAAAAAAACACACACACAAATTTGCTGCTCCAGACATATTTACGATTCGTCCACACTGCAATCAGCTCGACCAGTGGTGTATTATTACAGAGAGTGATTTTGGCTTGAGGAAAGAAAACAAACAGAACTGTTCAACTCCCAATAGTTACGGAGAAAAATACACGCTTTAATTCCCAGGTAGAGAACACAACATTCAACTGTGACGTCGCATCTGCAATATAGTTTAACCCTGATAAAAAAAATATCCATTCCTAAATCAAAGTGTAGCCGCCAAGTCTATCTCCCATTTAAAACTGGAGCATTAAACCAAACGGGGGGTGGGGGGGGTGGGGGAGGGGAGGGGCTTAAAGGGGAACAGACTGGTCCCTTATCAGTGCCATGCGATTCGATATTCTTAAGTGTCATTGCGTTACACGGAACAGGACGGTGGAAAGTGATAAGCCTACTAAACAAATATCACTATGAAGAAGAAGGTTGTGCTCGGGTAATCTTGTTGGTAAGTCGTTGCGCCATACGCGTGCGTATCTGCTGCACGCCCCTAGTTTTCGCTACTTCCGGCTCCAGAGTTGACATACGTTTGTGTGTGCTCTTTCCAAAACTCACCCATGCCATGGTGCAAAAGCACTTCTTATTGACAGCAACTTCTAGTTCTGAGAAGACCTCAGTCTGTGAGGAACGTTTGTAAGAGTTCAATGTTATTCAAACTTTCTTGCATAATCAAAGAAAAGCTAGCTCAATGCCACTCCTTTAGGTTTCTGATGATGATAAAGCCAATTTTTTGTTTGTGAAGTGGGCGCGGCTTGCAGTGGAATGACGTCACACTTACGAACAGGATAGCCCCACCGCAATAATCAACTGACACAACGAACTTCATTTTTGTATTTAAAGATTCGTGTCGGGCCTGTATCAAGATGAAAGCGCTGATTAGATGTAAATGGTGGAACCTAATAACCACGCTTCCACTCTCAACCTGGTTTGAAAATTATGTGATGAGTGGTTGACTTCAATATAAGAGTAACCGTAACACTTAACGGAGTCATGAACATTGACTGAACGGTACGTCACTCGGCACGTTCAATTGACGTCACGCAATATAGCCAAAGCCACAATTCAGATGAAGATTTTTTTAAATAGGACCCTTGTGAGATCCATTGATATAGAATGCTGACGCCGTCTCTGAGGAGCTAGTCTCTGGCAGCAGAATGTTACCCACTACTAATTAAAAGGCAACCATTCACCAGTTCATCGAACCGAACGTGCAGTAATCAATTTCAAAGACGAGTACAGCGTTGCTGATGTCGAAACAAATGCTATTTTTCGAAAATAACTCATTGTGAGGTACACGCCATTTACAAGATGGCGGGAATTCATTTTGATTTTGTATTTGTGAGCACGTGGTGTACAAAAAAATCCTCAAGTCGACCGCGGATATAAATTGTTTGCATGGGCATTGCTATAGGGTGCGTTTAACAGTTTTAAAAGCTCACCGACTATAAAGTTCATCACCACCAATCATCCAGATACAAGTTTCCGAGGCAATATTGTCAAAGACAAATGTATAGCATGTTAAACATCTTACGAAAACACAATGCTCGTTTCGATTGCCGAAATCGAAATTAATGGGATGAGGAAGAGTGCACAAATCCTGACCAATACAAAAAAAAACGTGCCTCGTTTTACCACACAAAAGTGTGCATCCAATTTTATTAAGCCTTCGATGGAATGAATTTACACTAAACAATTTAAATAAATATACACACTTTGAAGTAAATAGACAAACGAAATAAACCGTCCTTTCAGTCGTTCGTCAGGCGTGTTTGTGTGTATTCCCCCCATCCCTTCTTCTTCTTCTTCTTTCTCTATTTCCACTTTTCTTTTATTGTGTTCCCCTAGAACACTTAACTCCATGACAATGCCAAACTCCCCAGATCTGAGCAGTACATGGAAATAAAATTTAGGTCAAGCAAAATCGATTTCGATTACCCTGTATGACAAAAAGGCTTCGCCTTTGTAGATTAATCTGCACATCGCAGTACATGACATGACTTTCTTTATGGTGAACATGACTGGCTTTGTTTAGCGAAAACTCCAACGGTGCATTGGGGAATGCAAAGGCGATTTCTAGCCCTTTTGTCATTGGGACTGGAAGTTTGTTTCGTGGCCGTTAAGAGAACTGTCTTGAAATATGAAATTGAAATGATCGAAAAGGAAAAGATCTTAAATTTAACACAAGTACTGGATGCCCCAAGAGATATTTCAAATTTATGAAATTTTATGCGGGAGAAAATTGTATAGCAAAAGTTTATTACCAAATCACATAAAGAACGTACAAAACAAAAACAACACACGATAACGTTTTCTCCCAAACGTTACAACCTAATTTGAAAAAACTTTCAAATAATACAATGTTGGTCAAATGGTGTGTTTGAAAGTCATTCACAAAGAAATGATAAACACGCAAATCATACCTCGAAGTGTAGATTTTTAAGCTAAGTCACTCATACCGATTGACTAGCGACTTTGGGACTTTGTGTTTCTCTCCGACAGAAGAACCTTTTAAAAGATTTGTTTTATTGTCAATTTTGACGTCAACTCAGTCTCACTTCGAGAATAATTCAACTATTTTGTCTTAGGCTAACACTCGCCACGCAGTGTTACTTACTTGTCATCACTTGAGGCCTAGAATGGAAGCTTATACATATTCTAAAATTATTCGCTTTCCGAAGATGTTCTCTGAACTCGGAGTGGATACCCGGAACAAATTTGAATTTAGTGGATACCCGGAACAAATTTGAATTTGGAGGGTTTTGAGTCATTTTCAGTCCCTTCTTGAAAAAAAAACCCACATAAATATATCAGCATAATACAATCTGAAATCGGGGCTTGAACAACAACAAAAAGACTCCCCTACACCACAGGTTTTTTTTTTTTACCTCAAACTTTCACTGTACCTGTATTATGTTTACAAGACACACAATTCATCTTTGTTTTTTTTTTGTTTTTTCCTATTATCTAATTTCTGAACCTCTAGGAGGAAGTTTATAACTAATTGAAAAAGCTTAAAGGTTCAGGGTCACAGATTGTGTTTTTGTCAACGTAATGCTGATCTAGTGTGAACGATGTAAGGAAGTGAAAATAATAAAATATATCAGCAATGTCCCCTCCCTTTGAAGTAAAATATCTATTTGCGATGTTACCATTTGTTTTGTACAAACACCCGGATCCCTTTTGTTAAAGTCCTCGGTTTCATAAAAGTTAACACCGAACATAGGTTTGAATTCGAGCGGCGAAAGCAGGTGGCGTTTATGGAATGAAATGTTTCTTTCCCGGTCAATATTTAATTGGTTCGAAAACGTTTCTCAGCTTAAATTGCCAATTTAAGTTCCCGCCACCTGGTCTTAGGAGCATTTCAGGAATGGCAACATGAAGCATCGGTATTATAATACACAAGTCTGCCTAATTGAATCATCAACAATCGTCACATCACTTTGTTTCTTCCCGTAAAAACACCTAATGAGACCGTCTCGTAATAACAGTAATATCTGAAGTGATTCAATTTTCTGTCAGAAATAAAAAAATAAAAATAAACCCAATAAACTGAATAAAGCCCTGATTCTTCGCCGAAGTCTTTTTCCGTTCTTATTTCGTTTTTGATGAACAATTAACTAAAGATGTCTGCGGACATTTGTGTATTTAAACTCGCTGCGCTCGTACTACTTTCGAAAAAAAAAATGATAAAAAGTTCCCCCACAATTTTCCTGAACATGATAATAAATATCAGAACGAATTTGTATTAAAAAAAAAAGGTATGGTAAAGATTTTACTTGTCTTTGATCAAAAACAGTTTAATGCGGCATTACACATCCAAATTGTAAAATAACAAAGAAAGCCCGGCTGTCTGTTATATCAGTATGCAGGCAGGTTTGTATATCGTCCATTTTTGTTTATCGGAAATCATTTTCAAGGTTCTCAACGGACTGTTGCCATTGTCAAACTGCATTGCACAATAAAATTTAGAAAACAATTCACAATGTTTGGTACTTAAAACTTAAATGGACACACGTACGGCAATGGTGGGACAGGTGGGGGAAATATTGGGAGAATTGTGCCATTGATGATACAAGCATGGAATTTGGCACACTCTCACTCAGACTTTGTCGTGAGAAAGATACTTAGCTATAAGGCCATCGCACATTTCTCATTTGAAAAAAATATATATAGGTAGAATAATAGTCGACTTTCAAATTATTCAAACAGCGCTGCCATTTCTTGTTATTCTAACTGTATTGTTGCAAGGGACAAATCTGCAATGTTCATAGCCGAATGTCTTTCTCGGGACATAGGGAATATCACTTTAAGAGGTGTGACTGAATTGCAATACAACTGTCCCAGGGGAATTACCTCCCCTTTAATGAAAATGTCCCTTTAATTGGTATGACTGAATTAATTACAGCGGTACCTGGGGAATTAAGGGGAGGGGCCCCTCCAGATGTGTTACCCATCCCCGTTTTGAATAATAATGGTATCCAATTTTCTCCATTAGGCAATCATTTCGGGTATAAGACTGAAGAAAAAAAACGAAAGAGAACAAAATAACCAAACATGGATGCTTGAGATCAATAGCATAGTACACAGCCTGGAAGGCATGTAGCATTGACCAACTTCTCCATTGGTAGACGGTTATATTTAGGGAACGGGATGTGCAAGTGTAACATAACCAAAGCTATGCTGAAGGGGGGGGGATTTTTACCTATGGGAAATTAATCTTAAAGGATGAGCACAATATATGTTTTCATTTCTATACAATACGCCTTCAGATCCATTTAAAGGTATAGGGTCGTAGATTGGTTTTTGTCAACGTAATGCTGATTTACAGGCAATTTTTTTTTTTACGAAAGATACAATAAAAGTCACATGTGAAAGTTTCAGCTAATTACAGTGTCCACTTGCTTCCTGAGAAAACAGCAAAAAGCTGTCACGAGATTTCTAAAAGAACGTCGATCTACTCCATCCACGTTTAGCAAGGTGACAACGGGCACCGTTTCCCAGATTCAAATCTTTTGGGGTGAACAACTATCCAAATCATATTACTTCGAAAGGAAACTTTTCTCAAAATACATTATACTAGTAAGTAAGTTTGTATGGTCATTAAATTGTGTAGTATTTACCAATTAATGATCCTACCTTTATGTTTAGAGGATAACATTAAAGATGAAGCCGGGTTTTATTAACTTAAATGCTTCCTCGATGAGAACAACTTAATTGTTGGCAGTGTGAACAACGACGTTTTTTCCATTGAAATCAGTTGGCCATTAAGTCACTCCTTTAAACACCCACAAGTAACAAACATTTCGCTGGAAAAAGCAATTTCCTTCACAATCAAATATTCATGGTCATCAACTACAAACCACAGACCATTTGATGCACTCTACCAAAAACCGACCCTTGGAAGTTCAAACGCCGCGCTCTTGTTAAAGTAGTATTGGCTAACTAGACATTAAAACAACATACCACGATGCGTCTCGCATACAAAATCCATGTCATGTAAACGCGGAGTGGGAAACACTAAACCATGCATTGAATAAAATAGTTTGAATCCCCTCAAGAGTGGAGATATATTATCTAGATAGACCCACCCTTGCCCGAACAATCAGTCGATGCATGCAGTGCATCGCCCGATTATTAATAAATCAAGAGATAATAAGTGCGGTAGAATCTACCATCCCACATTGTTAATTCTGACTGGATAGTTTACTGTACCAGCACAGCGGTATCCATGTACCGAATGGGTTAAACATAAGACCGACTTACCATGTTCCCAAATCCAGGAGTAAAAGACCAAAGTTATTATCAAGTGACAAAGTGAGAAATAGACAGAAAAGAGTTGATGTTAGTAGAGAGAGAGAGAGAGAGAGAGGAGAGAGAAGAGGGGAGAGAGAGAGAGAGAGAGAGAGAGAGAGAGAGAGAGAGAGAGAGAGAGAGAGAGAGAGAGAGAGAGAGAGAGAGAAAAGTCGTGATGGATAAAAAGGTCGATCGGGTTCCCCAATGTTTACTTTTGGGTCCCCGCTGGATAACGCTAGGGCGCCATTCTACCACAATCATCTCACAAAGTAGAACCCTTTGTAGAGAAAACACAGCCTGATCACGTCCCGCCAACAAACATTGCATTTATTTAATTTATATTACGACCATTCCATTCAAGGCTTTTCACAAGCGCAAAACATTACAATACAAATGCGTAATTACATCAACAATCCTAAAGTATTTAACTCGCAAAACCTACGAAGCATGCGCAGTTCAAAGCAAGTGAATTTATCATTTCAAATCAATAACTGTTTGCATAACATAACAACTGAAATAAATTTTTGATACGTTCAAGAGAGAACCTCTAAAAAACCTTTAAGTTTGTGTTTTTTGTTTCAAATAGTAATTTTTAGCCCTCGGCGGGACCCTTCACATGAATAATGAAAACGCCTCTTGAAAAGGGAATGTAATGACGAAAGTACGCCAGCGTAAAAATAGGAAAGTGACGTCGTTACATCAAGTACCGGTATGCAATACTATTTTTTTGACCGCGAGTGCGCACGAAATGACACACATTTTTGAATTGCGCCTTTTTAGATGGCCATTAATAACTCAGCAGACGCAACATTCTCAATAGACCGATTCTCTGACTAAGAAATCAACACAAGTAAGTTAACCTCCTGCTAGAACTCACTTTCTGTGATTTCTTAGTCCCTTCTCAAAATTGCCCGCTTCTAATGGGAGATACGCTCCTTTCATATACACTCATGTTTGCACTTGCAAAGATCAGGCTAACCTAATTATCTTTCTGGGTGTGAATTAACATTTTTTCCTAAATGAAAAGCCATGTCAGACTTGTTTCTTTCGTATGTGACACATTTACGCAGCACACTTTCCCATTTTGAGAGAAATCACATAAACATGACATCATAATTTGGCCTGCTAATTGGGTGTGTACAACATTGATAAGATCGAGAAAAAAATCACTGTTTACATACTTGCACAAGATGGCCATGCTCGAGAACTTCCCTTGAAACATTTTTGACTAAAATGCTATACTTTTTTAGGTTCAGTGAAACGTTTAATTTTGATGGTCTAAAACAGTGGCATCATATAAGCAACATATAGTTTATATACATACATTTCATGTATATGTTGGGTCACACAGACTGCGGATGCTGGTCTTTGACATTATACCAATGTTTTACATGTGCTTTAAGGTCTGCCTGTCAATCAAAAACGTCTGACCAACTGATATGTCTGATTTGGCTTCGGGCATTTATAGGTAACATACTTTTTCAAGTGCAGTTCGGCTGATGTGCTCCAAGTAATATTATGTCCTTGGGAAAGATAGCTATGTTTTGCAGATAATTAAGACACATTGCAGACGCCTTAGCATATGCTTGTAGCTCAAATTGGTCGAGCGTCAATAGCCCGATTGCACAAGCGCCCATCTTAAAAAATATACCGCAATGCATCTTGGGAAGCCGGGTACGGTTAAAAATGAAATCAAGCTGCTGCCAAGATGGACGCCAGCCATGCTGTGGTTGACAGGTAACTGTGCCAGGTTTTAAAGTTGTGTACCGCACTGCTTCAAAATCAGCGCGCCGTGATGGTTGCTGGTGTTGCTTGAACTCGGATTTCATATGGGCTATGTAAGTGCCAATTTCTAGTAAAGCATCATGGCCGACAGAATTTACCAAGAACTAAATCGCACGGGCTTTTAAACCAACAGTTATAAGTTCATGCATGATTGTATTGATGGAACACGAAACCTGATTTTTCGTTTAAGTGGAAATATTTTTTGTTGTTGAAAATTTGACACCAGCACCAATTCTCATGGCTACTTCATGAAAAAAGGGTTGTCCCAAAACGCACGGTTTCTTATTTCGATATAATCACAATATGAACACGTACAAAATCACTGACCAACCATTAACAATTGTCCGGTGTGCTCTCGAAAACATTATCAATTAATTTGACCAAAAAAATCACACAAGTAGTCTGACATATGTGTTTAATGAAAACCATGTGTCAATCTTGTTTAGAAGGAGTGTTGGCTCTGGAAAAAGCCGTTCGTGTTGTCCCCACTTTTCGAACAGTAAACTCTGCTCGTCTTCATTCTCCGGAATACAAGCAGCGTACACATACAAGCTTTGCCTTTGTATACATATATGTTTGTACTTAATACTTTGCTTCCAGTTCAAGTTCATGATTCAATAAAGCAAAATTGAATGGACCCAGTCATTTGATAAATTGTACGGACTTTAGTGAGGACATTCCTCGCTTTCTATAAATTACTATCTAGGTCAGGACACACAACAACTGCAATCACACAAACCTAAAGCACAGAGGTGGACACACAGTTCTGTGCTGCATACACTCTATGGACATATTTTTGTTATGTACACATAAGAAAAATCATGTTCTTCAACACTGTAAAACAAGCTCTGTGTTGACGAGTGTAAGTCCTCATATTATAGTGTTTCAAAACCCTGCCTAGGGTGGACCTGTTTTGTTCTAAGGTCCACATTTCGTATGGAATGCTTACCCACAGCTCTGTGTTGCGTACACTCTGTGGACACTCCTTTGTTCTGTGCATTTAAAGCAAAAATCCTATTCTTCAACACTGTACAAAAAACTGTGTAGACATGTGTAAGTCCACTAAGTGTTTCCTGTGGCTGGATCTCCTTTGTTCTCGGGCCCACACTTCGTACGTAACGCTTAAACACCAATAAACGCACCCATTTGGTCAGCCTCTTAAAAAGCTTCAATTGGAAATTTAACTTTAACTGTTACAGCTTTGACAATTGCTTCAAGTACTTGAATTAAAATGAGGAATATTTATTCAAAACATTAAAACATCATAAACAAAAGTAAAGGGCATATTGTTTTTGAAAAAAACAACGCACGCACGAGTTATAAAATATATACGGGTACGTTACAGCCGACAGTAGTAAAACATATCTTCAGATCTGCAAAATGATTACATCATTTAATTTTTTTTTTATATATATAAAGAGAAGTAATAATAATTTTATAAATAACAGTAATAATGAAATTAATAATTGCAAAACAACCCGCAGGCCTAAAGTAATAAAAACGTATTTATAACCAGATCAACTAATTTATAACCAGATCAACTAATTGAAGATCTCCTTAAAATATTATACCGTCTCATTTATTAATTGTTTTATTTTAATTGTTATTATTTTGTACTGTTTTCTTTTTTTTCACCCGGTAAAAGCATTATGGGCAATTAAAACTTTGAAAACAAGTATTATAAAACCAACCCAGGTGTACACATTGGACGTCAGAGGGCTGAGATTCTATTATGTTGGATTAAACCCTTAGTACTTGCTAATATGCGGCTTGAGGTTGTTTGCTTCCTACAGGAAGATTGAGGAAGGGTTTTAAGTATTAAGCCTGGTGAACTGGGATTACTAATATAAAACACCTTGATCTAACTTCTAGGATATATGTGCGCTATGAGAACCCAGTAGGCCCTATTCCTTATTGTCTTTTAACACAGTTTAATAGTAAGTTTCATCAATTCTACCCGCTCCATGGTTTCATATACTCATCATGATTTTAAATCGCATTATCTAACTCAAAGAATAGAGCTTTTACAATCCGGGTGTGAAGTTGTTCCAAATTGATGCGACTCTTAAACCAAAAACGCACAGAAAACGCAGAGGTAGAAAGCATGAGATCAACAGCGAAAAAACAAATAAATATCCAGAGTGACCTTGTCAGGTTCTTAGCACATGACATTTGCCTGCCATGTCACCGATTAGCTCGAGTGTATCATCAACTCAACGTCAAGGAGAATAAAGCTCACGTTTCCCTCTTCTTGCTGTTTTTTTTTTCTTCTTAAATAAATAGCGATAGTTTACGAGATTCCCGTCTCATGGCATGCAGGAATGAAATAGGAATCGCCAATCACCGTTCTAGCGTTGCCCTCGAGCGTTTCCATTAACAACATGAAGACAAGCTCTCTTGAGTATAATGGCAGAAAAACCTCCCCCCCCCCTACTTGTGCTATCCGGGGGGATAGCCTTGATTTTGTCGTGAGAGAGACGGTGTGGGTGAGGCGAAGAGGCCAATTTGGGTACCAGTGTACACCGAAGATAATTGACCGATGACGAGGCACTGTCTCCCAGTGTGTAAGAGGCAATGAGTATTGCAATTGCACGAGCAATCCTATCAAAATTACCTGTCTGCAATGCATGTTTGTTGTGCTTTTGACTTTGGGAGGAAAACCATGTAATTGTGTTCCCCGAAACGAAATGATATCTTCTTTTGTAGATTCGCTGATAATCAATATTTGTGACGTGTCGTCAACAGTAGTATCAGGGTATGCATATTGTGTAGCATTCAATCTTTCTAAAGCTTCCACTGGTGATGAAGGATTAGGCAAGATGCGCAGGATCCCCATTTTGAGGAAACTTCTGACCGACCGCCTTACTAAAGAACAATGAAAACAAGAGATAAAACCCACTCAGACTGTGAGCAAACTCAACACACGCCTGGCAGAATAACAGTTACAACCAGCGACTCTTCCATGGCCCCTTAGGCTGTGAGCATACTTCACACAACACTAATTTCAATGGATATCCGGGCGTTTGTATTCTCATGAAGACATGTATACTTTGGATGGAAAAGGGTATTAAAGAGTAATAGACTACAGGGTTGGATAACAGGTTTGATCTCGCAAGTCTAAAACCTGATGTTTGAAAACAGTGAAGACAACCATTTTCCCTCACTGTTTTCTCATGACTCCGATGACCGAATTGGGCCTAAACATGTACAGGTTTGTTATTTCACGGTAAATGTTGGGTCGCATAAAGTGCTCATATTGCCATTGACAACTACTGATGTTGTCCTCTGTGCTTTAAACGCAGTTCCTCACACACGGTACACAAGTATTGAATAAGATTGGCAAGGGTTTGTATAACCATCTGACCGGGATGCCTGTCATAACGAGCATGACCCCTTTTTCAGGACCTATCAATACTCGTTTTAGTGTCAAAATGACCCCTTAAGCCGAGTTAGAGTAATTTTACTTACCCGGGGTCTCAGTCTGCGTTACTCCGTAAAACGGGTCAGCATGAAACTTAAGCGGGTTAGAATGACCCCCTAACGGGTCGTGCCGACCCTATAAGGGTCAAAATGGTCCCATATCGAGTCAGAGAAACGCTACCCACCCGGAATTCTGGTCTGCGTGACCCAGAAATGGGATCTGGTCTCTTGACAATTTGATCCGGATAAAGTACAAAAATGCATACACCACACGTTTGGAGACATTTGTACTGAAATGCTCACATTCATTGAACGGGATTAAACGGTTTTGTTCCCAGTCACTTAATGAGCTCTCCCCAATCGCGATCAATTTCACCCTTGCAAAGTGTAAATATTCATTACAGTTATTATTTACTCAGCCCAAAAGGACTATGGCAATCAATAGAGAACAATGAAGGCAGATTAGCCAAGGGCATCATATCTTAATAATGACTACCGAATCCATATCAGAGCCACAACCAGCGGGCCAATAAACAAGCCGTAAAACAAAACCCCCGCTTAAATATTTAGGGCACCACGTGAAACTTTCTGGGTGACTGGAACAAGACAGTGTCTAACAAAAATATACATAATTATGGACAATGGAAAATACTGTTGTTTTTTAATATATCTTCTAATGAATTTGTGAAGAACAAAATGGGGGAGGGGGAATTTAAACTCCCCAATCAAGAAATCGTGCACTTGTCGCAATAGATAGGTTGCAGTATGACGTAAATCGGCCATCTTTACGGGCAGTTTAGAACAAACAGTTGTGCGTTTCGTGTGAGAACGGCGTGCAACACGCGCGCATTTCACGAAACTCATTGCAGGATTGGTCAGTGAACAACGCGGCTGCGTTAATAAGTTGAGCGTTTGACGCACCTGCAAGCCAAAATGCAATTTACCCGTAAAGATGGCGTCTACTGGGAACTATCTTTAGATTATGAATAATGCAGGAGCACCAGAGGTGTGTAAATGCCTCCCATTGCAGACCTTCGATCGTTCACCTCTTTATCCTGACAAACGTGGACCCCCACTTATTTCCTTTAAGACAGCAATCGTCCATCTCGTTAAAATTCTTCACTTTGATTGTCACTACAAGTATCAGCTCTGTGTTGCATACGCTCTGTGGACATTACTTGGTTTAAAACACGGGTGAAATCACTCCATCCAAACTAACACTGTTCGGTGACTTTCACAAAATGGACCTGTGAGTATTTTGACAGACCGAGCACATCTTTAAACAAAAAAAACAGTAAACCCGGAAGCAAACATCATCGAGGCGGGATTGGAAACCACTTCGATCCGCGACCAAGGTTGTGGTCCGAGGTGGAACTCCAAACCGAGGTCTCACATAACATAAATCGAAAGGAAAAAAAATGACTAATGTGATATCCCTTATTGCCTCTCCAGATGGGAACACGGCAAAGGCACAGGCAGCTTGTGTGTATCTGTTCTCAAGGTCTTGTTTCCTAAAGCTCCTATTACTTGTGATACGCGACTAAAACGGTATCTCAGATTTTTTTTTTTTTTTTTTAATTTTTTGCGGGGCTTGATCACAGCCGCAAAGCTAAGCCGGGCTGTCATCGCAAGCTTTGGTCAAGTTTAACATTTCGTGTGCCCGATTCGTCTCCAGATAAAATGTTGATCCAGGATCAATGGGTTCCCGTGTAAAGGGCATGCCGGAGAAGGCGGGCTTTATAAAGTAAAGGTGCGGTACAGCATTACTTCTTAAAGGCAGTGGACACTATTGGTAATTACTCAAAATAATTGTTAGCATAAAAACCTTACTTGGTAACGAGTAATGGGGAGAGGTTGACAGCATAAAACATTGTGAGAAACGGCTCCCTCTGAAGTGACATAGTTTTCGAGAAAGAAGTAATTTTCCACGAATTTGATTTCGAGACCTCAGAATTTGAGTATGAGGTCTCGAAATCAACTATCTGAAAGCACACAACTTCGTGTGACAAGGGTGTTTTTTTCTTTCATAGTTATCTCGCAATTTCGACGACCAATTGAGCTCAAGTTTGTACAGGTTTGTTACTTTATCCATATGTTGAGATACACCAAGTGAGAAGACTGGTCTTTGACAATTACCAAAGGTGTCCAGTGTCTTTAACTTTGGCCATAGGGATCCGGGTTGTGTGACAGACCAAGAACGTGTTCTGTTCGCTTCTGTGCAGAAAACCAATGGGGACGCTGATAAAAAAAAGATGAAAAACACGGAGAAGTCCTCGATTTACACGGGGTCGATTAACATGGGGGTGTCTATGTCTATACCCGTTGAAAACAAGGACTCACTTCTCTTTGCCTCTGTGTACAAATCCTATGGGGATGCGCTAAAACAAACCCAAGTCCAAACAATTGGAGAACAAAGAGAAGCCTTCGATTTACGTGGTATACAAACATGGGTGTGTTTAAACATGTCTTTTGGCAAAACATTTTCTTTTAAGAGTACATACTTCCCTGGAATGGTTTTGAAACTGATCTTTGTAAATGCGGGGGGGAAAAGACAAGGAGAAAAAAAAATAATAACATTGAAACCCAACCTTCGATATTATACGGAAATAACGTAAAATGTCGAAATGCTTGATATGGGTGTTGTCGACATCAAGAGACACAGCCACGCGGGCTAAGATTTACTGAGCTCAGTCAGGCGTTACATTTTCGGACACACCAAACACTTAAACACTTTAAGGAGGGACGTGTCAAATCTTTGAGAAAGCCCCACACCTCCTTGAAGTTACGCTCTTGAAAATGGACCGAAAAGGGGGGATTTAGCTCTATCCCAACCCAAATGATATGTAGTATAAATGCAACAGTTGTTAATGGCCCACACTTCAACCATAGCAGAGTCTTTTCATAAGACTAAATTATTATTAAAAAATAAATAATAATAATAATAATAATATAAAGATGATATAATAAACAAATAAATAAATATATATTTTCCCTTTCCCCCTACTTTGTCATGACTTGCTAAATCGAAATACAAACAAAAATACATTTCCCAAATCCTCTGTGTTTCCTCAAAAAATGCGATCATCTAAAGTGATAACTTCACTAAACGGTTGTATGGCCCATATGCATGTCCCAATGCACTCGGTCGGCAGGCAAAGGATCCTGGGTAAAATCCAAGGTTTACAATAAAAACAACCATTCATGATTCCCTCTATTTGGAGTTTTTCCAAGGAAATCTCACAAATTCACAATTGTCGGTTGGGGGAATGCTGCCATGCATGCATGGAACCGAATGTAAAACGACAACTAAAAACACAACAGTAGAACACACTGTGAAATCACAACTAATTGCATGAAACCCCCTCTAATTAAAAGTTTGAGGCATATCGCCAAAGACGGTGCACAAAAAGGGAGAGAGCAATATCAAATCATTGATAATGACTGAGCTGCCGCTAACGGCTTCAAAACATCGTTCATACAGTTGGTTAAGCACATAACAAATTAGTTTTTTAAACTCACCTCGGCCAGTATAAAAAAAAAAAAACGCACTATGTATATTATTTATTCTTTCCTTTTGACTGGATTGAGATTTACTTTGGACTGGTTCATGGCTTGTTAATTTTCTTGCATATATTCGTTGAAGATCTATTCAAGCAGCTCTATTAACTTTGGCCGTTTTAGGACAAAATATAGGATGATAAAAGGGACTAGCATATCACAGTCTGAATTAGTAGTCTACTTCTCAAGTCATGAGGAGTTAAGTTGTTCCCTCAATGTTAGTGACTACCACACCAATTTTTTTAATTTTTTTTAAGAGTTGTGAATTGCGTACAAACGTTCCACCGCCGAATAAACCCCAAGCAATGTCAGCTAAATTAAGGCATTCCCTTCCTGGTCACTTCAACTCGAGACAACACTGACGACTGCAAGAGGTCTTTCTTATTAGCCTGACCCCCCCCCCCCAACCACCACCCCACCCCCTCCAGTTACAATCCATTGCCGTTCGTGCACGACGTGACAAAATCCCCCGCCGCCGAGTGAACGCACGGATCCAAATCAAAACATGATTACGTATAGTACACAGTAAACACAGCCCCCAAAAATAACAACTGCAAGCCGCAGCAGCGTTTGTACACTCGTATTTACACAATGTTTATTAGTTTACAGGACAAATGTTTGCCTTGACATCCAAGGTATGGTGAAGTTATTTTACAATTCCCAGTTGTTTCATTTTTTTGTACGGACACTGATGCAGACGAGGGGGTTGCAAAACAGAGCGATACCACATTATAAAAGAGATACCACGTGAACGGACCGTTGTACACGTACAGCGTGCGACAGCGCGTTTTCACAAGAGACGGAACCAGACAGGTGCGGGTGTTTTTGTGTGAACAACTGTGTAGGCTGAACATAGGAAAACACATCCCAAGGCACCGCGAGCCGATCGAGTTCAGGGGGGGGGATGGTGGAGTTGAAACATATAATGTTGGTTGCAGTCGAAGATCGATTGGCATTGGGCTAATTCACCGGTAAGGTTACAGTTTTATCTAGTCTGTCACGTATGTGGTGGCTACCAATCCAATCAGAGAACATTTCCCTTTGCTGATAATGACGGGGAGGGGAGGCGGGGTCGAAGGATGCCGGAATAGGCGGAAGCAGCAGCTCTTTTCAACGTATTGGTCGTAAAGGTCAGAAGCAGACGAAAACATTCTGTATCACAACTGCAGTCACACAAAATGCATGGCGATACAATACGTGGCTGTGTTTTAATGTACTAATTAACGTTCACAGACAGTAGTAAGTGGTTAAAAGACTCATACAGACAAATTAATGTTGGGACCTTTGGGGCTAAACTACGGGCATTTACTTTCAAGAATTCCGCTTCTGAGTGTCGCCATGCTAGATTAGACCTAATGGCCGCGTTCACCTCTTCCTGTTTAACGAAGGATGCGACCTCTACCAATATGAACGTAGCTCTATGGTGTATAGATCCATTGCAAAACACAAATTGTAAATCTTTACCTTGTACCAAAGATAGGGCTCGATCACACCAGTCACATAATGCCTAACTACATTCCTAACAAGAATGTGTACAAGCTCCATCTGCCAACCTATCCCCGTGGTCTTGGATGAGACCGTTGGGGCCGAGCGAAGTACAATAAGGACACTAGCCGTGATGAGTGGAGGAAGTCAATCACAAAAACAAACTCAATTCAGCAACAACAACAAATACAAAATTAAAACGTGAAACTTCACTTACTTGATTTATAATCCGTATTGAGGAGACGGTCAGTAAACCTCAAGGAGGGTTAATGTGGTCTGAAGGGGGTGAGGAGATTTTGGTGGATTAAGACGTCTCTGAAGATGAGTTCCACGCAGCCGTAAAAAACCTGAAGATTAAGAATACAAAGAGGGGGACGACCATTAACTCGTTTGTTTAAAAAGTTCGCAGATTCTCACAACTCGTCAACTTTGTTGCAATTCATCTTCAGTATATGAGTAATCTTGGGCTAGATACGACTACATTGGGTATGTGTGTTTTAGAAATGTTACATTCTAAAAACTCCCCGATTGGAATTGCCCAGATTCCGTGTTTAGAGGGGCCTCGTCCATTTCTGGGTCGGTATGTTTATAATAACAAAAATAAAAATAAATAAATAAATAAATTACCCAGAATTGCCTCACACTGACGCAGAATTTGAGTTGAGTTCAAATTTTTCAAATACAAATTTCCGGTTCGAGCTGACCCAGAGATTGGTCAGGCCCTCTGGGACCCGGAATCCGAATCAATTCTGACCCGGTAGTAATTAGATTGTACAGATATACATTACGTTATACAAGTGTTGTACAGATTAGAGTTAAATGGGCCATGAAATGTAATCCATATTTCTTCATACTGAAAAGCAGATACAAAACTAGTACACTTTATCATCTTCAATTTAAGATTTGCTTTTTCTTCCAGTCAGCTATGTTCACTTAGTGCATCAGGAAGTCTAGGTGTTTCTTAGTAACAGCCGTTTTTACATCTTCACAAGAAATACACAGCAACTGACAAAATAGTAAAAGATATCTCAACGAATTGCAAGCACACTCTTAGCCACAACGGAACAAATAATTCGGTTCCTGGAGTGAGTTCAATTATATGGAGAAAAAAAACCTTGGTGGGTTCCAATCTGAAAGCTCACGGATGTGTTTTACAAGATCATCAGATCAATACTCTCGTCCATAATACTGTCACAGTTGAGAAAGTTGCCGTTGAAACCCCACAAAGGACCTTTTGTAAAACTGGTGGACGGAAATTAATTGTCTTTGTTTCTTTCTTTAGTGGCCTCTTTAATCACTGATGCAATCTTCGGGCCATTAATTTCACAATTTAGATAACGATTTCCAACAGGCCGTCATTTGCACTTAGACGGACGAGTGATTCCTCGCCACCTTCCAAGTAATTTGTTTCGACACTTTCTACAGAAGGTCGGGTGCGAAAATCATCGCGACTTCAGTTCGCCTTGCGTTCCGGTGTAGAAAGTAGTTCATCTTTACACCTAAAGCAATTTATTAATGACATTTTTAGCAGAGATTAATTCCCGCTGAGCAAGAACCGTACGTGCTCATCAGGTTGTTGTTTTTTGTTGCTTAAAATAACAAAAAACTTTTTGGCAGGTTAAAGTCACAATTATCGTTTTGTATAATCAAAGAACAAGAAAAAGTCATATTGTATGGCAGTTAGTTATTCACCTCAAACCGTTCGTTTTAAGGGAATACATACTAGTCCCTATTTCATTGTTATTAGTGAGGAATCGTCGACGCACCGGAAAGCGCAGCATCAATTTTAGTGGCCTTTAGTATTAAGTAATCTTTCCACGCGTTTATCAACCTAAGTGTACATCGACATGAGCAACAGCAGCACAGAACGTAAGTATAAAACGAACAGTAAAATCAATAACTGCAAAGACTTGAGAGGAAAAACACAAACAACCCACTAACAGTTAATGGTCTCGTCGCTATTTATTTTGCTATTTGACTTGTTTGTGTTTCGGGGGTCTATTTTGATTTCGAATAGATGGTCTAACGAATGGCAATTTGAAGATTGCGAATTTAATAGATTGTAGTATAGTAACGTCATTGGAAATTATGCACAACCCGTCTGAACGGTTATGCGTACAGTTGGCTAATTGTAGCCATACACTCTACCGTGCTCCGACGAAACCTCGCTAATTACACCCTTTGTATACGTAGGAACAAAATGATCAGGTCCTGGTTGCTGTACCTTTACATGTGAATATAGTCAATCGATCCATTCATTTGGACTGCGATAGGTACGGGCACATTCACTCAGCCAGCCCGGGTTTTTAAAAACTGGTAACACGGTTCTCCTCATCACCGCGTATATAAATGAACATGAAATCGAAGGGTGGTGAAGGGGAAAACTTTTGATTTATTCTCGTGTAAATGAATATGAATGGCGTGCGCGGGAATACGAACCGAACTTCATGGTTATGTATAAGTGGCTACGAAACTTTACTCGGAAGATATCAATTGCACGCAGCGGACTTGGCTCGCCGTACAGTGCCAGACAGTGTAATGTTATAGAGATCAGCGGTTGGACACTATTTCATCAACGGGATTCCTTTCCGGTGGATCATTAACGCGTGATAACTCCGACTGGAGTTTTTGACTGTTAAACCCCCCTTACACAGCTCGACCACGTCAACCGTCACCGAACACGCCACTTGGGCAGTTCACGAAATCTAAATAGTAAATGATTGTACAAAGGCGGTGTGGTGGCGGCTTCGAGTCAGCGATCCATGTCCCGAAGCGGACAGACACGTGGGCAATGACCCCCGCTCTCATGAAATTGAGGGGAAAATCTTGTCAGTCCCTCATGTTCCAATCCGGGTATGAACCCACGCTTAGGACAGTTCCGGTATTTGCATAATATAGTGAGCTGTTATCTGACTCAATCTGGGACCCCCGTCACGGGAAAACGTGTGCTGTGTTTTTGATGTTTTTTCAAAAAACAATCCGCTCAAGCTATTAATACATTCCTTTTAGTCTTTAATCTCGGCTTTACCACCAGAATTCAACTCTCAATTTTGAAAATTATGAAACGGAATGACCTTAAAGATGGTAGGTCCGTTTGTGGCCGATTTAACTTGAAAACTTAGATTTACAAATAAACAGCTACAGATTCAAGCAAGTTAGAAGCTTTCATTTAACCCTCAGGGAAGCAACGTGGTGAAAAATTCTCCACATATTCCAAATATGGTTATAATTTTTTTTTTCAATGGGCCAAAAAAGCCACGATTTTCTGTAATCCTCACCCCTTGTATACACCACAAGCCTGTAGACTCCCAATTGGCCAGGCTATAACCACTGCCGAGTAAGAATTATTGAATGACAGCAGTCCCAAGGGACAGCAATGCCCTTGGGAATTGTAACTTGATATCTTAGTGAGCCAACTCCTTGTGCCATTATCTCTTTGTGTCAACCCTGTGCCGCCCAGAGCTAAAACAGGTCGTAAATAACACACACTGCTGGCCCAGACAAAAGCCCTGTGGGGATTAAAATTGCTTTGGGCTTGCAGGAGGGGGTCATTGACCTACAAAACTGAGTGGTGATAAAATCCTCCACCTGGAGGACACGCGTTAACAAAAGGGCCCCGCTTCTCCGAGGGTTTTAAGGGGGGAAAAGATTTCCCCCCCCCGTAAATAGTGGTAGTTAATTAAAAACTAAACATGATTTATTTTGGGTTTCCTACATTAAATCGCGTACACAAACCATGAAACAAACAATTTTGCATGTAGCATGTATTTTGTGCATTGTCTGTGGCATATGAGAAAGTTTTTGTATGTTATTTTTTTTTTTTTTTTTAACTGGCACAATTCGTTCAGAAAAAAAGTCAACAAAATATATGTACATATATCGGCAAACATTGGGTCATATGATTTTAATGTAGCCAGCTCCCTTTGCCGTCAAAGGCTTATACAATTTAATTCCTCCGGTCTTTTTATTGTTTGATATGTCCATTTGGCATACTGTTTTGTGTTTGTTTGTTTGTTTATTTTATTTTGTTGCTATATGTTTTCCTTCTTTTTCTACCTTCAATTTTACAGGCAATATGGTCCATATTGCAAAAAGAACGTCACATTATTAGAATATTCTGTAGACACCATTAGAATATTCTGTATAGACAGTACTGTTATGTACTGGTCTGTGCAGTATTCTGTATCATTTCCCCTTACGGAGCATCCCCGTTCTGCACCCGCATCCATTACAAATTTGATCAAATACAAATGAATTCAACTTTTGGCACTGTGGTCATTGACACGGTTTCTGTTTACAATGGTTGCTGTATGGAGATTTACTCACCAGTTGAAGTATCCCATCAATTATGCATTTCAAAGCTTATTTGATTAATGTCTAGAATATAAGAATTTCGAGAGACATCCTCCGGTCAGCATCATACGAATTCCATCTGATTGATGATATTGATGCCGTTTTAATAAATCTGATTTAAGAACAGTGCCACTGGTACGAGAGGAGTACTAATCCGATTGTATATCCTTTAACTGGTAACAAGACACTGTGAGACAGGAATAAAACATTATCACGTATAGACCCCTTGCATTGGCCGCCATCTTTGATGAAATGTGCACGCTAGAAAGGCTATCATTGGCTGAGAGTTGTGCGCAGCGCGTACACGCGTGCACGTTTGCATTGTTTTTCATCAAAGATGGTGGTCAATGACGTCATGTGCAATCCATCTATAGCTAATAAGGTACCGGCAAGTAAAAGGTATACATGTCCGCTTTTATGAACATGGTGTCTGTAAGAGCAAGAGAGTACTCCCGGAGCTCGACGTTGACTCGTATAACAAGACTTGTGTAAACATTTTAACAAAGTATCTTCTTTTTTAACCCTCCTACTGTCAGTGACTCTTGGCAACATTTTCCAGTGAGTTGACCAACCATTTGAAACCATTCGACTGCCAAGGTTGTGTACGGTGGCACAACTGTGCACAGAACTAACTGTGTACTGTGTACATGCATTCCCTCATGGTATCATTTTGCAGGCTGGCATAGTTTATCTATCATTCAAAACCACAGTGAATGGTATTGAATGGACAGACAGCAAGAGGGTTACTGTCATTTTCTACCGAAACGTGGGCCATTGGGCATCAATAGACTCTGCCCGTCACAAAATATGTAAATTGAACATCGCGCGTGCGCACTCTCCCTACTGGTTGGCGAAATGAGTGAACATCGCGCCTTTTTGTATGGGGCTGTTTTATTCAAACAATACATTAAATACGATACAAATGAAGCATGAAGTCGAGGGTATACACGCACATGGCGGATCCGTGCAAGTAGCGAGTATTCTCTAAACACGGAGTTTTGGGCTGTGGTGCAGATTTGCCACTTCGTTAAAACGGTGACATTTTATTCGTCAACCTTTTCTGAATCTTGCCTTTTTTGTCCAACGCAACAGAGAATGGTGCACAAAACTCTCTTTATCAGCATCATTTATTGAAACGATAAGTACCTTAACTGCATGCAATTATAATGTTAATGCTTTCATATTAGCAACTACTTCATAAAACAGACCACATCTTCGTCATGCCCCACTTCTCTAGACAGACTCGCTTGCTCTCATAAAAAGGCAGGAATGTAGTGAATGCATTAACATGTTTTTTTTTATAGCTGGTCTTCAAACTTAAAAACTGCTTTTAACCTAAATTATTTATTGACAGTATTTTGTATAACATTTTGGGTAGCATTATATAGCTTTAGCGTTTCCTCATCAAAATCATCTAAGCGTGCAACATGCATAATAAATAGTGCCCTTTAAGGGCGTTTAATGATTACTAAGAGCAAACTGCGTAACATTACCGTGGCCGTTTTCCACCGAGCGCTGTGTACAAAAGCAATGCACATTGAAGTTCGTCACTTCGTAAAAAAAAAAGCTCAAAGTACACAGGTCGACACATTTGCCACTTCGTTAAACCCGCAAGAGTCGCCCCACGCGTGTTTTGAACCGTGTCAGCGCTGTGTGAAAAACTACCAGCCGAAGGAGCACACACACGAGCACAACATGGAGTTGATACGCTGAGTTGAGCTGCTTCACCGCAAATAAATTAAAATTGCAACGAAGGAACATCGAGATTTTTGACTAGAAAACATTTTGCCGGTTCTTTGAACATGTACAGGCAATTAGTTTGGCATGAATTGTTAAAGGAACATTACAGAATTGGTAATTGTAAAATGTACTTTTGATCACAGATTTACATAGAACTTACACGGTCTAATGATGATAATAGTAGAAAACATCCCTTGAAATATTTCTGTTTGAAATGCCATATTTGATGAGAAATGAATAAACTAATTTTCCGATTGGAGTTCATCGCTCAGTGAGCGTTTTATTCATTTGTTGAATCTATATGATTTCATGCAAACGTGTAATCGGTTTTTCACTATTTTCTCGTGACCCAGATGGCCGATCGATCTCAAACTTCTACAGGTTTGTCAGTTTGTGTATATGGTGGATTTCATAAAGTGCTTACACTGCCAGCAACTGTTTTGTTAGCAAAAAACAATTCTGTAATATCCCTTTAAGGCACCATACGTTTTCAATAAAGAATCCTCGTTCTTTTTAATGACTTTTCCTGGAGCGGCAGTTTCGCTATAAACCTTTATCCACTGTTTAAATTATGTCTGTAACATGTGAAGGAAAAACAATGGAGCAGACTCTTTTACGTAACGAAATTATTTGAGCGTTGCCTTTGGTTCTGATACTTTATGAGGGAGAAGCTTGAAACGGGGCTCCCAGGTCAAATCGAATTTTGCGATGCACTCAATAGTCTGGTAACTATGAAAGTATTAAAACTGTGTAAAATGTCACTGTGTTTGATATCATTCCAGTGCAAACAAAATGGTACATCTAAAAACATTAATGACGTAATTTTTCAATATTATATGAGTCTGTTTTGTGCGGAGAACTTTTAAATTTCCCCAAAACAGTTTATTATTTATAATGCAAAAAATTAGTTAATGGCATGACGTTTTTTACTCTAACAGAGTCTTTCTCGAAGGCTAAATTATTGATTTATCATATTACGCATCCAACAGCACAGTTACAAGATGAATGGGATACCAGAAGAACTCGGTTCTTAGATGTGAGAGGAAAACCCCAAATATGGAAACCCACTCAATCAGATAGGGACTGAAAAAACCCAATCAACAGGCAACGCTCCGGCCTGAGGTGGGATTTGAACCGGAGTTCACATGGGTGAATGGCAGGGAAATAAACCACCGAGCTATAATCTGCGTTGTTATAAATACAGGTACGGGTAGATACGCCCAGAGCACATTCCCAAAGATGATAGTTTCGCTTTGTTCTTGCTCGGTACTGAAATAATCAGGGGAACAAATCAACATGAGAAAACAGAAGACTGAACTATAATCTGCGTTGTTATAATACAGGTACGGTTTGGTACGCCCAGAGCACATTCCCAAAGGAGAAGGGTAATGATAGTTTCGGTTTGTTCTTGCACGGTACTCCAACACTGGTTACCAGTTAGACATCACATTCAAAACATCAGTGAACATGCACAAAGCACTCTATGACGTACTTCCACAGTATATCACAGAGTCTCTAAATCTTAACAAACCGGGCAGGAGTGGCCTCCGCTCCAGCCAAAATCTAACAATCCCTCGCACGTACAAAAGGGCAGGGGACCGATCCTTCTCAGTTGGTGGTCCCCAATGCTGGAACTCACTACCAAATCAAATTCGCAACATCAACTCACTCCAGACTTTCAAGTGTAAATTAAAAACACATCTGTTTTTCCTCTGGCCCATAAATTGACATTTTTGTAGCATTCTTTAGCAGCGCATTGTATTTCTGGAAAATGCGCTTTATAAGTCTTGTTATTTATTTATTTTTTATTTACTCAAATGATCAGGGAAACAAATCAATACGAGAAACCAGGAGACAAGACATGTGGGTCACACAATAAGAGACGTCCACACACAAAGCGTGATCTTGAGACACGCGCTCACAAAACTTCCACGAATCGGAAAGTGTCACTGTTTTTGGCAGTAAGGGTATTCATATCGCGGTGAAGAATATTAGTATTGGAGGTACCGCCAGAGCAAACATAAGCTCTCCAGGCAACTTCCGATGGAAATGTGAACGGTTTTAGTGCACGTATTTTCCTTAAATATGCACGACTTGGCAAAAGTATCGTAACTGACCACAAAACTCGGCACATGTTTCAGGACGGACTATAAAACTTGGCAAAGTATCAGCGCTGATTATAAAACTTGGCAAAGTATCAGCGCTGATTATAAAACTTGGCAAAGGTATCAGGACTGACTACAAAACTCGGCACAAGTTTCAGGACAGACTATAAAAAACCTTGCAAAGTTCAGGCATATAAACTTGAAAGGTTCAGGACGTTCAAAACTTGCAAGTTCGATGACCAAACTCGGCACAGTTTCAGACGATATAAACTTGCAAGTTCACGCTGATTATAAAACTTGGCAAAGTATCAGGGCTGATTATAAAACTTGGCAAAGGTATCAGGACTGATTGTAAAACTTGGCAAAGTCAGACGACTAAAAACTGGCAAGTTCAGGACAGACTATAAAACTGGCAAAGTATCAGCTGATTAAAACTGGCAAGGTATCAGGATGTTATAAACTTGGCAAAGATCAGACTGATTAAACTCGCAAAGTATCAACGACTATAAACTTGGCAACTGGCTATAAAACTCAAATGTTATAACCGAAGCAGAAGTATTGGGAATGAATATATACCCAATGAACGTTATCACGCATCCAATGATACAAGGTAAGAGTACATCAGCTATTATAACCCCACAACAATAAGCCTGTATAGAATACCGCTGCAAGTCATTAAAATAAATGCAATGCTATTAACAGTAGATAGCAGGGCAAAAGTATTAAACATTAAGTTATTAAAACCTCTAATAACGGTAAACCAAGATTAAAAGCAAGAATTTTGGTCCGATGTTGCAAACTTTAACAGGTAGAGGCAAAAATATCAGACATGAATATAAATGAGACCAAAAAGAACTCACTCCGCGGCAGTGCAGTTAATTACGAGAAGTCCCCCCGATCCACAAATCTAAAGTAGTAGTCCAGGCCGATTTCCTACCTCCCGCCCAGGTAGTAGTTAATAAGCAGGACAGTTCTTTTCAGAACTGAGAAGTCTCCCGAATTCCGAAAATCTACTCCGCGGTAGTAGAATAAATAGCAAGACAAGTTCTCTAAAGAACAAATCTACACAGCAAGTAGATATTTTTACACATGGAATTACCGCAAACCGAATATATATTGATACCTCACCATGCAAGCCTCAAAACCCATATAATATAAATCCGGTAATTCAAAGCTTGCATTGACAAAGGTCAAGTCAAAGGTATCGAGGCAAAGCTATACCTCCGAAATAGCAAGGAGAGGATAGAAATCTTATGTTATAACCTCAAAGGTATACGATATTCACCATCAGATACTATAACTTTAGGGGGGAAAATATAAACGTTTGTGATAAAAAATAATGTCGGAACCCTTTTGCTGTTCAGGGTAAAGGCAATAGCATCATTCTAAGGTCCAACTCTCACTTTATATAACGAGTGAAATTAGTATTTCACTTGTATAAACAAATTTTAATTATCTTACCGTTTAGTACAGTTTCTCCCCAACGTACGCAAGGCCTCAAGAAGCAGTTAGTTCTTCAAAACTGAACAGTTTGTTAAACCATTTTTTTTATCTTGGCAAAAATCTTGCCATAGAATACACAAACTGCTTTTCCCACAGCGGTTAAGCAAACAGAATACAGATGCATAAAGTGTGACCTTTCTCAATAGAGATTAGCCTTATATATCCAACTGCAAATCCATTTCAGGGTTTCCAGTCTTTACACTCCGTGATAGTGTTTAACAAACTTAATTTCCATTCCAGTTTCGCTGAAAATGGTTACTCTCCACATGTAATTGACAACCGGTGAAAACCTGACGACAAATTAAACCCACTTAAAAAAACAAAAAACAAAAAACAAAACCTTCCCGGACTCAGTTTCATTATTTTTGCAAGTTCCTGGATTCTCCGTGCCTGGTTTGACTTGACTCATTTATTAGGCAGTCCCATCACCCGCATGCACACTAATCCTCGAGCCGGCATTTTGTTTTATTTTTTAATTAACCACACATACGATTTGCCAGAAAAACAAATTAAGATAGCATACAGGCCTTACCTCTCTGTAGTTTTGCACTTAGTACCTGTTTGTTAGACGGCGTTATTCCCAGAACAAGAAGGCGGGGAAAAGTGAAGCATCATCACTCCAGAAAAAACTTAAAACTTTCAAAACAATAACTTACAGTAGAAATACAACTTTGAATATGTTTTCAAAGAAATTTAAAAATCGGACACGGGCAAATGGCAAATTTTCTTCTTTTCTCTGTGTCATTATTATTGAGAAATAAAACCAAAGAGAAGACAGAAATGGGAATCGGTTGATCATTATTGACCTAAGAAGAACTTCAAAACCTGACCATATTTTTTTTCTGCAAAGTACATGATATTACCGTAAAAGGAAAACCTATTTATTATCTTATTTTATTCAATAGAACGAGAACAATAAAAAAAAAACAATTGAGAAGTCATACAAGGTCAAATATGATGCACTCATTGTCCGAAAGATAGAGTCCTCTTGATTGTGGGGAAAAATTACAAGTCTCAAACATCACGTTAAATTGGTGTAACGTCTCATTATTATTATTTTATTTTTATTATTATGTATTTTTGTATATACTCTTTCAGAGCAAAGATTGAAAAAAGACGTCACCAGACAGCAAAAAAATCAAATGGGTCCGTCTTCTAAAAATGAACTTCTACGCCAGTAAAACAAAAACGAGTAAATTTAAATGCCGTGTTGATTCAACAAAGTTCAGGGTTGAACTGAAAATTATCTGTACCAAAATGAATATACCATATTTGAAATATCACGTCATTGAACGTTTTTGGAAGTAGAAAAAAAAATATATTATATATATATATATATTAATAATTCACTTAAAGGCCCTGTACACTATTGGTAAGATCCAAAAACAGAAATGTTCACAGATTCACACATTACTTACATTACTTACATGATTTAAAGTAAGTAATAGTAGAAAGGGTTCCTTAAAATATTTCTGCCTAAAATGCTATCGTTTGGAAATGAATAAAACAATAGTTTTTATAGCGCGCGATAATAAACTCGATGTTTGAAAAACAGAAAACACATAAGGTCTCTTTTCACTATTTTCTCGTGACCTCGATGACCAATTGAGCCCAAATTTTCACAGGTTTGTTATTTCATGTATATGGTTAATCACTTTGTTTGCGACTGTTTTGTCAGCTCTACCAATCCTGTATAATACTTTTAAAGGGTATCACACAAACTGACATTTTTACACCATTTTGGTAAGAGACTTGTAATTTGAGTGAATCACAAAACTGAATTTGATTTGGAATCCCTCTTTAAGATAACGGTTAATGTATAAAAGGCCGGCCCTAAAAAAAATTTGGGGGGTTTCATACGTGAACCAACTGTGCACAGAGTACATGCTATTGCAGTTTCACGCACTTAAAAAAAACCAAATATGTCTAGCGAGAGATGTTATACAGTTTTACCGTAAACTATTTTGAGCGTTCGAAATGATTTTGAGAGCACGAACTAGTTTTTCACAAATGTTGTACGAGCTTTTGCAATAATTTATATGTCCGAGCTCTCACAACAGTTCATTTTAAGAGCACAAAATAAATTATTTTGAGCGTTCTAAATGATTTCGTTGGTCGGCCCTTCAAATCGTATTCGTGTGTGCCATGCGTGAACCAACTGTGCACAGAGTACGTGCTATTAGATGTCTTACGCACTTAAAGACACTGGACACCTTTGGTAATTGTCAAAGACCAGTCTTCTCACTTTGGTGTATCTCAACATATGCACAAAATAACAAACCTGTGAAAATTTGAACTCAATTGGTCGTCGAAGTTGCGAGATAATAACGGAAGAAAAAACACCCTCGTCACACGAAGTTGTGTGCTTTCAGATGCTTGATTTCGAGACCTCACGCGTGAGGTCTCAAAATCAATTCAAATATTTTACTGAGAAATTACTTCTTTCTCAAAAAATACGTTACTTCAGAGGGAGCCGTTTCTCACAATGTTTTATACTATCAACAGCTCTCCATTGCTCGTTACTAAGTAAGTTTTTATGCTAACAATTATTTTGAATAATTACCAAAATAATGTCCAGTGCCTTTAAGTCTGACGAGAGATGTTTATTCAAGAACCCACAATAATGTGTACTCAATGATTTCCACTATGTTTGATCCCGCACAAAAAACTCAACATGGAACTTCAAGTGCCCACATACACAAGATCAATTTAAATTGGCAAACAGTGTATTGCCCACGTAACTGTAGAACTGCCATCCCCTGAACCGCTGTAATTCATTCGAACTGCGGCCGAGGGAAGCCAACTCCGCTGGGATACATTTTAATCTGTGCTCTTTGATTAAATTCACATTTACATGTAATGGAATCCCTGCGCCACTCCGTGTCAAACGAGACTGACTTCCACCGTATGGAAATCGATGTCATCCACGTATGGACACAATTTGCTGAGTAAGGATACGTCACGCTAAGCAGAAGTTGCTGAGTAAGGATACGTCACGCTAAGCAGAAGTTGAATAACAGCATCCCCCTGCCCCCGCCCCCTTAAAAAAGGTTTTGAATTAAAAGTCAAGGTCCTCTTCCTCATATGTCATTCTATCCATGGCACATCTCTCAGATCCATTCAGGACTCATCACTAGTGTTTCCACAAGACGGCTTCGCTCTATACAAACACCATGCTCCACAACAGTCATCCCTCGTTCTAAACACACTAGGGGAGACTGTTCTTTCTCACCAGGCCGGACCATCTCTTTGGAATGCTCTTCCACTGAACCTTTAGACTGGTAGACACTCTCTCCAGCTTCAAAACTAACTTCAAAACACACTTGTTCAGTTGAGGCCTCAAGTACCATCATTGGCGCAGTTCTTTTTCTATGCGACAGGAGTATCTTTCTGACAGACATGACGCACTACACATGTCCATTAATATTGTTATTATTATTAACTAAACATATCAAAAAATAATACATGTAATACTAATAATAGAATAACATAAAATCACTACAAAAAAATAATAAAAAATGAGATAATAAAATCAAAAACGTAAATAAAACAAATTAGTAAATAAATTAAACAATTGTATTAGTCACTGGTAGTGACCTGCTTATTTGTTCCGAGCAAAAACATATGTTCGGCAATAATTGTTCTGGTTGACAGCTTTAATAAATCTAGGTATTACCAACTACACTGTAAAAAAAAAAAAAAATTCCGGATCAAAATTGACCCGGATTTTGGGTCCCATGGGGCCTGACCCATTTCTGGGTCATCATGATCCTACAGCGAGGCACCCAACCACAGTGATTTGGCACATATCGAGAAAAACATAACAATTTCAAAATGGTAGGTCCCAACCCCGTGATACTCCGTGATATCCTGCAGTGTACCAATACACACGTTTTAGGAGGGGTGTCAATCAACAGGGGTCGTCAATTTGGTCAGGAGGGGTGGTGGAAAAGATGTTTCCCCATAGCTCATGCACAAACTCCTATTTCTGCGGCACGTGCGCCACAGATCACTACCACAGCTTAGTGGTAAGGCATGTTGTGTCTGACCGCTCTAGGTTTAATGGCCTTTTGTGAATGAAGGTCTTGTGATCTTGTGCCGACAGCAGACTGGTTTAGCAGACATAAATCATTGAGATAAGGCAGAACAGACCCTCTTAACCTCTTAACCTATCAAATGGGCCCGCCACACCTTTGTGACAGGATGACGTAACACCGTTGGCCCAAAACAGGTGCATCGGTGCAGGGTTAATACCCAGAACATGTGTCAACATGACCCCAGATATAGGTAAACCTGACGCAGAATCCGAGTTAAATTCTCATTTCTTAAACCACCTCCCGAGTCAGCCTGAGCCATAATTTGGTCAGCCTGACCAAGGCATGGGTCAGGGCCCCCTAGGATCCAAAATCTGGGTCAATTCTAAACCGGATGGTTTTAGAGTGCAGGTCCAACCAAAACCTGAATGTGAGAACAAAACCAAAAGCTTATTCCTCAAAAAAAAAAATGCAATAATTACTATAAATAATGATGTCTTCGTGGTTTTTCACCCCTTTAAATTGGTGCGATCCAATGGAAAGCAATCAGCACACCGTCTTGACAACTTAATAATTTGAAATGAAAGACTGGTCAGTGCGGACGGGGGGAACTGAAGTGAACAGGATGGCGCCACGCTCCTCGCTTTCAGTCCCAGATTAAAAGTGGTTTGGATTACAATGGGAACGGTTCCTGGTAAGTACATCCTCATTAACATAAATGCAATAACCTGTTAATTGTGGACAACGAATAACGTAACGGAACGTCGGGTGCAGATCAGTCTTTCTTTAAATCTTCTAATGGAATATATCGCGTGCGAGTGAACACGCGCCGTTTCTCACAAACTCCAAGAGTGGCTCTATGACCGTCTAATGTTACAAGATGTCTCGAAAGTGCACAGACTTAGGAATGCTCATTAAGCACAAGGCATCACGCCCGATAGGGAAAAGTCTTTTCTCTTCTGACTGCGTAAAAAAAAAAGCAAAGATAAATACCGTAAACTACATCTTCCCGGGGGTTATTGCACTTCACGCCCATTACAATCCTCTTGGAATTGAAACTTGTAACGGCAAGTGGAGTCACTTGTCCTGTAATGGTACACATGTTTGATAAGGTCCCGGGTCAGGATTGACCATGGATCATACTGACCCAAACATTGGAGGGGGCCCTAGTGATAATAACTAGTTCTTATATAGCGCATTTCACAACAACGTATCAATGCGCTTTACATTAGTGCCCTGGTCATTGGGCCAATAGCATTCCTGTAATCTTTCTCAGCTCCCTGGGGAGTATACAGCCGTGGTGCACCGAAGGCTTTTTCATACACAATATCAACCTCTACCCTCGCAGGTACCCATTTATACCCCTGGGTGGAGAGGAGCAATTATAGTAAAGCATCTTGCTCATAGACACAAGTGTCACCCACACCCCGATGACTCGACCACCAGAACTTGAATCCGACGCTCTAAACCACTCGGCCACGACACCCTAGTGACAGGGAATCCGGGTCAATTGTGACCCAGGAGTTCTTAGAGTGTATCACGGACCGCCCACAGGGTTATTAGACATTACTATTTATACGAAGAAAAAAACAAACAAAGGGGAATTACAAAATGTTGGAACGGGGCAGAGTATTGGTTTATCGAGGACTCTACTCGTGTTTGTCACTTTTCCTTTTCCAAAGTCTATACATACAGGGTACTCTGTCTACAGCTTTAACCGCTCACTCCCTTCTGTAGCTCTACACCCCTGCCTCGTGTACCCGTTTTAAGAAAATCCCTGTTTGTTCCCCTCTAACTTAGAGTCTTTAAAGGTCAGCACGTCCGCTTACAAACAACAAACAACCATAGACGATATAGAACGAAAGAAGATCTGACAGATTTCGAGCAGTTCCAACCCGGCAGGCAAGTGCCAAAGCGGCTATTCTCAGAACACCATCACACTGATAACCAATGCTGCCGTATACTATGCTATTATTCAAAAATTCAAAATTAGATTTTCTTTGGTTGTTTTCATAATGATCTCCAGAGCCCCGCCACAAGTGAGACGCACTCGGAATTGTTTTTCTGCCGTTAGACAAGGCGTATTTTGGATGTGAGATGTTGTTTTCATGACTGCCCAGTTGCAATAAGTTGCCGGCTAAAGCATTCACCTTATTTGAGCCTGGCCTGTTTAAATTTGCTTCAAATGCTTTGTCGGCCTACAGAGGTCATGTATGTATAACGACTCGAATAACACGTCTCCACGTTAAATCCGGCTGCAAACAGCAACAGCAACAACAACAACAACGGTTAGAATAGCATCAACAGCAACAACAACGTTAAACCCGGCTACAAACAATAACAAAACAGCAGCAACAACAGTTACAGTTGCAAGGAAACAGCAACAACATCAACAACGGCAACAACAACGTTAACCCCGGCTGCAAACAACAAAACAACAACAACAGCAACAGCAACAACAAAAACAAACAACAACAAACAAACCAACTTCACAAAACTCTACGACGAAACCAGCTTAGTCTTGATCTCAGACAACTGTGCTAACAACGTAAGTCTATGTCTTAGTCAATTTCATCCATTCACAATTATTTTCTAACTATTCTTAAAGTTGAATGAAATCAGGTAAAAACCAAATGTCTCCATTAAAAATTGATTGCATACAGTTAAATGCAAAGCATACCCTTGGTTTTTGCAACCGTTCGATTGTTTTAATCCTATATAGGCCTAAATGTAGATAATTTTGTATACAGCAAAAATTAACCTGTGAAAAAAAAAATCAAAAGGTGGTAGCGTTTTTGAGATATCGCCAAAAATCTGGAGCGGTTATGTTCACGCATCACATGAAGAAAAATCCACAATCTGAGAAACGTTTCTGACAGAAACTTTTCTCAGATTCAAATTTTGGTGGATAAAAACTGACATTTTTTTTCCATATCCACATTATTTTGAATTGAAATATTTTTTTCAAAATGCTATATAGCCTACTATCGAAAGCTGCTGTACTTCTAACCAAGTAAGTTATAATTGCCAGTTAATACCAATCGTATACCTTCCCTTTAAACACACGTTTGCTTTCTCATTTCACCCCACTGTACATCGGAATGTAATGACACACAATACATCTACATGCCCACCAAAAGCATTTTTCCTAAAGCTAGACTCTTGTGTGGTATTGATATTGTGTCATCAAATTTTTGTACTGTTTTACTTTGTCTCGTAAATAACGACTGTAAGGGGAATTGATCCTTTGCATAGTGATTCGGTCCACTTTTAGGCAATCCCTGGGCTTTCGTATATGTTTTTGATTGAATTTTTGTATTGGACTTGTTCAATACAAAAAAAAACCTGAATAAATAGATCAAACAAACGTCGCCGGATACAAAAATGCATAGACACCTGACTGAAAGTATATGAGCGAAGTCTTTGCAGTGTGTTCTCTTCGGGCTAAATCCAAACGCTAACTCTATGTCAACTGGCAACATGTCACTATACATCAAGTTATAAAACAATATCCAACAGAACCTGTTAATTGCATGTAAATCGGACTATGTCTCACTCCAGAAACATCACCTCGTTGTCAAATTATCCATTTCCTGGACGGAAGCGTACAGACAACTCCGGTACGGAGTTAGATGTGCTTCACAGACCTATAAACCTATGTATTAATACATAATGAATCCATCACCTCGGCGTCGGCATGTCACAGGAGGGCCGAGGAGGACACGTGCATAGTTTACACGTGATTTGCACTTCAAATCTTATTCCAACCCCGCGCATCGTCCGTGGCACAGGGTTTAGTTGGAACATTTCAGATTTCGCGTCGATTGAGTGAAAGGGAGACAGAAAGCAAGAATAATCTCAAGTTGGCTCAAGTCACTAGTAAATATAACAACATTATGTTCCATTAAAGTGCCAACTACACGCTACAAATTAGTTCTCTGCGCAGCATTGGTATCCTTCGTCATCAGGCGTACATGCTGAGAGCTCCCTCAACTCCTCGAGGAGCCGACCACCCCAAGCTGCTTTATATAAGCACCATCTCTCTCTCTCTAGTAGACATAGGCAATTGTCCGTGGTGTCCTCCTCAAATTGTACCCTGCTGGAATCACTGGTACCGCTCCCACCACAGCCCGTCTTTTCAGTGCTGCTGCTTTGAGTTCGGTGGTATCACAACCTGACCAATCTCGGATGTTGTCTACCCAGCGCATCTTTGGTCGGCCCACCGAACGATGACATCCCTCTGGCATCCCATCCCCAACGGCTGCTGCTATACCGCCTTAGCGAACCACATGGCCCAACCAAGCTGCCTTTCTTTCAATCACAGCACTATAAGAAGAAGTTAATCATTCACATAAACACATTACCCTCACGGGTTTCCAATGTATATATACACCAGGGTTAAGACAAGCAATCCGTGGTTAAGTGTTCTGCTCAAGGACATCTGCAAGGTGGGGTTTCGAACCTACCTTCTGATGGTTCTGCCACAACAATAGCAATACGAAATTCAATTACACGTAGGTGTATACCTATAGGGGGCAGACTACAATCTTAAAATACATTTTTAAAATCCAGAATTTACCCGTATTTCGGGTCCGCGGAGGCCCAACCCATTTCAGGGTCAATATGTCCCGGGAAAAGGTGTAAACTGACCCTATACTTTGTCAAACTGGCGCAAAATCAGAGTGAAAATCTCTATTTTGAATCTGCTTCCATGTCAGCCTGACCTAAACAATGGGACCCGGAATCCGAGTCAATTCTTGAACCCGGAATCCGAGTCAATACTCGGACCAGGAATCCAAGTCAATACTCAGACCCGGAATCTGAGCCAATTCTTGAACCCGGAATCTGAGTCAATTCTGGAACCCGAAATCCGAGTCAATTCTGGAACCCGGAATCAGAGTCAATTCTGGAACCCGGAATCAGAGTCAATTCTGGGACCCAGTATCCGAATCAATTCTGGAACCCAGTATCCAAGAAACTCTGGAACCCGGAATCCGAGTCAATTCTGGAACCCAGTATCCGAATGAATTCTGGAACCCGAAATCTGAGTCAATTCTGGGACCCGGAATCCGAGTCAATTCTGGAACCCGCAATCAGAGTCAAGTCTGGAACCCGCAATCAGAGTCAGTTCTGGGACCCGGAATCCGAGTAAATTCTGGAACCCGGAATCCAAGTCAATTCTGGGACCCGGAATCCGAGTCAATTCTGGAACCCGCAATCAGAGTCAAGTCTGGAACCCGCAATCATAGTCAATTCTGGGACCCAGAATCTGAGTCAATCCCGGAACCCAGTATCCAAGTCAATTCTGGAACCCGGATTCCGAGTCAATTCTGGAACCCGGAATCCGAGTCCATTCTGGAACCCGAAATCCGAGTCAATTCTGGGACCCAGTATCCGAATCAATTCTGGAACCCAGTATCCAAGTCAATTCTGGAACCCGGAATCCGATTCAATTCTGGAACCCGGAATCTGAGTCAATTCTGGAACCCGAAATCCGAGTCAATTCTGGAACCCGGAATCCGAGT
Organism: Pycnopodia helianthoides; assembly: GCA_032158295.1. Taxonomy (NCBI): domain Eukaryota; kingdom Metazoa; phylum Echinodermata; class Asteroidea; order Forcipulatida; family Asteriidae; genus Pycnopodia; species Pycnopodia helianthoides. Next base: position 8,264,676 of record CM063255.1, read on the forward strand.
CAATTCTGGAACCCGAAATCCGAGTCAATTCTAGAACCCGGAATCCCGAGTCAATTCTGGAACCCGGAATTCGAGTCAATTATGACCTGGTGAATGTTTGCCTCTCTGGTTCGATTTAGTTACATTGTTCTTTGTAGGAGAAACCCAAATGGCTGTATCATGCGGTACAATCTACTCGTTTCTCTATCTTTGTAGTATCACAGACGCAGCCACAAAATGATGAATCAGTTGCTTTTACAACGTATCTTATTTTTTGGACAAAGTGAAGTCGATGTTGTCTGTGTTTTTCCAATATTTTGTTTATTCGTGTTTTGATGCGAGTTGACGTTTCCGCCCGTGAGTATTAACCTCTGTGGCTAGTACAGGGGGGATATAATTGCCACTTAGTGAAACATGGGCCCATGTTTCCCGATCCAATATGACGGTCGTGATCAGCAACAAACACCGCCAATTGGAGTTTGAAAAAGATACAAATGAAAACTAATATAAAAATCACGCGGTTGCCAAAACACATTCTGAAATATGCACCCCTGTTGAGACTTAAATTGTTGTTAGCTTTGTCCCTGTAATTAGCATCTTATCATAGACTTTGTACACACAATTCCTTGTGAATTTCTTCCGTTGTTGGAAACCCATATGGAGACCTTTTGTTTTTCCCCAAGTTTTTTGTTTTGTCCTCGGTCTCCATAAAGTACCAAATATGAGCACAAAATGTTACAACACACACACAAGTGTGTAAATCAAAGCACACAAGTGTGTAAACACCTGCACTCGGGAAGTTCCCTTTGTCCATCTTATGTTTGTACCGACTCTTTGGCACCAGTTTCCATTGATTTTGTTCAATTTTCCAACTGGTGAATTTCACCCAACCAGTTAAACTTACTTCTCCACAAGGTGCTTTTTCCTGTCAACATTTTTTTTATATAAAAACGTGTGCATGAAGGACAACTATTTTTGTTAAATGGTGTAACAAGCAAGTGTGAAGAGGGTACATATTTCTACCCGCATACATCTGGGTTGAGGAGCAAATGTGCCCAGCATACACCTTGATTAAAAAAATTAGTCGTACAAAAAGTTTCCCCACAAAGTTGTTCTTTTTCAACTTGGACCCCAAAGTGGATTTTGAAGAAAAGCGAATAATAGAGCAACAATGGCAGGACCAGATCTGGGTCTAAAAAGTCGGATACCCAGTCAACACACCTGGGTTGCCAAATGAAGCCAATGGAATCTGAGTTGCTGAAAGGAACCACACAGAGTACACAATTGAGATTAAAAAGTCGTGCCCAATACACCCACCCAGGTTACAAAGAAGCCATATCTACGCACACAGCTAGGTTGCAGAAAGAAGCCACCCAATGAACACACCTGGGCTTTTGTGCCCACCGTACACAGCTAGGTTGCAGAAAGAAGCCACCCAATGAACACAGCTGGGCTTTAGCAAAGTGTGCCCAGCGTGCACAGATAGGTTGCAGAAAGATATCGTTCCTAACGTACACGCCCTGACTGACAAAAGGCGTACACATTTTACACACATTGGTTGAAAACAAGAAGTTGTTAACAATGTTCACACCAGGATTGAAAGTCAAAGTCGTGGCTATGTACCTCGGGGCTGAGAGAGAGAGAGAAAAAAACCGCCGGTATACCTTGAGAGACGGTATTTTGTGCCTATATACACCTTCTGGCCTGGGGGAAGAATTTAGTTGAGCAAGTATCGTAAAACAAAAGACTCGCAAGTTAACATCATCTAGAAACTGCGTCAGGTTCAGTCTGCTCTCGACCACTCAGCCACTGACAGTTAAACACAGATCCAGTGGGAAGCCCTTGAGCCGGTGACGACCCCAGTCCATCCGGGGATCATTTCCCCCTCGACTTATACATCGTCACACAAGCCCTCGCCATGTAGCAACCATCTCACATGAAACCCGCAGCGCCCTGTTAGAATAACATTTCTGGATACATGTCTAATTGGGGAGAACTCGCTCCTCTCTAATGCAGGGACCTATAACGCGGTCTGTGCCCAGGCTGGAAACACAGCTCGCTGGTCGTAAGCAAACACTCGGACCGCGTAATGGGATTACAATTGTTTAGTTTAAATGTATACCACTATCTGCATTTCAGATGTACTTGAATTAGCTTATAGGGCAAGCTGAACTGCTGAGTTAAAAAATTCAAAGCCACTGTCACCGGGATTTGGGTGCCGGGGATAACCTTCCCACGGAAAACCTCAATAGATTTAATGTACAACTGACCTACATTTTGCACTTGTAAATAGCTTGTACGCGACTGACATCACCTGTGTGAAATGAAACCAAGACGAATCGTGTACACTAATAACGTTATTCAGTTATGCTTGTGTGTTACTCACTCTGCAAAAGACACTGATTTCCCAAGGGTCCTTATGTAAAACGGCATCCAAATCGAAATACAGGCTGAACACAATGATATCAACAAATGGAAATGCATACAGACAAGTCCGAACAATTGGAATAAATGTGTATGAGGTGTTGAATCCTAAATCAATACTGCAAAAAAATAAACCAACTGTAACATAAACCAATCGACAGTCACCACCCTCAACAATTCATGGGTGAATTCATGGGGTTCAAACTGGAATGTTGGGGAAATTGTATATCAACCGAGCAGGCACCTGTAAATCCGTCTGTATGATGCTATCGATTGAGATTTTAAATCAACAAAACGATCACCCATTCAAAATGTATTTTCAAGCTATTTCTGATTTCTGGGTCAGTATGACCCGGAATCTGTGTCAAACTGACCCGACACTTTTATATCAAACGGAAGCATGATCCGAGTCAAAATCCCTAGCTTTAAACCAGGATCCGGGTGAAGCCTTAACCCAGCAATGGGTCAGGCTCCCTGGGACCAAGAATCCGGGTCAATTCTGACCCGGGAGATAAGAGTGTACAGACCCGAGGGGGTTCTAGACCACACCGACCTTGCCAGATGAAAGCAAACTGTGGGCTTTTCCAACTACTCGATTCGTCAACGAAATGGACCGTTGAATTCAAAGATAAAACAGTGTTGTTGCGGCCAAAGCCCAAAACGTCAGAGCACGAACTGCTAAGAGAAAATTACAACCCAACTATCTTAATTAAACACTATCGCTGTCAAGTTGTAGGCGCTTTTCTACAAAGATGGGGTGCACGCATAGAGTATATATATAAGCCAAAGCCGTGACCGAAGCCCAGCTGGATTCCATTAGGCTAATCACCAATAGCTACACTGCAATCCATGACCATGTATAGAGTATTATCTGACTATCATTATACTGGTAAATCCATACAGCAGAGCAACTGTACACATTTCCCAGGGTTTATAATTGCTTCTATTGAGAAAACTAAGCAATTTTTAATTCCCGAGCAGGTTCATAATGGCCGTTGACAATACGTTATTTCATGTAGCTCTGACAGGGGAAGAAAAATCGACTCTATTTTCCCAATGGTGTGTGGCGATGCACAAACTCACTGGAGCTAAGACAATCACAAAATGACCTATATCCACAGGCGTCACGTACATCTGCAGTGTGTCGAATTGCGTAAGATCCCAATCCCCCCACCCCAAAAAAATAAAATAAAATAAAATAAAATGTCGAGTGCATCTCCAATCTTGTGGAGAAGACTAAAACAATGCCTAATCCAATCTAATCGGATTTTGTAACGGTGAGGCAGTGGGGATCATCCTCTCCTTGGAGATCCTGAGGGGGGGGGGGATGGAGATGAAGGCCCCACTTCAACTGAGGAGGCCCGCGGGGTTGCTATTTTACAATTCGAATGTTTTGTTGTACGAGGTCTCGATACACTTAGAGAACGTCCCCGGGGGGAGGGAGGGAGGGGGGTGCATGGAGACGTGGAGAATTGAGTGAAGGTGACTGTGACCCGTGATGTTTCTGCAGTCTAAATCCATGGCGAGGCCGGCACTGCTTTTTAAAAATAGACGCTGCACTTAATGTATCATTCACCGTGCACTTTTAGATTTGGTGTGTCATCCTGTACAATCGATTTCGCTATTTGTTTCCCAATACCCTGGTAGGGGTATGTATTTGTACGAGGCCAATTCAGCAGTGGATTTGGAATGAACTATCGATGCAATAGTACGATCGACCTAGATTCCTTTAAAAAAAAATCAGATTTTTTGTTTTCTTGTTTCATAAAAAAAATTTTTTTTAAATCGTTCCTTTTATTTTTTTCTTATAAAGGTATATTTTTACGATCGAGTGCGTAATCACGCATTCATTCAAAACCCGAAGTTGTAAAAAAAAAAAAAAAAAAAAAAAAAAAAAAAGTAAAACCAACCTTTAAAAATCTCGTTCGAAACAGGTGTTCAAGTGTTCAAGACACAAATCGTGGCAATAACGGTCACCCCCGTTCGGCTACTCGTTTCGTCGCAATCTAATTTCTCTTGCTTGGTCAAGCAGGGGAAGTAAAAAAATCTCCAAGGGATGACCGCGTTTCACACGGACGCAAGTCTCGGAACGATTCCTGGGGAGTTAGGCCGGAACTATATCATGTAGACCATTGGCTATCATAGGCAGTGGATACTTTTGGTAATTACTCAAGAAAAACATTACCGTAAAAACTTACTACTCGATAATAAGGGAGCACCTGAGAGCTGTTGATAGTATCAAACATTGTGAGAAATGACTCCATCTGAAGTAATGTAGATTTTAAGAAAGAGGTAATTTCCCACCAAACTAGTTGAATCTGTATGAAGCCTTTCTTAGACACAATTCTATGCAAGAATGGTGATTTCTTTCTTTCATAATTTTCTTGCAACTTCAAAGACCAATTGAGCCAACATTTTCACTGGTTTGTTATTTTATACATCAAGTAAAGAGACTATACTTTTTTGGCACTTACCAAAAGTATACCCTCCCTTAAAAACATTAACAAAAAACAACAACCAAAGAAATCAGATTTCTGATATGACTGCATGTTTTGTACCACGTACGTCAGTATTAAATCGTTTAATAGAGTTACAGACAGCATGACGGACTGTCCGGGAATAATGACAATCAGATGTGTGATGAACTACACTACGGCCTTCACAAAAAATAACTCGTTGAAATGGTTTTTGCCAATAGACTACTTTCGCAAATACTCGGTACCCGCGCATTAGCAATGGAATGAGATGCATGCTGGTCTGGTGAGTGAATCCATTTTGGTCGCTAACGAGACCAGCATGCACCTCATTCCACGGCTCACGCATGCGCACTGAATATTTGCGAAGTAGTCTATATTAATATCTGTGTATAGACGACAATACAAAAAGTCTACATCGTCTTTCAAACTGCCCATGGTGAGAGTGTAAGGAAATTTACACAATTCTCAAACAATTTGCGACATTTGCAAGATGGGGATTAAACATGCACACGATAGCAACACTGGGTACGGCCAACAAATGGATTACACACACGTTTGTAAATACCGTTAAACAAGGACTTCAATTTTGTTCTCCCATTTTTAAAATTTTTAATTTGATTTTTCCTTTTCGACGTTCCCACATGGTTTTTTATACACGAAAAGCGAAGCAAGGAATGTCCTTGTTGGTTATGTCATTTAAACTGATCACTTTGTTAAAGTCCTCGATTTAAACGTGTCGCGTCAGTGCAAAAAACGTCGTGTCTCGATTCTGCAAAAACGTCGTATCCCGATTCTGCAAAAAGGTCGTATCTCGATTCTGCAAAAACGTTGTATCTTGATTCTGCAAAAACATCGTATCTCGATTCTGCAAAAACGTCGTATCCCGATTCTGCAAAAACATCGTACTTCGATTCTGAAAAAGGTCGTATCTCGATTCTGCCAAAACGTCGTTCTCGATTCTGCCAAAACGTCGTATCTCGATTCTGCAAAAAACGTCGTATCTCGATTCTGCCAAAACGTCGTATCTTGATTCTGCAAAAACGTCGTACTCGCACTAAAATACTCCGTGCAAAAGCGTTGCATCTTGGTGCGTACTTGTTTTGCGTGTACATCCGGGCTATTTTAAGCGACATTCGACGTTCTGACAATTTCAAAATCGCGCGTAACGTATAGACCTAATTGTGTTTTTCTTTAAGGAGATACGAGGTTTTTGGGTGCTGGCACGACAATACACAGACACGTTCTTTGGTTCCACCGACGCACACACACCCACTCCCTGGTACCGCGGTGGAACCGGAATGAATTGCTGGCATTGCTAAAATAGTACATGGGTTTAATATGAACGACGAGTGGGAGGTACCGCGTTTAAATCAACCGTCTCTTTGAAAAGGCGCCCAATTTGTCTTCACATCCCGCTTATGGGCTTAAAAAAGAAAAGCCTCATCATCCCAAGCACTCTAACCAACACTTGCAATGTATCCTCGCCGCTAAAGGAAATCGAATCTGAGTTGTGGGACCGGAGTACAGCCTTTCTAAACAAGGCTTTTTTTTAAAGAGCCGACGTCTTCTCCATCACGACGGGAAGAAAAGAAGTAAAAGAAGAAAAAAAAAAGCCACGGAGATTTTACTTAGCAGCTTTCTCCCTCTGTGAGAACCCGATCGAAGGGTCTCACGGCTCCACACAATCTCGAGATCTCTTAATCTGATCTCAGTTGAGTATAATATGCTTGACGTTCGCCAACACTAATTGTGATGTGCACAAGTAGGAAACAAACAGCGCCGTCTCTGAGTCTATAAACGAACCGCAGTGCCTCGGCTCTTTGTGTCAATCAATACGTCGAGGAGCGGTGCATATGTTACAACGCCGGGCATAAAATTCGATACGGCGGGACTGCAAGGGAGGCAGACCTTTATATGCTGTAGCTCCATGGGCGGACGTGCAGAGTGCGTACGTCCACGGACCCCTCTGGTTCAGCCAGAGCAAAGTGTGGACGGATTACGACTGTGATAGAGGGTGGTTTACAGGTGATGGCACCGACGGGATTGACGACAATCCAAACAATTTGTTGATGTGGAAATCAGCTGAATTGAAAAAAAATTAGACCAGAAATTATGAACGCCCTAGATACATTGGGAGGAATAGATCAAAGCGGAGGGCGGGGAAATAGGGGGAAGTGATGGATGACTAAGGCCATATCCGAAATGACGGCTACGGCTAGGGCTACGACTGTTGCTATGACTGTTGCTAAGGACGTCATATACTTCAACGCACGATGACGCGGAAATCTAGCCGTAGCCGTAGCTGTAGCCGCTAATTCGGACACAGCCTGAGACTCAAAGAGTCACCCATGACCATCTGGATGTTTGTTTTCTTATCAAAAAAACAGGAAGCCAACAGAAATGATGTTTTCATCAGCTGTTGATAGCGAGTCGCCTGAGGCTTGACTGCATTGCTACCGGATTCTTTTGTAACTTTTTTTGATGAGATATCGCCTAACACACAAGGCCGAGCGGCCACTTCAAGGTGAGGGCTACACTTAACTGATTTTGGGCTGTTGACCCAAATCAACAGACACCAGGGGCACAATGCCACCTACTCCTGGGGCTGAAACAGGGTTATACCCCCTTCACAGTCCGTAAGGATGTAGGCATGGGTATCATCCATTAGGAGCCTGGCTGGTAGAGCAGAATGCACAACCTTCCCAACTTTTTTACGGAGAAAACATTACTGTACTGGCCGAGGTCTCTTTCAACCGCATCTGCACGAGCAGTCCGTTTTCGCATTTATGGATACAAGAACACTTTAAAGAATGACTCAGCAAAAAAAAAAAACCACTTACACAATCTGAGAAACACAACTAATGGTAGCACGTCACATAGTGACCAAACCTGGTCTCTTTTCCCAAACGTGTTCGAGGGTTAGTTGGCAGTACTTGGGTTAACAATTTCTTTATCACAATGCACTTGTTTAAGATTGAACCGGTCTAGAACATCGAACTCGAGTTCTGATGGCTGGGTAATAAGAGCTCAGGTTCAAATCCCAGTCGTGATACTTGTGATATTGGGCAAGAAATGTTCATGGGTTACATTGTTGATGTAACTGACTTGCAACCTGATGTGCGGCAATTGGGCCGCTGGTGCTGCATACTCCAAAGGAGTAAAATACTTTTGCGTATACGCCACAAACAATGCATGAATACTTGTAACGGCAAAACGAATCATGTACCCCCGCCGATCGCCACCCCCCCCCCCCCCAAACAAAAGTAATATGTCTAGTCATTCCGCTGCAACTTAGTTACACCAAGGTCCAAGTTCGTGGAGTTGCTTACCGCGATATCCCGCGCTTACGGCCCGCGGAACCATGCACTTTACAGGGCATCGTAAGCGCAGAATTATGCGGTAAGCAGCACCATGATAATAGACCTTTCCCACGGAAAAAAATGTCAACTGCACATCGTGCGTGAGCACTAATATTACTGCTTGGCAAAATGAGTGAACATCTCGTCTTTTGTATGGGGCTGATGTTGGCGTGACGCACACGCGTTTGTGCGTCTGCCTAATAATACACAAATCTATAGATAGGTTGCAGTATGACGTAAATTGGCCATCTTTACGGGCAGTTTAGAACAAACAGTCGTGCGTTTCGTGTGAGAACGTCATGCAACACGCGCGCATTTCACGAAACTCATTGCAGGATTGGTCAGTGAACAACGCGGCTGCGTTAATAAGTTGAGCAAGCCAAAATGCAATTTGCCCGTAAAGATGGCGTCTACTGGGAATTATGGGTGCGTTCGATTAGCTTCCCCGGGTCGACCCAGGTCTTCCCCCGGTGCGTTCGAATAGCTTTGACTTCATTCTCGGGGCTCACCCGCGTCAGCCCCAAGTGCCCTGCTTGTGGAGCGGGTCACTAGGGGCTGACGGAGGTGCATGACGTCACGACCAAAAAAGTTCTCAATGGCCACCATTTTGTTTGTAATTTAGCGGGGCACTTTCAGGAAGTTTGGCATACATTTTCACCTTTTAAACAGCGACTTTGTGAGCAGAAGTATTTTTTTATTCGAAGATTGGTATTTGTGTATCAACCAGGGCGTGTAAAATAATTTAACGTTGCAGTTTCACCTTGATAATAAATATTTTACGATCTTTTCGTGAATCTGCGGACGTAATGCACAAAATGAAAGTAGTTCCGGGTCGGCTGTCTCATGATGCATTGGTGTGAATGCTGGGGGAAGTTGGCGTTCGATTAGCTCATGTCAGGGGCTCACCAGGATGAGCACACCGGGGTCGACCCGGGGAAGCTAATCGAACGCACCCTATCTATACACAAATCTATAGAGTTTGCCGACCATTAGTGTCTGTACGCGTGCGCGATTATAATATTTCATGGTAAAAAAGGACGGGCTCATACCCCTTACTGAGGTTTGTGTTGCGTTGTGGATGAGGCATGTTATGACAGTAATTTTTCTCATTATACACCCCTCTTGAAATGACAATGCAAATATCGACCTACCAGTAGAATGGAATTGGGAAGCCCGAATGTCAACTTACGAGCTAATTAGTTGTAATTGTTTCCAGCGGCGGTTGCCATGGAGTAATTAACAATGATGATGGTTTTTGACTGATATTGAACCCGATGCACCAGACACAAGACAGTTGTGTGTGTGTGTTGTTACCCAACGGGTTGATTCGAGCGCATCAAGGTATAAAGCATTACATACTCACTGCAATATTCGATGACGCGTTTGCCAGCCGAACGTAAAATATTTATGAAATACCCACCAACACTAAATTCACGAATATAGAATTACAACAACAGATCAAGTTAAGTATGCAGAATGTGCAAGGACTGCGTCTACTTGATACGAGTGGCTCTATTGCAAGATTTCCATAATTTAACGGGGACTCATGGTTGATTGACCAACTGTTTATACATTTGCACTGTTGCAAAGTTGCACATTTTTTTTTCTTCTGCCAATTGTCAGCCGTGTGAGGCTGCCGGACATTAATAGCACTGTCGCTCGCAGTGTCAACTGTACTGCTCGGTAGAAAAACCTCATCAAAATAAGCCCATAATACGATTACATAGTATAATTGTGTAGTCAATGAATCACGAACAGAATGTGTACGCCACAGCTGGCAACGATAAATCATTGCTGGCGATAAAATGAGTTTAAACATTAATAAGACGTAGGTAGCACTTTTCAGATGATGTAAAGGTGATCAATTTGGAAGGCCACTTGGGATGATTTCGTCCTAAGAAAATACTAAAACACCGGTCCGAGAGCCTCTACTTGAACACGACTTACAATGCACAACCTTATGGAGTGATAACATGGCTGCCGACCGCGGCTTCGCGATAATCAGTCAGTTAGACGCTAAGTTTGAATGACTGATTCTACGCAAATTGGTGGGTGTATTTTGCACACAATACAAATATAAACCTAAATCTAATGTACTGGTTTTGTTTTGCTTTAGTTATAGTAAGGAGTCACAAACAAATCCAATGAAATGCTCTTGCGAACACAAAAAGCATGGTTTGGTGAACATCTAAAAAAGCTACACCGTCATGGCCGCCCATGCACGAGATTCGCATCGATGAAAACGTACTTCCTTGCTATAATACTGGGTTACAGAGATGACAGTGGAATGAATTTGATGCCAGCTGCAAGCTCTCTCCAAACTGTGTGCATGCCTGACAAATGGATTATATTCCAGAGTCTTTTTTTTTTGTACTTCTTATTTACCGTGGGCCACCGAGCAAAACATCTGCCTCGGGTTTCTCGCCAAGGTTATTGGGTGTAAAGAGAGATTAGTCGGGGGATCCTACAATGGCGGCCTGCCCTAAACTAAACTTGAAAACGTCAGATAGGGGACGAAGGCTCTAATAGATTGATCTAATCAAGATGGGGGGGGGGGGTTCCAATTTATAGCTTACATATTTTTCTTCTTTTATTTTAAAGAGGAGCTCCAAGGTCAAGATCAGTTTGGTGATGAGCTCGTTTTTCAATAGATAGAGTCCTTTTGAGAGTGGAACAAAAAACATTACAAATATTTAACCACATGTTAAAACGGAGTAAAATGCCACTGTGTTTAATACTTTCAAATGCTTGTTTGGGAGAGTCAAAATCCCAAAACGTTTGATGACATCACATTTCAAATATTTGGTGTGTACACATCTTCCAGAGAAATTTTAGTTGATTCCTGAATTTTGAGGATACTCAGTCAGAACGGCAATGAATTTGACCTTTTGACTGGCGCCAAAAAGAAATCCACATTGGAATGTACAGACCCAGTTGTTTTTGGATGTCCGATGACGTCATGTTTCAAATTTCGCTCTGAGAGAGTATGAAATCAAATTGACCTTTCACACCATTCCTAACGTGAGCTTAGAGATGTGTAACCACTTTCTTGAGAACTCAATCTACTGGAAAATGAGTGCATCAAAAAAAAGATGAATTTCACCTTGGAGCCCGTCTTTAAAATAAATGTATACATCATATTCTGCTCCTGGTTTCTAAACGTGCTCTGGATTCGGAGTGATTTAGCGCGCGTAACCGCCGCCGTCACCGAGGACTTAAACCAAGCGTATCCGGGTGATTTAACAAACCAATTTGCGTTTGTACGGACATTGCTAAAAAAAAAAAAAAAAAAAAAAAACAAGTCCAGACTAGATGCAAGTGGATCAAAATGCAAGCAAAAATAAAGAACACATTTGCATTTCGTCTTGAGATATCGACAAGGGATGAATAACTTTCCGCTTAACCTCGTTCCCTTCCTCAAAAAAGAATTAAAATAAAACAAATTGTTTTATTCTGGGATGGTGAATTGCTCTTACAAGCGACGGTAAGCGCCTACAGCTTTTTGTCGCATTCAGTTTATCAATTAACGGGTCAAGCATAGACACAGATCGAAATTAAGGAGTTGTCATACAGACTGTTCATGTCGGTGAATCGTTAGGGCTATCTAACTTGACAGCTTTTTGCCTTATGCGTGGGCCTGCACAAATGTATTGCCGCGAGTCTTGTTTTGAGTACAAGTACCTAAATCCGATTCATATATAATATTGAGAAGTGGTTTTAAAACCTAGCATTCTGTTAATAATTGTTGTTTTTTTCATTTATTATTTTATTTATTTATTTATTATTTTGTTATGTATTTTTTTTTCATTTATTTATTTATTATTAATATTCTATTTTTCTTTGTTTTTATTTATTTATTATGAACATTTTATTTTTTCTTCATTTATTTATTTGTTTATTTGAAAAAATGTATAAAAAAAAATGGGGGGAGGCATGCCGTGTGACATGCTTGTTTAAAAGAAAAATTGTACAATTTTACTGGTAAACCTACACGTATCTGTAAGTAGTTGAGATACAAAATATTACAATCCATTTTAAAATGGAAAGCACGTCATTTTCTGCTTGTTTGTTGGGGGTGTTTGTCTGTTTGTTTGTGTGTTTGTTTGTTTGTTCGTTTAGGGTCGAATTAATTACACCATACAACTAACCAACACATTAAACTCAGTGGCCACGGATAAAGCAGGCGAACAACATTACAAAATAAAAGCCCAGTTTCCACATGCCATGTGACCAAACATGTATGTGAAAAACAACAAAACCTGTGAAAGTTTAAAGGCCCTGTACACTATTGGTAAGATCGAAAAGCACAATGTTCACAGATTCACACATTACTTACACGATTTAAAGTAAGTAATGGTAGAAAGGGTTCCTTAAAGTATTTCTGCCTAAAATGCTATCGTTTCTGAGAAACGAGTAAAACAATAGTAATTATCGCGCGCGATAATTTGAAAACACAGAAAACACATAAGGTCTCTATTCACTATTTTCTCGTGACCTCGATGACCAATTGAGCTAAAACTTTCACAGGTTTGTTTGTTCATGCATATGTTTAATCACACAAAATGTGGACACTGATGTTGAGCTGTTTCAAACATCAAGTTTTGCCTCGAGAGTTTTAAACCACCGAGTTAGTTATTACTGAGGTAGGTGTGTGTCAGTTCGAGGCGCCAGTGACAATTTGTTTTTTAAAAAAATTACTTTGCCTTTATTAGGGTTGATACATCAGTGAACATTTTGGTCCAACCTTGCAGTTAAAATAAACTTAAGCGAGCCCAAATTCGCACTGATATCTCGCACCTGGACTGAGCCCACGTATTCAATAAGTAAAACCCAAGTACTCAGATAAAAGGAATCAATCAATAAATACAAGTTATTATTTATTCTTAGTAATGAAACCGTGGGATCCCCAAAAAGTACATTGCACTGTGACCCATTATGGTACACGATGAAGCCTGCAAATGCACTAAGTTTGTTCAGAGTGGTATGTGGGCGGGGCAACCCAATAATCAGTACGTGCATATAAAGACATTAAAGGGACTGCGACCAAAATCAACATGGCAAGTGAGACTCGAACCAGGGCCCAATTTCATAGAGCTGATGTAAACAGAAAATATTGCCTAACAATGTTATGCTAAGCAAACACAAAAAGCAGGATACCAGTTATATTGTTGTACACATGACAAGGTATTTTGGCTATAGTAACCATATTCTGGTAAGCATAATTTTGTTGTGCTTAGCTACTTGTTGCGCTTAATAAGCAGATCTAAAAAATTGGGCCCGGTGCCCAGTTAAATTAGCTGCCTAACAACTTACTACTTGTAAGTAGGAAACCAGTCACAGACGGTTGACATGGTGTACTTTATGGCTGGCAACTTTATTCTGCGACGCGAAATTATGTTGTGCTCAGCTACCTTTTGTTCCTAAGCAGTTCTATGAAATTGGACCCAGGAGCCATGGAGATGGACGCGGGGAACGTCGAGAATAGACTGTACCCCGCTTGGGGTGCATACCACAACAACCCCACCCCCTTTAGCATCACCACCAACACCCACTATGCGACCAGCCAATTAAGTCCAGACTCACGTTAGCAAACTGAACATCGACTTTCTGGGGGTAATTTTAAACACTCCAAGCAAGTCCACGTGTACACAAAATAACACAATAGACGGCAGAAGATGACAGTGCAATCGGCTTGAGGGGTCTGAAACAGACTACAGTTTATTTACTCAATTCGACGGCAAACTGGTAACTCTAAAAGGGAACGAGACCCGGGGATAATCATTGTATGTGCACTACTGCGTACTCCAGACTAATATAGGAGCTAGTAACAGAAAAACAAAAAAAGTCTCCATGCTTTTAAGCTCACAATACAAAATCTGAATTTATTCAGGATATTTCCAATCTCTTCGCAATTCGCTGAGCCATACAAGGAGGTTGATTCTGTAAACATCGGGGGAACCGTCCTAAAGATGTGTATCTTGCTCAGATAAACAACTAGAGAGTGCCCAAAGAAAAACACCCGAAGTTTTCAAACACCGAATTTTGTTCAGTTGGACGCCATTGCAATTAATCCACTCGGAAGAACAGATAAAACTGATGAAGACTGTTGACAGTTGAAAAGATCAGACGTTTAAGTGTTGGAAAAGCAGTCAACTAACTTTGTTCCGTGCCGATATACCCTCTTTTAAAAAAACAAAACTGATTCAGCGTGACCTCTGAATTCTTTGTCAAACTGACGCAGAACCCGAGTCCAAATCCGCATTTCTAACCGCGGTCTCCGGGTCAGCCTGACCCAGAATTGGAACCCGGAATCTGGGTCAAATCTGACCCGTTTGTTTGTTTGTTTGTTTGTTTGTTTGTTTGTTGTTAAGAATGTAATTGCAGGTTTCTGAACAAACAATTAGGGGGGAAAGTAGATCAACGATGTCTTCGAATAATATTGTTTGTTGTTTACCACGTGTCTGCTTCTGGGCATGCTTGGCCTACACCCGATTTAAAATATCACACTTATTTTAAACTCAATTACACAAAAATCCGGTCTGTCAACCAGACAAAACACATTACCGGTTGGACTTTAAAAACCAAGTCGCATTTCATAGAGCAATAGGTCAGTAAAAGAAAAACCCACCCCCAGGGACACACACACAAAATTATATGTACATAAAAATCTCATCTAAAGTGTAAGCGCCCGCGGCAATTAGTGTACGCGAGGAGCAAACGACCTGCACGCAGTAGAAAATGATAAGCCACCCACGAAAAGTACATCTGTCGATGTGCACCAAAGATAACCAATACAGGGGTATGTGCCATGTTAATAGAACAAATCACCTTAACGGTGGGGTATGTTGTTCGGGATTGAGATAACTTCAACAAATCCAATCTCTGGATGGATGGCAAGATTAAACCTGCCCGAAAGGGGCGGCACGTGGGGGTGGACTGCAAAATGGAAACGCACATTTTGCAAATTAAACATTGATCATTTCGTGTGGCGCCTTGTACGTCAGGAAATCCACACTGGCCGAAAATGCTTTTTCCATCTAGCACTTGATGTAATATTCATACGGATCGGTGTATATTGCTTTTGCTCTTCTTTTGTCTGTTTGTTAGGGTGTTTGTTTTGAACTTGTATTCATTGTTTGTTATTGTTCCATACTGATATGTAATCCCGGATTATTTGAACAGCCACGATGATATCGCCACGCACACCTACAAGTGAAACTACATGTGCACTATCGGGTCAGAATCACAGGCATACCGACTCATATCTGGGTCAGTAGGACCCGGAATCTGTGTCAAACTGACCCCAATTTTTTTTTAACTGACGTAGAATACATCTTACTACACATATTCCAGGTCAGCCTGATCCAGAAATGGTCTGACCCCCTGGTACCCGCAATCCGGGTCAACGTTGTATTTAGAGGGCGTGTTATTAGTTTTTACGCTGTAAAAGCAGGTCTTTTTCTTACGCACACTCCGGACATGCAACAGTGGTGAGAAACTTGTTTGAAAATGCTGTACCGTGGGAAAGTTTATTGAAGTGTTAAACGGTGCAGACGTAACGTCACGTGCAGTGGGAGACTTCTAAACAACTACGTGTCATGGAAAACTACGTGAGGAAAAACTACATATACGGTGGGAATCTTGCACAGAAATATGGGAATGGGAATGGGAATATTGTATGGGAATGTGTTTTAAAAGTGGGATACTCGCCTGGAAAGATGTCCAGTGGGAAACCCGTCTGGAAATGTTGGCAGTGGGAAATCTGTCTTATGGAAACCACTGCTGTTTGGGAAACTTGCGTGGAAATATTTTGACCTGTGGGAAATTCGTTTGGGTATCAACAGGGAAAACTGTCTGGACTTAAAAGGGGATGCATGTCTGAGAATGGTCAGATGGGAAACTTGCTAGGGGAAATATGTGCTGTGGAAAAACTTAACTGGAGTATTGCGTATTGGAAAACCTACCTTGAAATATAAATACAACGAACAATGTATATGGAAGTATGGGCGCTGGTAACTTTCACGTACTTTATGAT
This sequence comes from Pycnopodia helianthoides, assembly GCA_032158295.1. Taxonomy (NCBI): domain Eukaryota; kingdom Metazoa; phylum Echinodermata; class Asteroidea; order Forcipulatida; family Asteriidae; genus Pycnopodia; species Pycnopodia helianthoides. Next base: position 8,280,950 of record CM063255.1, read on the forward strand.
GTTCTGTTGGAAACGTGTCTAAGAACAGTTACTATTCGAAATATATACAGTGTGTGAGACCTTTGTGGAAACATTGGGTGGGAGGATTATATTTTCTGGCACCGGAATAAGTGCAGACTTCACGGAATTGTCGCTTGTCCAACCAAATAATTTAGGTCAAAATATTAGTCAGGTAACTAGCTTTCAGGGAAGTGTTTGGCGTTCCATAGATTGACCTACTTCCCTGAACCGTTCCACTGGAGGTGGGAAGTCACAGATGCACGATTCATGATACCTTGACCGAAGCTGCCATGAATATTTCGCAGGTATCCGGCTAATCTATTTTTGATGAGTTCATCACCAATTGAATATTGCACTGAAAGAATTGAATTAAACATTACTGATTTGCACAAAGCCTCCCTCGTGCGACCTTGGTGCACACGGTGGAGAATTCCGGTCGTACACGTAGAGTACCGTGGTCTTGTTTGTAGATCTTGCATAATAGTCTTTACTTCCATAAAACTGTAAAATCATAACGGGCATGGTCCAGCAGTTGTCCATTATGTATATCGTTTTTCAACTGACACCCTAACTAAAGTGTGCAGCTCTCGATCAGATCGATACCTAAATGTAGCCAATTAACCTAAATGTGTCAACTTGACCTAAATGTGCCCCGAACCCTTTTAAGTGAACGTATCCTAACCCTGTACCTAGATATAACCAAGCCTGTACCTAAATATAGACGAACCCTGTACCTAGATGTAGCCCAAAACCTAACACTTGATGTAGCCCAAACACTGTACATCAATGTAACAAAAAACTGAAACCTCAATGAAACCTCAACGTTACACCTAAATGTAGCCCAAACGTACCCGAACGTATAGCAAAACCTGCACCTAAATGTAGCCCGAACATTGCAGCTAGATGTAGCCCAAACCCTATACATAGATGTAACCCAAAAATTCAACCTAAATCTAGCCCAAACCCTTTGTTGCATTTATGAATGTTTGTCTTATTATGTATTTAATTCTTCGGCAATTGGGAGAAGATAACAGATATATATTTAGCTACACATAAATAAATTACCTCCTGTACAACTAAAAGGTTATTACAACAGCTGATGAAGCATCACACTAAAGTAAGACAGGAATATATGCAGCTGTGTACTTTGGGTATCAGCACTCCGAATCCTATTTTTACTGTCATCATATTGATACTATTACTCTATTGACAAACTTCATAGCATAGCACGGTTAACAGTTCTAATAACAATACAGATTGCAGGCAAAGGACTGCATACCACTTTAATGCTATGAAATGATTAAAATATAGAATATAAAACTATGAATCACAATGTAGCTTTGTTATGCCATTCATCTTTGAGTCCACTAACTCAAAAAATCCAACAGCAGGGAAAAAAGCACTATGAACAAAGACAAAAATTAACACATTCAGTGCAAAAATTCATATTGCCCTTTATAGTAACATTGTCCATACATTAATCCAAATGATGACGGGGTGGGGTGTGGGGGGGGGGGGTAATACGAGAGGCTGATTGTGTGGCGGTGCACCTGCCCCGTTACAAACACAACATTGGAAACATGAGATATTGTTTGGCCAATTATATACGGGAACCCGCCAAAGTCCTGCGTCAAACATGCACCAGAATTGCCACTTGAAAAAACTGTGATCAAGGTGGTACAGCAAGAAATCAATCGCAGTTGGGGGTATAATAAGACACTGGCGTCAGGCGTGCGAACATTCTAATAATGTCAGTTTACACTTCTTCCCTCGAATGGAATCACATATGCAAAAGGGCTAATGGATTTTGGCTGTTGGCCTGGCCAAATCAGAGCACTCAAAAAACCTGTCGCATTTCTGCGACTGAAGCAAGGTAATTAAATCTAGGTCTTTGAGATACAGAGAGATATGCAAACCCTTTATTTTTTGGTTAAATCTTCACTTTACTCTGTATATATTAAACTGTACGTTTTGCTGCAAAGCTTATAACTCCGCACTTCATGGCTGTCTGGCAAGAGCAGATCGTCGAGATATATATTAATACACTTTCGGGAAGGTGGGTGGGCTGGAAACATTAATTGCATGACAGGTTTGTTTCCTTGTTAGCTCAAGTCTCTCAAACTGCGAACAGCGGCTCTACTATAAAAACAGACTTCTGTACATCAAACTGAACAACTGCAAGTGCATCAACTACAGTAAACTGATATGAAGCATACTATATGAGACGGTTAGTTCTAATAACTCTTTTTTCAGACACCATACTCGATTTCGAGTCTTCCTTTTTGTTCACTCTTGCCTTAAAACTTTTTCTTTTTCTTTACAGTACCTGGCATAATTAGGATGTGGGGGGGGGGGGGAGTGGTGAATCAAACGGACACTAACTTTCCAGGGCCCGGCCAAGCTTCATTACCTTTAAAGGTATTATACAACATTGATAAAGATAAAACAAAACATCATTTGTCAACTGTAGTCTTGAAGCTTACTGATTATGAAGTTCATGCTAGAACAATTTTGTATAATTCTGTATAATGGACTGTGTATTGTCTCGCGTGTATTCGAACCTCCGGGACCTACTGACGGTCATAGACTACTTCGTGGAATGAGGTGCATGCTGGTCTAGGTAACGACAACATTTGTCACTAGCTAGACCAGTATGCACCTCATTTCACGGATAACGCACGCGCACTGAGTATTTGCGAAGTAGTCTATGGCCGTATCCGAAATGACGGCTACGGCTAGGGCTACGACTGTTGCTATGGGTGTTGCTAAGGACGTCCTATACTTCAACGCATGATGACGCGGAAATCTAGCCGTAGCCGTAGCTATAGCCGCTAATTCGGACACGGCCTTAGTTGTCGTTAAACCTCTGTGAAGGACGCCCACATTCGGGCGTGATTGGCACATGAGGTTTCTAAAAAAGATAAGCATCCTCGTCCCAAGTTAGAAATTTGTTTCCATGTTAATTTGAACAAATTATTAAATTATATAAAAATTTAAATTGTATTTATAACAACTTGCTATGGGAATTTTAATTTCCAGGAATTTTGTATAAGTAAAGTTTAAAAAGATGGTTTTATTTCATAGAAAAAAAATTAGTCTTCGCTCGAGTTGTTTTGTTGTTTTCGATATGTGCGAGACTTGCAAAGTCTCTATAACCTTTCGTGGAAAACTACGAGATGACTTGTTTGGCGGGAAGCTTAGCTGAATTACAGACTGCTTCATCGTTTTATATTTACAGCCAATTCCGGGGATCAGTTTGTGGAGAGCGTGGACTATGATCCAAACAATTTGACAAAATTGCAAACTGCAAGTGCTGAAGCTGGTTGTAAATTTTAAAAAAAGGGTATCAATCTGCGAAAGTTCCCATGGGAGCGAGACAAATTGAGGAATATGTTTGGGGTTTTTTTAATACTCGTTTTCACTAAAAAAAAAATAATTAAAAAGGAAAAGCACCTCAGCGATTGGTTTGGAAGAGTAAATTATTGTCAATCTTCTTGTTTAAAGCACACGTGTAACATTGGTATTTGTCAAAGACCAGTATCTGCACTCTATGTGGCCCAACATAAACAAAATAACAATCTTGTGAAAGCTTAGGCTCAATCGGTCATCGGGGTCACGAGAAAATTATTGAAGAAGAAAAAACTTATAATTATGTTTTCACTAATTTCAAACATCTGGTTTTGGACACGCGAGATAAAAACTCATTGTTTTGTTTTTTATTTATTTCCTAAAGACTATAAAATGTTAAGCAACACTATTTCAAGGGAAGTTTTCCACAATGACCATCTTTATACCACGTCAGTTAAAGGAACATTACAGAATTGGTTTTGCTAACAAAACAGTTGCTGGCAGTGTAAGCACTTTATGTAATCCACCATATACATAAACTAACAAACCTGTAGAAGTTTGAGATCGATCGGCCATCTGGATCACGAGAAAATAGTGAAAAACCGATTACACATTTGCATGAAATCATTTAGATTCAACAAATGAATAAAACGCTCACTGAGCGATAAACTCCAATCGGAAAATTAGTTTATTCATTTCTCATCAAATATGGCATTTCAGACAAAAATATTTCAAGGGATGTTTTCTACTATCATCATCATTAGACCGTGTAAGTTTGATGTAAATCTGTGATCAAAAGTATATTTTACAAGTTGTTTTCTTACCAATTCTGTATTTGTCTGTATAAGAGTAAATCTGTGAACATTTCTATTTTCATTGTCGTGCAAACCCTTTAAAAACCACCCTTTGATTATTTTATCAACTTTGTTGGTTGCGTTTAAGTGACAACAACTGGAACGATTTACACAACGTTGCGGATTTGATGCGGGGTTTATAAAAACCGGGCTTAATATAGGCAACAGTGATTTATGGGGGTTTTAAATGCAATTTTCTCGAATTTGACATTAAACGGGTACATTGCCTTCGGATTAGTCAATTTAGGTTATAAAAAGCTTTTGTTATGAGATAATAATGGTTGGACAGATATGCTAAAAGTAGGATATCGTCGGCTCATGACTATAAGGTCCTTCGTGCAGTTTGTATGGATTTCATAAAATTGGTTTGTTTATTTTGGAGCTCCTAGTAAACGGAGTTTATTGCTCAGGACTGCTCTCCAAAAACTACTTTAGCAAAAAGAAACACTCGGTTTCCACGTAAAAAAAACTACTGTGGATTTAGATTTTTTTTCTCGAACTTATTCGCATTTTTCACTTTACGATAATTTGATCATTACGGATTTTAAATTTCAATTAATTAACGACCTTATAGCACTGATCCTAAAATATACTGATTAACATAAATATCCCTTGAACTTGTGTGATTTTTGTGTAATTTGATGACAGAACACGGTCCGCTATTTTGTGGAATCAAATGTTTGACTCTACAAAATGGCGGACCGTATGTTCCCTGGTTGAATTTCCAGGGCAAAATTATGCTGTGGTTTTGAATCAGTACTCACTACTAACAACCCCCGGGACCCAGGATTTGGATGAGGTTTTGGAGTGTATGATGCTACAATTTCGTTTGTTTGTTTTTTTCGACAGAAAGAGATGGCGCACTCTCGATGAAGACCTCAGCAGCGTTCATTAGCGCCTCCAGACATGAACATGAAGTTTAAAGGCCGTGGTCAAGTGGTTAGACTGCCGGACTTGCAATCAACAAGGTTTTGGGTTCGAATCCTACTATTAAGCTAACCTACGCTGGTTCAACAATGACTAGAATAAGTATTGTCGTCTTGTTACGGAATCACTACTTCTTGACTTGTAGCTGTACAATTCATAATCATAGACATCAAACCAATGTTTGTATGAGAGAGATAGGACTGTTGCCAACTTGGTGTTTAAATCCCCTTGTGGAAGTTTGCCGAGTTCCCTTGACGGGATGATCAACTAAACAAACAAACAACGGACAGAAACCGATGAGCCCAAAATCACTGACAACTTAGTGATAAATAAGGACCCTGCCCTGTGGCTGCAAGTATATATTTAGACTAAACCAATAACATCGGCATAAACCCTCCGGTCATCGCGGACTAGGGAACAACGTTCCCCCCAAAACAGCCACACAACGAGTAAGCCACGTTCTACATGCAAGAATCGACTTCTGTGGGGAGTGACCTTCCCTTTAGAGTCGTCCACTTGTCATGCGAAGCGGTTAAAAGGGATCAAATGAGGGCACCTAAGGCCTAAAAAAAAATTGTTGGATTGCCCTTTCACCCAATTTTTTTCTTGGGTCGGTCGGTCGATTTTTGTGTTATTTTTATTTATTTTTTTGAGATGTCAAAGAATGCCCAAAACACACTGCATAAATATTTCAGAGTGGAGTAGATATGTTTGCACTTTGAAATACAAACCTAAAGTGTTAATATGTGTCTGTAATCTATATTTTAAACAAAGGGCAACCGTATTTACCATACTTTTGTAAGCATAAATATTCATGAAATCACAATTCTGAGGTGAAAAAAGGGAAAAACCACAACAAAAATATAAACAAATATAAAAAAAAACCGCGACCGAGATTTTGCTACTTTTACGGTCGGTCGGGAAAGGGCAATCTAACATTTTTTTTAAAGCCTAATCTCACTGCTCAACATCGTGATCAATAATTGATCACGATGCTGAGTATTCAACATAGCATATTTCATTTTTTGACAACATGAACAGCTGCATTTAACTCAATATAGGACGGTATCAATAGGATCGGCCTCACACAAAGAGGCATGTAACACAACCTGCAAAGAACACATCAATTGAAAATTGATATAACCCAATTTCAAAGTAATAAATCAATTATTTGAATTACGGGCTGTAAACGTACCCGCCCATCTTTAAGACGCGTATTTTGGTTGACATACACGCCACTGGTTCCATATGTTTAACACATGGTTTGATTAAACTACTGTATGATGACCATAGGGGATGCTGTTGAGTGACTAGTAATTGCGCACGAGGAAACTGGCTTTGAAATTGTCTGTGGTTGCTTTTATTGACAGCCCTTCAGTCGTGAGCATGTACTTTTCACGGGTTTATCAGTCTCCTGAAGACTACTGGTTTGAATGAAAAATGCCCTTCCAAACTGCATTACATTGCCTCTCCTTTGATTAGACCTATGGGTATACGGATGTACCTCGTGTAGGTGGCATTATAGTTATGCAGATTGAAGCCCCTTCTGCATCAAAATGACCACTCAGTCTTAGACAGGAAGAAACGAAAACGAGTCAGTGTGACCCTGTTTCTGTCTTAAAACGACCAACTATGAGTCATAATGACATTGATGCTGAGACGGATACCGGGTCAGTGTGACCCTGTTTCTGTCTTAAAACGACCAGCATCGAGTCATGAAGACAATACTGATACGGAAACGGGTCAGTTTGACCCTGTTTTCTGTCTCAAAACGACCAACTATATGAGCCTTAAAGACATTAATGAGACGGATACCGGGTCAGTTTGACCCTGTTTTCTGTCTCAAAACGACCAACTGTGAGTCTTAAAGACAATACTGAGACGGATACCGGGTCAGTGCGACCCTGTTTCTGCAACATCACATCACTAATTACAATGAGTAATAAAGACATTTTTACTGAGACAGATACCGTGTCAGCACTGTTTCTGCAAAACAACGTCCAACAATGAGTCATTAAAAACATTACTGGTACGGAAACGGGTCAGTGTGACCCTGTTTCTGCATCAAATCGACCAACTATGAGTCTTAAAGACATTACTGAGACCGGTACCGGGTCGGTGTGTCTCTCCTCGTGGTCTACATGTGGGTCATAATCAAACTACTGCCACGGTATCTTCATCACTGACTCACAACACGCAGGTCATAGTATACCCGAAATGGGTGTTGACCTAGATGTGGGTCGGTCCTGCAAACCGGTAAGAGTGCGGTTACGGGCTAGTGTAGTAATATGCTCATTTCAATTATCCAGTGTCAATAAAAAATCGACAGGGCATACAAATGTAGGTTGAGAAAATGTATGACAAAGTTGAGCAATGCACTGACTAAATGCTTCACCAATAAAAAAAAATGTATAGACATAGACAAACAAACTAATAAAATTGATTAACAATTACGATAAAAATTGCATGAACCAGTGCTACACTTTTGTTTTATTGTCGCTTACAAAAGTAAGTGTACGTGCCTGAACCACAGTAAAGCTATCCAATGATTTTTTTTTTTTCAAAATTAAGAACAGGCAGCTTTTCCGCGCTCTTTCAGGTCGTCCTCGAAAGCCACTTCTGTAAACCACTCGTGGAGAATGCCATGGTTTGCCATTTAAACTAACAAATATTGGTATAGCCCCTCGCAATGCCTGACGAGAAAATGTAACAACACATTTCTAAGGCGAGAATTGTGCTTTGCAGCGAGGCAAGAATGCGTACTGATATCGCCATATCAGTACACCAACGTCGTATCTCCTAAAATAGCACGTACGTTACACGCGTGTTCGAAATTGCCAAAACGTCGTATATCGCTTTGAATAGCCCGGATGTACACACATACCAGGTACGCGCCGAGATACTACGTTATTGCACGGAGCATTTGCGTGCGAGACACGACGTTTTGGGCAAAACCGAGATACGACGTCTTTGCACTATGAACGACGCGACGGTATGTGGAGTTGGCATTTGGTACTCTACATGTGGCATGGTGGAACCACCTCCCCCCACTTTAACCCCACCCCCCCCGCCCCCACATTTTGTCTTCGTTATGTTCTGGGAATCTCAGGGATTCTTTAGAGAATATTCGGGGGGGGGGGGCGGCTTCTTTACAAGAGGGTGACTAATATATTAGGACAACATTTTTGGAAGGGGGGGGGGGAACACCGTAGACAAACTAATGTTATGCATGAACACGCGGTATTTGACCTATTTCTTACCCCCCCCCCTCCCTCGCACTCTCTCTTTTGTATGATACATCATTGCATCAAACATTGCCCGAACAACATTTTTCCCCCGTTTACATCTGGGAATTCCATCCAAACAGAATGGGACCTCGTGCTCCAATTCTTGTCACAATCTGAAAATTATCTCGCGTAATCGATCCAGTGAATGTAGTTTTGGTCTGTTGCAGTGTTCTGCCGCAGTCATAGAGATGGAAAACAATTTTCTAGATTTGAAATCGATCCGGAGGCAGCGCACCGAAAGATGAACACAGTACCTCAAAACGGACACGTATTTGTTGGACAAAGTCAATTTTTTTTTTGCTGCATGCAGTGCTCATCATTTACCGCAATTTCATTTGCAACTCTATTTTTAAGAATAACAAATCACGGTTAATGCTAATGTTGTTAAACGTACCAAGGCAACAAATTAACCCCCGTACCTACAGCCATTAAGTACGGCCAATCTGAGTAACAATGGGAAAACAATGGTGCGTCGGACACAATGCATGACGTGTCGGACACAATGGGTGGAACATTAATTGTATGTCGGACATAACGGTCTGTTGGATATACTTGGCCTAGTTAGCCTATATTGTGGGGTACAGTTCTTAGGTACAGAGAGTACTTGTAGGGTTTTCTTACATTGTGGGGTGAAGCCCACAACTACATACAAATAAATATTTAAAAAAGGGACGTGTTGAACCAACTGCCTGCCCATGTCTGGTCTGTCTGACAAAATGGTTGGTCAGATAAAATATCATGTCGAACATAATGGTATGTCGATCATAATGAGTGGAACGCAATGGTATGTCAGACATAATAATGGTTGGAAAATGTTCTGTCGGACAAAATGGTTGGTCAGACATAATGGTATGTCGATCATAATAAGTTGAACATAATGTGTTGTCGGGCATAACTGTCTATCAGACTTAATGGTCCGCCGGATATGGTTTGTAACATGTGTTTAACTTAATCATTTATCCATTTATCATATAGCCCCTTCAAGAACGTTCAGTGGAATGTTTTGTATCGTTGGACCAAGGACTTCAAATCTACGTAACGTACCTTCCAAAAGTTAATTTTCATAAATGTCAACTTAAGTGTACACAATAAAGGGCGCTCTTCAGAATTCCAAATGGAACATACTGCACAATGGGGGAAATTTGCACTCCATTTTTATGACATTATTTCCAGTAGAATGTGCTTATTTGATAGGGGTTCCCATTAAACAGCGTAAAAGGTATTCCAAGTACAGCAAAAAATCCCAATTGTTCCAATGTCCCAAGTATATTTTCCTTTATACCATACGAGCTGAAATGCCCTGCATGTCGACAAAATAACTATGATGGATTAGTAATTACGGATTTAAGCTGACAGATTTAATCCTCGATTGGCCAATCAGACGCCTAGTTGTACGTGTACTATTGCTTCAGAAGACAGAGGGGGTAAAAGCCAAGTAGGTTGGTATATAATCTCCATAAATCGCGTTAGTGGCATAAAAATAAAAAAAAATTGCAGGGGAAAATCTCGTATTTATAAATGAGATTTCCGTGGGGAAAAAACAAATAAATTTCGCGGCAGCTTACGTGTTTTCCTTCACATAACGCGACGCCCTGTAACCCTGTAAACTTCTAGGCCACACGTCGCTGATTCAATTTCGCTTAATACCATCTTCCCACCTGGCTTTTAGAATGTGTGAGATGCCACACCGTTGTATCCCCACGGCCTGACACATTTTTCCCCCCTCAACATCACGGCGAAGGGGGGGGGGGGTTCTCGGCGACTGCCGGCATGCATGCTCCACTGACAACTTGGGTAATTAAGGAAATATATCATGTGTGAAGGACCGTGTTTTACTCGATGGGCATTAGTCGTGCAGGGAGTCTACATAATACCCGGGTATGTCACTTTCCTCGGCATGTTCTGCCCGGGCGGGACAATTTATTTTGCCGTCGATATCGTCTCCTTTTTGAAGAAGAAGGAAAGGTCGATTCTGATTATTTCTCTTCTTTAATGTCTCCCTCTTCTGGTTATTCACGGCACATGCGCCTCCAATAAATGTGTCTTTGACACGGCTTGCATTCTGGTATGGGTGGGTATACTATGTGATGTGTGAAGGTATGGGTGGGTATACTATGTGATGTGTGAAGTATGGTGGGTATATATGTGATGTGTGAAGGATGGCTGGGTATACTATGTGATGTGTGAAGGTATGGGTGGGTATACTATGTGATGTGTGAAGGTATGGTGGGTATACTATGTGATGTGTGAAGGATGGTGGTATACTATGTGATGTGGTGGTATGGCTGGTATACTATGTGATGTGAGAGTATGTGTGGTATACTATGTGAGTGTGAAGGTATGGCTGTGTATATACTATGTGATGCGTGAAGTATGGCTGGTATACTATGTGATGCGTGAAGGTAGGGCTGGGTATACTATGTGATGCGTGGGTACGTTGGGACGTGCTTGGAAACCACCCCTTCATCTTTGAAAAACACTTCTTTTTTGGGGGAGGGAATCATTAACTCACGGCGATGATCAGATATAAAACACATTTTAATTAATCTCAAAACGTTCCCGCGTCTGAATTGCTGTACCCCCTTCAACAACAATTATCTACAAATCCAATTTAATATCTTTCGAGACTTTTCAACGGACAGTGTTTATGCGAAGTGCAGTGCGGTGCAACAACACTGTGGCCGTTTTCGAAACCACGGTTTTCGGCTTGGGCTCCGGCTAAGGTCCGATCAGTTGTTTTAAAAACGTGTGCTTTCGGTTCGGGGCTTCAAACAGACGGACGGGGCATAAGCCGGAGGCGAAGCCCTCAACCATGATTTCGAAAAGGGCCTTTGACACACAGCACGACAAAACAAAGCTTTCAGTCCGAGAAAGTGAACTAAAAGTATCACTATGGCATGCTCGCAGATTAGTTTTCATGGCAACGGGTCTCAAAAGAATACTAAACAATGGAATAGTGTATATACAAACTTCCGAATAGCATAGTAAGTCATCACGGTCAGATTATGAGCTAACCCGTAGCGCAACTTGATACTTTAATTTGGGGGTGGGGCAGGCGGGAGGGGGAGGCAAGTATACTATTTCGATGGCTTTACACTTTAAAAGCAAGAGGATAACAATTTTCAAGAAGTTCAAAGCACACGTCTACATTCCTCTGTTGTTTGTACAAGGTGGGGAACTTTAAACTATACATTTATGCTTTTTGGTAAAAAATAGTCTTATCATGAACGAAAGAAAATTTTGAATGTGAAGACCAACCAAATTTGTATTCAAGTTTGGAAACCTTTTCGACTGGATATGAGGATGCGAGAGCGGTGAAAGGGTTCTGATCAGCGGGTCTTCAGCCACCCTTCCCTTGTTACGCCATTGTGAGACGAAGGCAATGTCCCCAATATGCCGTTTCTTATGAGAGTTGCACAATAGCTTTCACATAAACGTAAACCGTTATTTCTATGATTTCTCGACAGCATGACCACCTGACCCCTTCGTGGTTGTTTTCCCCAGGTTGGTCGTTACGGTGCGTCCGTTCAAAACTGGCAGCTCGGAATAAAAGTGCCCCTCCAAAAAACCAATCAAGTATATAAAAGCTAATTATACCAATATCTTAGGAATTACCGACGTATGACGTATACACTCAGACGTACACGTGATTAGCAATAAAAGAATAAATCTTGTTTGCTCGCAGTTAGGACACGAAACGGCGCCCATATGTCATGCAGTCCCGGACAAAAAAAAATCTACAGGGGTTTTAAGATCAGCTTGAGCGTAACACACTAATCTTGTATGACTTGATGTAGCCATAAGCCCGCGACCTTGTCAAGTTTGAATGAATTACTGCAGATAAGTTGCTTTATTTACGCGCCGCTGATATGCATTTTGTGAGGTTTTAAGAGCTCGCTTCCGAAGACAGGGATATTGTTAGTGACATTTTATTAAGGCGAGTAACCTCGGACCTACATGTTAATGGGAACAGGGGTGGATTAAAATACGCATTTTCCACCGTGAAGCAGATTTCCCCCTTGAAGCAGATAAGGCAATGGTGATTGCATTTAGAAAGAGTTGCCCTTAAGAATACAATCTAAATTTTACCGCACGAAAACCAAACCAAATTAAAACCAAACTTTCTGCGGTACTCGCTGTTACAAACATGATTTGAACTGGCCTCTCTTCAACGCGAACGCAGTTGAGACGTCTGCTCTTGAATGCAGGGGTCGTGGGTTCGCATCCCACCCGCTGGACTCGAAAAGCACCGAGTACAACGTGCTTGACACACATCGGTATAATGGTAACCATATTAAACAAAAAAAATCTTCATTTGAATAAGTATGGAATATAAGTATTGGTAAATCACAGTCAATCAATAAACAAGTTTGGGGAAAATACAGGCTTGGGGAAATTGCTTGTATTGTTTCGCCAAAAGCCCTTTTGAATCTAAGTAAACACAATATATATATATATATATATATATATATATATATATATATATATATATATATATATATATATATATATATATATATATATATATATATATATATATATATATATATAAAATTTGTAGGGTAGATGGCCTTAGCTTTCGATCCAAACCGGACCTTCGTCAGAGGCAAAAACAAGCACAAACGAAAACATATCCATTTATAGCAAAAAAGAGAGGCAAAGAACAATGGGATGGTATCCAGAAAAAGGAGGGAAAATTATAGCCAATCAGTGTTATTAGTTTACAAACAATGGGGCGGTCAAGAGCCAATGAGAGTTATGTGGTGGGGACAAAAGGATGGTCAGTGAAAGGGAGGATTACTGGACCAGGCGGGAGACATGAAAGGACAAGATTAAGGGGCACGAGGCATTGGGTAAAATGCAATTAACAATAGGGAACAGGACCAAAGTATATACAGCAATGTGAAAGGGAGGTAATTATAGAACAACAAGTCTGTGGAGAGAAGGGGTTATTAGGAAAAGAACAGGTCGATCTCCAAAAAACTTGTCGAGAAAAAGAACGGTAACAGTTAGCCAGTGGAGAAAATATGATTTTTAAAACAACTTAAGAATGGAAAACAAATCAATCATTGAAAGAACAGGTTATTACCAGTAATTGTATTTATATTACACAGAATGATCTCCAAAAAACTTGTCGAGAAAAAGAACGGTAACAGTTAGCCAGTGGAGAAAATATGATTTTTAAAACAACTTAAGAATGGAAAACAAATCAATCATTGAAAGAACAGGTTATTACCAGTAATTGTATTTATATTACATAAAATAAATAAGTAAGCAGTAAATGAAGTGGGAATTTATTTGACACCGGTGTTGATGTTAAGTCCAAAGGGTTGGACTGTCTTAAGTTGGTGAATCCAATGCGATTCTCTGAGTTTGCGGTGTGTGTCATCACCATTGCAAGCCTCAATCACCATAAGTTCAACATCTTTGACGTTGTGATTGGGGCTGTTGAAGTGGATGGAGACGGGGTACTGTTTCTTGGTCTTTATGGACGAGACATGGTTCGCAAAGCGAAGACTGAGTTTGGTCTTAGTCTCTCCCACATATTGTAGTCCACATTTCTTACATGATATAACATAGACTACATTAGGTGTGCTACATTGGGAGTCGGTCTTGATGTTGTAAGAAGAGCCAGTGCTATGACTCTTTACTTTAAGTGCCGGTTTGATGTAGAGACATGTTCTACACTTGGAGCGGGTACATTTGTGACAACCTAGTATTTCTGTTATGGGTGGTGTTTGGCATGTACCTGGTGGGAGTTTAGCCCTGACTAGGATGTCTCCCAGGTTTTTAGGGCGGCGGAATGCAACCATGGGGGGCTCAGGGATTGCTGAGCATAACCTGTTAGAGGAGTGAAGTATATTCATATTGTTATTGAGGATTGATGAGAGTTTAGGCAGTTTTATATATATATATATATATATATATAAACCTAACTAAGACATTTCCAGTACAGCCACGGGCTATTAATACTAATATTTTTTATTGTTTTTAATATATTTGTAATTCATTTTTCTTGTTATTGCTATAACATTTTTTTAAATTTAATTATTTAGTTGGTTTTTGACAGGGTTTCGTGCATGTTCCAATAATATATATCATTTCACTGGCTGCAATCGAAATAAAGCATTGCTGATTTGAGGATCTCCAAATGCCTCGAAAGATTTTCAGGCAGAAATATTTCTCTGGAGTATAGCTCTCCTATCAATCGGTATATTCAATGAGCTTCCAGACTGAAAAAAAAACAACACATCAATTCACTCTTCTTCATTTTTGATGATGCCCAATGCACTACTCTATACCTTTAACGTCAACAAAACATCTTCCCCACGCGGTGAACTTGTTTGTACACACGATACAAAATAAACCAGGTCAGGACATTTTGCATGAAAACTCCCATGTCAGACAATACGCCACAACGGTACACGGTGACATGTAACGCAATAGTCATTATGACGAAAGCCCGCAATGTTTTCCCAACGCTGGACTTTTTTGTTGTCCCCACACAGTCTTGTATTTACTTTGTTGGGCTCGGCTTTCATGATCATGCACTGTTGACTTTGGACACAACCCAAGTACATTACAAAACAAACAACTACAACTAAATACAATGGGGAATTTGTCCACACGCATAAATGCTAAGTATAATGTCCGATGTGCTTTGACACTCATTTTGCACTTTAAAAAAATAAAGATTCGTTCCTAACCTTGTACACCCCCATGCCACGTTTTTTTTTTTAGTTTTTTTTTATCGTCGCTGTTCGCACGAGTCTTAGTAAAAAAAAGAATCGAAAACAAATTGCGAATCTGGCTTGTCTGCAAATTGTTTATAGACGCATATTAACATTTTCACCAAGTTTCAAGCAAGTCTCGAAGTTGAAATTAGATAATGAGACACAGCCGACTGTCTTTCTTCCGGTCTGCACTTTCAAAGCACCAATCCTGAAGTTAAAAGTTGGCTACCGCACGCACGAACGAGGAAATGAATTCTTAACTTGAATTTAACTTATTGCTGACGTGCACCTGACCATTGTCTGTCCTCATTCATTGACGGATGTGACCTTGCACTAGTGGGGGAACCAGGATTTGATATCGGGGTTCACGACGTTACCCGGAATGTGATTTTGGAGAAGGGATGTGATTTTGGCTAAGGCGTGGACACTATATGTGATTTCGGCAATGCAGCCAGACAGTGGATGTGATTTCGGCTAGGCACAATTAACCACAAGTGTGATTTAGGCTAGGCACAATTAAAACCATGGATGTGAGTTCTGGCTTGGATGTGACTTTGGCAAGGGCCTGGACACTAGTTGTGATTTTGGTAATGCAGCCAGCCAGTGAACATGATTTTGGCTATAGGCACAATAATTAAGCGTGGATGTGATTTCTGGCTTGGATGTGATTTTGGCAAGGGCCCGGACACTAGATGTTGTTTTGGTATTGCAGCCAGAGTGTGGATGTGATTTCGGCTATGAGCAAATAACCATAGACGTGATTTCTGGTTTTGATGTTATATTTGGCAAGAGCCTAGACACTGTATGTGGTATTGGTAATGCAGCCAGACAGTGGGTGTGATTCTTGCTATGAGCAATTCACCATGGATGTAATTTCTGGCTCGGACGTGATTTTGGTGGTGTCGGTGTGATATTGGATAATCTTTCCCAAAGTCACATCCAATCGATAACGTTTCCATCCCGGCCACTCACAGTGTTAACACGTAACAGTTTCGTCATTACACTAATTAGCATGACGATGTATCGCTGGATTCGCCATTTTGTTTTTCCACAAAGCGACGTATCATTACTCGCCACTTTATAAAATAATGTACTGAAGCTTAGCGTTTTCACGAAGTGACATATATATACATCTAAATATTCATTGGTTACAGCGCTCTACTGGCAAATCTCGTTTTCTTCTTTGTTCTTCTTTGTTTCTCCCGTTTTTACGAAGTGTCGTATGTGTTTAGGAACTACTTTCTCATCCGAACAGTAGCAAGAATGGAAACACAATGACAGTTCTGTATGAATGAAGGAGTCAGCTTTAGTTTTCTTTAAAAAAAAAATTGAATAAAATAAACAGTAAGCAGTCTACGAAACAACAGTTTGAAAAAAAATAGTGCGACTTCAATCACGGATCCCAAAAATATATTTTCCCCATCTGCTACACTACATAACATAAATCGCTTCTTACTTGTAATTTGTCGTGTGTTCGAGAAAACAATGTGAAAACAGTCCAGGGGAGCTTAAATATCAGCCGTTTTAGTCATACGTTTGGAACGTCATTAATTCCCTTTCGGAAATTACACCATCTATGCAAGAGCGAAAAACAAGCCGAGTGTACCGTCGTTGCCGTTTTTGTTCCGGACGCTAACGACGCATACGACTTTCATTATAAAAAACGGACGGTACATCTCAGAACCAAAAAACACTGTGCAGTGAAACGACACACTGCAGGTATACACCGGGGCAAGGGAAGAGATACACGTATTTGCTCAGAGACAGCAACCGTATCGTCTAGTTTCACTCTGTCAACATCACAGGCTTGCGGAAGTTTAAGTGAATAACTTAAATTCACATCAGGTTCGAACTATACGGTAGCTTTAAAAGAAGTAAAAGCAACTCAGGCTAGTCTTACTGAGAATTTCAGCATTATCTGTGTCCATGTATTGACCGTGCTGCACCTAAAAGCAACCTGAGACCAAATTGTACCCCAGGCCAAAATTTAGCACGGACCTAAATGTAGACTCAGGGCTCGCCCTTAACACTAGCCCGGCGTACAATGTCTAGTAGAAAATGCTGTGGGCTCGTAAACACCACTTCTGAACTTGCCCTGTGGGCTACTATAAACTGTGCAACCTACTTGTTCAAAATGCTCATTTCAAATGTAAATAATTATTGTGTAAAATGTGTTAATCGTTATTGAGTGGTGTCTGAATATAACTTCACTTGATCATTATCATTAACACATCAGAACATTACAATTATGGCAATTCCTGTTTATATCTGGACGACTAAAAACTTCCTGGGGTAAGTAAAATGCACAGTTTACTGGCCCGGCGGGCTACTTTACAAAAAGCTTAAGCGCAAGGCCTGGTAGTACAAACCTAAATGTAGCCCCCAAATTTAACCTAGAAGAGGTCTGTACATACATGTAACACGATCAAGGCCCGGGCTACATTTAGTTACAGGATCGGGGCTACAGTTATAGGTCTGGGCTACTGGTAGGTACAAGGTTGAAGTACATTTTTTTGTCAGGGCTACATTAAGGTTTCGCGCTACAGTTGGGGACCGCACAATGTTGTCCAATTGGTTTTTATCTGCGTGTGTTTGTTTGTTTGTTGATGTTGTTTTGTTTAATTTATTATTTTTAAGAAAACAATTTTTTTAATGTTGTTCATTTAAACAGACAGTTTTAAGTAATGCACCTTACAAAATGAAATATATATATATATGTTGGATAGTGCATGGGAACATCAATACAGCAAATCTGTCCATGTTAATGAAATGTGTGAGAGCATTCCACGCCCACCATACGGGGTTGTAAATAAAGTACAATTCCTGATGGCATAATATATTTGGCGACCACGGCGCGACCGCGTCAGCAGCCGTGCCCCGAAGAAACGAGCCGCGTATAGAGCATCTGCCGATGCAGTACACACAAGTAGAATTCTACATTATTCATAATAGGGATTAAGAATTGTAAATGACCGTACCAACAACATTACCATTATACCAACTGGTAATAAACGAGTTCTTTCGGCAATGTTCTTTTATTTATTCATATTTACTCGTTCTCCTGGTCAGAGCTAACGAACGGTTTGGGCAATAATACACCGTCAGGACAGTGTGTTGTTTACTGACGATAAGGTTGCACTGTAGTCTGCATTTAAATAAGAACCGACAGTTAGTATGCAAATGTGGGGCTCGAAACAACGAGTGTATATAACTGCATAATGATAATTTCACTGGCTGACGGTGCAATTTCGTCGTCATTTTATGTATGTGAAGAAATCTGTCATCGTGAGCTTACGATGATGATCGGCGGCAGATGATCGGTAGATTTCACGCTGTAATTACGGTCGCTGACGTTCCGGAGTTGGTGGGGACTACCGTTCCGTCTTTGGCGCCACAATGTTGCGAGTTAGTTCTATTGTTTGAGTGCAGCTGGGAAACAAATTCAACCTTAACCTTAAACAGTTTGAAACGATTGTTGTTGTTGATGTTGTTGTTGGTGTTAGTTTGTTTGTTTGTTTGTTTGTTTGTTTGTTTTGTTTGTTTGTTTTGTTTTGTTTTGTTTTTCGTTTTTCTTTTTTTTTGGGGGGGAGGGGGGTTTCCTTTGTCTTTTTCTTTGAGAAGGAAAGGGAAAATTAGAATGTTACTTTCGAAAAATCTCTTACGGTATTCAAAGACATCGTGACCTTGTTTTGTTTTTTTTTGGTGTTTTTTTGGTCTAAAATAATCGTGACATGCCTGATCATAATGGAGGCACAAGTGGGAAATCTTGTTAAACTATGCAGTATTCCGAAACACCGACACGAGGAAATGTAGAGACACTCTCTTCTAGAGAGTGGGAATGGGCAACCAGATTTAAACAACATCCGAAGTTGAAGCTGTATTCAAGCCTGCGGAGGTTTTAAGTCAAAAAAAAAAAAAAAAAAAAAAAAAAAAAAAACAGCTGAAAATGCAACTCACCAGTGTCCAGTTTCGCTCGTTAAATTTCCACACCTCCAAAGTATTTTAGGCAAGGTATCCCTCGATGTTAACCAGCTTTGACGTCCCTCCGGATCACGAACCGACAATTCGGGCTTTTCAATCTTGTCTCAAATAAATTACACCGCACAAGAAACAGTTCCTGAATTCCAGCAATGCGTCACACACAGCTCCTCGCAACACGACGTATGTTCTGTCTGCAGGTAAAACCGGCTGTGTGGCCACACACGGCATGCTCTGTGGTGGGTGAAAAGAACACAAATGAGAGTGATAACATGGCAGGTGGGCGGGGATCACTCTCTATAGTGATGCAAAGAGGTCGACTGTGATTGGTCAAAAGGTAGGGACTGTTCCATTCACATTAGAGGGTGTGTCATTGCGGGTGCTAAAGTGCTTCATCCGAACGAAGCGGATGATTTATGTGGAAACTGACTGGCTGACATTTTGTGGTAGATTGAATCGAGGGAAATTGACTTCAAACTTGTCTACTGATAACCAATTATTTGTTAACAGTTTAGGGGCATTATATTCTTACTCTGATGACATGTTTATGGATGAAAACATTTAACTAATTGCTGAACGTTTACCCTTGATCCGAATTTATCTATTTTGAACGTAAACTTTGAGCGTAAAACGAAAAGGCAAGTTTACTTGCGTAATTTGACCGTCGAGTAGTGCACCGGGCGGCAGCGTGACTCGGTTCCCGCTTCCAAGGGTGTCTAGAAAGGTCTAGAGTGTGATACTAATCTGACCGAGCTAATGAGTTAATTATCTCACCACTTCGATTAACTGGATACCAGTGGCATGACATTCCCGAAGCTCTGTATATCAGATTTTGCGTTATTTTCTATGGCGTGACTACCTCTTAACCATCCAGTTAAATGAATAATATTACAGGTACTTTTAGTTTACATGTGAATGAAGGACAGTATCATGCAGCCTATACAATCGACCCCAACCCTAATTACGTCCATGGAATGATTGCTCCACATCGTGCCAAGTATCTATACACACGATAGTTCCCTGTGTTTTTTTTTGTCTAAAGAGAGCAAAAAATCAAATGCAACAACTATGCGGTATGCAACATACCTAGATCTACATCCTACTCGGTTACTTATTTGCTCTATAACGCCAGCAAACGACACGGTCGATTTCTCTAGGCCTCTCTACACCTAAATCTAGGAGGATCTGCTCCGTTAATATTCAAAGTGAAGAGCTCATATTGAACAACATGCGGCGCGCGTGTAAAGGTAAATTAACACTGACATGTAGGTGTAGCTATCGGAATACTAGTGATGATAGGAGTGTAGTTCTAAGTGAGAGTATCAAGAGCTATTCAAGGTGTTTTTGTACATGATTGGTAGAGCTGACAAAATAGTCGCAGGCAGTGTTGATGTTTTGAATGATCAACATGAAATAACAAAAATGTACAAAGTCGGGCTTAATCCGTTGTGCGAGTCAGGAGAAAATGTGGGGAAAAAACACATGCACATTTTAAAGCATATAAACACATTGTTTCGATTTTGGGTTGTAACAACCGAAACCAGTAATTGCGGGGGTGGGGTTCAGTTCTCCTTCTTGTTTATACTTTTTAAAGGTTATTAAATACAGTTTACTCGAATATGATTTCATTTTAGAGGGAAATATTTCACAAAAATATTACATCTTTGACTGGACCCACTAGACACGAGATCCAATGGAAGACTTTGAAAGTCTAGGTGGCAGTAGACATAACAGATAAATTTGCATTCGTAGTTCTGAGAACACACATTTTACAAAGAAAGAAAAAAAAAACGTAAATAAAGTACTAAGAGAGTAACTAATGCCCGATTAATTGGCCGCCATCCGCCTAGCGTCCGCATGGGTTTCCCACTCACATGAACTTGCCGGTGTTGGTTTTTTTCCGGTGAGGAAAACAAACATGGTCCAAAAACCATGGGAGGCTTTTGTGGACGCTAGGTGGCAGCAGACTTACAAGGTCAGTGAACGTTTTCTATAGTAATGGCAGACACATTATTATAGCCGTTGCTACTCACAAAGAATGATTTGCTACTTGGTGTAAATAATTTGCAAAAAAAGAAATAATAATAATAATACAGATTAAATCGTAAAATGTATTGTTCTTTCAATAGTGCGGTTGCTCAGAAAACTGGTACGCCTGCTGCCACCTATCGTTCCAAAGTCTCCCCGAGGAACGGGATCGAATTTTACAAAATCTCAAGAGGAATTCCTCCGGTTGCAAATATAGATTCGTTCTTGTCTTAAAAACAATAAGACGGGTCTGTTTATAGAGAAACCCTGAAAGATATTTCAGAAGAAGAAAAACGTTTTTATTTAAAGGCACAGTACACGTTCGGTAATGACTCTGAAAATTATTGGCAATAAAAACACACTTGGTAAGAAGCCTTGGGTAGTATACTGAATTTTGAGAAACTGATAACTTCGAAGTACTACGGTTATGGAAAATATATCACTTTTTATTCCCCAAAATTTGAATCTAGAAACGCTTCTCAGACTGTGTATTCCTATGGGGAATATTCTTTCTGATGCGTGGAAGTATTCGCTCCGGTTTTTCGGTGATATCTCAAAAACGCGACCACCTTTTGAAGTTTTATTTAGTACCTACATTATATAGGATTAACAAAATCAGCAGGCTCCAATTACCAAACGTATGCAGCACCTTTAAGCATACAATTTAGTCCTACAGGTAACTTGAAGAAGAAAAAAAAGGTAAATTGTAAGTCAGTTACTTCGAGCTTCTCAAGTCTTGCACGGGGCTATATGTAACATTCAATAACATTTTCTCAAAGCTACAGGACGCTGGATTGATATTCACAGATAACCACACTGCATCTTTGAACTTCGTCACTTCTTTATACCTACTGATATTTTAAAATGACCCATATCGTACGCGAAAGTTCAAATTACAGAAACAGTGCATGTAAAGGTAACAAAACCGTTTAAAGGAACATTACAAAATTGGTAAGAAAAAAACTTATAATTTATTTGATTACAGGATGATGATAGTAAAAAACATCCCTTGAAATATTTCTGTTTGAAATGCCATATTATTTGATGAGAAGTGAATAAAGAATTTTCCGATTGGAGTTTATTGTTAGTGAGCGTTTTAGGTCATTTGATGAATCTATATGATTTCATGCAAACGTGTAATCGGTTTTTCACTATTTTCTCGTGATCCAGATGACCGATCGATCTCAAACTTCTACAGGTTTGTCAGTTTATGTATATGGTGGATTACATAAAGCGCTTACACTGCCAGCAACTGTTTTGTTAGCAAAAACCAATTATGTAATGTTCCTTTAAATAATAAGTTCTTTTTTTAAAACACACGACAACAATTAAAAAGCAGTGTTCAGTTCTATGGGTGAACTTAAAGTTGCATTTGGCGTTCAGGTTGGCTCACTGATTTTCTCCCCTGCAATTCACCTAGATGTGGACCCCGGTTCGATTTCCAGACCGGAGCCTTGCAGGTAAATTGGAGTTTCCAGTCATCATTTTGGGGTTTTTTCCTCCCACACACTCTAGAAACTTATGGGTCAGAATTGACCCAGATTCCGTGTTCCAGGGGGCCTGACCATAGTCATTTCCAGTGTCAGGGTTTGAACCGGAAATGTGTCACTTTGACCCATTTGGTGTTATTTTGACACAGATTCCGGGCTATTCTGACCCCGGAATAGGTCAGGTCCCACGGGACCCCGAATCCGGATTATTCTTAACATTTCTTCACCATCTCCTCTACCATGGTATTAGGACTCTACGCGTATACGTTAGGTCGATCTTGATAACATTACGGTCATTACCAGATAATGACAACAGTAACACTAGGTAGTGCAGTGTGACGTAAATTGGCCGTCTTTACGGGCAGTTTAGAACAGAACAGTTCGTGCGTTTCGTGAGAACGGCGTGCAACACGCGCGCATTTCACACGAAACTCATTGCAGGATTGGTCAGTGAACAACGCGGCTGCGTTAAAAAGTTGAGCGTTTGACGCATCTGCAAGCCAAAATGCAATTTGCCCGTAAAGATGGCGTCTACTGGGAACCATCTATTATGCAAAAAAATGGCTTGGGATTTAATTGACATAGTTTCCCTGTCTGTACACATGTTAAACATATCTACACAGCTGTATGCAAATCGACTTCAAGTTCCTAATAACACGGGGGAATGACACTGTGCAAGGTGAGGAGAATGTAACCTGTACTACAACACTGGCATTACTGGGTCACTGACAGAGCGGACTTTCCACCGTGTTATAAAAGCTGATTGCACAGCATCGTGCCAAGAATTAAGTAGACAGGAGTTCAATGTTTCCGTTCGATGTGTTCGACTTAACAGCTCAGCCAAGCAACAACAACATAAAAGATTGTACATAGGTATTAACTCAAATAATAACACACATCAGAGCTGTCGTTGGAGAACTGAACAAAAACCTCCAAAATCAGGGTTTAACTTACAATTTCCTAAAATATGTCAAACATGAAAGATGTTTTGTTTGATTTTTGTTTTTTGTGGTTTTATTTTTTCAATTCAATCCAATTATTTAGTGTTCAATGAACACGTTCAACTAACCGGTTAAAATAACAGAAAAAATCGGTGGCGGCGATTAGTAGGTAAAAACAACGAAAAAACGGTTTGAGTTTTTTCATAAATTTTTGCACACACACACAAAAAGGCTTATTTCGATTGCGGCAATATGCAATTAAAGTCATCCTTTGTGAATCTATTATAAAAAGATTGTAAGCCTCAATAATGGATTGTAAACCCATAATAAAGGACTGTGAACCCGTAAAAACGGACTGTGAATCAGTAAGAACGGACTGTGAATCCGTAACAGCGTATTGGGAATCCGTAAAAACGGATCGGGAATCTGTAATAACTTATTCACATTTCTTTGCAAATAAGGTCATTCCTTTGTGGATCCGTATTAACGGATTGTGAATCCATAAAAACGGAATGTGAATTTTAATAAAGGATTGTGAATCCGTAATAACGGATTGGGAATCTTTAATAACTTATTCACATTTCTTTGCAAATCAGGTCATTCCTTTGTGGATCCGTATTGACGGATTGTAAATCGGTAACAGCGTATTGTGAATCCGTATTGACGGATTGTAAATCGGTAACAGCGTATTGTGAATCCGTAATAACCGATTTGGAATCCGTAATAACGGATTGGGAATCTGTAATAACTTATTCAAATTCTATGCAAATTAGGTCATTCCTTTTTGGATCCGTAATAACGGATTGTGAATCCATAAAAAAGGAATGTGAATGTTATAACGGATTGTGAATCCGTAATAACGGACAGTGAATCTGTCAAACCGGATTGTAAATCCGTAATATCGCATTAAGAATCCGTAATAACAGATTTGGGAATGTGTAATAACTTATTCGCATTTCTTTGCAAATAAGGTCGTTCCTTTGCAAATAAGGTCATTCATTTGTAGATCCGTATTAACGGATTGTGAATCCATAAAACCGGATCCGTACAATTAATACAGAGTGTGAACCTCAGTAACGGAGTGTGAATCCGCAAAAAAATAAAACCCGGACTGGAAATCAGTGATTACGGATTGTGTCCTCGTTATAACAGATTGATCCTCGTTATAACGGATTGACTTCGTTATAACGGATTAAGAACCGCACTGACGGATTCAAATTTAATTGCTGTTGGCACTAATAGGCTTTCGTACAAAAGCGTCTTCAGCTGAAACAAAATACGCGCACATAATTGGTCAATGAGAGTAACCTTACGGCTGCATTACTCGGTAGATTTGGCCGATACGAATAGACCACCCGATCCGGATCAGGATGTGGGGCGAAACAGCGCACGTACATATGAACCAACAACTGAAGCGAAACGGCAAAAGGTGCTATAAAGCTTTACGGCAAATACCCTAAAAGTGCAGGGCACAACACACGCCGCCATGGGGATAGATCGTCCAAAAGGGGGTGGGGCAGAATCATCATCCACACAGGCCAAGATATAAGACACTTGAATAGATGTTAAATTTGCACCGGGAAAAAAAGGATATTTATTGGTTTTACCCTTTCACCAATGTGTGTAAAGCACTTTATACTCAGTACTTCCCCGATTTATGTGATAAAATCCCAATGTAAGACACCTTAACGTGGGATATCAGGCAAGTGTCGATATTAATGATAGTGTCAATTTTTAAAGATAAATTTCCACTTTAATAGAGATGCCCTTCATTTCACATTAAAAATTGATTAAAATAATAATTTCCTTAAGTTTTCCCACATTCGGCCAATCGTGTAAATATTGACATTCCAGTGAGTATAGTAGCTCTATTAAGTGAAAGGGGCGCACCGGATGAAATTTCGCTGGGGTGTGTGGAGGCCACTTTGCAGACTGTTTGTTTAGAGGATGTTCGGACGCCACTTTCGCGACAAAAACCAGTACAAGAACAGTCAAATCATGGGTAATCTAGGACCGAAAGAAAAGCTTGCACAGAGCGCAACCTCAGGGCACTGAAACACGAAAAACAATAAAATAATGTTCAATAATAATTCAAGCCTGCAAACCCGGATTCATATGTTCGCCGACTGACTTTTAAAGGCACTGGACACTATTGGTAATTACTCCAAATAATTGTTAGCATAAAAACTTACTTGGTAACGAGCAATGGAGAGCTGTTGATGGTATAAAACATTGTGAGAAACGGCTCCCTCAGAAGTAACGTAGTTTTTGAGAAAAGAGGTAATTTCTCACTCAAATATTAAAAGACTTCAGGCCGGAAGCCTTTTTTAGGCATCTGAAAGCACACAAATTTGTGCAACAATGGTGTTTTTTCTTTCATTATTCTCTTGCAACTTCGATGACCAATTGAATCCACATTTTCACAGATTTGTTACTTTATGCATAATGTTGAGATATACCAAGTGAGAATATTGGTCTTTGACAATTACCAAAGGTGTCCAGGGGCAGATTTCACAAAGAGATAAGACTAGTCTTATCTGAAGTTAGGAGCAGTAACTGGTCTTAACTTAAGACTAGTCCTATCTCTTAGCATTGCCTAGGACTAGTCCTAAGTTCGGAAAAGTTTTGTGAAATCGACCCCAATAAGTGCCTTTAATCTTGACTAGCCCATGGTTCTCCACTTGCCAATTGTGGCTCAAAATGCCACATGGGAAAATGTATTTGAGGTGTCACATCCCCCACCTCATATACGAGTATGACTCAGACCACAGTCCTTCAAAACATGTAAAGGTCCCATGTTTAATATATTAACAAAACCAAAACGGAGTTTCATCTCTTATGGAATCAATGAAGGTTTACCCTGACCCAAGGTATATACCAGAACTGTTAATGATATAATCACACTCATATACGACCTTCGTATAGATAGGGTTAATATTCACATCTGATAGTTCATTTAGTTCCAGAGCAGTTCCCTTTTTGGGGAGTAATATTCACAATCATAGGTCAGGCGAACTTTCTCCGGTCAAAATTAATCCAAATAATTCGATGTAGAGTTTGATGCCATGTTTCATGACAGGGGGCTCTTTCAACACAGGTCACTCCAAATAAAAAAAAAAAAAGATTCTTAATAATGGCAGGTTTTCTAATTTATGAGAATGGTGTGTAATTTATGAAACGGCACAACCTGGAGGTGTCACAGTCGATGATTCAGTGCCTCACGCAGAGGGGTTGTAGCAGCAGAGTGGTCAAGCGCTGCATGCCTACGACTTGGTCACTGCTGTTTCCCAAATTACGATACATCAACGAGGTCACGAAGTTAAGTCAAAATGTCATCGCACTTAATGCAAGAACACACATTCACACGCGCACAAACACTTCTCTTTTCTTCAACGAATAAGATCCAATTACAGTAAAGCTGTTCAGCCCTCGAACACATTCTGAGCGCAGAAAATGTTTGCTTAGCATAGTTTAAGTTAGCCGAATAAATCGTGTTACAAACAGCGTAACACGGTTCCCAACGGTTCTCAACTGTTTTGTAATGCTACGCAACAGTTTCTGCTTCGTTATCTATATTTGGGCATACGAAGGGCGCAGTTTCACAGAGCTGTCACGAAAAATAACATTGCTTAACAAATGTATTTGTAGCAGGGAGCCAGCAATTAGATATGTACAGGTATACCACATTGTATTTTGTGTGGTAACCCTTGTCAGCTAAGCAAGATTGTTCTGGGCTTAGCAAATTGTTGTGTATTTAGGCTTTGTTAAATAATAAGGGTAGGAGTTTGCGGTTTATAGTTTATTTTGACACTTCCAGGATTATTTAATATCTAAAAGAGCGATTAGTGCTGATTATCTGGGAACATACTTCGACAGGTGATACAGCTAACTCAAGCCGAACCGACACGACTAACCCAAGCCTAACTCATACAACCCTAACCCAACTCAAACAACTAACTCAAGCCTAACTCATACAACCCTAGCCCAACTATAACAACTAACTCAAGCCTAACTCATACAACTAACTCAAGCCTAACTGATACAACTAACTCAAGCATAACGAATGCAAATAGCTCAAGCCTAACAAAAAGCACTAATTCAAGCCCTACTAACGTAAGCTTATGCTCAATCGCGATCAAAGTTGCAAAATTTGCATTTCCTCGAAAAAAAAGTAAACATTGAATTTCATGAATATCTACAAGTTGGTTGTAATCTGTGGTCATTTCGAATTGATGATAAAAATCTACGTGTAGAAGTGGACCACGAGAACTGAAACCTTACTTAGAGACTAAATAGCTAAAGCCTACGCTTCAACTTCATCCGTCTCCTTAATATCATAGTAGTTACCTGAGAGGGTTAATCAAGTTTCTTAAAATATGCTTAAAGCTCGACGTGAACGACGATGAGAATCGAGTCTTTCCCTGAAATGGGGAACAAGTTTGTCACGATTACGTACGAATGATTTAGAACCAACGGAGATCTTGACATTAGCTCTGAATTACAAGATCTTACGACTTTTAAACTCCAGAACACCTGAAATTGTTGTACTTAAACATAACAGCAATACTAAGGTATCCCGCTTGCCTATGTGATATGAAGTCAAGATATGTCAACGTTGAGCAAACTCTTCGGATTATGTACAATAGGAGCACTTTCCAACCATCTCTTCTCTACGGGCTCAGTATAGGGCAGGTGGCCCGCTGGCGCTGCGGCCTATTTGTCTCCAGAATGCAGTTCCGATCCAAATACGACCAAGAAAATATGCTCTGTAGTTAATGGACCTCACCTTTTATTTGGACTCTACGATAATGCCCGACTGTGCAAATTGCGACGAGGCATGAGCATTTAATCGGATATGTTGACTAAAAGTCTCGCACTTGAAGTCGTAACACTTTTATTTTTTGACGTTTGTTTACGAGCGTGTCACACGGTTTCAACAGAAGGGAATAGTTAAAGGAACATTACAGAATTGGTAAGAACAAAACTTGTAAAATATATTTTTTGATTTACATAAAACTTACGCGGTCTAATGATGATGATGATAGTAGAAAAAATCCTTTGAAATATTTCTGTCTGAAATGGCATATTTGATGAGAAATTAATAAACTAATTTTCTGATTGGAGTTTAGGCCTATCGCTCAGTGAGCGTGTTATTCATTTGTTGAATCTATATGATTTCGTGCAAATGTGTAATCGGTTTTTCACTATTTTCTCGTGACCCAGATGGCCGATCGATCTCAAACTTTTACAGGTTTGTCAGTTTATGTACATGAAGTGCTTACACTGCCAGCAACTGTTTTGTTAGCAAAAAACAATTCTGTAATGTTCCTTTAAATCTAACGGACCCTCTGAATAATTTTTTTTTTTTAAGAATCTGAAAGAAAATGGCGATCTAGAAAGGATCCATGTAAAGTACACAACTACAACCTTAAAGATTCATAAATTATTGAAAGTAGGTCAGAATACACAGATACAGGACAATTTTAGTACTCACTCAATCAGGAACCTTGCTTACTCGATTGTAATTTGTGTAGAGTTAGAGCGCTTTTAGGGCTTGTGACGTCTTATGCAAGGGTTCTATTGCTGATGTCACGGCAAGCCGCGCGTGCTCCGTTTTAGCTGATTTGTGTTTTTAACAACGATCCTTTTCTAGGTGATCCAATGAACATCCCGGTTTTACTTATATACGTTGTTTTCAAGAGGCTTCTAATAATTTGGCATGAAGTTCGTTATGTGTTATCTACCTTAAAAACACTCTTCTTCTTTTTTTCTACTCCGTTTCTTTTTTGAAAGACGGCTTTTATTTTAGTTTACTTAAATTAGAGAAACAGCAAAAAATTAAAAGAATACAGAATTTACAATAACATCTTATCGTTATGGCAAAGTACATCCTGTTGAAGGTCAGACTGAGATAAAGCTCAAAGTAGAGATACTACAAATAATTCTGAGAATATTCCCTTCCCTTTCCGATAACACCTTCTCTTTATGGTACGGTACAATCCTCATTAAGCCAGACTGATATCAAACTCAAATTACAGATACCACAAATAATTTTAAGGAAATTCCTTCAACTGCCAATAAAGTCTTCTCGTTATGGCAAAGTACATCCCTATGAAGGCCAGACTGAGATAAACCTCAACTTAGAGACTGCATAAAATAGTTCTGAGAACATCCCTTCAATATCCGATAACACCTTCTCGTTATGGTAGAGTACAATCCTCATTAAGCCAGACTGAGATAAAACCAAATTGGAGATACCACAAATTCTATGAACCCTCCCTCCCTTCCCGTGTCAGCAAAGTACAATCCCTAATATAAAGCAAGACAGAGATAATACTTAGATTAAAGATATCACACACAATTCTAAGAGCACACGCCCCTTCCGGATAATGATCTTTCGTGATAGCAGGGTCAAAAAAATGAATGAGAACACACACACCTCCTTATCCAATAATGACTTCATGTTACAGCAACATTGCAACACTTAAATTGTCAGACTAAGAGATTACTCCGCTAGTATGTTACCAGATATTTCTACGATCCTCCCCCTATTGCAATAACACTTTCAATATCGGGATATCAAGATATAACCCCCTAAGGGCACTGTCACACGAGGTAAGGCGAACTGGAGGCAACCAACTGCACTGCGCGCCAGAAGGGACTCTGCCGTGGCACAGACCAACGTCTTCACCCTCAGGATGAAAATGGTTTTGAAAAACCGAGAAGTGGATCTTTTCTTCTTCTTCTTCTTCTTCTTCTTCTTCTTCTGCGGGAGATAAGCCCGGAACCGATCGGCCTGTGAATTGCCTCGTGCAACACGGACACTCACAATCCGAGGCTGAGATTATTAGCCCCATTTCTCAATCAAACGAAGGGTTCCGGGAACACACATCCCGTGTAATAATGCCTCCCCAGGACGGGGTGAAAAGAAAATCAGGAAACGGTGCTAAAAAACTGAACCGACCTAGAGTACCCTACGAGTGGACACTTGATCGAAAGGTCATTACAAAAACTACTTATGCCACAATTTCCTGGCAAGGCAAGAGTCAAGTGAAGTGGCGGTGTCAATTCCAAATAGATTTATTAGTAAACACCGTGTCACAATAAGATCGTTTTCTTCTTCTTAAACACGGAAATCTAAACTTAAAAACTCATCTAATCTGTAATCTTTTAAGGTAAAGTATACCTTTGGTTTCTTGACCCATTCGAATGTTTTAATCCTTTGTAGATAAATAGAACAAAACTAACCTTTGAAAAATTTCATTTTAAAAGGTGGTGTAGCGTGAATATAATAGCCGTAATTGGTATAAACAATCTGAGAAACGTTTCATGCAGAAACGTTGCTCAGATTGAAATAATGTTGAATCCCTCTCTCTAAAACCACATTCCTTTGAAGGGATTGTTTCTCAAAATGTTACACATTATCAACAGCTGCAGTGTTTCTTACCAGGTAAGTTTTTTGGGTAATTGTTTGGAGTAATTACCACTGCCTGCCTTTAAGCATTGTCAGACGTGGGTGTTTTCTGGAGGAATGGCGCTGATAGGAACTTCAAAATCCGTGAGCTTTCAGATTGAAGATAATACCGGACACTTGGACTTAAGTGACTCCAAAATTTAGTATTTATAATATTATCAGGCATGAGTGTTCAAGAAAGACTGTTCATTTTATTTTTGCATTGCGCATAGCGATCATTAGTGAACTTTACGGTACAAACATACCATTATGTGAATTACAGGAACGCAAAGGTGCTAAAAATCAAGTCACACTTTTCGACCGAACAATATCGATGCATGGAAAATCTCACCACTGACCCTTTCTTAAACTACCCATTAAAAAGGCAATCTTATTCGACATAGGGCGCCCTTTCTCAGCGGTCTGAAGCAGGTCATTAGCCCAATCATGTGTGCTGCACGTACACTATGGGCGTTTTCCATTATTTCCTTATTGGTTTACCTCTAAGATGGCGGTGAGATGACGTCAATGCATAAGCCTTATTTAACTCCCCGATGGACACTTCCTTTACGGGTAACTTTGGTTTTGGCTTGAGCTGTGTCAAGCGTTCTGATTTGACTACGCAGCCAAGTCGTTCACCCGCCAATCATCAACGGATTTAACCCAAACCCCCGCGTCCCGCGTTCAAAAAGGTGATTGATTTGCCCGTAAAGATGGCCGACTTTACACTGCGTGACGTCACGTGGTAATTATCTATTCGCGCACCTAATACAGAGAAGTACAAGTCACCTATAGCGAAAGCTCTGGCGCACAATTCTGGATCACAAACAGGTCAAGGGTGAGACATCGATGCAGTCTGTTGTCCGATGAAGGTGCAACACGATAGCAACTCCAAAGCTGAAGCATCTTCCTACATAATTGGTTTTCAATCCAGTGTTTGTAATTCGGACAACCGTTCCAGACAAGAAAGAGATAATGTGGGAAACGGATATTGGTACTGACTTGAACGTACTTATAATGCACGATGAAAAACCATGAAGCCAAACGGTTAAGCACGGACAAGACACATAGGTCAAACCGAGCATCAAGACTTTGGACTACTTGCAGGAAGGTTAAGACGATGACAGACTGTTAAAGAGCCACCATGGCAGTTCCTGGCAGCTAAACCTTTGATATTTGAATAAATTTAAATTTACCCTCTGACTTTGGTTAGGTTTGGTGATGATTTCGGGATAAATGTTTATAGGGAGAGGTTTGGGTTAATGGTAAGTTCTACACTGCAAAAACTGGGGTGTTAAAATTGACACCATGGTGTTGTCGCATATGGATACCACAACAGAATCGAAATCTAAATCACAGGGTGTTAGAATAACACTAGTTTCTGCCACCAGTATCTTTATGTGACAACACCCATGGAGTCAATTTTAACACTTCATTCTTACAGTGTATGTTACCAACACTACAACAATTTTTAAAAGTTATTTCTATTTAACATTTATGAAATTACAAAGCGGTATGTACGAAAATTCTACAATTCAATCGTGTAGACTCTGCGTCTGCAAGCCAAAGCCCTTCTCGACTGTGTTGAAAAGAGTCCCGTCTTTATACGTAATCAATTTGATCAACGTGATCTCGACCTTGGAGTTTTGTTCAAGGTAACAGTCTCCCGAGTCGCGTGTACTGTCCAGATCACTCCTGTGCGTGTCCCTATATCTAATTAGGAGACACCATCATGCAAACACGATAATCATGTCCACAGACAGACAAATTATCAACTTACATTTCAACTTATTGACACTGTCAATTTGCCCTTGTTGATAAATCAATCTTCTAGGACCTTGGTGGGTTGGATCTAAATACTAACAAGACAACACATGGGATTTAAATCGTCGGCGTTTTTAATAAAGTGCCGAATGCGTCACCAATCGAGGGGAGGGGGAATTGGTAAATTTGTTTTTGTACAAAACCTGCAAACGTGCATTGCTGTTGACACTTTCAACTAGTTTCAGTAACTAACTCGCAATAGTTTCCTAGTTACACTAATTAGCGATAACGGCCAGTCACCAGCTTCGCCATTTGTACGTTTCCACGAAGTGGCGAATAATGAGTCGCAATATTATGCATTGAAATATATAGCTCTGGCAAGGTGCCAAAAACGTGCAGAATGACTTTTTTGCGTTTCCACGAAGTGGAGAATCATGTGACGTTTTTTATAATGTTTTCATCCCGACGTGGTACGTTTTTGAGTTCGCAGAGTTCTGCAGGTATGTCTCGTTTCTTCGTTTGAAGAAGAAAGTCGGTATGATTGAAAGTGGTTACGTGTTTTATAATGTTAGTGTTTCCACGAGTAGGCTAATCCCGAGTGCAACGTTTTATGCACAGAGTTCTGCAGGTATGTCTCGTTTCTTCGTTTTTACGAAGTGGCGATTACGTTCGGGAATAACACACCTCAATAAACAGTTGCAAGAAAGAAAGTTCGGTATGATTGAAGAAGTCAGGGTTTAGTTTTGATATCACGGCAGTTCGAAAAATACACCACTTCGTGGACACGGTGACGAATTGATACTATACATTTTTTTCGAAGTAGGCTTCGAAAAATCAGAGACTTGGAGTTTAACTTGGAACTGTGTATTTTCTTTGTCTTCTTAAATATCAGTTTTTATTATGTTCTTAGGATTGCATTTCTGTGATTTACTGGCGTTTCTTTTTTCTTTGAGGATCATTTTTAGGTCAACACATTCAGGCATCGTGTTTGAAAAACCAAAACTCCTATAACAACGGAGACAATTGCCAAGATTTGTGAGGTCAAAACTCCAAACACTGACGGGGGTACTGAAACAACCGAAGAAATGCCCATCGTCCCTAACCGTCTACCGATGCAATCGTTATTGCCTGTCATCATGAAATGGATATCACATCTCTAACACGCTTAACCTCGTGTACAAAGAATGGGTGACAAAACAGCTGTTTTTTCATTGTTTGTGTGTGGGGGTAAGCATCACATACGTAGTGTGGACCTGAGAACAAAAGAGGTCCACACAAGGCAGGGTTTTAAAACACTGTGTGGACCTACACACATCCACACATTTTTTTTTTTTTTTTTTATTTTTTTTTTTTTTACAGTATTGAAGAATAGGATTTTTCCTTAAGTGTACAGAACAAAGGAATGTCCACAGAGGCTATGTAATACCATAGAGAAAGGACCACGCTCTATGGTAACACAGAGCTGTGGGCTTATGGAAGGGCCCCTGTGGGGTCTTTTACACAATGTTTGACACACAGATAACCTGGGTATTATGTACATTGTTATGGTATACGGTTTGCGATATCATCATGGAAATACACTCTCTTTACAACTTGAAAAAAAAAACGGTGGTGCAACCACCCAACGTTTTGGTCAAATATTCCGATTGTCTTCAGGCAAAGAATTAAACATCAACAGCAACGACAACAACAACGACCAACAACACAACAACAACCACATAACAACAACAACAACAACAATGAGAGCATACTAGTCGAGCTGTCCCACAGTTGGTTATTTGCTGAACCACCACAACTCCAACCTCGTCCCCATGGTTTACTTTATTTCAAACAATGTTTACAATAGTAAACCCTTGAAGGGAAACTGCTTACTCGGACCGTGATTGGACAAAACCAATGTTAACCTTTGTCAAACAGCCGGCTGGCAACCAATGTACAAACAGGCTATTACATCTGGTACCGGACCACGAGACCATGACGAAGATGTGAATTTCGAAAAGCAGCCAGACTAATCTAACTTGCATACGTATCCAAAATTTTGGATATGCAAATACCAGGGTGAGAGAGCGGTCAACCTCTACTGCTCGACACACCCTTGGGACGAGGTTGAGGCAAACCCTACCAGTATGTATTCCTAGACGCGCAAAGTTTCTAATCCTACTGCAACATTCTACAATGAAAAAAAAAGGCTATTTTATTTAATCTTTGGATAAGAGAGAGCTATAACTATTAACAATTCCCATCAAGCGAAAATGTAAACACCCACGTACCTCCTTAGAACGAGCGGTTTCACACGAGTGTTTGCAACACACAAAGACACCCTGGTCAGGATCACACACTTTGATACACAACACCTAAAGGTAGTGGTAACCGGAATGACACGCTGTGCAAATACTAACAGCATTAACAACCGTTAAAAAGATAGTCAGACACAAGGGATGTGGCGTTATACATGCAATACGAAACGGAGTCCTTGCAAAGGTGCACACATTTTTAGAAAGCAATTTAGCTGGTAACCCGTAAGGCCCGCTGAGTAAATGGCAAGACTTCACAGTAATGGACGTCCCTCCAGAAAATGGGCCAGCTGGTTATGGCTTGGAAAAGGAAACTGGAACGACAGCACGTGCTTGAGGAAATCGAGATGCTAGATATCCAGTGATAACCCCCTTGAAACCAAAGAATCCGTCCCGGCAATCAATTTGTGGCACTCATAGAATTCGTTAGTTTCGACTGGCTCACTTCTTTATGTCGCAATTGTATTGTGGCTATCAGATTAAGAAGGTGCCATAAAACGTGTGAGGTATAAATTTTCAGGGTGGGGTATTCTTAAAGAGTTGTGCCACGCTAGAGGTCACTCTTTAAAGAAAAGTTTTACATCCCTAAATACACCTATATCTACCGAGAAAACACTGTGACAGAGTTATAGAATGAATGGTTATTCGTTTACAACGCAGTTTCCAAGCCTCTTTTCCACCCCCGCCTTCAGGCAAAATCGGAACAACAGCAGTCGGTGCCTGAAAGCTGTCTCCAAAAATTCAAAAGAATAGTGACGTGCAGTACGTACTCCTCTGTCAAACGGCTGTTTGTTGTTAATCATTGAAGCATTGCTCAGTACAGACCATCCGGGGATTCAGTAAGTATAGCGACGTCATGTTTGTTTGCTTCCCTCATAAATTTAGGCGGCGGGCCAGTGAAAGGAGTAAAAACTCCCGGCAAATATTACTTCTTTTGTTAATGTAATGTTAACAAAAATGCAACAGATTATAGAAAACAGAAAACTAAAAAAGAACGTAAACTTCAATCACCATGGCACATCCTCTTTAACAAAGTTGCAAGGTATCTGTCCACCGTCTTCAGAGAGACAAAATCTAAAGCATGCAAACAACACTTGATAAATGATGTATTGGTATGCAATGAGTTGAAATGAACAGGGGTACGCTTGCACTATGGTTCCTCAAATGGCAGTTTATGTTTCACCCATAGAGCTATATATATTGACTAGAGCGCTAACACCCCGTTATACACGCACTAAGGTTTTGAAGCCGTGTGGGCGCATCCATGTTTATGACAAACCAATACAAAAGCTTGAAATTTTGTACGGCAATTGTACGGCTATTTGCATGATAAAGCGTTTGTTCTTTTCTATGCGTCATCGAACCAAATATGCAGCAAATGAGAACGCACAATCTGCTAATGAGCGTACAAACTGCGAGCGTCATGTGCGTCATGTTTAACATGTGCGTTTGCGCGTATACGGTTTTTTTTTTTTTGAGTTCGTCATTCTTGCCGGCATATTGTGTATCCTTGAAGCAAATTTCGATTTTTTTCCCCTTGACATCTTGAAGCATTGAATCCTCCCAAACAAGGCTTTAGTTCGACTCAGCATTTTTCCTAAGACGTAAGTAACAACATCAGAGAATCACCTACTACATATTTTTTTAAGACATCACTAAAATCACCTGTTTATAAGAGCAATGATCGTTAGATTAAAATATGGCGCGTACGTAAGCGCGCACGCC
The DNA here is from genome assembly GCA_032158295.1 of Pycnopodia helianthoides. Classification (NCBI taxonomy): domain Eukaryota; kingdom Metazoa; phylum Echinodermata; class Asteroidea; order Forcipulatida; family Asteriidae; genus Pycnopodia; species Pycnopodia helianthoides. The sequence goes on from CM063255.1 coordinate 8,317,773, forward strand.
GAATGCAAAATTTTCGCGGCCATGTGTGCTCTCTTAAAATTAAAATCGTTCCGTAGTCACGCAACACATCAAACATGTCTGCGCCCAGGGTGGCTTCTAGACTCAGAGCAAGTTAGCGCTCTAGTCAATATATATAGCTCTATGGTTTCACCCAACAGGCAAATGGTTTGCTTGGACGGCAACCGGGCCCGTGTTTAGTTCAACTGCGTAACGATTTCCAACATGTCCTACTAGTCAACGACTTTTTTCCCCACTAATTCACAGCTTCTAGTTCTATAGCTTGGCAATCTGTCAATACATGCAAACTTAGTTGGTTGTATTTCTAAAGCAACATACCATGGACGTAACGAATGTTGTTGTTTTTTTTTCCTTTTCCATACCCGTTATGTGGCAGAGAGAGTCTTCCTCAAACGTTGATATGAATAACGGTGAACACTTTATATAGCTCCGGTAATATCCGCCACAGATGGGCGCTCGCTGGTAGTCAGTCACTCAGTGTTTTTACGACAGGCATGCAGAAAAATGAACATTACGAGACCCTCCATGCTTGCTCAGATCGAAAACTTCCAAGACCAGAAACCAAGAGACCAACCTTGTCAAACTATGAACAAACCAACTGTTTACCAACAAACACAGAGGCAAGATCAATGAGAATATAAAGAAAGCATGGTAGTACATTATCAGTCGGCTCAACCACTGAAGTTCAGTCTGAACTCTCTCTAATTGTTCAAGTTGAATTGTGCTCCATTGATCGACAATGGCTTAAAATGACGACAGAGAACAATGGTGGGTGTCACACGCCCGACACCCGGTTCACAACGCCCGTACCAAGTACACAATCAGTCCGCTGCCCCTTCTATGAGCCCATCCAAATACCTAACCTCGTTGACCCTCAATCAACAAAAACCACTACTGCCAGATCCGTGAGTCTACTACTCACAACGAGACAAGGTGTCTGGCCCCCGGACCGGAATCAAGCTTTTCCCTAGTGACCATTTCATTATAAAAGCCCCTCTCGATTCGGATGTTTCAAATGTTATCAACGCAGCAAATAGCACGGCACGTTTTACTACGGTGTATTTGTTCCCAACAAACACGAAAAAGGGGGAACGTGTAGCCGTCGAGATTCAAATCTCCAAGGCCCGATAAACGTGGACATTGAAAAAAGCGTCCGGGACGTTTTCCCGGCGTTATCTCTTCGTTGCGTTTTCTCGGGCTCCTGAGCGCTACAGAGTACAAAAGGCTTCGAATATTCCACCGCTATGATAAAACATGGCGGCCATGCCCATGATCTTGGCCTTTGTGCCTTCAAAATAATCACAGGGAAGGCAAACCTTGCACTACAACGGCAGCTTTCTAATGAAGTCACACATACTGCAACTTGAACAGTAGTCCCTTTTTTCCTCGATATAAGCGCATGTTTGTCATAGCTACCACATCAACGAGTCTTTCTAGTCCACAATTTTTTTTATAACCGTTAAAAAAAAATGTCCATTATGTCAAGCAAGTGCACAATGCAGTTGATTGTGTCGTCAATTTGTTCCAGTTGACCTTCCACCCTGTCGTACACTCTGTCGTAAACTTGTGATGTAATTTGTTCCATCATTCTGCACTGATTAAAAAGCTCACACATCAGGGACGATTGGTATTGAGTAAAGGTGCGTTTTGGAAAATTTCAATTAATATTCCAGGTGGTGTGGTATCACACCACCTTGAAAAAACACAAGGATAATCAGGAGTTCGGCCACCTGGAATCGACACGTATAAAAGCAGATAGGTGTGACTTTGATCAGACCGACAAATCCTGGCAGTATTACTGGTAAATCCCGTGTGATAAAGTCTAGAGCACACGCAATTTGCAACATCGAGCTATTAAGCACACCAAGTAATTATGTATACAACCAAAACGCCGTGTGATCAATGTGTGAGAGTATTTCACTAGGGACCTTGGAACATTGGGAATTTGTAAAATTTTACAACCGTGCTCAAATAAAGCAAAGGACCCCTGCTAAATTGCTCTCGTGTAAAAAGGGCTACTAGTATCAACGCACCGGACTACGGACTCGAGAGACCAAAACATATTTGGGAAACCAGTTTCTCAAAAACTATCATTTTAGGCCCGAAATTTTCATGTGAAGTTTTCTACCATGACTACCTTTGTACCGTTTAAGTTGTGTGCAAATATGGGATATTTTATATTTTCAATCTTACCAATGCTATGCACACCTTAAAAAAAGAATTGACATAAAGAGAAATTTTCAATATTCATAGCCGTGTACCATATCTTTATAACTGACCGGAGCAAGGTGTAGGGGGGGGGGGCTTGACTCGCCGAACTTCACTTGTAATGTATAGACACCGCCACAAAGGCGGCTTCTTACAAAATAGCATACAATAATCGGATTCTGCGTCAGTTTGATCCATTTCTGGGTGATTTTGACACAGTTTCCATGTCATTTTGACCCAGAAATGGGTCAGGACTCACGAGACCCGGATCCGGATCAGTTCTGATCCGGATTTTTTTTTTTTTTTTTTTTTTTTTTTTTAGTGCATTGTATTGTTATGCGCTCTAAGATGTACCGGTAGTTAATCAAAGGGCAAAAGCATCGTTCCGTATCCTTGTGATTATAACCGAGACTTAAAAGCACATTTGGTACATGGAAAACACATAGCCGGCAGAGATCGAGTATGATGTATATACCGTCTGCACATCAGGTAATCAGAGGCGAGTTGGCAAAAAAAAAGAAACACGACGAATTAGTTATACAATCCAAATAAAACTGGAATCGGTGGCCGGCTCTCCTTACATGCAGGCTGGAACATTCGACACTGTGAGTCAAGTGTCTCCACACCGGCATTACAGTTTAGACCAAAGGGACACATTATAAACGCAGGTGTTATAAGTAGTTCTATTTTTGTTCCCTCGTGGGAGAAAAAAAACAAAAACACTATGATATCCACAACCCTCAATGTAAAAAACGTTGCATTAGTTCTACGGTTTATAAACCTGGCAAACTATTACCTTATCATTTACGGGTACAGTTTAAAAGATCATCACTTAATACGCCCTCTCCGTGGAAAGCTCGATGATGAATTGCTCTATTTACGGTTGTTTTCGGTAAACGTAAAATAAAGTCCTCATAAGAGAGCGATACGTTTCAACAGCGTAATCTGATCAGTTCATTTAGGGAAGGGGGGGGGGGCAAGCGGGCCACGTACTCCCCGACCCCCGCAGACGTCACTCTTTACATGAGAACAAAGTGGAAAAGATGGTTTCATCCATTACAGATAACTGCATATAACTTGGTTAAAATGTGAAAAAAGACACTTGCGTCTAGACTTCTGCGTTAAATGAGGGCGCTGCTGTGTGACGTCACAAGAGATAACCGCTGTCATAAACACCACTAAAAAAAGAAGTCAATTGCTTATGTAGTTTGAAGTGTTAACACAAAATCATCAATAACGCGTTCATACAGTTAACTCAACAAATATTATGGACATAATGGACGTTATGAGTGTCAAACCGTCAAGGAAGTAGGTGAAGTGGTGATAAAGGTAGCACATTTTGACATAATGATGAAAAAGTGATGTGCACAAAGGCATGGCAGCTATGATTAAACATGGCCAATGTACCATTACAAGCTCTTCTCTGCTAACTCGAGAAACGGAAAAAGGTAAAGTACGCTGAAAGGTATCACATGATCCGAAACATTATGGATGACTTTCCAGTTACCAAAGATGCGGGGCTCCTTTGTTGCCCTGGGTCGCTGAATGTAGGCCCCTAATCAGAAAAAGAGTAGTTAGGAACATAGCCCCACCCCCCCCCCCCCCCACTCCCTCCAGCCCTGGTGGTGTTTTGTTTCAATATATAAATTGTTCTGGGGGGGAATCCGTCAACCAAAGTTTATTACTTTATGCACGAGGTCTGGTGTGTATAGTGTCCACTGCGCACATACCAAAGGCGTGGTTGCGTCAAAAATGGAAATTCAAAAAATAGTGGGTAGCAAGGCAGTGGCGCATACATACATTTTCATTGGTGGAACAGGGGGGGGAGTAGGGGCAAAGACACACTTCTGGGGCTACTTAATGAATCGAGCCATTAATTTGTGCATTTTTCCAATCTCAAATAGCAGGGGTAAGAGGGGCAGGGGCGACGGCAACCCTCCCCCATCCCTTTTGGTTGCGCCCCTGTATCGAGGCTTCCTCTTGGTGTAGAGATCTCCAGAGTGGGTGCTACATTTTATAGGATCTCTACAGGCTCCCCAGATCGCCAGAATGTTGCAAACTTTAAGGAAGGTTTTGCATAATATAAATAGGCTTTAATTTACATTCTCCTGAAGACGAACAGAGGATACATCTGTTCGAAACGTCTAGACAACAACAACGGCTGATCTCAGAGCAAGCACTCCTCCTCAAATTGATCACTTTACACATGGTTGTACCAGCAATTAATGTTACTTCCTTTTATCCACACAATGCAAAGCTTCAGATATCACTTTATCTCCAAACATCACTTAGGCCGCAAAGGTAGATTACATCATCTGGAGAAATGAATGTGCTTTCAAGTTAATATATAAAATTACATACTTGACTGAAAGTACATATTATTTCCCAAGTATCCAGTGACATCGTTTCGCCAGGTGTTGTTTCAGTTTAAATAAAAATGCAAGTGTGTATCATTTTCAAGAGATGGTCGGCCGACGATCGTTTGAGCGTGTGAGTTTGTACACGACAAGATCGGTCTGACAGTTTAAAATCGTCACCATTTGCTCTCGTTTTTCTCGGCAGTCAAGGATTGACAAAAATGTAAGCAGGTCGGTGGAACAATGTTTCGTTATAAAATCCTAACCCACAAATCAAAATTTTCTCGAAAATAAAATACAGCAGTTACAATTTATGTACTTTCCCTTTTAATCCTTTAATGTTCAGTTCACGTCTTTCAATATAGTTTAAGTTGCATGTCACATTTTAAACTACAGGCCTACCATAATGATCTCGAATAATCTCACGTTAAATGTTACGTCATAACCATATTTATAGCATGAACTTTTGCAAGTTGATATCCACACATATTACTAGACCAACAATGTGTTACCATACACGCCACACCAAAGAAAGCTGGCTCCCTACACAATGCCTTGTCGAGGAAACACTGAACCCCTGTACCACCGTCACAACACACAAGGACATTGACTCCCCAAAATGGCGTAGCCAAGATTATTGTTAGCAATTACGTCCGGTAAAATGGGTCATTGGAATGGAAACACCAACGACTGATCTACAATTGATACACCATCTTTTAGCAAAGACACGTCTTGTGTGTTTTTTTTTTGGGGGGGGTGGAAGAGAACCAAGATAGGGTTCAATGTATCGCGAATATTTTCGATTAAATTATAGATACGCTTTCAGTTTTAAAATAACCAAACGTGTATCAGCTCTTTTAAGAATTGCATAAAAGGGCATTGAGGATTCATTCAGTTTCACTTGCTGCGAGAAGATCACAGGTGAAGATCTCCTTTCAAGGTTTCTTCTAATCTGCCAGAAGAAAACTGTTTCTTTTTCCCAAAAAAGATATTCGAAGCCCGTGTAAAGCAGCCAGCAACGGTCATGTTTCTGAGTTTTGTTTTAAGTTATGTTTTTTTTTTCGTTTTTGTGTTTTTCTTCTTCTTGTCATATTGAGGATATAAAGTGATACCATAATACTAGTCTTGATGACTATTCAATCTTAGGTTCAGATCGTCTTTCGATCGTAGTCGGCGGTTCCCTAATCTCTTTTTTGTAAAAAGATACGCAAACCTTGACATGCGGAACCACTTTCTATGTTTGTTTGTTTGTCTGTTTTTTAAAGGTTTTTTTTTAGATATGTATAAAATCCATCCAGTGGGCGTTAATGTATATGATGACGTATTCCCTATCTGGACCTTTCTATTGCAACGTCACAGCCCATGTTTTTGCCAGCCAACCAAACTTTGAAAACTATGGGAAGGCATAAATGCAAAGCAAAAACGGGTAGCCACAGTTTGTAACAATGTCACACAAATAATCAAAAATAGTGATGAATTTGTTGGAAACAAAGCAACCGAACATTAAGATGTATATTTTTGTTTTTGGAAGTTTGCCGGAAATGTTGAATTTGGTCACAACATCTGTACCCGCGTTTGAATGTTTTGCCCTCCATGCCAACCAGCGCGGTTTGTTGATCAACAAAAGAAAGGTCTGTACCAGCAACAAGTGTTATCAAACACCCTGCAAAGCTAATTATTCACGTCATATCTCATGGAGACAAAAAGACATTGGCTAATTCCAATGGTAAGCATCATTCGCTTAGCTCAGATACATTTTGCTCAGTAGAATCATATGGGAAACCAGCCAAAACGACACGAACTTCACAGTTTTGCAGCTGGTACCCCGCATTTCTTTCTTTTTTCGCGAAGCAAATAAACCTATTCGGTACTCAGTAAAAAAATCCTGCTGAGCATTTTGGGGGAAATTGGTGAAGGTATCCAAAAAGCTCAGACTGCAAAATTTGTGGTGTTAAAAAGAGTAACAAAAACTTACTTGGTAAGAAGTACAGCAGCTTTGTGTATTATAATGAATTTTGAGAAACTTTTATCTTTGAAGTACTACAGTTATGGAAAATATATCACTTTTTATTCCCCAAAATTTGAATCTGAGAAGCGCTTCTGTCAGAAACGCTTCTCAGACTGTGTATTCCTATCGGGAATATTCTTCCTGCGTGGAAATATTCGCTCCGGTTTTTCGGTGATATCTCAAAAACTTTTCACAGGTTAGTTTTATTGTATGTACCTACATATATATAGGATTAACACAATCAATAGGCTCCAATTACCAAACGTGTACTGTGCCTTTAAGTGTAAACAAAAACTGCAAGGTTACAGTGTAATAAAGATTTTCCGCTTCGCCTGTTGCAGAAATATGCAAAACGTATTTACTGGCAAACGTCACGTTTATATTTGCAAACGTAACGTAACTATTGGCTGAGTAGAGTATCTACTTCTAAACAAGATTTCGAATACTGACACAACTACTTTTAAAATTCTCACAGCTTTGAATGGTAAAGCTGGTTTCCGTAAGAAGCTGCTATCTTAACTTGTTTAAATTTGAAACACCTTGTTCAGAAAGATCTGGATAGGTAGTACAGTAAAAAAAAAAAAAAAAAAAAAAAAAAAAAAAATTAAAAAAAATTGCCCCATCACTTAGCTTCAATTCACATTGGAACAGGACTAAATAAAGTTTATACACCTATCTACGGTTGAAGCAAACACACTACGTAATCTTTTGTACACATTTATGAGGTGTTGCAGGTAATACTGAAGGGAGGCAGGCAGCCGTTTCCAGGTATCCCGTTTGATTTTTGAACCCTGGATTCCTAAGCTAGAACCGAACACCCCCCCCCCCCCTCTCATCGTCATCACGGCAACAAGCCGGACATGCCCCCACTGGCAACAAGCCCAACCAATCACATTGTCTAATAGGGGTCGGGGGCCACATTGCCCCCAAGAACAAAAACAAAACATTCGTTCGGAATTGGGCCGGAAAGACCGCTGCAGATATATTACACTGAAGAAATATACCTCCAAAACGGAAGGCGTCCCGGGAGCGGAATAAGAGACAAGGTTGACCCCATTATTAAAAAGAGAGAAGGAAAAAAAAAAGTGGGGGTGAAAAGACTAGAATTCTTTTAAAGCTTCTCTTGGCGAATTTTGATTTGGGATGTTCTTTCATCTCTTGAAATGAACTGTGTTTAGAGATTTTAAGCTGACAAGGCTGTTGCCGTTGCTGCTGTTACTGCTTTGTTGCTCCTTGTCGTTTAGTGTATACTGTTTCGTAGCTGTTGCTTAAAGTTGTGACTGATGCTACTGCATATACATCTGTATTTTTTTTTTCTGTTGTTGCTTGTTCATGTTTTTGTGGAGGATATCTTTCCCACAAGATCCTTTGAATGGAATAGGTAGACTGCCTATACGTCTGCATCTTATCTATTTATTCATCGGTTTGTTTCGCTTGTTTGCAGTAATTATTCGCACTTCTTAAAGGTATTGTACACTTTTGGTAACAGCTGAAAATCAGTGTCCACATTTTGTGTGATTAAACATATGCATGAACAAACAAACCTGTGAAAGTTTGAGCTCAATTGGTCATCGAGGTCACGAGAAAATAGTGAAAAGAGATCTTATGTGTTTTCTGGGTTTTTTTTCTTCAAATTATCGCGCGCGATAATTACTGTTGTTTTACTCGTTTCTCAGAGACGATAGCATTTTAGGCAGAAATATTTTAAAGAACCCTTTCTACCATTACTTACTTTAAATCATGTAAGTTATGTGTGAATCTGTGAACATTGTGTTTTTCGATCTTACCAATAGTGTACAGGGCCTTTAATCCGAATAGCGTTCAAGAAAGTGTGTACTATGCCTTACACAGCCTCACTTTGAGCAATAAACAGAATACTTGTTTGGCACTATAACGTGACAGGATATTGCCCCTTTGCTATATCCAGATCAACAACGAGCACGCATATGCGTAATCACTTGTTATTGACCTCATATACGATGTAATTTAATACCAGAATGGTCATTTCGTAAAAAAAAAAAAAAAAACACCTTGGCCTCGGGCTAGTTGACAGTGACCGATAAAACCTCAAACCAGATGACAGGTCTCCAAATAAATGACAATTTCATTACCTTAATGAAGTTGGCCTGAACGAACAAACATTAAGAATGCACTAATACGACGGGGGGAACCGACTGTACGAGGCTTCTGCATTATCCATTCCAATCAGCATTGTGTGGTTTATTTATTACGGGAAGAGTCAGAGGAGGCTATCTGGTAGTTGGATCAAACTGAATTAAGACCCCCCCCCCCCTTCTCTACCCCCACTGCACGAGTGGCTATATCCTTCACCCTAACAACCTTCCCGGACAATTATTCTTGCTTGATGGATGATGCAAGAATCTGGTGAGAAGAGCGGCTCAATCCACGCCAAAAACTTCTCATACTACGCAGTTTAAGTTTTATTGAAAGGGTATGCACAACATAGGTAAGGCTTAAGGTGACACACAGGCCCTTTTCGAATTCACGGCTTCGGCTCCAGAATCGGCTCAGGCTAGCTAGGCTCCCTCAATTATTTTAACTTACGCATGCTTTGCGGTCAAGGCTTCAGACAAGAAAACTGGACCCTCCGGTCTTTCCTCCCTCCTGAAAAAAAATCAAACACTTTCGATCTCTGGCAGTGCTCCGTGTAGGCCAAGAGCATTAGCTCTAACCAGGATGTAGCTCATAACAAGCTGACTTTTTCAGAATAGGTCAAGGAATGTGTCTAGAATGACATACTAAAAGTCCCCGAAAATCCCCCTGTAGACACATTTCTTGACCTATCCTGAAAAATCAGCTTTTTATGAGCTATATCCAGGTTTTGGCATATTATGGTCTAATGCTCCTGGACTAGTGATCAAATTACGGGTTGATGTGGCTGGCTGCCAAAGGCGCCCTCGCACGCCTGCTTCTCGACCACGTTGTATAGCCGCGTTCTTCGCGACTCAGCTTCTCAGCTGCTAGTAAAGGATGATTAGCCTCCAAAATTATTCTTATTATTAAAAAAAACAGTTTCCAGATCAGCCAGACCCCAGAAATGGGTCAGACCCACTGGGACCTCAATCCAAGTCAACTGTGACTTGGTAGTTCTTAGAGTGTAGTTGTTTGAATAAAATAATAATATAATGTGCACACCTTTAAAGGTATTATACGGGATTGGTAGAGCTGACAAAACAGTTGCAAACAAAGTTCATGTTTTGTGTGATTAACCATATACATGAAATAACAAACTGTGAAAATTTGAGCTCAATTAGTCATCGAGGTCACGAGAAAAAAGTGAAAAGAGACCTTATGTGTTTTCTGTTTTTCAAGCATCGAGTTTGTTATCGCGCGCGATAAAAACTACTGTTTTATTCATTTCTCAGAAAAGATAGCATTTTAGGCAGAAATATTTTAAGGAACCCTTTCTACCATTACTTACTTTAAATCATTTAAGTTATGTGTGAATCTGTGAACATTTGTGTTTCTCGATCTTACCAATAGTGTACAGGGCCTTTAACGTATTCCGTTATTTATTTTAAAATAGTTCAGAATCTTTCAAAACCCTCCCGGGAACTGCAAACCTTTAGTTCAGAACAATCCATATCCTCCCTTGAACTGAAATTCCACCTCAAACGAACTGAAACGTGGCCGATACATGCGTTATTTCTCAGCTCAGAAACAAAGTTATTTAATGCAAGGGGGATTTATAATCCGGTTCCCTCAAATAAGGTCAAACTTACAGGTCACATGAGTTCATCTGTGTTTAAAACTTGGTCTTTTAAATAAAATTTACAAAGTGCATTCCCATCGGGCAGAATTTCCCCTCATAACCCATTTTGATGTGTAAGTGTATTTGACGTAAATGACAACTGACTGCATTACCTAGAGTGCACCTGACCATTGCAAAGAGCGGTTTGCTATACAACGCTAAGGAGCACTGCATTGTAACACCTTTGGGTATTTAATATTCGCGTAGTGTGGATTTAGTATCAATCTCCTAGATCACAGGGTTGATATTATATGACAATATAAAACACCTGGAAATTGGATTACAGTCTTCTCTTGGTCTGGTGGTGAAGCCCACTGAGTTTACAGAATGTTGCATTTTTACAGACTCTCTACATCATTCCAAAGCACATAATCTGGTTAAACAAAAGCAGGTAAGTGATGATACAATCATGGAATTTGGCACATAGATAAAAAGCTATGACGGGCATTGCCTGTTTTTCAAAAAACAAATCTGCATTCGCCCTAATAGCCAATTATCTTTCTAACAAATAATGTACTCCGACTGTGTGCCAAATTCCATTTTTGTTTCTTCAAATTCACATTTCCCAAAAACTTTTCCCATATCTGCCCAAGTTCAAGTCCTATTTGCCCCATTTCAAGTCCTTTCTGCCCCAGTACAAGTCCAATCTGTCCCACTACAAGTCCAATCTGTCCCACTACAAGTCCAAATCTGCCCCAGTACAAGTCCTATCTGCCCAACTACAAGTCCCATCGGCCCAAATACAAGTCCTATCTGCCCAAGTACAAGTCGAATCTGCCCCAGTACAAGTCCTATCTGCCCCAGTACATCTACCCCAGTACAAGTCCTACCTGCCCCAGTACAAGTCCTATCTACCAACTACAAGTCCTATCTGCCCCAGTACAAGTCCTATATGTCTAACTACAAGTCCTATATGCCCAAACTACAAGTCCTATCTGCCCCACTAACAAGTCCTTCAAAAATCTCATAGTGCATGGACATTATTGACAATTCTGACAAGTCATAGCAAACTTAAAGCTCCATATAGTCCAAAATGCTTTCATCTTTAAAACCTCAGTTTGAATAAGCTTACTTAGGTTAACTTATACTTCAAGCCATGGAAACGGTTGAAACCTCATGTTAAAGATCTCCAAGAAACTATTATTATACAGAAGACCTTCAAGAAACCACATACAGCAAATTGGAATGACAAGAAAACACATACAGAAGACCTCAAAGAAACCACATACAGAAGACCTCCAAGAAATCATATACAGAAGACCTCAAAGAAACCATATACAGACAACCTCCAAGAAACCATATACAGAAGACCTCCAAGAAACCATATACAGAAGACCTCAAAGAAACCACATACAGAAGACCTCTAAGAAATAATACAGAAGACCTCCAAACCATATACAGAAGACCTCCAATAAACCACATACAGAAGACCTCCAATAAACCACATGCAGAAGACCTCCAAGAAACCACATACAGAAGACCTCCAAGAAATCATATACAGAAGACCTCAAAGAAACCATATACATACAACCTACAAGAAACCATAAACAGAAGACCTCAAGAAACCACATACAGAACACCTCCAAGCAATCATACACAGAAAACCACCAAGAAACCATATACAGAAGACCTCCAAGAAATCATATACAGAAGACCTCCAAGAAACCATATACAGAAGACCTCCAAGAAACCACATACAGAAGACCTCCAAGAAACCATATGCAGAAGACCTCCAAGAAACCACATACAGAAGACCTCCAAGATACCATTAACAGAAGACCTCACAAAACCACAGGCAGAAGACCTCCAAGAAACAATACAAACGACCTCGTAAAAACCATATACAGAAGACCTTCGAGATACCATTTACAGACGACCTCCCCAAAAAAACATACAGAAGACCTCCAAGAAACCATTTACAGAAGACCTCCAAGAAACCATAAACAAAAGACCTCAAAGAAACTACATACAGTAGACCTTCAAGAAACCACATACAGCAAATTTGAATGACAAGAAAACACATACAGAAGACCTCAAAGAAACCACATACAGACAACCTCCAAGAAACCACATACGGAAGACCTCTAAGAAATAATACAGAAGACCTCCAAGAAACCATTATAAGGAAGCCATCAAAGAAATCATAAACAAAAGACCTCAAGAAACCTCAAACAGAAGACCTCAAAGAAACTACATACAGAATACCTTCAAGAAACCACACACAGCAAATTGGAATGACTAGAAAACACATACAGAAGACCTCCAAGAAACCACATTTAGACAACCTCCAAGAAACCACATACAGAAGACCTCTAAGAAATAATACAGAAGACCTCCAAGAAACCACATACAGAAGACCTCCAAGAAATCATATACAGAAGACCTCTAAGAAATAATACAGAAGACCTCCAAACCATATACAGAAGACCTCCAAGAAACCACATACAGAAGACCTCCAAGAAACCACATGCAGAAGACCTCCAAGAAACCACATGCAGAAGACCTCCAAGAAACCACATACAGAAGACCTCCAAGAAATCATATACAGAAGACCTCAAAGAAACCATATACAGACAACCTCCAAGAAACCATAAACAGAAGACCTCCAAGAAACCACATACAGAAGACCTCCAAGAAACCACATTTAGACAACCTCCAAGAAACCACATACAGAAGACCTCTAAGAAATAATACAGAAGACCTCCAAGAAACCACATACATAAGACCTCCAAGAAATCATATACAGAAGACCTCCAAGAAACCATATACAGACAACCTCAAAGAAACCATATACAGAAGACCTTCAAGAAACCACATACAGAAGACCTGCAAGAAATCATATACAGAAGACCTCCAAGAAACCACAGAAGATCTCCAAGAAACCAGATACAGCAAATTGAAATGAAGTCTTTTTATTGTATATTATATTAGTTACTAAGTTGTACGTCTTTCAAAAAAAAATTCGTTCGGAAATAAAACAACGCAGATGGTCACTTTAATCTTCCGTACTCGGGGCACATTGTTTTCCTTTCCACTTCTGTGATGTGTGTCGGTCCGTACATGACGATTTCGCATGTTTGATTAAACTTGAAAATATTACGGTTGAAAGAATTTTATTAAGTGATACGTTATTCAAGACAACACTGATGGACTAACCATGATTTTACCATGCCATTATTTGTTCCAATAAAAAGTACGTGTGAGGCCGAGTTGCCGAGTGATCTTCATGTAGTGTACCAGACCCAAAGCTTTGGTGTTGTTAGAGTTTGGGTTCTGGTCCTGGTCATGGCACTTAAGTCCTTGAGCAAGACACTTATGGGTAGGCTCATACTTTGGTGATGACCCACCCCAAAATGGTGTAGCTTCTATCCGAAAGCTCCCCCCTTGGTATAAATATAAAGATGGTAAGCCTTCTGCGAAACGATTAAAAAGCAACGAATTTCCAAAACTCACACTAAGGCGAGTTTTGGAGTGGTGTTCGTTTGAAAATGCTGCGGCTGGTATCCGTGTCATCTCGCTAAACGTGGATGGGTGCGACGTTCTTGATGAAAATACGCTCACGGTTATTTGCAGATTTCTCAACAAGTAGACCCTTTATTCAACTGAAACTTTCACAGCTGACTTGCATGGTATTTTTTTTTTATTGACTATGCGGCCTCTAAATCTACAATACGTTGACAAAAACATTATATCTTTGATCCTTCCTTTAAGGTAGGGTCCCCAAGAAAGATACAATGAAAGTCACATTTTGAAAGTTTCAGTTGAACACAGTGTCTGCTTTATTGAGAAAGCAGCTAAACATTGACGGCATTTTAAACAAGAACGGCGAATTTCATCCACTTCTAGCGAGGTGACAGCGGGTACCAACCGCATCTCTGGCCGTGTTGAGGGCAGCAATAACGGACATCAACGAACATTTCCAAAGGTCACCTACAGGCGAGTCTTTGGAGAGTCTGCTATTGATTTCTAATCAACGGGGGCACTTCAGACGAATTAATTTCGCAGTATGCTACCATGTCTATAACAAGTAGGCTTTAAAATAAACACAAAAGTACATTTTAGTTTTTACATTAAGTGACATTGAATGACTGTGTAAGGAGCTTTCAATTTCGCAGAAAAGGAGAGTAACTTAACGTTTAACTTGGCCGTTTGTTTGCCGAAATGACCCCAAAAAGCTGTACCATTAAAACAATGAAATACCATTAAATATTTAATTTTGCGTGTCGAAAACTCAGCTTATATATGAAACCAGGCCTTGTTTAGATACGTGATCAATTTATACAGTGGGAATATAGATATCGCTGGTAATCCTACGCTTCTACTCCGTCCTTGGACAGCTTTTTCCCATCATTAAAATACACAGCTCCCTGGTGGTCCGTCGTCACCTGTGCCGCTAAAAAATGGGTCGATAAACAATTCAGATACAGGTATGGGCTGATACGTCGCAATAAAAGGAGTGAATTCAGCGATTTCACACCGAGCTATCTCAGAAAATAAAAATGTTTGACAAAAAAACAAAACTTTTACTTATTAATACGGAGAAGGAGGCTTGTCACCCACCGAGAAACACCCGTGAGCGACCGGCTGCCCGTCCGCGTGCCGACACGTTCCTATAACAGAATGTTCGATGTACTTCTGTTAAAGGAACATTACAGAATTGGTTTTTTGCTAACAAAACAGTTGCTGGCAGTGTACTGTAAGCACTTTATGTAATCCACCATATACATAAACTGACAAACCTGTAGAAGTTTGAGATCGATCGGCCATCTGGGTCACGAGAAAGTAGTGAAAAACCGATTACACATTTGCATGAAATCATATAGATTCAACAAAATGAATAAAACGCTTACTGAGCGATAAACTCCAATCGGAAAATGTGTTTATTCATTTCTCATCAAATATGGCATTTCAGACATAAATATTTCAAGGGATGTTTTCTACTATCATCATCATTACACCGTGTAAGTTTTATGTAAATCTGTGATCAAAAAGTATGTTCTACAAGTTTTTTTCTTACCAAATTCTGAAACGTTCCTTTAATCGCCAAAGGAATGTGCATCTCTCACTGTAGGGAGGAACTAACTCCGCTCGTTAGTTTATTTCAGGTCTTTGGTATTTAACAATAAATTATTATAGAAAAATGTCCTACTCTTCAGAGACATATAAAACAGATGGTACAAGTACATTCTGAATCGATTTATGATACTTTGCTACTATCAAATATTACAATTCTCATTACTCCGTACTTTTCTCACGTGGATACAGTGTATAGGGCCTACATCAGGTCAATGGAAATTTAGTTCGCTGAAAGGGAAAGTACATCATTGAGTTTCATGACGTCATGAGAAACACATTTGGCTACAGGGCCGTCGCAGTATAACATAAGCAGTATAACAAGCAATGCCAGCAATTTTGAAAACTGTGATGGCCCCTATCGCCTCGCCAAATAACTTTCTCGTGAGTAACTCCGACTATGTGCCAATTCCATGCTTGGATCATCAAAGGCACAATTTCCCCAAATATTTCCCCTATCTGCCCCAAAAGTCAGGCTTTTTATACACCCTCTGTTAACACGTCAAGATGTTTGGGTGCAGTTCATTTTATCTGATGGACGTGGGGAAATATCTTCAAGCATGCTTAAAAGGAGAGCAGGTTATAAGTGATGGTATCCCAATCCATTCAGATTTACAGAGGCCGTTCCCTCCTTAAGCACACAACAGCCAAATTGCTGGCCTATTTTTGTTAAGGTTGAAAATGTCTCGCTCGGTCCAGGAGCATCGAGAAGTAAAACCTACAAGATTCGACCCGTGAAAGCAAATTGCTAGTGACCGTATCAAGCACGTGAGTGATTGAGTCATCAATACACAGTAAACCATCTCGGTAATAATGTCGTCATTCCTGATCCCCCCCCCCACACCACTCCCCCTCGGGTTGGAGGAGGTGGGACCCGATGAGCATGGATCCATTGAGGCCTTCACTGACTTCCTCCTACAGGACCGTCATCAAACTAATACAAGGCGCCCTGGAAATTGAAATTGACCGCGTTCATCGTGTCTAAAGGTCTAAAGCCGCAGTCCTTGCGAGGCTACAATCCGCCCCAGATCCGCTTCAGATCTGCTAGCCCCCGTCGCAACAGATCCCGTGTAAATTGCCTCCATGTGCTTGCCGAGCAGCTCATTCTAAAAAGCCGAGATAAGCTTCTGTTACTCACGGGGAAATCGGCGTCAGGAGAGAGGGGGGAAACCAGGTTAGTGCCTGAACCGTAGTACTCTTAAAATCAGCACGCTCGCCGAATGGAATTGCTCTCATGCTAGCAACATTAAACACTCGAGCACGATTACTGTCTCTATCACATCAATCATTTAGGTATATCGAAGACCCGATGTCCTAATACGGATAGTATTGAATCCGATTGATGTGTTAAAGTACAAGAGATGTTGACAATACACTGTGTGTTTGTTCGATCAAATCTATCAACTGCGACTGAAAAACCGGTCTCGGTGTGTGGTGAAACGCAACGTTTTTTGCAATGTCGTTGAAGGTGGGCCAAAACATTTGCTAATCACCCCGGAAGGGTACTGTTTATTTTTTTTTATCCGAACGCCTACTTGTTTTAAAGATGGTAATGGTTGCAAGCATCCTAACGAAATTATTTAGCCTGAAGTACACTCGTTGATTAGAAATCAATAAAAGTATGATATGTCGAAAATATTTAAAGGAACATTACAGAATTGGTAATTGTAAAATATACTCTTGATCACAGATTTAGTGCCTGTCACTTCCATAAGTGATCCTCAATTCTGGGTTGGACTTACCGGAAAAGGGTCAGGCTCCCTGGGACCCGGAATCCAGTTTGTTGTATTATTATTAACATTTAAAATACATTTCTTATTAAAGGAACTTTACAGAATTGATAAGAAACAAACTTGTAAAATATACTTTTTGATCACAGATTAACATAAATCTTACACGGTCTAATGACGATGATAGTAGAAAACATCCCTTGAAATATTTCTGTTTGAAACGCCATATTTGATGAGAAATGAATAAACTAATTTTCCGATTGGAGTTTATCGCTCAGTGAGCGTTTCATTCGTTTGTTGAACCTATATGATTTCATGCAAATGTGTAATCGGTTTTTCACTATTTTCTCGTGACCCAGATGGCCGATCGATCTCAAACTTCTACAGGTTTGTCAGTTTATGTATACGATGGATTACATAAAGTGCTTACACTGCCAGCAACTGTTTTGTTAGCAAAAACCAATTCTGTAATGTTCCTTTAAAATCTCCAAAGATTGCCTAAAGGCGATTTTCGGAAATTGAATGCTGCCCTCTATACGGCCAGAGATGCGGTTGGTCTCCGCTTTCTCCTCTACTAAACATTGACGGATTCGTCATTCTTGATGAAAATACAGTGACAGTTTTTGCTTTTTTTTCTCAACAAGTAGGCGTTGAGTCAAATGAAACTTTTTACAGTTGATTTTTATTGTATTTTTCTTAATAATTTTGCCTAAATCAGCATTACGGTGACAATGATAATAATGATGACGTTGACAAAACCAAACGATGACGAATTCATTTTCATTTTTGCCACAACGGCTTTAATTTGATTTGTACGGGATTGTTAATTCCCAGGTTTTGCTTATAAATCAGCATGACGTTGACACAAAAACCACACTTTAAAGTTGATGTACAATGAGACCCTCAATTGAGACTTTCCTCGTTTAGTTTGTTTGTATTAATTACATATTTTGTCGCCTTCTTCTCCTATATCTACATTTGTTTTCTTTCACTTTCACTTGTAACGAAGTCGACTTTAAAAAAAGACATTTGCATTTCACTTCGTGTATTACTTAATCTCATTTTGTTGTCTTTCTTTTTTACTTTTACATGAACACTTCAAGAAAATAATACAACGTAACTTCATGACGTAACCCCTCCCCACCCCACCCCACCATCCAACTTTAAAAAAAAAAAAAAACAAGAGTGATACGAAAACAGGGGATAAATGGGTAGAACACACCGGTTCAACCCCGGACAATCAAGATATAAATATTCCATCCGGTAATTTAAGCAGAGTTAAACAAATAACAAAAAAGAAAAGCAATTACACTCGGACACCGATTTAATCCAATGCTAACCCGGCAGTAGTGTTTATCTTCCCCACAAATTACACTAAATAAGACGAGCTTCTGACAGTTGTCAAGAATTGGATACGATTTTCTTTCAGATTTCCATATAAATTTGACAGAGCGGTGTTTTATTATTAACCATAATTGAAGGGGGGAAATGAGCACAAATTACACAACCAAAAAGAGCAGATGAAAATGCCCAAGCCTCATTCGCCAGTCCGCGGGGACATATTCAAAATGTTATTCGAACGTGGATGCATTTCAGGAACAACACCTCAGTAGAACGACAGGGATGACAGCGTGTTACATCCCCATTGATTTCCTAAGTGGGCGTTGAGTTACAACTCTCAGCGGCCTATAGTTCGAATTCATCATATACAGTAATAACACGGATGAGTTATTCATACTCGGTATGCTGTGATATTCAATTTCCTCTATTTAACTTCGTTGTATTAAACATTGCAAAGGGGGTACGATCAGACAATTTACTGCCATCCGCTGTTATGTTTGGAAGCTGGCAGAGCAAAATATATTGAACTGTGCCCACATGTGAATTTATCGTACAGCATACTTTATCCGCAAATTGAAGATGTAAATATATATCTATATACGGAGCCCCTAAAGCGACATGTAATGAAAACAAAATTAGTGAACACATACAAAATTTAAGTTCTTCGATTCGTGTGCTCGAAATTATTTCGTGCTCACAAAATCATTTCGTGCGCTCGAAGTAAGTTATTTCGTGCGCTGGAAATAATATAATTTCGAGATAATTTATTTCGTGCGCTCGAAAAAAAATTAAAACTATTTCGTGAGCTCGAAATAACTTCGCTGACTCTAACTTAAGTTATTTCGTGTTAGTGCACTCGAAAATAATTTCTTGCGCTCGAAATGATTTTGGGCGCGCAAAAGGATTTCGAGCGACGAGAGATTTGATTCGATATCTCAACAGTTGGTAATTAACTGAATAACTACTGACTGGGAGCGATTTGCCATCTAAAAGCATTATCAATGGGGCGGTGAAGGTCCATCGATTCTAACAGTAACTTTGGTTTATTCACGACGGAGGGATCAGAACAAAATTATTCCCTCCTATAGTTTATTGAACTCGAGTTCGTTACTCCTTTGTTTTGTTTATTGTAATAAACCTTCTTTTCATGCCGCGGTTATTTTTAATACGCTTAGCGTATTAAAAAAAATGACCGCACTAAGACAATATCATACCATAGAGAAAGGACCACGGATTTTATATATAGGATCATACAGGGTTCTTATCTAGCCTTTTTATCTACAGGCGTCTGGAAGTGTTTATTATTTTAAAGGAACATTACAGAATTGGTTTTTGCTAACAAAACAGTTGCTGGCAGTGTAAGCACTTTATGTAATCCACCATATACATAAACTGACAAACCTGTAGAAGTTTGAGATCGATCGGCCATCTGGGTCACGAGAAAATAGTGAAAAACCGATTACACATTTGCATGAAATCATATAGATTCAACAAATGAATAAAACGCTCACTGAGCGATAAACTCCAATCGGAAAATTAGTTTATTCATTTCTCATCAAATATGGCGTTTCAAACAGAAATATTTCAAGGGATGTTTTCTACTATCATCGTCATTAGACCGTGTAAGTTTTATGTAAATCTGTGATCAAGAGTATATTTTACAATTACCAATTCTGTAATGTTCCTTTAAAAATATTTTCGACATATCATACTTTTATTGATTTCTAATCAACGAGTGTACTTCAGGCTAAATAATTTCGTTAGGATGCTTGCAACCATTACCATCTTTAAACAAGTAGGCGTTCGAGTAAAAAAAATCCATAAAACGTGACAACTATGGTTTAAGTGTAATTGCTCAATCACACAGATGCCATGACCTGGACCCGAACCCACACTAGACCCTCAAGTCCAGTCCGGTGCACTAAACCGCTTGCCCACGAAACTTAACACATTATTATGCCACTATTGATATTCTTTGATTTCCCTCTTCCAGCCTAGATTTGGAAAAATATTTTTGAATGGAGGATAAAAAGTGGTTCACAGTACCGTACCGTATCGTTAACAATGATCAACCTTGGTGGTCCGAAGACTTACGTATTATTACAAGTTACATTTCCATTGCCATACATATTTCTGAGCATGAGCACATTTTCCAAGCGTGGTGGATTTACCTAGTAAGTCTGCTGCCACCTGGCGTCCAAAAACGTTTATGTGACTCCATTAAATTCACTCTGGGACTTTTTCCACAAATAATGTGCTTATTAAAAACTGATATCAATGGAAATACGTTAATGTTTCTCAGTGCAATAAGTGCTAGTATTTGCATATCAATCGAAATATGGGAGTATTAAAACATTTCTGGATCATCACCGATCGTCACTTATATATAATATCTAATGGACTTTTGGGAACGCTTGGTGGCAGCAGATTTAACGGGTAAATCTATTGTTCTCTGAATTGTGCGAATGTGCGAACCCACACTCAGAATACTCATCGCTCAAAACTAGAGTTCGTGCTCCAGGCTGCTTGGCAACTACACACTACAAGCTACTACCTTAACTAAGTAGGGTCAAAGTATCACTTCGAATGCACAACATTATAAGAAATACTAACAAATACTAACTTTTCGCTCCACCTTTCTCATAAACACGAACAATTAAAGCAGACACCTCAAATCTCATAGCCCTGGATGGAACGCCTCTTGCTACATGATGTTAGTGTACAACATCGAACAGAAATCAGGCGCCACACATTTTAACGACAAACGGGTGCGTCTGGCATAACGATTCCAATAAGCTCTGCAACATGCCG
Source organism: Pycnopodia helianthoides (assembly GCA_032158295.1). NCBI lineage: Eukaryota > Metazoa > Echinodermata > Asteroidea > Forcipulatida > Asteriidae > Pycnopodia > Pycnopodia helianthoides. The sequence continues at coordinate 8,339,091 of CM063255.1, forward strand.
GCGGTGATTTTTCTTTAAAAATAGTATCCGAATAGAGTCATCAGAACCTTGAGCTTTAATGACGCATGCTTGAAGACCTTTAATGACAAACAGTTGCGCAACTCGTCTGTACAGAAAAGCTTTTTAAACTTCGCCCTTTTTTACCGAACAAGTGGAACCGTATAGTGTTATCGTTCGGGGACATCAGTGTCATAAAGGGAGTTACACAAATATTGGTTACCTTTTAGGCTTCAGCAAGGTCCATTGACAGCGGCTAACCTACAACCCGGTCATTACTACGCAGTGAAGACCTGGTCGTCACACTGTTATTGCCATAAAGAAATGACGAAAAACGGTTCAATTCATAATTTGCGATTTTTTTTTCCGCGTTATTTTCAGAATTGTTCTATTACTAATGTTCGAGGGCTGTTCAATTTATGTGTGGCACCTTCTCTGTTACATAGTAAGTAACTATTTATGAACTGTTGAAGAACCAGACTGTAAGCTTCGAAAATTAACAGAGCCATACATGGAAATGTATACTTTGGTTGGTATTCGACATTATGCTCTACATTATGTTGATTTCATGTCCGTAGCAGCTACCTTAACCCTCCTACTCTCAGTGACTCTTGGCAACATTTTCCAGTGAGTTGACCAACCATTTGAAACCATTCGACTGCCAAGGTTGTATACGGTGGCACAACTGTGCACAGAACTAACTGTGTACATGTACTGTGTACATGCATTCCCTCATGGTATCATTATTGCAGGCTGGCATAGTTTATCTATCATTCAAAACCACAGTGAATGGTATTGAATGGTCAGACAGCAAGAGGGTTAAATAACACTGTCCGTGCATTCACGCATAAGAATCGTCGCGTGAACGCCGCACCATCTCTCCTCGTCAAAATAAAACAGAATGCAAAAACAAGCACAAAGAAAACAGTTTATTTAATAGTTACCCGCACAACAACCAAAGTGCACACTTTTACACCAACATATGCTCGTTTAGGGACCATTTCATAGCTCAAAGAGCCGGTCTTCATATCACGTGTTAACACCCCCCCCCCCCCAAGTCACCAGTCTTTGACCAATCAAAGTGCATACATTCCCCAAGGTGTTTCTTTAATCAAATTCAAGCAGTGTGCATTTACATTTCATTAACCAAGGTGTTAAGAGAAACAACGGCTTTATTCACAAGAGCTCGCCTATAGAACCGGAATATCTTGAAGGAATAATGTTAAACTAAAAGGTTACTTTAACAATTGGATAAAACGCAGCAGAAGAGTGTGCAAATTGCAACCCACTCACCATATTTTAATTCCTATTTCTAAACAATAAATGCACAGTTCACACGAGCTGCTTTTACATGAATTCGTGAAGATGTAATTTGATCGTTATGTCTCAAGGTTGTTCAATGGTAACAGTGGAAAACTTCCCCTTGAAGTAATTTTGCCTGAATTTCTAAAGTTTTAGAAGCGAGTAGAAACAACTAAATTTGATCTCTCGAAATCATTACGAGGTTATTGTTTTGGGTTTTTTCCCGCTATTTCCTCGTGACTTCAATGACCGATGATAAGCCAAAATTTTCACAGGTTTGTTATTTCATGTATTATGTTGGGTGTCACATAAAGGTCGGATACTGGTCTTTTGACAATTACCAATTTTGCCGTGCTTTACAGACAATTATTACAGAATTGTACAGTAATTACCTTTTTAAAAAGGGGGGGGGGCAAACAATCAGCTTAATTGGGGGGGGGGGTTGGATCAGAACAGAGAATAGAAAATAACAAGATGAGTCAAGAGCCTTGAGGCCCTTATCGAAACCACGGCTATGACTTGGGCTCCGGCGTGGGCGCCGTCGTCCTCTCTGAAGCCCCACTACAACAAAAAACACGTTTTCCAAACTAGTACTGACGGAGCCCGAGCCAAAGCCCATAACCCAAGCCATGGGTTTCGAAAGGGGGCATTTTTTTATTTTTAATGTTGACTTCAAGTAAATAGGAAACTTCAGAGAAGGTCATGAACATTATAAAGAAAAAAGCCATCACATAGCCTCCCTTTGTCTGCGTTTACCTCCCTTGAAAAGGGGGGATATAATGTTGCCAGACGAGTTGACAAGCTCATGGGGGAAAGAGCAGAACAGATGAACATCATAATTTGAATCAAAAGAGGGAAGAGTCCTGTTTTCCCCATAGAATCTCACAGAATGTAAAATATAGGTTGACAATGAACATTACGAGGAAAAAATGTCGTCCAGGAGACTTCTCCCGTATGCATTTACCTCCTGTGACAAAGTTGAATTTAATATTCCAAGACGAGGAGGTGCCGAGCTCGATTTCAGGTGGATCGAGGCATCAGGAGCAGAATGTCAGATGAACAATAAATTGACTCCCCCCGAGTCTGGTTTATTAAATTTCAAGTAAATCACACAGAATGGACACCATGCGTGTCAGAAGTGCACATCGTGAAAACAATACGGTGCTACATCTTGTCTTCATTGGCGTTAACCTTTTCGGACATAGTAAAACGAAACAATTACATCGCCAAATGAATAGAAATAGTGGTTTGGGGGTGCTTTTTTTTGTATAATGCTATATTGTTTTGACGACGGTTTCTTTCGGTTAATGGGTCATGTGGTTTGTTCAAGCTGTTTTTGTATTAAAGGTTGATCGGTAAGAAAAACAACAATCTTTGTCTGAAAGTTGACTGATTATGAAGTTGTGTGAAATATTTCCCTCTGAAATGAAGTCATATCTGGGGAAAACTATATATGAAATCCTAAACAAAACGTAACAGCTAGCTTCGGTTGTTATACAGCCAAAATCAATGACAATGTGTTTACATGCTGGAAATTTAACCTGCTTTTCATTATTTTTCTCCTAACTCACACGATGGATTAAGACAAAATTTTCACAGGTTTGTTATTTCATGTTTATGGTTTGATCACACAAAACACGAACACTGTCAGCGACTAAATTGTCAGCTCTACCAATCCTGTATATATATACATATTTAAGTCTGAGGTTAAAAGCTTGATAGGCATTTGAAAACAGCAGAGATACAATTAATGTAATTTTCTGATTCTCAGCACTGTTTTCTGGATTCTGCGGACCTATTTTTATTTGCAAGCCCCGATTTTTCGCAGAAAGATTTTTTTTCTTCTTCTCTAAACAAATTTAGACAGGAGATGCTATTTCAAAGCGGAAAAATACAAAAAAAACGGAAATGCCATGGACAAGCACGAAATACATGTATTCTAAAAAAAAAAAAAAAAATTCGTGCAATATTTAATTTCATCTATTCTAGTTTTAAAGGCCAAGGACTCTCGGAAAAAAGAGAAACTAATCACTATACTAGCCAAGAACCCCACTGGCAGAAGACAAAGAAGGAAGTTTCCATAGTGTTAATGTGGTAGGAAAACTCCAGAGAACTATTCAAGGGAAAAAAAAAACACGCAATCAGGTAGGGACTGAAAACACAAGGAATGCGTCAATGAAATAAGCTGCAGTGCCCCCCCCCCCCCGACACTTCAAAACCTCCAACTGGTCATTTTTACCGGCAACTTGGAGGCAACCAAACTGCACTGTATAGGAAAAGAGTCAACGTTACTCGAGACAGTGTCTTCTTTTTGTGTAGATTCCCTCATTTGTAGCCTGGACCGTGGGTGCATGTGTACTGCCTCGTGTGGCAAGACCTTTAAGGCCTATTCAGACGGCAAGCTAAACTGTACAGCATGCAAAAGGAACCCTTCACTGGCACATGGAACATGGACAATAACAGTGTCTTGTCATGGTCTTACTACCCCCAGGTAAATCATGTGATTATTCAAATATGAATGTTTTACCTTCGTGGAGAATGCCTGGAACTGGTGGCGTGTATGTAATTTGGGTGAGGCTAAACTACTTGCAGATGAGAAGCTAAACTGAGAAGGACACGGCTACAGGGACGCCTTTGGAAGCCAGCCTCTTTGACCCATTATGACCACGGAGCACAGACAGGGATCGAAAGTGTTTTATTTCTCCGGTGGGAGGAAAACCGGAGGGACCCGGGTAAACAAAAAACTGTTGGCATAAAGGGGGAAACCAACTCGCAACTCTACTCACATAATGGGCCAAGCTGTAGCGGCAAGAAGCGATCGCTTTACGCACATGTCACTAAGGCCAAGGACTGAGAAATGTTCAAAACCATACAAGCAGCAATATGATTGAACATGAAGGAAAGCAAGAAACAGGTGAATGTATAAATAGTATTCACTAGATGCACAGCCTTCGATGTGTGAAGAAAAGACACTCAAGGCTGTTCCGAAACAAAAAACTAACACACCCTAAAAATTAAAAAAAAACAGGTCACGACAGGCCTGCGGCTCCTTCAACCTCGGGTAAATGTAGGTCACAAGAGCAAGAGTTATAAGGTTACTATAGAAAGACAATGTGAAATGGTTCAGTTGGAGTTAACTTAATCCAGGTTCGATTAGTCTAAACAATAGAAATCCTCGATCCCCTACTATTTATAGGATCAATTATGGTGGAGACGATCTCATGTATTTATGTTATTGTATTAATTTCACGAGGGAAACAAAAATGGTTTTACTTTAAAGATGCTATGGGTTGATTTGACCCTAAAATATTAAAAATTGTTAATATCTAAGTTTGATAGATTCGAGAAATGTATCCAGCTCTTATTTAACCCTTAGAGACCATTCACTTCTAAATCATCACCATTCGCCACAACAACAGCAACAACAACGGCAACAACAACAGCAACAACAACGGCAACAACAACAGCAACAACAACGGCAACAGCAACATACAACCAATGTCATCCAATTTGGCAGGGGTCACTTTTTTTAAGTGGAAACAACGAAAACGGGGATTTGGTGAGCGTTTTTTTGTACGCAGCTAAAATGATTGCTGCAATATTGATGGTGACTTGGGGCCTTCAAATGATGTGGACTCAACCTTGTCAGTCTGTCAGACGGAAGTATTGCCCTGGATCAATGTTACACGCGGTATGAACTTTAAAGGGTAGGTATACGATTTGTAATCGCTCTAAAAAATTATTGGCAATGGAAACTTACTTGGTTAGAAGTACAGCAACTTTCGGTAGTATAAAGCATTTTGAGAAAGATTTCAATTCAAAATAATGTGGATATGGAAAAGGATGTCGGTTTCTATCCCCTAAAATTTGAATCTGAAAAACTTGTTTGTCAGAAGCGTTTCTCAGATAGTGTGTTCCTTTTATAGGAGTTACTCTAACTGTGTGGACACATTCGCTGAGGATTTTGGTGATAATTCATTTTGTGCAATGCAAGGGAAAAAAATCCGCCACTGACAAGTGGTAGGGCCTACTTAAAGGAACATTACAGAATTGGTTTTCGCTAACAAAACAATTGCTGGCAGTGTAAGCACTTTATGTAATCCACCATATACATAAACTGACAAACCTGTAGAAGTTTGAGATCGATCAGCCATCTGGGTCACGAGAAAATAGTGAAAAACCGATTACACATTTGCATGAAATCATATAGATTCAACAAATGAATAAAACGCTCACTGAGCGATAAACTCCAATCGGAAAATTAGTTCATTCATTTCTCATCAAATATGGCATTTCAGACAGGAATATTTCAAGGGATGTTTTCTACTATCATCATCATTAGACCGTGTAAGTTTTATGTTAATCTGTGATCAAAAAGTATATTTTACAAGTTTGTTTCTTATCAATTCTGTAATGTTCCTTTAATAAGAAATGTATTTTAAATGTTAATAATAATACAACAAACTGGATTCCGGGTCCCAGGGAGCCTGACCCTTTTCCGGTAAGTCCAACCCAGAATTGAGGATCACTTATGGAAGTGACAGGCACTACACACATTTATGAAAACGCATTGAAAACAAACAACATTTGGGTTACAGTTGTGATGTCATAGCACAGCGCCCTCTTCAGTCGGACTAACTTATATATCGCACAAAACTGAAACATACTTCTTTTCGTTCCTACAATTCAATAGACAGTTCGCAACTCCATAAAATACCATAATGATGTCATGAAGTGTCAACTTGTGTTACTAGATTTTCCTGAAGGCATGCTTTGGTGTATACTGTGAATACTGTACAGTCAGATAGAACAAACGTAAAGATAACAAAGATATTGAGTGTCACATTGTTAATATTATTTTTAAAAAAAAAAATTAAAAAAAACCTATCAAACTTACTTGAACACAAAAAATTAAGAAAAAAAAACAATAACCTACAATTACAAATGTGTTGTTTTGAAGAGGCCCGCTTATGTCACTGAACTCTCGACCCTTGCGGGCCTTTACACACATGGTGATGTCATAAGTTATTATGTGGTTATAACACAACCGTTTTATAGTAATAGTTTTTTAGTAATTGACAGAATGCAAAACTATTCAACTCAATCTTTACAATGAACGGGTACACTGGAGACGCTGGAACACAAAGTAGCCCCTTGTGACCGATACAGTTAGGGAGTTACACTTCATAATGAGCGACTTATCGGTTCAAATGACTTTGAGTCAATGCATGACACCGTGCACTACGAAAAGGCAAGGGTCCAATTTGACCCGATTGTTACGGGGTTCGAGAAAAGGCCATTGTACGGAGCCCGTAATGGAGCAGGTGTACAGAAAAATTAAGCAGGTAAAACTAAAACAAGCAAACAAAAGAATAAGGAAATATTCGTTCCCTCGAAAGATTTTTTCATTCCCTCGAAATTGTTTTTTTTTTTTCGTTTCTCTTTCTCGAAAATATTACTTCGTTTCCTCGTGATGTCAATTGGTTCCATCAAAATATTAAGTTCCCCAATTATATGATTTCGTTTCCTCAAATTGTTACTCCGTTCCCTAGATGGAAAGTATTTTGTTGCCTCGAAATAATATTTCGAGCGAACCATTACTTTGGGGGAACAGAATTTCGAGGAAATTAATACACAAAACAGAGCACCAGTCTACTTACAAAAAAATGCGCAACAATGTCACGTAAACTTGACAGTTGCAACGGCTGGAAAAGCGTATACGCTGACCTTTGACCGCTTTATTTTCTTCACATTTTTCGTAAACTACGTGATATTTTGATGATTTTGTTTTTACAACCACCATCTAACAATTATTGTTTGTGGTTCCACATCACTAAATTAGGTAAACAGTAAGCCGGTATGTCCCTTTAACATTATACCATGTACGCTGATTCACTCACCATCTATTGTTTAGTGTTACAGGTTGTGAACAACAACAACCAGGGGTCGATTTCACAAAACTCTTCCTAACTTAGGACTAGTCCTAGGCAATGCTAAGAGATAGGACTAGTCCTATCTCTTAGCATTGCCTAGGACTAGTCCTAAGTTAGGAAGAGTTTTGTGAAATGAGGAAAGTAAATTTTCACACTTTAATTTGTAAACTTTATTTGTAACCAAATCACCCGAGACACTTTCATCTCAGGCCGTGAAATTAAGTACAAAAACGTTCAGAGTGTGTGTTTGTTTGTTTGTTGGATTGTTTGTTTGTTGGGGTGTTGGGGTGTTTGTTTGTAGGTTAAAGAGATGATTGTTTGTAGGTTGTTGAGGTGTTTGTTTGTAGGTTTGCTTGGCTGTTCATTTGAGTTGGGTTTTTTTTTTGGGGGGGGGGTTTGGGGGGGGTTAAATATATGCCATCCCTTTGAAGTTGATTTTGTTTTGTTTTAGTTTCAAAATTCAATTGTTGTCGTTATAATGTACTCGGCCTATACTGGTTATAAAGTTGTCTTTATTGTATCTTGTCGCTCACATAAAGGTAATTCAAGTCTTAAAAGCTGTCGTGCGATGATGGGCATTGATTGTGCTCCCACGTATGTGTTCCAGTCGCGTCTTAAATTCTTTAAGAATGTAACCCCGTGGGGATCCAGAGTCCGCTAATCAAATCGACTAAAATGTCTTCTTAGGAGCCCATAAACGTCGCACGATGTCTGCTATTAACACATGATGTATCGGCATTTTTTGATCCAGTCCTTCTAGTGTTTAAGTTATTTCAAACATGCTGATGGGTTTGCATTTTATTGCATTCGTGCAATGTACACAATTTTTCAGCGTCAAGTACAGCGTCGCATGTCTCATAGAATCTTAAAGATCGAAATAGATTTGTTTCCATTCCTCCATGGAGTAGAATGAACTTTTAAAAAATCTTCGTCCACACTCTAAAAAAAAAAAACCGGGTCAGAATTGATCCGTATTCCGGTTGCAGTGGGCCTGAACCATTTATGTGTCATGCTAACCCGGAAACTATTTATAAGTAAAACATAATAATAATAACAATAATAAAAAACAGATTTTTGACTAGGATTCCGCGTCAGTTTGACCCATTTCTCAGTCATTTTGGAGACAAATTCCGGGTAATTTTGGACACAGAAATCGGTCAGCCCCAACGGGTGCTTTTTTGACAACATTGGGTGTGGGGGGCACAAAATAAACATATACTTTTTAAATGAAGGTTTGTTTTTGTGTTAGTTTTTTTTCTTCTTCTTCTTCCCAGAAAAAGCAATAGAGTGCGTCTAAGGAGGCTCTGGAATGGAACATTCGGGTTCGCTATAGGTTCATGACACGGGTTCGCTACTCCCCTTCGCAACATGAGTTCGCTGCTCGGGTTCGCTGCTCGGGTACTTTTCAAACAACTGACTGATTCATGACACCCCCAGAATACTTGCACATACAACCATAAACAAAACGTAAGCCTTGAGTGCGTAAATTACAACAAATCAATTAACACATACCAAGAGCGGCTGGGCAATCAATATTAATGTTTTAAATGCGAGGGGGGTCTCGATCCTGAAGAGAGACAATCCAGGACGGAATGATCTCAGTTCCGGAAGAGGATGAGGAGATGCCAGGAGCGAATTTGACTTGTCAAGAAAGTACTACGGGTAGATGATATAATTTCCGGCAGGCTGGGCATGACTGAACGGCCGCTAACTTCCAAGGCGGGTTCGAATAAAAATAGCAATTTTTGTGTGTACAATGTGGTTCTGTATTTCCCCTTCCCCCTATACTTCTTAAATTGTGTGACAGAAAGTCAAAGGCTTCAATCTCCTCCTAAACGAGTTCACGCTGGTTTGAAATTAAGAAATACAGTTGACACTCGAAAATATTCGAGGTCACAAATTATCAACGAAGTAAGTGAGTTGCATCAACTTTCGTTGATAAACCTTATTCTACGAGACACCCCCAGTAACACACACACCACTGAGATACCTGATATGCCTGAGAACGGCGTTTGTTGACGTCGTCTGACGGTTGTTTTAATTCAAACACGGTTAGTCAAGTGAGACTCAATCAAGACAATAATGGTTCGTCATAGCCAACGGATATTATCGTCGAGTGACTGATTTGTTACGACAACCCGAAGGATTTGAATTTCAACGGTTCAACGATTACTTTTTAATTTTCGTACGTTCTCCGGACCGTATTTCGGGGCTCTCTGATCTTAATCTTAAGCGCACAAAAATGACCGTGTAAAACTCCTACAACGCAGAGATTAATCTTAACTCCCAATCAATCTTAATTGCTAAGCAAAGGACGAGGTCACAATACGAATCACCATGGTAATGCCGACAACAACAAATCTTAGTGCTTGGTGAAATCACGGAGCAAGAAATCGAGCCGCTAGCGTTGCGTTCAATCTAATCTTATAAAAGGTATCGGAAGGTGCAATTTCTAATTTAACAATATTCTATATTAATTTAGTTCCGAAGCATGATTCGGGGAACACTGTTTGAGAAATTCCCAGGACCATGCACCGCACCGGACCATGCACCGCCCTGGACCGCATTTTTATATATTTTTATGCAGCACACGTCGGCTATGGAGTCAACAGTAAAGGGATAGGAAGAACAGCCTATCCTACAGTTAAGGGATAGGAAGAACAGCCTATCCCTTAACTGTTGACTCCATAGCCGACGTGTGCTGCAGAAGAAAAAAATCGCCACCGGACCATGCGGTCTGCACCACACCGTGGGTGTTTCTCATTAGTATGAGGGTCGGGCACACGACCGTGGCGCTTGGGTTCGAGTGTCGTTGTATGACACTCCACGATTATTGCTTGTAGTCGGATGGCCTGCATGTTTAAATGGGACGTAAAGCTGTTGATTCCGTGAAACGTTTTGTGTATTGCATTAAGGATAGAAGAGAACGGGCTTTCAGCGTTGATGATTCTGACCTGCTTTGGCCTCTAGAGTGTGCCCCAGCCGCCTGCGATTGTTTTTTCTGCAGCACACGTCAGCTATGGAGTAGTAAACAGTTAAGGGATAGGCTGTTCTTCCATATCCCTTAACTTTCGACTCCGTAGCCAGCGTGTGCTGCAGAACATAAATTTGCCAGCCGCCTGAGCACCCTGTAATCCTCACACGGTGCTATATTGGGGGTGTAGAATTCAAACTCACATTCTAAAAGGGACAATTTCGTCAAGGTGGTGGAGCCCCAAATAGTTATGACCTTTTTAGCCACATCACAACGGCCTCTCGTCACTGGGAACGCTCAATGTGTCTATAGTCCTAGCAAGTAGGGGTTGTGCATTCAACTCTCACCGTGTAGGCCTATAGCATGTGGATTTTCCCCAGCAGGATGTTTTATAACAAATCAGTTTACGGGTAAAACCAAGAACATTCTTGATCCCGATGCAATTAGTACATCAATACAATTGTTGTGGCATCCGCTGCTATAATAATCAGGCCTGATGCATCATTTTTAAAAGGGCAAGGAGGCACCAAGGCGTTTTCTCCTTGACAACGGGCACATTTTGGGGGGAAATTTTAAATTTCTATTGGAACATTTCAAGGGGCACCGAGGCAATGACCATGAGCAACGGCGGCAATTGCCCCTGTTGCCTCCATGAAGTACCGGGCTTCGATAATCAGGAATCGAACTGGTATCTCGTCAAGCGCTTGGTCTGTGGCGATTAAGATATCTACTCTAGAATGCACGAACCATGGGTTCGAATCCCACCGAGTTTTTTGTTGTTACCCTCCGCACTCGTAAAGCACGCGTGCTTACCACATATCGGTACAAGGGTAAACAACCAACAGCAACACTAGCAATAGCTTTACTAGCCGTAATTCCGTGTGACTCTAAATATTACGACAGATGACCTGCGCTTGGTGGAAATTATAGTTTAAGCAATAGACCGTGTAAGTCTCGCAGCGATGAGGTCACCAATGAGCTTCCGGGCACTACCTCTGAGCCATTAGCTATGGGAGATTAACGTGGCTGCAATTTTGTGTGTGTTTTTATTTCTGTCATATCACCTTTTTTTAACCCCCAAAAAGGTGGAATGATTACATTTAAAACTAACAATGTAACGAATAAAAATAAAATACAATCTGGAAAAGAAGAGAAAATGAAGACAAAGTAGTCCTACTCGACCTCCGACATCCGGCTCGAAGTGTCAAATTGCGATTTTACGTCGACTGTGTCGTGCAAACCGTGTCGACTGCACTAACAAACCGAAGGTGATACTTCAAATCGGGATTTTAGTCCTTCGTATACTCAACAGACATTGTGTTGATTGGATTTTAAATGATGTTGCATGGCGTCGCCGTGACAACGACGTCGTATTTTCGCGCGGTTTGGGCACCGTTCTATTACTAAAAGTAGCAGCTTGCTCGAGTTTGCATGCGTATGCATCAAGGATTACGACGATCGCCCTTTAGTTATGTTCCTTATGGTCAAACGTGAAGCGGAAGTTAAGGTCAGCTTCAAAAAAAGTAATATTTTTCCAGGATTTGCGAAATTTACAAATTCTGTGGGTGAAATTTATAAAAAAAAAACATCGCAATACATTCAAGTTCTTTTGAAAACAACTGCCACAATACACGCTGTAGCTGCTATTATTCGAGGTGCCCGGAAGTCCACTCGCAAAGGTTCGTATCACACTCGTTCGAGGTAAACTTACGCAGTCTGTATTTTCTACTTCAACTATAGACCTACTACTTGTGTCTTCATCGATGATTGAGCCGCGAGGGTTTCTTTCGATAGATCATTGCATGAAATTAGGTTGTTACCGTTATTGTAACGAGTCGATTTAGGTTCTATACTCTTGACATCGCTGGCTTTGAAACTCAATTTTGATTGTTTTGTATGCAGCGAAATACAGGTCAGCATAAATAAATAACGCACGTGGCGCCGGAGAGCTGCAGCTTGGGCTGCGGGAATGTGACGTCTGCGGTCGAATTGTAACGCCAATGATATATTATGTGGGACTCGCAACTCATGATTTTACATTTTTTTCTTTCAAAAAATACTCTGTGGCGTTAGGGTTTAGAGCCGGGCTGAATGGAATACCAATCATTAAAATGGTGTATACGTGTTCCACGAAATGAGTTGACATCACCGAACGTGAAGTACACAGAGGAATCGCAACGCTATATTAAATTTAATAGTTTAAAGGAACATTACATAATTGGTTTTTGCTAACAAAACAGTTTCTGGCAGTGTAAGCACATTATGTAATCCACCATATACATAAACTGACAAACCTGTAGAATTTGAGATCGATCGGCCATCTGGGTCACGAGAAAATAGTGAAAAACCGATTACACATTTGCATGAAATCATATAGATTCAACAAATGAATAAAACGCTCACTGAGCGATAAACTCCAATCAGAAAATTAGTTTATTCATTTCTCATCAAATATGACATTTCAGGCAACATAACCAACATAACCTGTGAAAATTTAAGCTCAATCGATCATCAGAGTCACAAGAAAAAAAGTAAAAGACCCCTTTATATGTTTTCAGTGTTTTAAAACATCTGATTTTATCACCGTGATACAAACTAATTGTTTTACTTATTTCACAAAAACTATAGCATTTCAGGCAAAACTATTTAAAGGGAAGCTTTCCACCATGACCATCTTCATATCAAGTTATGTGCAAATCTGTTAACATTTATATTTTCAATCTTACCAATGTTGTACACACCCATTAAAGAACACGGTAACAACATTAGGATTACAGTATTGTTTAATTAATTAAGTTCTATTGCATTTCAACGTTCGCTTGCAGGTCAATGATTTCTTTTTAATACGAACTGGCGTTTGGGACACGTGGACCTTGTGAGACGTGTGCTATAGAGAAGTGTCACATGACACACCATGATATATTTTTCTTGAAAGATCCTATCGACGAACTCGCGGAGGATCTTACTTGCTGTGGTTTTGGCGAGAACACTGTTGCGGTTTTATTGTGCTATTATACACTAAAATTGCATATTGCATATTGCATATTGTGCATTATCGCATATTCTGCATTATTGACACACTTCTTGTTTTAAAGGGAACGTATACATTTGGTTCTGGGAACCGTTTGATTGTTTTAATTCTATATAAATGTAGATAATGTACAATAAAACTATCCAGTGGAAATATCATTTAAAAAGGTGGTAATGTTTTTGAGATATCGCCGAAATTCCGGAGCGGTTATGTCCACGCATGCAGGAAGAATAATCCGCAAGTGGAATACACAATCTGAGAAACGTTTCTGACAGAAACACTTCTCAGATTCAATTTTTTTTTTCTGATAAAAACTGATACAATTTTCCATAACCACATCACTCGTAAGTGAAATGATTCTCAAAATGCTTAATACTATCGAAAGCTGCTGTACTTCTAACCAAATAAGTTTTTATTGTCATCAATGTTAAGAGTGGTTACCACACGTATACCTTCCCTTTAATGGAGTGTCCTAGTGTTCACCAAGCGGTCTAGTGCACTAGATTTGAGTTCTAGTGTTCAATATAAGAGTAGTATAGTTCAGTTCTCCGTGTCATGGCACTGTTGTCTGCAAGAATAAGAAAGGCGCCTAACCATGGCTTCGTCCTTCGGATGGGACGTTAGGCCGTGTAGGTCCCGTGTTTTGTGAAATGCACGTAAGAGAGCCCGGTACACTTTCGTAACACTCTTCAAACCTCCGGGTCAGAATTGACCCGAATTCGGGTCCCCTGAGGCCTGACCTATTTCTGGGTCGGTATCACCCTAGTCTTGGTTCCAAGACGATCCAGTTGTGTAGTCACGAGAACCTAATTTACTGGAATGATAGCGCCCTCTAGTGGCGAGTGGTTCGTGGGTGACTACACAACTGGAGCGTCTTGGAACCAAGACTAGTATCACCCGGAATCTGTGTCGAAATGACCAAGAAATGACCCATACTGACGCACAAACCGAGTTACAATCCCATTTTTAAACACTTCAGGATCAGCCTATATACGTAGAAACCGCTTCCTGCTATTTTTTCCCCGATTTTCGTTTTTGGAAAAGACACAGCTGTTGCTATCACTCCCCCTTCAACCTTCGAGTTGATTCGATTTGAGAATTTCGCAACGTGTCGACAGCTTCACCGTGTCCGCGTTTCAAACTCCACTCTTCTCTTTATCCGTTTGGAATGGTTAATTTGGCATTCGTCACCGGAAGTAACTGACGTTGCAGCCGCGGCTTTAAACGCGGGGAAAGATGAGGTGAATGAACGACTTGTTGGATTTTGTCCACCCCTTACCCGCAGAGACGGGTTACGTATCAAAGACTCATTAAATGGCACAGTGTGTGTGCGCTAAGGTGTTCCCCACCCCCTTCCTTATCTAATGTTGCCGCAACGATTGATTTTGCTGAGAGGTTGCGGCAGGTCGTCTCTTGGGACGGGATGATGAGCGGTTGCTGGTGACGTATACACTCAAAGAGCGTTTCGTTTCAGCTTCATTAATTCTTCGGTCTTTCTTTCTTTGTCATTGGAGTAAGAATAACCGGCTTTTGATAGAGTAAATTCGTTCATTGGCATGCACATGTCTTGGATTTCATCTTTAAGAGGGCAATGCCGTCTTCATTTTCCAAAGGGCACTTTCATTGGGAAATCTTGAAGTCTGTTGGCAACTTTTGAAGGGGCACCAGGGCCAAGACCAGGGCAACAGAGGCCACTGCCTCCGTGGCCTCTATTAATTCCAGGCCTGTCATATCCTCCTTAGGTTTCGACTTAAAGGCCCTGTACACTATTGGTAAGATCGAAAAACACAATGTTCACAGATTCACACATAACTTACATGATTTAAAGTAAGTAATGGTAGAAAGGGTTCCTTAAAATATTTCTGCCTAAAATGCTATCGTTTCTGAGAAACGAGTAAAACAATAGTAATTATCGCGCGCGATAATTTGAAAAAACAGAAAACACATAAGATCTCTTTTCACTATTTTCTCGTGACCTCGATGACCAATTGAGCTCAAACTTTCACAGGTTTGTTTGTTTGTTCATGCATATGTTTAATCACACAAAATGTGGACACTGATGTTGAGCTGTTACCAAAAGTGTACAATACCTTTAACACATCGTAGCAACCTGTAATCATTTTTTTCCAACTCGGTTGTCATTGTGACGTGAACGACAACAACAAGTCGGAGATTTTCGGCACGTTCTTATTTTGATTGCAGTCCAAGTATTACAAAAAAAACACGTGATTTGGGGTTATCTTCGCGTTATGTTCGCTTTGACTGAAGGTCATGTGTAAATTCTTCTTCGGTTCACTGTTATTAACTTTAGAATCAGTGAGCTTTCAGATTGTCACAGCCGATTTGCTTTTTCCCCCCGTCAACTTCCAATCCTGCATTTTGTTATTGGAGACACGGTACAGCATTTTGCGACGACCGGAGAGAAACAAAATGGCAGCTTCTGGTTTACAAGGAAAAGTAGTTCAAAGTTGAAACTGTGACTATGCTATACATTGTTTCTGTCTGCACTGCCATAATTCAATGTTGCCTCCCAATTTGCTTCCAAGGCAAAGAAAACATGCATGACATGTGTACAATCATTATAAAATCAAATATATACCTGACATCATTAACTGTTGTGCCCAAGAACGCCAACCGCCTATAATGAAAGTAAAGTAATCCCCACAATTTAGTTCACCATGTTTTTTCAAACTGGTCGAATTTAATAAGTGTCCCCTCAACCAAAATAAATGCTCTTACCCAAATAAATATGACCTAACCAAAACAACTGTTGTAAGGTCCCTTTAATTAAAGTTTGTCCTCCATCGGGGGAGAGGGAGAAAAAAAGAAACGAAATTAAACAGAATATGGAGTGTGGCTCGGGCCCACAGATGGTATTTATCTTGAGGCTGGTTCAAGGACCGGTTGGTTAAACGTCGTCTATACGACCCTCTTAAAAGAAAACATTTCAAAAAAACATTATCCACGATGACAAGATACTCACAACTCGCTGGGGAGAGTTGCAGCGGTGCGAGCTTGTCAGCACGTTCATTTTACACTCCGACTGGGTGTCGCGTCAACGAATCGAGCTGGCCTTAATTTGCAAGTTCGATGGTCTAGCGGTTGACAACATTTTGCTCAACAATGGGGGAGGTCCTGGGCTCGGTTCCCACCGAAGGTGTCCAGCTTTTGGCTGTTGTTTTTGTTGTTCTTGTTGTTTAGTTAATGTTGTTTAGTTAATGTTGTTGTTTTGTTTGTTTTTTGTTGTTGTTTTTTGTTGCTGTTGTTGTTGTTGTTATTGTTTGTTGTTGATGTTGCTGTTGTCGTTGTCGTTGATGTTGTCGTTGTTCAATTGTTGCTGATGTTGTTTTGTTGTTGTTTTTTGCTTTTTTATACAGCGGAACACGGAAGGTAAGTAAAACATTGCTGCACACATTGGTGCAGGGCAAAACTAAAACTCACTGTCCCTTACAGTACATTTAACAGCTGGAACTTCTGATAGTGTGTGCACATTTTGGACAAGACATCAAAAAATTCCTTCTTTTCCAGATTAGCGATTCAGTACTCGCTATGGGTTGAAGCAAATATATGCATATATGGCGATCTCGGTCGTCAACTAGTAGATTGAAGCTTCCTTCCAAAATTAGGCTAATCATGCAGACATGCAAATAATATTACATATGGTTTCCCTCCTAAAAGTCACCCACTGACGAGTGGTAAATACAATTGTACATAATATAGATTGTACATAAATGTATTTTAACATCACGGAACGAACAAAAATTACAACAATTTGCCCGCGCATCATGCGTACTTGCCAGTATAGCTTGACTTCTTGGTTATTTTTGTGGGGCAATTTTGTGGAGTCGGCATTTGTGACTTTTGTGATAATAAATCAGAATTGTAACAAGTGGGATTCATGGCCAACATTACAAAAGACTTTCTCATTACTACGCGAGGTGAATGCAATTGCTTGCTATGTTTTACTTTATCAATTGACAGGATTACTTGTCCGCCTTTCAAGCTTCAAATCTCATCCGATCTCGAGTTACACCAATTCTCGCCAAACCTCAACATGTTTTATCCAGTCTCATTAATACAAAATGCACTTTATAAATTCAGTGTTATCAAGCCTCGTCCAATCTCGACCAACTTAATCATTTTCTCACCACATCCTTACCATATCTTATTAATAATCATCACATCTCGACAATACGCACAGCACATAAAACAATTATTTAGAAGGAGATATCAAACAGCAAAGTACCTGTACCTCAATTTAGTATATTGACTAGTGATACTGACCTTTCCGAACTATATACTGACCAACGTCACACTGCCCTGGGACAGATTTACAAAGACTAAAGGCAGTCGTACGTTTGACCTAATTGCTTTTACGGCAAATTCCCTTTTTTAATCTTTGACATGATTGATTTTGTGGGTCATCAATTTATAGTAATTTATAGTATTTTATTACGAGTGTTAACGTTTTAAGTACATTACAGAAATGCACTGCAAACCTCCCGTAATGTACTTAATATCTTAATAAAAGCGACGTCCACTATTAAAATAAACTTTAAAATTGTGGGGTTTTTTTTCAAATGTATGTAGGCAATGTGGCGACACCTTCATCATACAGGAGCCATATTGGACGGTTCCTTGTATACATCATGCAACATTAATAATTCCTGTACATCATTTGGGTCAGACTAGTTTCCCTTCCAGTCCTACATTGGAAACGGTATTAAGGCCAGTGATAAAGCTATCTACATGTATAATGCTTTCTTCTCTGCCTCCAGGAGTATACATCTACATTATGTACATGTGTACACTTGACTTTAAGCTACATCTGCAATTGTATATCTCTCAGCCCTCCACTGGTTGTGACAACATGTCATGGAATGATTATAAGGCAAGTTTTTATACAATGTATGTAGCTATTTATAATGCTTTCTTCTCTGCCTCCAGGAGCATACACATATGAACATTAACTACAACAGTAATTTCCCTTTCAATTTTACATTAGTTGTAGGCATTTAAGAAAGTAAGATGGCTAGAAAATGATAAAGAAAGATACACACATGTAGCTGTTTAAAAATCTTTCTCCTCTGCCTCCAGGAGTACACTATAATATTACATTAACTACAGTTGCATCTTCCTTCTTAGTCCTACATTGGTTGTGGGCATTTATTATAAAGAAAGCAAGAATACCAGAAAAACAATGAACGTCATTAATAAAGCTATGTATAATGCTTTCTTCTCTGCCTCCAGGTGTATACATTTACCCTTGACTATAACCTATTTTCCATGTTGGTGCTGTATTGGTTGTGGGCAATTGTAAAGAAAGCATGGGGAACAACATTAAGGCCAGTTACGTGTATACAGCCATCTTTCTTCTCTGCCACCAGATGTATATTTGACTATTACCTACAATTTGTATTTTCCCTTTCACTGCCCCACATTGGTTGTGGGCATTCATAAAGAAAGCAAGAAGGCGAAAAAAAAGACACTCATCCAGTGATAAAGCTTTTTATAATTCTTTCTTCACTGCGTCCAGGAGTATACATCTACATTATGTACATGTGTACACTTGACTTTAAGCTACATCTGCAATTGTATATCTCTCAGCCCTCCACTGGTTGTGACAACATGTCATGGAATGATTATAAGGCAAGTTTTTATACAATGTATGTAGCTATTTATAATGCTTTCTTCTCTGCCTCCAGGAGCATACACATATGAACATTAACTACAACAGTAATTTCCCTTTCAATTTTACATTAGTTGTAGGCATTTAAGAAAGTAAGATGGCTAGAAAATGATAAAGAAAGATACACACATGTAGCTGTTTAAAATCTTTCTCCTCTGCCTCCAGGAGTACACTATAATATTACATTAACTACAGTTGCATCTTCCTTCTTAGTCCTACATTGGTTGTGGGCATTTATTATAAAGAAAGCAAGAATACCAGAAAAACAATGAACGTCATTAATAAAGCTATGTATAATGCTTTCTTCTCTGCCTCCAGGTGTATACATTTACCCTTGACTATAACCTATTTTCCATGTTGGTGCTGTATTGGTTGTGGGCAATTGTAAAGAAAGCATGGGGAACAACTTTAAGGCCAGTTACGTGTATACAGCCATCTTTCTTCTCTGCCACCAGATGTATATTTGACTATTACCTACAATTTGTATTTTCCCTTTCACTGCCCCACATTGGTTGTGGGCATTCATAAAGAAAGCAAGACGGGGAAAAAAAAAGACACTCATCCAGTGATAAAGCTTTTTATAATTCTTTCTTCACTGCGTCCCGGAGTATATGTGTACAGTGTACAATCACCTAATAGCTACATAAACATGTATGTACCTTCATGTATGATTTATGTCATTTAACAAAGGTGTACACAAGTTGCTGAAATGATGGTTGGTTTATAGCACATGTTCCTAACGTTAATAGTTATTTTAATAGCACATTTCTTTAATCATCATCCAGCAGGCTGCTTTAGTCACAGGACCTCATCTCCAAACAAAAACAAAACTTGTTCACCCCAAAAAAGTCATCAGCGACAATAATGTGTCATGAATCAATAATTGCTGTTTTGTGAACAGGTGCACACTTAATTTGCACTTGTAGAAATTTAATAGGCAAGTTCTTCTGCTGACTGAAATCGGTACCAGGTCATTCAACAGCAGGATTATCATACAGCACCATTGATACGGCTTGCACTTTTTTCTAACAAGTAATAAATCACAAGGGAAACTGACTGGGAATTTTTTTAAGTACATTGAATTTGAACAATGACAAATTGACTAGAGCGGGACTTGAACCTGGATTATCGTGGCAACGCTCTACCAACTGAGCCATCTAGCCCTAATGTTGGCGGTCTCCCTATTGTGTCAATATCTTTCGAGGGTGCTAGTCAGAAGCCATTCAACCTGTAACTGCTGTATAGCCAGGGATCACATCCAAGTTTACCATACAACCTAGGAGGTGGCAGTAGCGGGATCACTGTACGGGACTGCGACTCTTTCTTTTAAATATCAGGCAGTAAACGGCGTCACTTTCACTTTCTATGTTCCACTACAAATATTTTGTAAAGATTGGACTTACCCAGCAAGCCTGTGACCACCAGATGATCTCTCCTTTGTGTCGTGGTCGAAAGCCGTGATAACAGTAACCAGATGTTGAGAATGATACAGTTGCCTTTTCCTTGATTAAAATACGAGGCCACTTGTGGCAGGCAGACAACACTGGGGGAGAGGAGACAACAACAAAAATGTTAAATTTAACGTGTAAGATTTGTAGCAGTTTCTTTACACGTTCCTCAGCGGGGCATCGTGTATCACTAGCTGTCACTATGTGCTTGTCTACTGCGGGGACTTTGTGGCAATTGCCAGCCAGTTCCAATAACAATCCACCCAGACTAATTACCAGACTGGTGCAAGGACTTCTAGTAGTGGCCTTGTCCTTTACCGTCTGATTGATTCGCACCAAGGGCAGAGTGTGTACAAGAGGAATCTGTGTCATGTGCACAGACTCGTCAGTCGTGGTGCAGCCACCTTGTGTTTGTCTCCCACTCCAGTCAATCTAACCATAGTGAGGCTGGAAGGCACAGACGTCAGTCGCTTCCCACTGTCCTCCATTCATACATACCTGGGCCAGTCTATCCATTCTGATTGGTCAAAAGGAGATCACGTGGCCATGTTTAAACGTGCGGTATAAATATAGTGAAGGGTGTTTAGACATGGTTTGAGGAAATTTAGTCAAAAGAGGGCGCTATCAGATGATTGCGATTGCAAGGCCCAATTTAAGTTGGTAGGTCACATAAATATGGCTCGTGCAAGTTTGAAATTGCAGGCGATAGCACTAGTGAAATCAACAACTTGGTTGGGTTTGGGGTGGGAAGGGGGGTGGGGGAAGCTGTCAGTTGTTTTTTTCTTTAAAGGGACTGTGTCGTCATGATGTGATAGTCTGCTTGTGGCTAGACATGGAAACATGAGCTCTCACCCAGTTACAACACGCATGCTGATTGTCACATCCCAAACAAGAGGATAAGGGCACCATCATTATTGTCGCGCGTGTGCAGTAACTGGTCGAGTTCAGAATTCAATGTCTGGCCAAAGACTTGCTGTGTTCAAAATGACACAGCACCTTTAAAGGCCCTGTACACTATTGGTAAGATCCAAAAACACAATGTTCACAGATTCACACATAACTTACATGATTTAAAGTAAGTAATGGTAGAAAGGGTTCCTTAAAATATTTCTGCCTAAAATGCTATCGTTTGTGAGAAACGAGTAAAACAATAGTAATTATCGCGCGCGATAGTTTGAAAAAACAGAAAACACATCAGATCTCTTTTCACTACTTTCTCGTGACCTCGATGACCAATTGAGCTCAAACTTTCACAGGTTTGTTTGTTCATGCATATGTTTAATCACACAAAATGTGGCGCTGATTTTGAGCTGTTACCAAAAGTGTACAATACCTTTAAGGGAACAAAAGAGTGGTGACTTAAACTGAAACGACCATTTAACAAATTGCAGGGTCAGGCTGCGTCAGTTATTGATTGCACGACCTGCTGGTTTTAAACTGCCATTTAAGACTTGTGCCACTCTTTATTCCCTTTACGAAAAACAACAGACACCTGCCCCCCCCCCCCCAACCAAACCAAAATTAAGTTGTATATGTACAAAAAACATAAATTTTACCTTTTTAGGCTTTTTATCGAAAAGGGAAAAATTCACAATCTGTCACAAATTGTGAACCTTTACTATTTGCTTCCTTATTCTATGTGCCAATTTTTCAATCCATTCGTTTTAACTACACACCTTTCTGGTTTCAGTGCCATTTCTTGTTCCTTGAACTGCTAGAACCATCAAGTTTGGGTCACACAAAGAATTTTCCAGAGTCAGCATTCCTCCAACACAAGAGGGCGTCCTCACTGCACACATAGCAGCAAAAGTCTCTCCACACTAGCGTCAAATGCAGTCAAGGTGGCATTCACCTGCAGTTTAAATAGTCGCCCCAATGGGGAAAATGGTGCATTGATCAGCACACAATGTGATGAGAATACAACTCTGTGATAATTGTATGCATCTCCGTATATTCTGCAAATATATGCTCATGAGTGCAACTGGAAACACATTTTCACGAGTTGAAAGATGGAACGTTCCATTCAATATGAGGTGAAGCCGAGTTGAATGCAACATTCTATCTTTCAACGAATGTAATTGTTCCCACCATTGCATATTTGTTTTACATAACATCCAAGTAGATCTTTGTCATTTGAAAGAAAAAAACAAATAGTACAAGATTTTATTCTGGCATCCACTACAGTACTGAGCTGTGAACATGTTTAATGCGTGCAAGCGCATGGTGTGGTCTAGTAGCGTGCAATAGTTTAAAAAGATGAGACAAAAATGCACGGTGAATAGTGCAAAAATGCACGGTGAATAGTGCAAAAATGCACGAGTAACCAGTACATGACAAATGCCTTCTAATGGTTTGATTAAAGAGGGGCTCCCAGGTTGAATTCAGTTTTTGTGATGCAATCATTTTCCAATATACATACATTATAGAGTCCTTTTAAAAAATGGGGAAAAAATTATAAGTCTCTAATCTATTGTTAAAGGCAGTGGACACTATTGGTAATTACTCAAAATAATTAGCATAAAACCTTACTTGGTAACGAGTAATGGGGAGAGGTTGACAGTATAAAACATTGTGAGAAACGGCTCCCTCTGAAGTGACATAGTTTTCAAGAAAGAAGTAATTTTCCACGAATTTGATTTCGAGACCTCAGAATTAGATTTTGAGGTCTCGAAATCAACCATCTGAAAGCACACAACTTCGTGTGACAAGGGTGTTTTTTCTTTCATAGTTATCTCGCAACTTCGACGCCCAATTGAGCTCATGTTTTTACAGGTTTGTTATTTTATCCAATGTTGAGATACACCAAGTGAGAAGACTGATCTTTGACAATTACCAACAGTGTCCAGTGTCTTTAAAGTGCTGTAAAAAGCAAATGTATTTGGATGACACCTTCCAGTGCAGATTTTGTATTTTGGTCACATTTCACTCATATGGTTCGTTACATTTAAACCTCATTCCTGAATTTGTTACGAGATTCAATCAAAAAGGAAATTGCAAGTGTAATTTAAAACTTTGGATAATGTGTGGTGGTCGGAAAAAGAGAAAATTCTGCCAGTGGTGGTTGGTGGTGGGCACTGACCACTGTGGGCAGAACTCTGCTCCTTTACATTGAGAGGTGAGGTTAAATAGTTGTACATGGCGGTTGACTACAAGTAACTGAAAGTACCTTATTAATGCCGACCTCAGTCCAGCCTGCACGCTCTGCATCTAGGCCAGTGATGCAGTGGGAAGACATCCAGCTGGCTGCTAAGGGCTAAGAGAGAAGTCCGTAGCTCCGCATTGAAGGATACTGCGGGTGTGAGCCGGGTTCGGCTCACACACGGGATCGCAAGAGTTAGAGGAACAGGAGATGGCGATGCTGTTGGTTTTTTTCATGTGACGTCAAGTTGCCATGACTACAAACTCCTCCCCCCTTCACATTTGACCGGTGCTGTGGCAACGAGGCGTGGCAGGAGTGGCTTTATATGAAGCATTCCGGGAACAGACGGAGATCATACACGTGGCAGTAGGTGGCAGTGATCCAATGGGTCTGTCTGAGCTTAGCTTCCTCCATTATAATTGTGTACAGCTACATTCAAAACAAAATATTACACATCAAAATACTGCAATTGAGAGTAATCAGTCTATAAGTTTGGGGTTTTGGGTTTTTTTTGTTACAATTTAACTTTATCAAAAGAAAACATAGAAAAAGTTCTTTAAAAAAAATACATTATTAAAAAGATTTCAATCCCCAGTTTTAAAAAGGGGAAAAGGTCTTAAAGCACTACAAAGTATAATTTGTAAAAATGTTTGGTCTTCCCTTATCAGATTACCCAGTGATCTCAAAATTATACCTCCAATTATACTTCCAATTTCCTGATATCAATTTTGTCAAAAATAATGTCAGAGAGTAATTTTTACCAAAGTTCATCTACATGGTAAAGATCACATGATCCACAAAGTGACCTTCGAGGTCAAACTAAGGGTCGTCAAACTTTAAACTGCTCCTACATGTACATCAAAACTAATAGCAAAACGGAAATTCCTAACATGCATTAACCTACAGACATCCATATCACCCAATGTGGCCCACCGGTCATTTGGAAAAATGGTTACCACACCCATTGGTGGCAAAAATTGCAGAAACACTACAGGTCCAGATACCATTGATCCAATGGAGCTAAAAATTTAAACGTTGGCTTTTTCAGCCTAAACTATCCCATACACCAAATATGAATCAATTTAAAGGGATTATGTTTAACTTCCTCTGCATCTAATTTTGACAATGAAATCCTAAGAATGCCCCAAGAAACACTTTGTTTTTTTTCTTGTTCGTGTAAAGTGATGGACTTGGAGCGTTATTTGTAAATTCCTGTTTTTTGTACTTTCAGTTTACTTGTCCCTTGTCACCATCGTTGTTTTGAGCACAACAAGGCCTAACCGAGTCTGGTTCTTTTTAAGTGTTCCAGTAAGTTGAATTAATCAATATCCAGTAATCATTATCTTGAAAAGGAGTGATTTAGCATGGAATGTCCCTATTTCATACAAAAACAACAACACACAGCATTAAAGTAAATCCCCTGTCTCCCCCAAAAAAATTATTTTTGCAATAACAAAATTAAATTTGAAAAATAAAATATTACTTGTCTAAGCATAGGATTTATCCACCAACCCTCTGGTTTCAAATTTTAATAGCAAATTAATATTTGTCAACTAAATATTGCACAAGGGGCAGCTTCACAACAGATACAAATAAGAATAAAAGAAAATATACAAACAATTCAAAAAAAATTTAAAATCTCATCAAACACTTACCCCCATGTGTTGATCAGTCCAACCCAACTCGTGTAGATTGTCCATATTTCCATTTTAACTTCTTAAAATCTCCTTGAAGCATGTTCAGTATCAAGAAAACCAAGGTGGGCTGAGTTCATTGTTGTCTAACTCACTGTCATTATTGTGATTTCGCTTTCCGGTTTATACAGTAAACTGTTTGTCTTGTGTTTCATTCAATCACGTTTGCGTAGCATTCCCTCGAAAGAATTGATCGAGGTCCGGAGCCAAAACAAATTGCCCTTTTTGGAAACTGCGGCTTTGGCTTGGGCTCTGGCTTGTGCTTTGGCTTGGGCTTTGGCTTGTGCTTTGGCTTGTGCTTTGGCTTGTGCTCTGGCTAAGTGAGTTACTTGAAAAATATGTCCTTGCAGTGTGGGTTCCACGAAATGCAGATGGAGCCCGAGCCGAAGTTTTGAAAACGACCAAAGACGCAGGCAACTTGACTTGCATCAAGTTCTCATAAGTTCAAATAAGCATTTCATTACCTGATGCAAATATAATTTGTATAATTTTGATGCCGATTTAAGTTTTCACAAAATGTTCGTACTCCGCACACAAAAATTAAAATTCAGGAGGGTCTTATTTCCTGAAGAGCGCAAGGGTTTTCCACAAAAAAAAGAGCTTTGCTGCGAATAATTGCAGTTTTGTTTGTCTCTTAACATTTAAAAGGCTAGGGAAAAACCGAGTGTTCAAAAATGTAATTTTCAATTATAAGTTTTTAAACTTTTTTTTGTGTTTACATTTGGAGATTAAGTCATTGACAATCTCACAGGCCGATCAGAAAAGTTATTTATGTCAACGGAAAGGGGGCTTGGATGTGGAGGGCACTCGGTCCACGAGGGCCGACATTTTGGAATGAAATCAACCTGCCGTATAGATTGCTTCAGCACCTTCCCCTCATACAAGCTTGCCACAACCCCTTGGGATTCAGCAGTTCTTTTCTTCACTTATATCCATTATCTCTCTCCTTCAAATTCATTCCTCATGCTGGGGCCCAGTTTTACAGAGCTGCTTAAAGAGCTGCTAAAGCGGGAACAAATTTCTGCTAAACAAAAAAAAATAAGCAGGATACCAGTCACAGATTTTACATTGGACATGGTATATTGGCTGGTAACCTTAATCTGGTCAGCTTAATCTTATTGTGCTTCGTACATTGTTGTGCTTAAGCAGCTCTATGAAGTTGGGCCCACAGGCCCTTCTGCTTGGGGGCTGTTACAACAATCATACCACAAAGCAAGGGATGTTTGAGCAACTCCGTATCTGCCAGGGTCAGTCTCAACAGCCTTTCCTCTCTTAACATACCCATCAAAGAGGCTCCTTGATGTACTTTTAGAGGAGCACTTACCCTTCTTGGATGACAAGCTTGATGCTGGGTGGGAGCTCGTGGAGAACAGGTCATCCTCATCAGCCATCTCGCTGTTCCCTGGTCCTGTTGACGTTTCTTTGAAGAAATCCAACTCATCCTCTGCTTCATCACTGAACAAGCTTGACTGTTGGCTTCCCGAACTACATGAAAACATAACAAACACAAAACTTGAAAATATTCTGAATGTCTTCAACTCCAACCCCTTTACTCCGTTCGTTCCCCCACCCAAAACCAATCAAGAAAGAGAGAAAGTGTTCACAATGCAAGGCGTTTTATGGCTCAATTTACAACTGAGCTTTGAGTGTTGTGTGGTAGGGTCATTGTTTGGTTTTTAAAGTACTGCTGAATTTGAGGCAAAAGTTTGAAAGAAGGATACAATAAAATTCACTGTTAGTGAAAGTTTCAGTTGAATACGGTGTCTACTTGTTGGGAAAACAGCAAAACACTGTCACAGTATTTTTACAAGACCGCCGAATCCATCATTGTGGTGACAACGAGTATCAACCGCATCTCTGGCTGCATCGTTCGCAAACGGACACTAACCTTCAGAAACAATTAATGCAGGAATCGTTTCTCAGATTTAAATGTTTTTATTGACTTCTAATCAACGGAGAGATTTCAGACAAAATAATTTCACAGGATGCTTACTACCATTACCATCTTTATGACAAGTGAGCTTTCGGATAGAAATTACACCTTTTTTTATTTTTTTTTTTTGGGGGGGGAGCACTTTAAGTACACAAGTGTCAAGACTGAAACCCACACTCTGCTGATCAGAAACAACAAAGCTTGAGTCTGATGCGCTTTACCCCTCAGCCATGACATGCCTAGTCTCGGTGCAAGACGTTGTTGTTCATTATCACGCAACTATCATGATTTAGCTCGCGTCTACGCATAATTACTATCGAACAATAGCAGGCGCTGTCGGGAAACTTCCAGATCACCACCACACATCGCACTTACTGACGGGTTTGCGGCTTCCACAGAACGCCCTCAATCGGTGGAATAGTCGCGTCGTGTGTAGTGTTGAGTGACTCAACAAGAACGTCTTGCACCAAGACGACGACACGCCAATAGGCAATACACCAGAAACTGTTCCCATTTTTTAAAGCCTCGTGAGTATTACTGTACCTTGACACATTACACCTTTTCCACGATGAAGTTGATGCTGCGCTCTTACTGTCTGCCTCGTCATTTTGAGTTGAGTCCTGGCCGTCTTCATTCTCATTAAGCTTGTCTGGGTTTACACCTGTACAGCCATCAAATAACAACTGATTAAAACAATAGAACTGTCACCTCATCTCAGTCATCTTTTCTGTGACACACCTGCTCAGTTGGCATTTTGAAACCCCAATCAGCAAATGAAGCGCCAATTTAAGTAAGGACATAATAATGGGGTGTCCTGGCCGAGCGGATAAGAGCACCGAACTCAAGCTCTGGTGTTTCTGTTCAGCAGAGTGTGGGTTCGAATCCCGGTCGTGACACCTGTGTCCCTGAGCAAGACACTTTACTATAATTGCTTCTCTCCACCCAGGGGTAAATGGGTACCTGTGAGGGCAGAGATGGTTCTTGTGATTGATTTAGCTTAGTGCGCTACATATTTGGCAGCACAGGCTGTATACTCCC
Source organism: Pycnopodia helianthoides (assembly GCA_032158295.1). NCBI lineage: Eukaryota > Metazoa > Echinodermata > Asteroidea > Forcipulatida > Asteriidae > Pycnopodia > Pycnopodia helianthoides. The sequence continues at coordinate 8,367,269 of CM063255.1, forward strand.
CAGGGAGCTGAGATGGTTTAAGGAATGAAATGGCCCAGTGATCAGGGTAATAATGTTGGAAGCGCTTTGAGACATGGTGTATAAAGCGCTATATAAAAACCAAATATTATTATTATTATTGTTAATAATAATAATAATAAAAGTGGCTTCTTATATAGCGCTCATATCCATCACTCAGTGATGCTCAAGGCGCTTCAACATTCAGTATTTTCCTGCAAGGTATTGTGGAGCTACATTTTGAAGTATTAGACCTATTCCTTTACATAGCACCAAGTAATGGTTTACAAGGTGCTGTGGCGCAATATGCTGCCAATCAAACCAGGAACACCGGGGCGAACCTCTTCTCTTTTTCGATAAGTGCACTGGGTTCTTTTACGTGTATTACACAACACACGGGACCAACGGCTTTACGTCCCATCTGAAGGACGCAGCAATAGATGGATTGCAATACGCGCCATTGACCACCATCTTTGATGAATTGTGTACGCATAAAGAGCTGTCATAGGCGGAGAGTCGTGCGTAGCGCGTACACGCGTGCACTTTTCCATTGTTTTACATCAAAGATGGTGGTCAATGACGCGTATTGTAATCCATCTATAATGGTTAAGTGTCTTGCTTAAGGACACAAGTGTCATGACCGGGACTCGAACCCACACTCTGCTGAACAGAAACACCAGAGCTCGAGTCCGGTGCTCTTATCCGCTCGGCCACGACACGCCAAGACACATCCAGAAATGTGGTCATTTTACTGACTAAAATTAATTGCTTACATTCCACTTTGATTTGCAAACACTGACATAGCGATTAGTTATCTGAAACCATTTTGTATCTTACTAATGTTGTGCACACCCTTGAGGCACAGAAAGGTTTGATTTCTTAAACTTTGAGAAAGGGGCATGACGGTGTTCGCTTGCTGGAAAAAGTAAACAAGAGTAGGAAGGGTATGAGCCAAACACAAATCCAACCAAAGGGAAGAGTGCGGGACTGGACATTAAGCAAAGGGGACTGAGAAAACCCACAAGGCAACGAGAAACTGCAAGAACACAAAAGCAACCCAAGGGAAGATTAGGGGGAGGGGACATTGCTGGGCAAAGGGGTGGGGCACAGAAAAATTAAAAAGTACAGAGAAATCGCAGATTACAAAACACAAAACCAACCTTAGGGGGAGATTTGGGGGGAGGGGCAAGCAAGGCTAACAGGGAATGATAAAAAGTAAAACGTACCAAGAAATTGCAGATTGTAAAACACGAAACCAACCTTTGGGAAGATTTTGGGGATGGGGACATCCCAGGCCAACAGGGACTGAGAAAAAGGAAAAAGGACCCCAAAATCGCAGACTGCATAACACAAAACCAACCTTAGGAAAGATTTGGGGGGAGGGGCAACCAAGGCTAACAGGGACTGATAAAAAAGCGAAAAATACCAAGAAATCACAGATTACAAAACACAAAACCAACGTTAGGGAAGATTAAGGGAGGGACATGAGGCAAACGGTGGACTGAGAAAAAAAAGCAAAAAGTACCCAGAAATTGCAGGACAGGAGTGCAGGAGCAGACCTTTGTGTTGCTGGCGATGAATCGCATAATGTTGTCAAAACACTGGCGCCTCTCTTGCGGAGTACTGTCCTTCATCATGAACAACTTACGCGGCATGTCAGGGAAGATCGTCGCTGGGAAACGCTCCGTCATGGTTTTGTGTAGAGCCTCAAAGTCACTGTACTTCTTTGTTACCTGGAATTTAAATTAAAGGAACATTACAGAATTGGGTTTTGCTAACAAAACAGTTGCTGGCAGTGTAAGCACTTTATGTAATCCACCATATACATAAACTGACAAACCTGTAGAAGTTTGAGATCGATCGGCCATCTGGGTCACGAGAAAATAGTGAAAAGCAGATTACACATTTGCATAAAATCATATAGATTCAACAAATGAATAAAACGCTCACTGAGCGATAAACTCCAATCGGGAAATTAGTTTATTCATTTCTCATCAAAATATGGCATTTCAGGCAGAATTATTTCAAGTGATGTTTTCTACCATCATCATCATTAGACCGGGTAAGTTTTATGTAAATCTGTGATCAAAAAGTATATTTTACAAGTTTTTTTCTTACCAATTCTGTAATGTTCCTTTAAGGTTATATATAGACCATGTTACATTTGTTTACAGAGTGGTGACCTCGTACATTATAATGCTATTCCTGACGGGCAAGATGCTACACAGGCTCAATGGGAAAATTTATATTTTGTGTCATAATTTTTACATCAATTCAAAATTTACAAAAGCAACAGCTGTACAGCTTTTGAGATGTCCCCCCTTTCTTCATATCAAAAGTTGAGGAAAATCAGACAGTGCGATCTCCATAAAACATAAGATTTGTCCAGGCTCTGTGGCTCTTTTGTAAACATGTGATGTCACAGGTCACATCGTCTATATACATATTATTTTTACCATTCTTTCTCTCTATAAGTTTTTTTTTAAATTGACCCGTTTTTTTTCTAATAACCCCCTTTCTCTCCACAGACTTGTTCTGAATCTAATAAAAGAACGATGTAGGGTTCTAGTTTTTACACATTATCTTCCAGTACGCGCTAATCCTCCAATCAGATGCTCGAACCGGAGTGTGATATCAGACGATAACCTACTCCCAGTTTTTATATTGCACTCTGCGTATTGTTAGTGTCACTGCGTCACGCTCCGCATACGGTCAGTGCATAAATTACATTCTAAACTTTGCGCGTGGAAAACCAAAAACAAAAACATAACCTAACCTCATTGATTCAATGAGGCTGGAAGATAAATTTGTTATCACACTCGCGCTCGTGGAATACGGAAAAATATAGCGCGTCTGCGTCCCATATCCAACTGCGTCCCATATCCTTCGGCCTCATTGGATATGGGACGCAGAAGCGCTATATTTTCTCGTATTCCACTCGCGCTTGTGTGATAACTTATAATATTTGCTTAGCAGTCCTGATGCTTCATTTTTGAAAAGGGCAAGGACCCCAAGATATTTTCTCCTCGGTATACGGCACCTCTATGAGGAAATTGTCAATCTAAGAGAGGGGGGGTCATTTCCCAGGGTTGTGGGTTTTTTTTTATAGGCTGGGGTAAAAAACTTTTACCATACACAGCATAGGAAATCTGTCACTTGGCTCACTGTGAGTTCAAACAAAGCCCACACACAGCCAACACTCTCATCAAGTGGAACCATTCGTGCCGTTATGTCTGGCAAGCCTCGGAGCAGCTTTACGATTTCCAACAAACCCCACCCACCCTCCCCCCCCCTAGCACCACCAATGCAACCCGAGGACACGTACAACATTGGTGCGATTCTCAGTAGACGACACTCAGTGCAGGGTTTTAAATGGGGAAAAAAATCTCTCCTGATCTGCAAACATTGTAAACTGAAAAAAGAAGGATGCTAAACAACTTGTTATTTTTTTTTTTACATGGCCTTATTCAGTCGTGGCATGTCGTGGCCGAGCGGATAAGAGCACCGGACTCAAGCTCTGGTGTTTCTGTTCAGCAGAGTGTGGGTTCGAGTCCCAGTCGTGACACCTGTGTCCTTAAGCAAGACACTTAACCATTATTGCTTCGTCCTTCGGATGGGACCTAAAGCCGTTGGTCTCGTGTGTTGTGTAATGCATGTAAAAGAACCCAGTGCACTTGTCGAAAAGAGAAGGGGTTTGCCGCGGTGTTCCTGGTTTGATTGGCAGCATATTGCGCCACAGCACCTTGTAAAACATTACATTGTGCTATGTAAAGGAATAGGTCTCAAACTTCAAAAACTAGCTCCACATATATACCTTGCAGGAAAATACTGACTGTTGAAGCGCCTTGAGCGTCACTGAGTGACGGATATGAGCGCTATTATAAGGAGCCACTTTTATTATTATTATTATTATTAAATACGCACCATAAACTGTACAGTGTCATCCTTTTTGTTCCTGACCGTCTTGAAGTGTGGCAGCCAGGTGATAACTATAACATGGTACTCCTCGAACTTAGTCAGCAATCCACTGACTTCTCGATACTCTGGAACCGATATGTCCAGACCCGTCTCTTTATTCTTGAGTTCCCTGAGGACAAGAGAGAAAAAAAACATTGATTGTAACCAGGACCCAATTTCATGGCTCTGCTTGCCGCCGAATTCTGCGCTTGCAATCACTATTCTTCACTTACGGGGCAAGCGCCGAGTTTCTGTGCCGGCTGTGTAAGCAAAAAATGCCTAGTAACTTGGAGCACACATGCGCACTGAGCAAAAAGTCCTTGCTAACCCGTGAAACACGCTTGACATAAGCAAGAAAATCCCTGCTTCCACAAGTGCCGATTCTTTGCTTACGAAAAGCAGAGCCATGAAATTGGGTCCAGTACTGATTTTTGACTAATTAATTCCAAAAAAACACACATCCAAGGTTGGTATACTACTAGACTATGGGGTTGTTACGCTATCATCTCCAATAGCGGAAACATTAATATAAAAAACCAAAAAGTTCTTGGAGTAGATGGTAAGCATAACATCTAGTTTGGTTCGGCTTAATTTTGTTTTTCACACACTGTTAATTACACAATGGTTTAAGAAAAATGTTCCTCATCCTCTCACCACCCAGACCCCCACCCCGATCCCAACCAGGACCCAATTTCATAGAGCTGCTAAGCACGAAAATATGCTTAGCATAAAATTTCTTCCTTGATAAAAACAGGATTACCAACCAAATTTCCATTTGTTGCATATTGCTTGTTAATGGTATTCAGCTGTTGGTTGCTTATCTTGAAAATCACGTGGAAATTTGGCTGGTAATCCTGTTTTTATCGAGGCAAAAATCTCATGCTAAGCAAATTTTTGTGCTAAGCAGCTCTATGAAATTGGGCCCAGCCCTGCCCCAAAATGTCCACCGTGGCAGTTCCCAATGTAGCCGTATAAAATTTCCTTAGTATCTATCTTACTCATTCAAGTAGCATTATACTATAGTCCAAATCGGACCTTTAACTAATTTAGCCCAGTGATACACACTATGTCCCCATCCTGTTCTTTCAAAGTTAAAATTCTAGTCTACTGAGTAATGTTGTTTAATTCTGGTTCTAAAATAGCCTCGCAGATTTGTGAACAAAATGTTTACCTGTAAACAAGCCTGAAAGAAAAGAGAAGGCCTTTGCTGTGTCCATCTTTATAGGACTATTTGAAACTTCGGCCAGCTCCAGTAACACTAACACTAACACTAACACTAACACTAACACTAAACTAGCTAAGCCTGACAACAACAACATCCACGACCACATTGTAGTGTTACATATCTGCATACGAAGGCTGTAATATTTTGAACATCATTCAAAGCCACCGTGGATGACATTGAATTATCAGGCAGTGAGACAGTAGGTGGGTTAATGCAATATTCACTACGGTTAAGAATGGTATAGCAAACGTTCAATTCAAATTGTGCGCACATGGCTATGTTTGCATTTTTACGAAAAAGGGGCGGGTTCTTCGTTCGCAACAATAAAAACATGATTAGTCGTCAGCTGTTTCTAATAAATTTTACAAATTTTTACAGGTTTAAGTGAACCAAAAACTAAATTATGGATACAAGTACTTCCAGCTACCTCGATGTTGCAATAGCAGCCGTCATGTTTAAGGTAAAAAACTGAAAAATAACTATGAAATGACTGCGTAGACTAAAGTGACAGCACACAGGATGCACTCGTGCCCCTAAGTTGGCTTTAATTTAGATGGGCGCCCTCCAGTGGCAGGTGTTGTAGCATTTGCAAATAGATGTTTGTTATAGTATAGACATCTTCAAAATATTTATCATAATGTTATATTGTTATTTATAACATATAGAAATGTTAAATATTGTAATTCTGGCACTTAAGATATAAATTTAGATTAAATTTGGGCAATTTATTTATAAGTTATTGAAAAGAAAATGTGTTTTGATATTTCTTTGAGCAGTCAATTCTGTGTGATGCACTGTGGATACAACACGTAAGATTTGCCGGTGTACAAAGAAATACACAGCGGAAATACATCGCGTATGTTACCAGCAGTAAAACCGGCCGTGTACTGACTGTGAAGGAAGCGGGGCACACATTATCGCGATTGAAATTCTAACGTTAAATTAATTGCACAGCCGACATCATGGACACGACAAATGTGTTAAATAGATTGCGCCAGTTTGATGCATATCCTAAGACTTTGGATGATTTTAGGGTAAAGACCTTTGGTGGAGCAGCAGGTAAGTTCCAACTCGTGAACTGAAAGTGAAATAAAAATGACAACAAATTTACGGCACGACGTTTACCTAACGTACTGCAATGCGTAGTTAGTATGGGGTTTGTTCCACTATCGTCTAGCGGAACGAAATCGTCTAGCGGAACGAACCTCAGTCACCATGTATGAGTGACTACCTAGTTCTAGGATAAGACTAGCAGACTAGAGTATATGGAAGTGAGACTTGGTCTACCATAAATTCCTACGCTAGTCTGTTCAGTCCACTGGACACGTCTGCCGGTGTCACACTGTCTGTGCTCTCTGGTGGTGGCTGGCACTGCACAAGCCAGTTGGAGTGGGGGGGGGGGGGTACATGTATCATGACTTCATGTCATGTTATCGCCTGTAAATGTTTAATTAGGAGTCAGGAAGGAAGGGTCTACTCTTGCCATGCTTGCTGGCAACCTGGCACTGGTGGAAAAGTTTTGGAATTTCAGCTTGCTCATTTCGTCGCTCGTACCACAAACGTCCAACAGCCCCCAAAAAGGTGGTTTTAGAAAATTGCGATTGAAGCTGCATTGTTGTTTTTCGGAGTCTGCTTACTTACTATTTTTGTTTTAATTTTTTTAAGACAAAAATAAAGCTGACTACTTTATTTGTACAGAACTGTCAATGTGTTTTCATTCGTGCAGCTATTTAATTTAATTTAAAGAGAACTGTGCACAAACCAATGCATATTGATAATGACATGATTGATAGGTCACTTCGTGAAAGTAATACGCGCTTCCATCCAGATAGTTCACTTCATGGAAACGCAAACACAAGCGCGCCTGAACCGAGCGCCTGAACCGAGCGCCTGAACCGAGCGCCTGAACCGAGTGCCTAAACCGAGCGCCTGAACCGAGCGCCTGAACCGAGCGCCTGAACCGAGCTGTACACTTTGCACACGTATCGAAGTAGGACACTTCGTGGAAATGCAAAATGGGAAATCAAGTGGTACGTCATTCATACTAATTAGAGTAAAATTACGAAACATTACGTATTAGGTACTGAAACTTGCTGAAAATGTTAACAGTATAATGAGTTAATAATTTGTAAAACAAAAAATTATTTGCGAAAATGTGATTTTTGACAGATAGGTCAGTTCGTGGTACGAGCGACGATTGGTGATTTAATGCAAGGCAATAAAAGATTGGGACGAGGTCTTGAACGTTTGTTTAAAACATGAAAACTGTTAATGCATACTGCTTTGTAACTCTGGCGTCTGCGACTGTCGGAAGGATGGAGGGTTACGATTATCGCAAATACTAAATTCCAACATCAAGATAGTAAGCTGTGTATTTCACCACTCAAATCGACAGCATTGCAGTCTATTTCTCTGACAATGCATTTTTTGACCAGAAGTTTGGGATGACATCCACAGCTTTTAATCCAAAGGATGAATCAATAATGGTTAAGTGTTTGTTTACGAGAAGACCATGCAAAATCTTGAAAAATCGACAAGGTGGGGGGTCGGCGTTTTAAACTCAAATCTTGGCTATTTGATCCCCACCAGGGACCATAACACCTGGTGAAGCAGCTCGCTCAAAAACCGCACAATGGCCGAGTACGGGACACCAACTATTTTTAGCGCAAAATGGACATTTCCGGGGAGTTCATTTGTAGTGTTTCTGGTGTATAATTATAGCCCTGTTAATTCCCTTAAACTGTATCAATTTCTGTCAACTTATACATCAAAAGAAAGAGCTCATCGTCCTCTACACGATCAAATAAAAAAGAATTGTGTGAAAATCTTCACTGCAGATATATAGGTTGTTTTCTACTAAGGAAATAAGCCATCTACGCAGTTACCCATAACTTAATTAGTGCAGGACTGAGAGTCAACAAACTTGGTGGAAATATAGTTCAGATATCCAACTACAATAATAAAAAATAAAAATATTGTCAGCTCTTCTTGATTTTAATTGCCAAGGGTCAACAAAGATGGAAAAGTTCATAGTAAGTATCAAACCTACATACAGTTCTGAGTAAAATATCTAGCCCTTAATTCACGTCTGGAATAGAATTGTTATAACATTAAAAAAATATGTCAACAAAGATGAAACATAAGTTTTTGCAAGTTTTGTGTATTGAGGTGGATGGGGGAGTTTTTCTGGCAATAATACCGACCGTGATAGTGAAAGTGGAACGTCCAGTAATACCGCCCACCCAGTTAGCGCGAAGTACCACAAGAGGGCGCCACACATCGCATCGCACCCCCCCCCCCCCCGGTCGTGAGCGATGTCAATATGTCAGCCATGGATATCGGATACGGCGGCTGTATCGCTGCAGTGTGATTTTTGTAATTTTGAGCACTGCAAAACCATTGAGTGTGGTGTATATCCCTCTTATCTGCGCAAGAGCAATACCCTGCACCTTCATCAATGCACAAAAAACATACGGAGCCATTTGCAGAACTAAGTGGAAAGTTGCTGCATATGAAGTGAATGTCGAGTCGAAGTTGATCCTCCTGCGACGTTGATGCTTACACTAGTTACAGTGATAAGACGATATGCCCGGCGCATCGGTACAAGTTAGAGTTGAGTTGGACATCAACAAGGAAATGCTGTCATCCACTCCATACTGCAAGGCCCGTAACCAGGATTTATGTGTTTTTTTTTTTTGTTTTTTTTTTTTTTTTGGGGGGGGGGGGCGAATGTGAAAGGTTTTTTTTGGGGGGTGGATTTTTTTTGGGGGGGGGAGCGGACTTTTTTTTTCTTTTTTTTTTAATTTGGGTCCCCCCCCCCCCCCCTGGTTGAGACTGTCAATTCGGGAGCAGCTTCGGCATCCATGTCCCAGGCAATCCATTCTGGCTGGGCTCGCAAGTTTTCCAAGGCAATGAAGAGGTTTTCGCAGCAAGTGAAGGATTTTTTGCTTGCCCAGTTCCTGATTGGCGCCAATACAGGAAAGAAGGAAAACCCAGAAACTGTGTCCCGTCGATTGAAAAGTCAGTTTCACAGAGATGACTGGTTGACTACCCAACAGATAGCCAGCTATTTTTCACATCTTGATCTCTTACACAAATCTGGGACACTGCCATCAAAGAGCTGGACTGATGTGAACAATAATGCTGTAGAGTTGGTTGAAAGACAGGTTCTCGTGGATGCTATACAGAACCAGTGTGAGCTTTGAGGCATTTAAATGCATGATGCCATCGGACGCTTATCAAGTGTCCGTTTTTTATTAAACAGTCAGTACTCTGCCATTTTTAATTTTTGTTAATCTCAAATTTTGAATTTCCCAAACTACACCTAGCCAATTAGCATTCCAGTTGTCTCGTTACCATCAGGGTTGATTTTCACACCAAAAAAATCCATCAATGACCAGTAATGCTTCCAACTTTGATGCCGTTGGTGTATTATCTATGTTGTAATACTTGTACCACTCTATCTTGACTGTATAGTCAGTGAATACCACACACCGGTAGTGTGAAGGTAAAAACTGAAATATATTGAACTGTTGCACATATGAATATGTCAATAAATAAAACCATTGACACTTATTGTGTTATTATCTAAACTATAATAAACTCTTGGTGTGTTTATTTTGTTTTATAATCACCTGATTCTGAAGAGGATCTTGCCTTTGCAACTCAGCAAATGCCTGACAAGGACCAAATAACTTGCACTGGTAGCTACTCATGTGATCATACAAATCAGAAAAGGGTGAAAGGCTTGGAGGAGGGGGGTCACAACTAAAATATGAATCAGGATTTGAGTACGACAAACTAAACAAAACGTTTTTGACTGAATCCTGAGGAAAGTGGTCATGTTCACCATAACACTTAATAAAAGGATTCAAGGACCAACATAATTGTTTCATGTAGAGTAATGAGAGGTTTGCTTCATGTCCAATGCATCGAAACTACCGTTGAAAACAAGGCAATCGCAAATCACAACAGGTACCAGTTTTTAACGATGCAATGCTAAACCGCCATTATTAGGCAAAAACAGGCTCCTGCCATTTCAAAAAAAAAACTGCTGACAAATATTTTATTGATGCTACCTAAGGACCATAATAAGAACTCTCTTTCACCCGGATGTCATTGCTCACAGACCTGCACTAATGACTCTACAGCGATTCAAAGATGTGACGCAAATTTAGGGGTACCCTTAAATGAAGAGTTACCGTTGCCACGTAAGAGGTTTTTTTCCCACAATTTTAACTTCCTGGTTTAGCTCAGGATACAAACTAAAGACCCTAAAAATTTCATTGCTCTACTGTATTCCACCGTTCAGCAGCAAGCGTTTAAACTTTTGCAGCCCAAAATCATCAAAAACGCCATTTTACCACTAAAAAACACATTTTTGGCTCTTTTTTCTGTTAGGGAGGTCGGATCTGCCAAATATTGTGCACAGCCTCAAGGCTACCCATGACCCACCTACCACCAAAATTTCAGCCAAATCCGTTGACCCCCACCTTATCACGGTCTGCATGGTCCTCTCATGGACACGCTCTTAAGTATCTTGCTTAACATGCTTTTGCTTTAAAAGAACACAAGTGTCAAGACCTGGACCCTGGCCGGGATTCAAACCCACATTCTGCTGGTCTGGAACACAGGATAGAGCTTAGATCCAAAGCACTTGATTGGCTTACTGTACACTTAGAACTTTGAGCATCTACAAAGTAGGAGTGGATAAAAAAAAGACATTGACAGGATATCTGCACATGTGTTATTTTACGCTTTTATTTTTGATGCAATGTGCACTCCATACTAACAAAAATTTGCATATTTTTGCACGCTGCAGCATAAGAGGGGACTATAACCGAAATTCAATGTAACTGCAGTGTTTGTTTGCACAAACTTTCTTATTAAATTGATTTGAAATCCAATGTGGTAATTATTTATTAGTTTTTTGTAGATTGTTTAGTACAACACATTAACTATCATCTTATTTTGTTCAATCTTAGCTGTAGAAACATAATCTGATTTTGACACCATGGGTACTAAGTTGTGTAATTTTGGTTGGGTTGTACTGTTTTTGTTTAGTTTTCATTGCTCTCCATCCTTGTGATGAAGTTGCAACAGACTTTAGGTTTCATCTCTTTTGAATTTCTCAAGCAGGGTTGAGAGTAACTTCTCAGCCCACATCAATAAAATAAAGATAGGTTGAAAAATAATAAGTGTTCTTATCTTGATCTTGTCATGGTAGCTGTTTGATTGATGGATGTGCAATTACCAAGAAGTTGGTGACATGTGACAAGACTATCTGCGTTGTATGCTGTTATCGGGTCCCTCTGGAAGGATAGATTATTGAGTTATTATTATGCTGATTGGAGCTTGTTAGATTAATTACAATAATACCAATCAATAGTTATATGGCGCATCAGCAACCTCGTCCCCAGGGTGTGTCGAGCGGTACGAGGTTGACCGCTCTCTCACCCTGGTATTGGATCATTTGCATATCCAAAAATTTTGGATACGTATGCAAATTAGATTTAGTCTGGCTGCTTTTCAAAAGTCACGTCTTCGTCATGATCTCGTGGTCCGGTACCAGATTTAATAGCCTGTTTGTACATTGTTTGCCGGCTGTTTTGACAAAGGTTAACATTTGGTTTTGTCCCATCACGGTCCGAGTAAGGAGTTTCCCTCCCTGGGTTTTACTATTGTAAACATGGTTGGAAATAAAGTAAACCATGGGGACGAGGTTGGGCGCTTCAGCTTTACAAAGAGAGTGCTTTACACAGAGTAAAGGAAAGACCCCAGTGAGCTGGGCCTGATTTCATACAGCTGCTTAAGCACAGAAAGTAATGTAACTAAGTAGCTGCTTAAGCACAGAAAAGTAACTAAGTAGCTGCTTAAAGGCCATGTACATTATTGGCGAGATCGAAAAACACAATGTTCACAGATTCACACATAACTTACACGATTTAAAGTAAGTAATGGTAGAAAGGGTTCCTTAAAATATTTCTGCCTAAAATGCTATCGTTTCTGAGAAACGAGTAAAACAATAGTGATTATCGCGCGCGATAATTTGAAAAAACAGAAAACACATAAGATCTCTTTTCACTATTTTCTCATGACCTGGATGACCAATTGAGCTCAAACTTTCACAGCTTTGTTTGTTCATGCATATGTTTAATCACACAAAATGTGGACACTGATTTTGAGTTGTTACCAAAAGTGTACAATACCTTTAAGCACAGAAAGTAGCTAGGCACAACAAAATAGTGCTTAGCAGAGAAAAGGTTACCGACTAAATGACCATTTCACATGTACCATCTGTGACTGGTATCCTGATTATTTGTGCTTAGGAAATTTTCAAGCACTTTTTTCTGCTTAACACGTTGCCTGCCGCCTACGAGTATGTTTTCGTAGTAACAGGTTAGACGAATTCTGCTACTACGAGTATACTCGTAGTGAATGAAAGGGCTTGTATTGTTATTTCAATACACTGGCATTCACTGAGCACGCAACACATACCCTTCATGGCAGTGGTGAGGACATCGACCTTAGAATGCGCATGTTAATTTTTCTTTTTTTGTATAGTACCTATTTGGTATGCGCGCATGCGCATCGCACTTATGCGCGCATGCTCCTTGCACTTGGCAAGTGGGAATGCACTACGAATATAATGACCAGCAGTCAACGTGTTGTTAAGCAGCCCTATAAAATTGGGCCCATGTCCCAACTTGTAGGAGTAAGAAATTAGTTCTTCTCTTAACATGTTGACTGGAACAGCCTGCCCTCACGCATATGATTAATGAACAATTTCAAGAGTTTGCTCAACAGACATTGGGCCAACAATCCAATGAAATTTGAGAAGTGGTGCACTTCAATGGGGGGCAAAAATAGACCAAGTCTTATCTCTTAGCCTGAGGTTCCTTAACCCAAGTCCTTCAATATCCTCATTGCCAAAGTGCAGGATTGAGAAGGATTTGGGCTTTTATGGATCTGCAACACAGGAGGATTTAGAAGGGTTTGGGCTATAATGAGGTTTTGTTAGGGTAGGATTCAGCAGGACTTGGGCTGTTTTTACATAGGAGGATTTAGAAGGTTTTAGGTCTTATGCAGCTTAGCCAAACAGGATTTTGAAGGTTTTGGGCTTTTTTGACTCCCTAACTTCTGTCTCAAAAGGATTTAGAAGAATTTGGACTAATATGTATATTTACAATATAGGAGAAGGATATAGAAGGATTTGGACACTTTAGGTTTATGACAACTTTAATCTGAAGGATATAGAAGGATTTGGGCAGTATGTTTACCCAAGGGTCTAGTCTGTTAGGGTTAAGTAAATCAATGGAGTTACGTGTAGGGTCATGTAATGTATAAAATGTCATGTATGGTTATTCCTTGTGAAGTTAGTATGAAAGCTTTCTTATAGAATTATGATTGACCACAATTATTTGTTTGGATTTATGCATTATTGGTGTCAGGTAACGTAAAATTCATGCCCACCACGCGATAAACTAGATGAGCTCTGTGATACAACAACAACAACATATGAGAATGTAATCAAACTTGGAGGTGATACAACAACAATAACATGAGAATGTAATAAAACTTGGAGGTCGTGTTTGTGTGCCAAAAAAAGAGTTTTTAAACATGAACATGTACAGGCTTATTTTGATTGCAGCGCTAGAAATATTGAAAAACTGAAAGCACTTTTCTTCAAGTGCTGTTTTCTTGACTTTGACATTGCATTTCATGCACAGATATTTCACTGGAGGTTTGGTGCTGGTATGAACTCTATCATCAGTCAGCTTTCCGATTAAAATCAGGGTTCTGCCCACAGTGGTCGGTGCCGGAAAACCCTCCCGGCACTCAGGATTCCCCAACTACCACTGGCAGAATTTTCTCTGTTTCCGACCACCACACATTTTTCAAATTTTTTAATTACACTAGCAATTACCTTTCAAAGGTTTTAGATGAAATGTAAAATTGGGTATTTTTGAGTACTTCTTTGATTTGTGTCTACTTATATGATCTACCGTGTAACTGATCCATCTCGCTATGGTTTCCAGGGAAACATTTTTCCACCACTCAAGAAATCCTGGGCAGAACCCTGTAAAATCAATGTATCTTTTGATAATTACGAATCTTGTACTCTGACTTTCACAGTTACCATCATCAGTGCCATTCTAATGACAGTGCTCTTTGCGTCAGAACTCAACTACTACTTGACAAAAGAGGTAAGAAACACCAAAGAGCAGTACCCACTTTACTGTTAACTAAGATTTAGTTAGGTGAGTACTGAGCCATGCAGGGTTCTACAGGGGGCTGGTTGGGGGACGGGCTTTAGCCCCCTCAAACTTTTGTCTAGACCTCCCCCCCCCCCCAAAAAAAGCACTTTATCACACCCGAGGGCGTCTCAAAGCGCTTCCAACAGTATTACCCCTGGTCACTGGGCCATTTATTTCATTCCTTAAACCATCTCAGCTCCCTGGGGAGTATACAGCCTGTGCAACAAATATGCCCTACTAAGCTAAATCAATCACAAGAACCATCTCTGCCCTCACAGGTACCCATTTACCCCTGGGTGGAGAGAAACAATCATAGTCAAGTGTCTTGCTCAAAAACGGCCAAATTAGATGGTTTCTTTTATGAACCAATCTTCTCCATTTCAGGAAGATCTTTAGATTCATGTTTTAGTCTATTTTGTCCGACCCGTTTAATATTTTACGTTGGACAAGCGCAGTGCTTAGAATTTGCAGTTTTGGCCGGCGCTTCTGTCTTGCTTTGTTTTGTATATATGAACAAGGGTCTAGTCCCACAAAAATTGCATTATGTATGATAGAAATTGTATTATGTATGATAGAAAAGTAAATAATAATTTAATTCAATTCAATTCAAGCCTGAAATGAACTGAATTGTATTATCGATTTGTTACAGCCCAAGGGCTGAATTGTGAACAGTTTTACAATATACAAATATAACGTTAGAGTTACTTCATACAATAAACAATTATCATAATTAATAGGCTCTGGCTAGCTACTAAACAAAGAAAATGTTCCCAAGAGAATGTCAAATGCCAAATGGAATACCAACGTGAGCTCTCGCATAAAGATTACGTATTTACATATTTACATATCTAGACGATTAAGGTAGGATCATCGATTGGTGTTAGACAAAGTCAGGGCTTGCCCTTAACACTAGCCCGGCGTACATTGTCTAGTGAAAAAAGCTATGGGCTCGTAAACACCACTTCTCAACTTCCCCTGTGGGCAAGTAAAAACTGTGCAACCCACTTGTTCAAAATGCTCATTTCTTCCTTTTCAGATGTGAATAATTAATGTATAAAATGTGTTAATCGTTATTGAGTGTGTGAATATAACTTCATTTGATCATTAAACTGGTTGTGATTGTAACATTCAGAACATTACATTTATGGCAATTCCTGTTTAAAATCTGGGCTACTAAAACTTCCTGGGGGCAAGTAAAATGCACAGTTTACTGGCCCGGCGGGCTACTTTACAAAAAGCTTAAGCGCAAGGCCTGAAAGTGCATGTAATGCTGATGTATAGGCCTAATTGTCGATACAATATTAGTCACCTGTGAAAGTTTCAGCTGATTACTGAGTCTACTTGGTGAAAAAAACAGCAAACAAAATTGTCAAAATATTTTCATCAAGAACGTCGAACCCATTCCGCATTTAGCAAGGTGACGCAGGTGCCAATACCACGGAAATTTGAACCTCCAAAACTCACCTTGAGTTAAGGAGATTCAAAATTGTTTGATGTTTTTATTAATTTCTAATCAAAGGTTATCAGACTATATAATTTTGCAGGATGCTTACCAAGTAAGCTTTCGGATAGAAATTGCACCATTATTGGGAAGCATACAGTTTGTATTGAAAGCATGGGCCCCAGACAAATTGATTATATTCAAGCGCACATTAAAATTTTCATTTCCTTTTTTTTAGACACTAGATGTGTAATATATACGTATGCTTTTTAGCTGTTTCGCAGCGCAGCGAAACAGCTCTTGTTTTCATTAAAGTTTTTATATTTTTAACTTGGCTATTGATTTTTTTTTAAAGGTTAAGTATTAATGGTATTTATTTATGGATTTTTTTCTTTCAGGTTATTCCGGAGTTATTTGTTGATAACACAAGAGGAGAAAAACTCAGAATTAATATGGATATTATTTTTCCTAAAATGCCATGTGCCTGTAAGTAAAGTTTCTGGTATAATACTTTTTTTTAGTAAGGGAATAAAAAAGAAGTGACTTGGTCTATGCTCTTAACCTGCCGTTTGAAACCGGCAGGGTTGTGGCTGTGCGATAAAGGACAGAGACGAAGGGGAGGTCCTTTATTGCCGGCCACGACCCTGCAAGGTTTTAAAACTTCTGGTTAAAGGAAAAAGGAACATTACAGAATTGGTTTTTGCTACCAAACAGTTGCTGGCAGTATAACATCCATATACATAAACTGACAAACCTGTAGAAGTTTGAGATGGATCGGCCATCTGGGTCACGAGAAAATAGTGAAAAACTGATTACACATTTGCACGAAATCGTATTGATTCAACAAATGAATAAAACGCTCACTGAGCGATAAACTCCAATCGGAAAATTAGTTTATTCATTTCTCATCAAATATGGCATTTCGGACACAAATATTTCAAGGGATGTTTTCTACTATCATCATCATTAGACCGTGTAAGTTTTATGTAAATCTGTGATCAAAAGTATATTTTACAAGTTTTTTTCTTACCACTTCTGTAATGTTCCTTTAAGACTGAAATACTACTCTTTTATTCCCATTCATAAATGCCCTTTTTTGTTAAAAAGCTAAAGATTGTTGGAAAATCTGTACAACTTGTCTGTCGAAAGACAACAACAAATCCCGGTGCTTATTATGAGAACCTTTGTTGTCTTTCCTATTGTCAAGTCACGGTTTTATTGGGGCAACAGTATTTTTCAAAGGGAAAAAAATTAGTCGAGAAGCTACAAGAAAACAATTTCCAAATACCGAAGTGTTTAAAGGCCCTGTACACTATTGGTAAGATCGAAAAACACAATGTTCACAGATTCACACATAACTTACATGATTTAAAGTAAGTAATGGTAGAAAGGTTTCCTTAAAATATTTCTGCCTAAAATGCTATCGTTTCTGAGAAACGAGTAAAACAATAGTAATTATCGCGCGCGATAATTTGAAAAAACAGAAAACACATAAGATCTCTTTTCACTATTTTCTTGTGACCTCGATGACCAATTGAGCTCAAACTTTCACAGTTTTGTTTGTTCATGCATAATCACACAAAATGTGGACACTGATTTTGAGCTGTTACCAAAAGTGTACAATACCTTTAAAGGCCTGGAGACTAACTACCATTTACAATAATCATTAGTCCGTGTTTGTGTATTTTATGTGCAGTTCTAAGTCTAGATGCAATGGATGTTTCCGGGGAGCATCAACTCGACGTAGATCTTAACATTTACCGACAGAGGATAAACCCCAAGGGTGAACCCATTGATGAGGAAGTGCAGCCGGTTAAACTTGGTGAAGAAGATGCGGACGCTGCCAAGGAACTTTTAAAGGTAACGTTCATTCCACTTTTCAGTCTGTCAGTGTTTGCTCTCGGGTTTCTTTCTGCAATCGGTCTCGCCTCCGGTATAATTGGGAGTCCTTCCTTGTGTCCATTTTTTTCTATCGGTGGCCTCCTCCCTTCCCCCTCCCCCTTCCCTAAACAGCATTCCCTTCCCCCTCCCCCTTCCCTAAACAGCATTCCCTTCCCCTCCCCCTTCCCTAAACAGCATTCCCTTCCCCTTTAACTGTGGTAGGAATGGCTCTGTAGAGGTGCCGGTCACCTGTTCCATCTTGCAACTCACTGGTGATTTGTTGTAACTTTTTTTTTTTAACTTGGTACTTCTTTTTTGTAGTGTTGTGCCAGTAAGGAAGTATGGTAATAAAATTAAATAAATAAGTACACAAATAACGCTGCAGCAAAACCTTTGTCTGCCTGTCCTTTAAACATTGCCAATTCTAAGGTGCTGGACAATGATGGAGATCTAGACGTGTTAGTCTGATAGATAGCACTTAAAGACTTAAGGCCATGCCATACGAGGCAATTTACAGGCAACCAGCTCCAGGCAATCTCCAATAAGAAATTCCATTCACACTTCAGTTTTCTCATGATTTTCCTGAGATTGGTAGATTACAGCTAGAGGAATGTCTCTTGTGCTGCCGAATTGTCCCTTGTGCGTACAGTGCAAGTGGTTTGCCCTGTGTGGACATAACCTGAACTGAAAGAACTACAAGCTTTGTCTTAAGAGTTACTCCCAAGAGCTATGAGCGTCTAGTGTCACCTCAACCTCAGTCATAGTTCACTGACAGAATAGCTGCACATATTTTTAAGGTTTTTATTTTTGATGCAATGTGCACTCCATACTAATACAAATTTGCATAATAAATGCGCGCTTTAGCATCTAGGACAGCAGTGGAATTGATCTGAAGTTCAGTTTAAATGAAGTGTTTATTTGCACAAAATTTCTTGCTGGTGATGTGAAATGCAATGTAGTAAAATATTGAATACTTTTTTTTATAGGTTGTTTATGGTTATGCATTAATTGTCAAATTTAGTTTTGTTGAATCTTGAATAAAGAAACATAATTTTTAGTCGCCATGTGTATTAAGTTGTTTAATTTTGGTAGGTTAGTACTTTTTTTTATTAAGAAGTATTGCATTCATCCTTGTGATGATATTGCAACAGACTTTAGGTTTCATCTCTTTTGAATTTCTCAAGAGGGGTTGAGAGTGACATCTCAGCCCACATCAATAATACCAAAAATAGAATATTTATAGCGGTGTGTCATCCACATCATTAAAGATGCATGCCTTGATTGTTCCGTAAAATCTTCAAAAGAAGACAATGTCGAATTGCATCGCGACAGAAAACCACTTTCAAAAGGAAACTGTTTTACATATATTTTACATATGCTACGGACAAAGCAATTATATGTAACATGCAAATTTTGTTGTGCATGGCTGAAGGATGCAGGGTTCTGCCCAGAGTGGTCGGTGCCGGAAAACCGGCAGACTTTTCTCTGTTTCTGACCACCACACATTTTCCAAATTTGTTAATTACACTTGCAATTTCCTTTTCAAGAAATGTAAATAAAAATGGTATCAGAAGGCATTAATTTTGAGTACTTCTTTGATTTGAGTCTATTTATATGATCTACCGTGTAACTGATCCATCTCGCAATGGTTTCCAGGGAAACGGTTTTCCACCAGTAAAAAAATTCTGGGCAGAACCCTGAGGATGTGAGATATTGTCATGAATAAACATATATCTTTTACTAGTTTACCACTGGCATTTAGCCATTGGCAATTAGCCAATATTTGACAAATAATTAGTTTGGTCAACTAGTTTTGCAACCTTAAATAACAAGTACCATTGACTTATCAACAGGGCACAGAGAATGTGTTCTCGATTCTCAAGTTGTACTTAATCAGCAAAGGTTTGAGCTGTGTCTTAACTGTTGTTCGTCCTTCTTGCAGCTTGCCAAAAAGGAGGAGTTGGACCCAAAGAGATGTGAAAGCTGTTATGGAGCAGAGACCAAAGAACTAGAGTGAGTCTGCGTAAATGTTCTCTTCTACAAGGGATCAAAGAGTGTACATGTATTGTGTTTTTCCTTCATTTCCTGGTATTTCAATTTAAATGTAATATGTGATGCGATCAAACGAAATGAGTCTTTTGTCGACCCTTGTCAATTTTTGTTTTTTTATCTATTTGAAAGAAGTACAATCTCAGCTTTAAGGATATGAAAACCCCGTGTTGATATCGCCTTTGGTTCAAAAGTTATGGAAGTCGAAACACCAAGAGATGTATAGAAATGTATACCCCTGTCGACCTATTTTGGCCTGTTATTCAATAATGCATTTACCGACATCACATACAACGAAAACAGTTTGAAAAGAATTGTCAGTCTGTATGTCTAAAATTATTGGAGAGTCACAGAGAGATCTTAGCCAGTTCTGTGAACAACAAATACTTAGGAAAGCGCAATCCATCTTAGCCAGTGATTGCCATATTCTGAAACCCATGTTTGAATTACTTCCATCTGGACGCTGTTTTAGATTCCCCACCTTGTAAGACACTTAAAGACACTGGACACCTTTGGTAATTGTCAAAGACCAGTCTACCCACTTGATGCATCTCAACATATGCACAAAATAACAAACCTGTGAAAATTTGAACTCATTTGGTTGCGAGATAATAATGGAAGAAAAAACACCCTTGTCACACAAAGTTGTGTGCTTTCAGATGCTTGATTTCGAGACCTCACACATGAGGTCTCAAAATCAATTCAAATATTTTACTGAGAAATTACTTCTCAAAAACTACGTTACTTCAGAGGGAGCCGTTTCTCACAATGTTTTATACTATCAACAGCTCTCCATTGCTCGTTACCAAGTAAGTTTTTATGCTAACAATTATTTTGAGTAATTACCAATAGTGTCCAGTGCCTTTAAGACGGAAGCTCTCCTCTATTCCAGTGGCAATCAAACTTCTGAATGGTTGATGCTCTGCTTCAGGTTTCCATCCAATTTTCCAGGGCAATTATGATTTTTTTATTTATTCCATTTACTTGCTTTCTTTCACTCATGTACATAATTTTGATTGATGTTTTATATGTAAATAATGTATGCTATTTTGTACACTTCTTTTTATTGTGGGGTTGCCCTAGTTGACATTTTAAAAACTTGTTTTATTATGGAGCTGCCCAATCTTTTGTAATTGCCTTATCTAGATTTAATAAAGTTTTTTGAATTTGATTTTGAATTTTAATTTGAATTTGAATTTGAATAGCCCTATGTAGGACTCTTCCTTTGTGTCGTACACAGATACAGAGTCCTAGATATGAGGGTCCGTTTCTAGGGCAGAAAAATTTCAGAGCACTGTCATTTCAATCTTATCTGTAAGAAGCTACTAATCTCACTGGATTAACACTCCATGGCCTTAAGGTTAGGGTTTGTAGGACCAAGCACAGGACTCGAGCTTGGCTTGCAGTCCTTAATGTTTGGCAATCCTCCAACTTCGTGAAGAGGATTGTGGAGGATCTGCAATCTTCCAACTTCATGAAGAAGATTGCAGAGGGGTCTTTAAGGGTTAGGGTTTGTAGGACCAAGCACAGGACTCAACCTGAGCCAAGTCTACCCCCCTAGTAACGAGTCTGTCCGCTATATTACTCTTGTCATTTGCAGATGTTGTAACACGTGTGAAGATGTGAGGGAAGCATACAGGAAAAAGGGCTGGGCCTTCAGTACGGCCAACGAGATCGTTCAGTGTCAACGAGAAGGCTGGAGTGATAAGATGGACTCGCAGAAAGGAGAAGGTTGCCAGATGTATGGATACCTGGAAGTCAATAAGGTTTGTTCAGGAAAAGGTTGCCAGATGTATGGATACCTGGAAGTCAATAAGGTTTGTTTAGGAGAAGGTTGCCAGATGCATGGATACCTGGAAGTCAATAAGGTTTGTTTTAGTAGTCATGTCAAACAATTGCCCCTCTGGCTTTGTGTCGCACTGAGCAATTTACAGGCAACCAGGCATAATTAGGTAACCAGCCAAACTACCATTTCACATGTGCCATGTCAGACTGGTGTCCAGAGATACATGTACTTTCTACTGAAGCAGAAGCTGATTACCGGTAAGCACATTTTTTGTGCTTACAATATTTTCAGGGTCAAAACATTAGGCCGCCACTTTTTTTTTGCATTTATACAACAAGTCATTTGGGTTGATAAAGTACTTAGCAACACTTAATTTGTTCTTTTTTTTCGGGGGGGGGGGGGTCAATTGTCAAAGTGTATCACAATTGTTTGCACAAGTTGTTCTTTTTTTCTAATCTGTGTCAATGCTAAGTTTTACTTTTTGAGTCAATTAGCCTTTTCTTTTCTTTGTCAGGTTGCTGGAAATTTTCATTTTGCTCCGGGCAAGAGTTTCCAACAGCATCATGTCCACGTCCATGACTTACAGCCCTTCAGTGGAGATAAAGTAAGTATACCTTTACATCAGCCCACTATTCATGCAAATAGTTTATTGCTTTTTCTTATGGTATTCTATAAGAGACACCCTACGCTTGGACTTTTTTTTCACATTGCAATTTTATGTTTGGGTGGCAACTTTTTTTTGTTTTTTGGGCGGCAACAAAGGCACAGAACGCAGAACCAGACTAACATTTCTCAAGGTAAAATGTTGAAGTCCCCCAAAAACTGTCACTGCGAGTGATAAGTACCGTTTTGGCTTCATAACGGCAAAATATATACTGCCTAAAGGCCGTAACAAATTTACAGCAAAAACTAAAAAGCTGAGGGCAAAACAAAAACAGGTCACATCACAGAAGCTGTGTTGGAGTCCATTATAGAACACCAAATGATCTGGCAAAATCTACATTGAAATGGTATTTGTACAATAATTGATGTGGAAATGTTTCTACGTTGAAGTGGTATTGGTAATGTACATTAATTGATGTTGTTGTGTCTACATTGAAATGGTATTTGTACATTAATTGATGTTGTTTCTACGTTGAAATGGTATTGGTAATGTACATTAATTGATGTTGTTTCTACATTGAAATGGTATTTGTACATTAATTGATGTTGGTGTTTCTACGTTGAAATGGTATTTGTACATTAATTGATGTTGGTGTTTCTACATTGAAATGGTATTTGTACATTAATTGATGTTGGTGTTTCTACATTGAAATGGTATTTGTACATTAATTGATGTTGGTGTTTCTACATTGAAATGGTATTTGTACATTAATTGATGTTGGTGTTTCTACATTGAAATGGTATTTGTACATTAATTGATGTTGTTGTTTCTACATTGAAATGGTATTTGTACATTAATTGATGTTGTTGTTGTTGTTTCTTCATTGAAATTGTATTTGTGCATAAAATCATTTTGAACAAGTACAAATGTATGGTTTTGTTATTTTTGTTCTCACAGTTTAACATGACACATCATATTAAGCATATGTCCTTTGGAATGGAATACCCTGGTATGGAGAACCCATTGGACAACACTGTTATTACAGATCGTAGAGGTAAGTCAGACCTTGAGTGTGGAGTTGTTGCAGTTTTTTGTGTTTTTTTTTTCTTCTATCTTGATAATAATGTCATAATGATACTCCAGGTACCATCATTTTTTCGGGCTATAAGCCGCCCCGGAGTATAAGCGACAGCACTGGAAAATCTCTAAAAATTTGTTCAGAGGTCACTGTGCAAGCCGCCCAGAATACAAGTCGCATCAGAATGTGCCCGATGTTCATATCGCACTCAGAAGACAGGGTTTGAAACATTGGCGGGCGAGTCCAAACCCTTCCCTATGACGATAGGTCACTTCGTGAAAATATGACACAAGTTTACAGATGGGTCACTTCGTGAAAATGCAAATGTCACACATGCGTGCCTGAGCTGTGCTGTGGCGCTTTGTATACCATTGGTAAAGTGGCATATAGAGATAGGTCACTTGGTGGAAATACAAAATGGCAAATCTTGTTACGCGTAAGCTTGGGCGATATCGCTTTTTCTCAGCCACGATATATCGTCGAGAATATATCGCGATATTCGATATAATCGCAATTATTGTTTTATGACGTCAATCTACTACAAATCTCACGGTGGGAGTTGTGGCTATGATTGACCTATCATTTCTGTCGTTATTCCAATCACCTATTCTTCTGGTTTTACTCTAAACCTATGGTATGAAAACCTGGGCCTATTACTTACACACATTTAATGTGTTAACTGCGCATGACAGACTGTTCTTTATGTGTGCATAGCTAATTAGATCACGCCACTCGCACGTCCGCAACACGCACGTGATAATGCACGTGATAACACCCGTCTGTGTGGGACTGCCTGATCGCTAAGGCTTTGATGTTGGTTTTTTCCGAAGACTAAACCCCGTCGGATCGGATCTGTTTGGGAATCTTGCGGTTGCGGTCTGTGACTTGCAACTCTTTGTTGCAGCAAATCATCTCGACAAGGAGATTTATTGTTGCAATATCGTCTCGACAAGGAGATTTATTGTTGCAAGATCGTCTCGGCTAGGAAATACATCACGATACTTAACGATATCGCGATTTACCGATATCACGATTAAAAAAAACGTGACCCGATATCGTAATCGTTTCAGAACTAGTATTGCGATATTCGATAATATCGTGGTATCGCCCAAGCTTAGTTACGCGTCATTTATACTAACTAGTGTAACTACAAAACCATTACGTATTAGGTACTGAAACTTGCCGAACATGTTAACAGTAAATGAGTATATTAATTAATCATTTGTATAAAAACCCAGTTGTGATTATTGAGAGATAGCTCACTTCATGGTATGAGCGACGATAATAAATGGTGTTTGAAGCTTTGCATGGTGTGGAGAATAAGAGAAACTATAAATATAAATATGAATAGTAAACTTGCGGGTACAACCATGAGTAAATTGTCTCTTTTGAAGGAGTGGTGGCTCTGAAAAGAGCCGGTTTGGTCTCGACGTTTCGAACAGTATACCAGCATTCTCCTGAAGACGAGCAGAGTATACTGTTCGAAACGTCGAGACCAAACCGGCTCTTTTCAGAGCCACCACTCCTTCAAAAGAGACATTTTACTCATGGTTGTACCCGCAAGTTTACTATTCATATTTATATTTATAGTTTCTCTTAGCGACGATAATGTTTTTGTTTTTTAAGAAGAAGGTGACATTTTCCATTTTCTGTTTGCACAGGCTCAACCATGTACCAGTATTTTGTGAAGGTAGTGCCGACCACGTATATCAACGTAAATGGGCTGGCGACCAGGTCCAACCAGTATTCCATCACAAAGCACGAGAAACAAGTCTCCATTATGAACCTGAGCGGGGAGCAGGGACTGCCTGGCATCTTTGTTCTGTATGAGCTTTCACCGCTTATGGTCAAATTCACTGAAAAACACAGGTACAGTTTTGTCCTTTTGAAGACTTTTTCTTTGAAGGTAGGGTCATAGATTGGTTTTTTATTCAACGTTATGCTGGTTTATATCATTTGGTTTTACCCTTTCACTGATGTGTATAGTATTAAGCACTGTATACTCAGTACTTTCCCGAGTTCTGTGAAAAGAATCCACAGGCATATTACCCAGGTGGGATTCCAACCCATGACCTTTGCCATTCTAGAGCAGACATCTTACCAACTAGTTAAAAGTGTAAAACCAAATAGTATTCTTTATTCCCGGTGCAAATTTAACATCTAGTAATGCTGATTTGTCAGCCAAATTATCAATAAAGATACAATAAAAGTCACCTGCTAAAAGTTTCAGTTGAATACAATGTCTACTTAAATATTGTTTGAAGCTTTGCATGGTGTGGACAAATAGGAAAAACTATAAATAAATAATAGTAAACTTGCGGGTACAACCATGTGTTGTACCCGCAAGTTTACTATTATTTATTTATAGTTATTTCCTACAATGTCTACTTGTTGAGAAAACAGCAAAGAAACTGTTGCGGTACTTTCATCAAGAACAACCAATCCATCCACGTTTAGCGAGGTGACAGCGGGTACCAGCCACATCTCTGGCCTCGGCACTCAGAAACGGACACCACGGAGATTTGAATCTCTGAAAGTTGTCGTCCTCATTTCCAAATGCATTCAGTAATGTTAACCGTACAATTCAAGATAAATACGACTGTAGTGTGGAGAGCGTTTTAAACAGAAAAGAAGATAGGAGGTAACTATAAATAAATAATTAGTAAACTGGCGGGTACAACCATGTAATAGAACTCTTTTGTGGGAGTGTTGGCTCTGAAAAGAGCGGGTTTGGTCTCGACGTTTCAAGCAGTATACTCTGCTCTTCTTCAGGAGAAAAGAAGATTATGTCGTCAGGAGTCTGTTTCACACTCTGTTTTGGAATCTCTCATTTTCTCATTCAGATCATTCATGCATTTCTTAACTGGAGTGTGTGCCATAATAGGAGGAGTCTTTACAGGTACGTAGAACTTAAAGCTTTGTGAATTTTTTTTGTATATATATGAAAGGTTTTCGATTATTCAAGATTAATTGATGTGCATTTCTAATTTAATTAAAGTGAATGACATTGAAAAAATGTGACCGATTCTTAATTTGTTCACTTTGATACACAGTCGCCGGTTTATTCGAGATAACTTTATGTGCATTTTGTGAAAATATTTTTAAAAAGTGAATGACATTGAAAAACATGTGACTGATTCTTGATCTTTCTTCACTACACAGTCGCCGGTCTGATCGATTCCTGCATCTACCACTCTGCGAAAGCAATACAAAAGAAGATAGATCTCGGCAAGGCATTATAACATTGGGCTGCCAGTCTGTGTATAGTACGTGGAAACCCACCCCAGATCTCATACAATCCTGCAGGGAGCCCCCAATCCATTAAACCCTTACACCATGCCTGCGACTTGTCAGGATTTTTTTTTCATGATTTCTGGATTTTTTATTCAACCTCCCTTGGCCTTGAGATTTTCTTGAAAGAGGCCAACTTGCCATCCAAGAGATGAAAGACAATAAAGCACAGGAAAGTACCTCGCCTTTGGCTCGGTCCTTTATCACGTGGCCACAACTCTGACGGTTTTAAACGGCCGTTTGAGACCTCATCGCCACTCTTTTATTCCCCAATTCAAGAATGAAGTGGATGATATAGACCCCTTGCATTGGCCGCAATCTTTGATGAAACGTGCACGTGTGAAGAGCTATCATTGGCTGAGAGTTATGCATAGCGCGTAGACGCATGCACTTTCCATTGGTTTTCATCAAAGATGGTGGTCAACGACGTCATGTGCAATCCATCTATTGAATGGTCGGACAGTAGGAGGGTTGGCTGTGTACCGTGTAGATGCATTCCCCACATGATGTCATATTGCAGACTGGCACAGTTTATGTGTCTATCATTCAAAAAGTCTGCAGGGAGTCTCTACAGGCCAGTCCATTTCAACTCTTGTTACTCTTCGTAACATTTACCAACCATTTGAAATCGTTCAGCTGCACTGGCTGTGTATGGCGGAACAACTGTGCACAGAAATACCTGTGTAGTGTGCATTCGTCACACCATTTATATACATGTACTGTGCATGTATTGCAAGCTGACATTGTGCAGCTCTCATTCAATTTCTCAGGATGTTTGAGCCCGTTAGGGGCCATTCAGAACAAGCAATGTTTTATAATGTCCATCTTTTTTTTTCTTCAAAATTGTGGGTGGTTAGGTCAAAAGAAATCACTGAAAATCGAAATTCAGTTTGCAATTGGAATAAAAAATCATTTTTATGGTGAAAAATGCCCAGCGGCCCTTTCCATGTCGTCTGTCATGTCTGAGCTGTCCATTGTTATCGGTCAACCTTGTTTGGATAGATGACCTCTGTACCTGATGGGGTGATTGACAAACTCCTGAGCTGGGAGAACATTGATCTATTACATATCTGCTTCATGCGAGGCATCACTTTGTTCTTCAATTTGGAGTGGGTCAAAGCATAGAGCAAGGACCTTGCTCTATGGTCAAAGCAAGTTCAAAAAAAGATTGCAGTTTTTTTACATTATTATTCTAGATGGCCCCCTTACCGTGGTTACTGTAGTTCAGTTCATCCAAGTGACGATTGGGTCGTAATAGACCGTGCAAGTCTTGTGCCTATTCAAACATTTTTGGGACCACTTTGGTCCCATGTACATTTCTATAATGCGTGAAGGAAACAAAATCGCGCACTTTAATGGGTTCCATCGTTTGAATACGCGCGAGACAAGCACAGGCTATTAATTGTCTGTCATGGGTTTATTCTTACCCTTTGGAAAACAGAACGTCCAACAAGGCTTCTTGGTCTGTATTTGACAGGATTGTAGATCATTTCTGAAGGAGTGTATATTTTGGGGGGTTTTAAGCTTTTGCTTTTTTTCATTTATCTCTCTTTTGTTGTATTTTATCCAATGCATTTCACCGATCAAGAAACTGGAGACTTTGGAACTCTAGGTGGCAGCAGACATACCAAGTAAATGTCCATTATTTGTGTACCTTTAAGCATGTGTATATTTGCCAAGTACAATGGATGTAACTGGCGAGTCTGCTTCTGCCACTTAGCGTTGCCAATAGTCTACCATTGCATGCTGCATGGAACCTGAGCATGTTCAAGATAAAATTCTCTTCTGTGGTAATCGGGTTTATCCATCAGTAGAGATGATTTGATCAATGAGGTGACTTGATGCATATTCATTAATAAATACCTTGGAGAGTTAATGCACTCATATTGGTCAAAGACTGGTCATGCAGGGGCTTATTAACATGTGATGTAAAGACGGGCTCTGTGAACGTGTGAATAAATGGCTCTTAAACGAGCATATATTGTTGTGAAAAAAAGTTCTGTATATTTTGGACTGACATATTGTGGCAGTACATGCCTAGAGAGGGCAAGGCCATTTTAACTTTGCAAAAGGCACTTCTATTGGAAAATCATAAAAGTTTTTGAAGAGGCGCCAAGGCCGAGACAAGGGCAACAGAGGCCACCGTGTCATTCCAGGCTTGCCAGTAATTGTACAAATAAGGGTTTTTTTATCAAAATAATATGTAAGTATTCGGGACACAGCTTCACTGCTCTGTTAACAGCGAAATCCTGAACTTTCGGTCACCCTTTTGGGCTTAAAAGGTAAGGGCCAAATCAATGCTAGCAGTGTAGACAAAAAAATGTGTGGTAGCATGAAGTACAGAAGCAAAACAAAAACTTGGGTAACCTGTAAAATATGCATCCATTAAACACCGGTTCTGCTGCTACTGTATGGGCACATTTTTGACTTGGGCCAAATAAAAAAAAAGAACATGTAAAGTGTCCCCGCCTGCTTCCTTTTTAGAGGCTGCCTTCTCCTTTTTTTGTAAAGTACCAATTTTGTTATGATCTCTGACGAAAAAAATCAACTCTAGAATACATAACATCGTTTATTTTTACTTTAGCACACCAAAACATGCACAGAAAAAAGCTGGCAATCGTCTTGAAAAAGAGCCTGGCCGGTTGTAAAATGTGTCGGGCGGTCATAATTTCTTTTTTAAAGGGCCGGCTGTAATTTTTTTAAAGCACGCCTCCTTTATTTTAAAAAAGGCAAGACTCGAAACATGTTTTTTATTTTATTTTGCCTTATGGTAAGCAGAATTGTGAAATTGGGCCCATTTCCTGGTCATCCAAGTCCTAGTCAATCCCCCCCCCCAAAAAAAAATGGGAAAATTTGGCTAGGTTCTATTTGTATTGCCCTTTTTATGATTTTTTTGTGAGACATTATTTTGCAATTATTTAACAACATGTCTGTTTTTCATATATTTGTAAGAACTGTGTACGACTTTTACATTTTAAATATAGATGCTTGGACACCATGATCAAATGCCAACAGCATCGAGAACAATTACATCAACTCAACCAATGAACTCTGATGATGAGAAATTTATGACCTGCATATAACTCAGAGCACAATAGTCCACAACATGGTTGAACATTACTGATTAAAAGCTTGGTTTTAGATTGGCTACCAAAGTTCTTTGCAACATACAGTTGATGTCAATTACAATTTGACACAATTACAGTTATTATCATTAGCTACATGTTCACTCAATGGAGTCACATCAAACATTCTCATGTATAGAACATGACGTTTGTGGATTAATTGTGGGCTACAAAGACCCACTAACAGGGCCCAATTTCATAGAGCTGCTTAAGCACAAAAAGTAGCCAAGCAAAACAAAATTATGCTCACCAGAATAAGGTTACCAGCCAAACTGCCATGTCACATTTACAACTTGTGACTGGTATCCTGCTGATTTCTCTGCTCAGCAGAAAATTGTCCAGCAATATTTTCTGCTTTAGCAGCTCTGTGAAATTGGACCCTGAGGTAATTAGTTGCATACTGAAGTCACTCAGACGGGTTGAACTCTGTAAAATTGGCCAGCCAGTTTTGCCAGTGTGGAAAAACGTGTTGAACTCTGTCAAATTGGCCAGCCAGTGTGGGAAAACTTGTCAAATTCAGTCAAATTGGCCAGCCAGTTTTGCCACTGTGGAAAAACTTTGGTATAACTGCTGGTAATCAATATGCAGTTGATGTTTACCGAACATTTGTAAACTCTTGACTGGATATAATGTATGTAATGGCCTCTTGTCAATGGACAAGTTAATTAAGTTTTCAAGAAACTTGCGCGAGATTGTGTAAAGTTGCAGATTTGATTCCCACCAAACGGAAGGGGAAAAAATACTTAATTTGCTTAAATAAGTTGTTTGCTTCTTGGTTACGATTGATTCGAGCCTGGAAACTTCATTTTTGAGTGGTCAAGGCCATTTTGATTTAGCAAAGGGCACGTCCACTGGAAAATCTAGAAGTTTATGGGAAAGGGGCACCAAGACCAGCTGGGCCCAATTTCATCGAGCTGCTTAAGCAAAAAATATTGCTTGAAATATTTCTGCTCAGCAAAAATAAGCAGGATACCAGTCACAGATTGTACATGTGACATTGTATTTTGGCCGGTAACCTTATTCTGGTTAGCATATTTTTGTTGTGCTTAGCTTCTTTTTGTGCCTAAGCAGCTCTATGAAATTGGGCCCTGAGGCCATGGCCTCCGTGTAATTCCAGGCCAGTCATGAGGAAGAAAGCCTACATTGTGTACATGTAGTTATTAAGATGCTTGCTTTAAGGGTATTCCAAGGGGTGTAAATATTTGTTCTTTTTTTAATTCTTTAATAAAATACTTTGAAGTAGTATAAATAATAAAAAAGGCAAAATTAAACCCAGCATAGTTTCATCTTTTTTGTTTTATTGGTTAAATCTTTCTACTTTCGCCTTAAAATTTATTTTATCATGTTGGCATTTCCCTGCAGGATACTTTGCTGTTATACCCAAGGGTACATGTGTTGCATGCACAGCGGTAAGTGGCTGCTTTAATTAGCTCTCTATAGGCCATAGCGGCAGCAAGTGGCTTGAACTAAAGTGCACATGGCAGCCACAGGCAGGTTGTATCAGAATGCCCGTACACGTAGCAGCCACAGGCAGCTTGTACCAAAATGTCCATAGCAGCCACAAACAGCTCGTACCAAATGCCCATACATGTAGCAGCCACAAACGGCTTGCACCAAAATGACCATTGCAGCCACAAAAGGCTCATAACAAAATGCCCATGGCAGCCACAAATGACTTGTACCAAAATGCCCATGGCAGCCACAAATGACTTGTACCAAAATGCCCATGGCAGCCACAAAAGGCTCGTACCAAAATGCCATAGCAACCACAGGCGGTTTGTTTGCCTAAAATAGTCGCAAAATGCTTGTAAGAGTTGACCTACATGTACAGTGTACTTCTTCCACTCAACTAAAAATGTAATGGTAAAGTTCATGTACTAAACTTACTTCAATGTTCTCCATTGACATCTTATCCGAATTTCTAAAGCAAAAGAAATCTTATTGGTTATTTTTCCAGACATTTTGACTGAAAAATTGTGTCAAAAGACAAATCAAAAAATAGTAGTCATGACGGCGTAGGGTGATAACAACACAGAAATGAATCAGCTCTAAGATGAAATTCCAGGCCTGTAATCCGCAAAATTTTAGGCCTGTGACTGACCCATCCATCCATCACCGGTCAATTGAACCCCCTGCTGCAGAGGTAATGTCATCAAAACAGGCTATTGTTTTGATTTTAAAATCAAATCACTAGCAAAGATTGCCTCACAATCCATCAAAGTTGGCTAGAGTTTAGCAAACTTGGATCTTTGGATCGAAACAATCGCTGTTGCAGACGGAGTGATCAGAAGTGATTTTATTCTGAAAATGTTTGGTGACCCATACTCAATTTTAGGTCTCGACCCATAGTTGGCAATCAAGTAGGTCTTCATGAACTGTTTTAGTGTGGAGTGGAAGTTGATAAATTTGCTGACCATTGCAGAAGAGCAAAATGTCATTCAATAACATAAAACACACTGTACACGTGCATTGCATTTCTTTTTGCATTAAACATGCTTTAATGTGAAAAAAAAAAAACAGAATTATTTGTTAAATTTTGTTCAAAATCAAGGTTTCCCCTAATAGATAGTTCCCAATAGACGCCATCTTTACGGGCAAATTGCATTTTGTTTGCAGGCGCTCAAACTATTAACGCAGCCGGGTTGTTCACTAACCAAATGCTCGCGTGCTGCATGCCATTCTCACGCGTAACGCATAACTGTGTGTTCCAAAATTGCCCGTAAAGATGGTTGTTTTATGTTACACTGCAACCTATCTCGCATAGTTCGCAAAACAGTGCGCCCTCTACAGTTTGCACAGGATAGGCCACTTTAACAGTGCATCATGGGAAATGATCAACAAGTTTTCAGTTGTCTGCAAAGCAGCAAGGTGGTTGTTTTGTGTGTGTGAGCGTGTCTACCCGTTGAAACCGAGGACTTTAACAAAAGGGAAACAGGTGTTTTGAAAGAGCGAGGGCGTCCCCGCTTCGCTTTTGTGTACAAAACCAAAGGGGACGTCGCTAAAAAAAAACTACGTCCAAACAATGGGAGAACAAAGAGAAGTCCTCGATTTATGGGATTCACAAACGTGTGTGTGTGTGTGTGTGTGTTTCTGGCATAAAATGCTATTGTTTGTGAGGCTGGTGGATGTTTTTTCACAATCATGTCAGCCATTTAGAGGTCCCAAACTGTTTGTTATGCGGTGCTGAGATGCGATTGTTTTTAATCGACCACTTTGTAATGCGAATCACCTGTATTCCTTTAATGATTTGTAATTTATCCTTGTACATCACTGTCCCATAGGAGAATAAGCAAACCCTTATTGTCATGCAAGTCCAAGTGATGAGTTAAAGTACATGTAAACACTCAAAAACACAATCAGCAGTCCTTGCCGTCACCTTCATTCTGCCAACCACCTGTTGACTGACTGATAAGCACCACACGAGGGCATCCTTCCAATTATACATCAATCAAAGTGAAGCCAATCCTTCCTGATGCTCAGGCTCATGGCCTATGACTGAAAAACATGATTTTTTTTCAGACCAGGAGCACTCTCACTTAACTAGTTCCTTTTTTCAAAGGTAGAGTCCTTGTTTTCTCTTAGAAGGATGCATAATTTCTGAAGATTCTGGTTGTTAACATCGGATCCCAGTTCCAACACTCATGAATAAGCCGAATGTTCCACCGCCTTGCACCATGGTCTTCCCCACTGTGGACATTAGCTCCCTCCCCCTCAGACCATATCTGTCGGGTCAAAAATTGTGAACAAAAGTTGAATTAGCCTGAACATCTGAGGTCACACGTCAAGGCTCGCGAATAACGCCAGATACCTGCCTGAGCAAATGTTGCCAGATGCACCTTTGACCTTGCATTCATTTCACGCGGAGATTAGCAGTCAAGTCACACATGACTACACAAATTACACAGTGAATAAAACAACATTACATGATGTACAAACATTATGCACACGCTGCATGCAGACGATCGAAAGTGCAAGCTGACAAATTTCATGTACATCAATCAAAACACAATGAAATCCAATGAAATCATTGGGCCGGTAAGACATTAGACTAGTGCCTGTCTTTATCCTTGGATGAAGACAGGGGACCAGTCTAAAGTTGAGTGTCCTTACCGAGCGGTCTAGTGCACTTACGACCGTCAAAGTAAAAAATTTCAAAAAGAGGAGTACAGCGCCCAAGTTACTTGGTCAAGCGGTCATACCATTTTTTTCAATATCTTTGTTCAGGGAGGTTGCACAAGCAGGATACCGGTCACAGATGCTCTGGTAACCTTCCTGGTAAACATAACTTTGTTATTAGCTTAGCTACCTATTCTGCTAGAAGGAGTTCTGTGAAATTTGGCCCTGGTGTTGTAAGAGAGTGTCAGTTTGGTCCCAGTCACGGCATTTTGTGTCCTTGACTTGAGCAAGACACTTTGAAAACCATTTATTTCTTTGTCCTTTGGATTGGACCATGGAGGAAGGAAATACATGGAGTTTGAACGAACCCAACATCAAAAGAACCGCGCAGCAGCGATACAATCCTGTGTGCAGAGCGTCGGCCGCCGAAACTGACCATTACTAGAGAACAGAATAGTTCGCGCACGCAAGATAGTCTTATAATTTCGAGGGAAATACGTAATCATTTTTTTAATGATTTTAGTGGTTTTCCAGTGCTTGAAAAGTCAATGGTTGTAGAATTTGCAATTTTCCGCGTCCATTTGTGTATGTTTTCGAGGCATCCAGAGTGTTCCAGAAATGTTATGGACGATTTAAAAATACACTAATTTGCCTATGCCACATACAGATTGTTGTTTACCGATGGGTATTGCGCACGCACGATGTGCTGAACGGTTACGTCATCGCCTCAGAATTCAGTCTGGTATGAGCTGGACCGCGCGCTATTTAAAATACCGCGGCAGCCTACTGTGTTCTTTTGATGTTGGGTTCGTTTGGACTCCATGTATTTCCTTCCTCCATGATTGGACATTATGACATACATAGGTCCCATGTTTTGTGTAATGCAAAAATACAGCAATCATGAAAAAGAAGGGGATGTTTTAACTGCGTTAATCGCAACTCTCCGTCCTCCTGACAGTCGCAGACCGAAAGGGTTACGAGCTAGTCCTTGTAATAATCACTTAAGTAAACAATCACATACATGTGCAATTTCGACCATTTTCATCAGACTAGTGACCAGATTTGCTCAATTTTTACCACTTTCAAAAATCATGACACACACTCCAAGTCCAAGAGTAGTGAAGATGATCAAAATTGGTCTAAAATTGCACTTGTACTATGGATGGAGGGTTATGATTATCGCAACTAGGGATGTTTCAATTCCAACTTAAAACACGCAAAATTTAATTTAACATGTACAATAGTGTACCTGAGTGCTGAAAAAACCACCAAAGAGGGCGCCAGATCCCATGCCCACACAGAAGCCGATCATGAAGCCCATCTTGACTCTGTCAAAGCAGCTTGGGCCGCCAGTGGGTGCCATTGATACCGGCATTATTGCTGTCAACAGAACAAGTTACATGTCACATCAATCAATGCTGCGTTAATGTAAACAAACAAAAAAGGCAATTACTTCGACATTTGCTCGACTAATTTGTTTGTCAAATGTTCTTCACTTGTTTCCTTTAAAAGTTTAAGTTTAATACTCAAAATAAAAAGGATTTCTTTAATGGCAAGTCCGATTTGATGTACACATGTATGGTAAACTAAAATAGCGTTTCGGAATTTCCTGTACCGTCGCCAACAACTATACTTAAAAAGTAAAACAATCCGGAATATCCACTACCTCCATGCTCTAACCTAAGTCTAACTGACTCTACCTCAACCTGTCAATGTGTCATGCAGTGACTGTGACTTTCACTTTGTGAGTGAGACCGGTATAAAGTAAACCCAGAAGTTCATGAGTTGCTATACTCCATAAAATCACTCGGCATGCTCAGTCACTACACTGATGGTTGGACTCCTCCGTTGCAATTGCATACAACACAATTCAGTGCAGTGCAACGGGTACTGACCATGCTGACTGACGTCCTACCACATAAAGTACCAGGGCTAGGTCATGGATACTCCTAGAATTATGAGGTTCCATGAACCTCATAGAGGTCCATGTACAAACTACAATACAAAACTTTTTTTCATTTACGTTTCTGCACCTGGAGTTCTCATTTGAAATCGGATCTCGCCAATATTAGGCTCTACGTGTTCCTTGGAATCTCATTGAGCGTTGCATGGGTCAAGAAAATCCACTCCGCAAATTTAAAATTGTTAAAAAGCAATAAATTCTTACCGTCATTCCCAGTCCTCTTCAAACAGTGTGAGTGTTATAACAAATATGGCGCTTGCTGCGCTCGCAAAGGTCTACCGAACAAACTGGTACTCCGCGCGCAGCAACGCTGGTCCCGGCAACTGTAGGTTGGTTTTTGTACACACATCATGTGACTCCAGCGCATTATTTGTTATAACACTCACACTGTTTGAAGAGGACTGGGAATGACGGTAAGAATTTATTGCTTTTTAACAATTTTAAATTTGCGGAGTGGATTTTCTTGACCCATGCAACGCTCAATGAGATTCTAAGGAACACGTAGAGCCTAATTTTGGCGAGATCCGATTTCAAATGAGAACTCCAGGTGCAGAAACGTAAATGAAAAAAAGTTTTGTATTGTAGTTTGTACATGGACCTCTATCTATGACTGAGGTTCATGGAACCTCATAATTCTAGGAGTAGGTCATGGAGTACTCCTGTCCTAGAACTTAAATGAGGTTCGATCTGCTATCGTCGTTCGTGGAGACGGAGATCCGAGGCCGTGGAGACGAATGTCGGTCACTTCGTACCAAAGTGACTAGGCCGGTACGACGAAGTGACCGACATCGGATCGTGGTGGAGACGACGATATAGCGATTAGCGGATAACATGAAGAACCTCACTCCGTAGTCATGGAGGAGGCCTTTTTAGGGGAATATTATGGCATACTTACTTAATTGAAGAAATTGCACCAACGTGTAGATTCCAATTAGAAGAAATTGAAATAAGCCCTGTAATAGACAATGACAACCGCTCGTCGCTACTGTTTCTAACTGAAATTCAACGCCAATTTCATCACCGTTATCCGTTATCACATGAAGGCAGCCATCTTTGATTTAGACTGGTTCCAGTTCTATAAGAAAAAAACAATTGACTTTGACGGTCCAACGGCAAGAAACACGTTCACCATGCGATCGTGGTAAATAGGTAAAGAGAGCCTGCTCTAACAAAACTAAATACATCGTAGGAGGACCTTATAATTATTGAAGTAGCTATAAATACAGCAGATATAATTATTTCCGGTTTATATTTTATTAATTTGTTAGTAAGGTCATATGAACTGAAAATTAACACAGAATATTTTAACTATTGTCTAATAATTGTTTTTAAGGGCATCACCCAACGTTAAAGGAACATTACAGAATTGTTTTTGCTAACAAAACAGTTGCTGGCAGTGTAAGCACTTTATGTAATCCACCATATACATAAACTGACAAACCTGTAGAAGTTTGAGATTGATCGGCCGTCTGGGTCACGAGAAAATAGTGAAAAACCGATTACACATTTGCATGAAATCGTAATAGATTCAACAAATGAATAAAACGCTCACTGAGCGATAAACTCCAATCGGAAAATTAGTTTATCCATTTCTCATCAAATATGGCATTTCAGACAGAAATATTTCAAGGGATGTTTTCTACTATCATCATCATTAGACCGTGTAAGTTTTGTGTAAATCTCTGATCAAAAAGTATATTTTACAAGTTTTTTTCTTACCAATTCTGTAATGTTCCTTTAAAGTTGAAAATGTTTCTATCCCGCAGAACATGTGCAAAACGGATGATGGGAGCATCTTGAAATTTAAGACACTGAGACGAGTGTTGCATGTAAATGGAACAATGGTTTTAACAAGATTGAATTTATTTTGCCGACAGGTCCCTGAACTCAAATCAGACGGTTTCAATATTAATTTGATTTACGCATCTTTATTTAATAAAGTCTTATCTATAGAAAACAACTATTAAAAAAAAACACTTTATTTTAAAGGAACATTACAGAATTGGTTTTTGCTAACAAAACAGTTGCTGGCAGTGTAAGCACTTTATGTAATCCACCATATACATAAACTGACAAACCTGTAGAAGTTTGAGATCGATCGGCCGTCTGGGTCACGAGAAAATAGTGAAAAACCGATTACACATTTGCATGAAATCGTATAGATTCAACAAATAAATAAAACGCTCACTGAGCGATAAACTCAAATCGGAAAATTAGTTTATTCATTTCTCATCAAATATGGCATTTCAGACAGAAATATTTCAAGGGAGGTTTTCAACTATCATCATTATTAGACCGTGTAAGTTTTATGTAAATCTGTGATCAAAAAGTGTATTTTACAAGTTGTTTTCTTACTAATTCTGTAATGTCCCTTTAATAAACGACAAATGTTTTGAGTAGGCCTATTCATAATTGCGATTTGCGGAAATAAAACTTGACCCGTATAATTAATTCCTTACAATAAAAAGAAAATTCCAATGATGCTTGGTTTATTTGAAACAAGTATAGACCCATTGCACAACGCGCAGCCGCACTTGCACGCGCATGCTCCTGTCCGCCGTTTTGGGTGTCAAACCGTGCACAAAAGGATGGTACACGTGCATATGTGTGTTAGCACGTGTACCATTCTTTAGTGTACATAGAGCTATACATATATAGCTCTATGACGTTTTGACACACAAAATGTTGGACAGGAGACGCGCGTGTATGCGCGCTGAGCGTTGTGCAATGGGTCTAGGCTTTAGTATTTACCATAATAGACGTAGAGAAGACCTGAAAAATAATGTCAGTTCTTGTTCTAAGACAATTTTTTTGAATAAAATCATTTTACAATTCGAAGTGATGTTTTCATTTTTTTCCCTTTTTTTAAAAGCCATTTTCTGTGAACAGAAATCAAACAAGTAAACAATCTTTTCATTATTTTGTTCTTGGCGATTTCTCTAGCAAGGAGAACAGCGCCCTCCATGGCATCCATAATGGCCCCCTTCACCCCCACCCCTCCAACCGCAATATGTACCCCACGTATCGTCGTTTCTGAAGGCGAGGTGACATCGTCATTGACTTGTGACGGGTGCAGTCCGGTCTCGAGGATCAGTTTCGCTGTGCCCTGAATATGTGTCAAATAAATGTTACATCGAAATAATAGCTTTTGAAAAGGACTCTGCTCGGGTCGTAAGGAGAGGCCATTGGCAATACTGTTTGCATTTGCTTAAGTCCTACCACATTTTCTGGGCAACTACAACTGGTTTTTTTTGACATTTTAAAAATTTAAAAATTTAAAAAAATCTTAAATAAACAACGCAATACAGAGAAGGGGACAAAAATAAGACCTCAAGCAATACTCAAGATAAAGACAGAAAGAAAAACACTAGTAGTACGAACAAAGAAACACAAAATTCAATAAATTAAAAATGTGACGAAGCAAAGAATTAAAGAAACCAAACACATCTACAAATAAAGAAGAAAACACAGAGACTAAAGACATAGAAACATAACGAAATATAATTTCAACATAGATATAAAGAAACACGATATAATCACAGACATAAAGGCTCCTTATAAGAAATAAAGAAATAAACGAAAATAAGATATCACTACAAAGAAATAAAAAGACAAAGAAACCTCTCAGATAACACAGATAAAATAGATTGCCGACATATACAAAAAAGAAAATAAAAGGACACAAATAATACCCACAGGTCACGCACACCAACCTTACAGATCCTTCTCAAGTGTCATGACCGGGATTCGAACCTACAGCCTGATGATTTCGCCACCAGATTATGATTCCGGTGCACTAGACCGCTGAAACATTTATTGTGCAATCTTTACTCACCTTAATTTTGTTGAGGTTTCTGTCACTTGGTGCACTGACATAAAACTGTTCTGGTTTCAAAACATCTGTGCACAGTGGAGACAAGATTGACAAAGGTGTTTAAAGAGAAAAATTTGCTGAAATCTAAATGAAATTATTCGTATTTTTCATATCATACTGCAATGAAACCAAAAGACCCCGAAAAAAGAAGCGACTAGCACTGTGACCGGTGGGTCTGAAGAACCAAACCATTTTGTTGAACCAAATTTTGGACTCTACAAAGTAACGGACCGTGTCAGTTTATAATTAATGAAAGGATAATTTCGAGTGACAATGTGTGAATCATTGCATTCTATACTTTTAAAACTTCTTTCCAACCGTTATTCATTTCATAACAAAAGTTTGTATAGCCCCAAGCGCCCAATCCGAAGGCTGCCTTTTGAATTATTTTTGCTTTTCATAATTTGTGTGGAGCCGTATTGCATCCTGAAGAGAGTTCAGTTCCACCTACTTACGACGTGCATGTACCAGGTGTACCTCTTCCTTGCAGACGATAGAACTTCCCTGGTTAACACTTGTGCAAATTTTAATACACGAATACAGCGCAGTAACACCTCCTCTTCCACGGCAGTGTTCTTCATTTACGTGCACTACTACTAGCCGATCCTGGTACCTACAGCTCAATGTCCCAAACGGAGGACAAAGCAATTATAGTAAAGTGTCTTGCTCAAGGACACAAGTGTCAAGATAGGGATTCAAACCCACATTTTATTGTCGACCACATCAGAACTTGAGTCTGGAAAATACAGGAGCTTTGGATAATATAATACAAAGTGCCCACCCTCCGTTCACCGAAGTCGCCGCCCCCCCCCCCCCAGAGACCGTCTCTGACGCAAAACATCAACATAATTGTGATGTCACAAAGAAAGGTTTGAGCTAACACAGCGGGATTCGAACCAGGTGGTTGACGGTGTAGAGACAGGTTCTGTATCAGAGACTGTCTCTGACGCAAACCATCAACATAGTTATGACATCACAAAGAAAGGTTTGAGCTTACACAGCGGGATTCGAACCAGGTGGTTGACGGTGTAGAGACCGGTTCTGTATCAGAGACTGTCTCTGACGCAAAACATCAACATAGTTATGACATCACAAAGAAAGGTTTGAGCTAACACAGCGGGATTCGAACCAGGTGGTTGACGGTGTAGAGACCGGTTCTGTATAAGAGACTGTCTCTGACGCAAAACATCAACATAATTATGACAGTCACAAAGAAAGGTTTGAGCTAACACAGCAGGATTCGAACCAGGTGGTTGCAGGGTAGAGACCGGTACTTTGTTTGAGACAAAACATCAACAAAATGTTTACATTACACAGAAAGGTTTAAGCTAACACAATGTCTGCACTACGGCCCATTTACGCCCATCAAACAGCATGAATAATGCTTAAAATATTGATGTCAATTTTCACGTCATATGTTTTTTTGCCCCGAGTCAAGAATATTGAGGTAAATCTCTTCGACTTGGCCCCGATTCAAAATATTATTGGTTCTTTTATTTTGCTGATACATTGACAAAACCAGACCAGACTTACAACCCATGATCAGGGGCAAGACACTTGCCATATTATTACGTGATACCTCTCAACAAAATAAAAATGTTTTTACTGTATGTGGTATTTATGAACGCTAGCGCATGTGACTGAAAGTTGTACCATCAAAAAAATAACCTTTCGGGCTCGGCCAAATCTCCAAGCTGAAACTTAGATGTCATACTTATTCATAACGCAAGGGTCGTACTTGAACCTCTTCCTATTTTGCATGGCTTTTACAAGTTCCACATAGTCTATGTATGTTTTGGCATAATGTAGCATATGAAACGAAGCACTCACGAGCAAAGAGTAGGTACAGGGACATGAAATATTATGTTGAGGAAAAACCGAGTCACCTAATTTGCACAAAGAATAATCTGGATTTTAGGCCTTTCTTGGCAGGCAGCACACTGTGCCATTCAAATGTAAAAAAATATATATATATATATATATATAAAATAAAAAAAATATTACAATGGTTTGTTTTTAGAAATATTAATAATGTTAAGAGGAACAAGTGGGTTGCGAGATTTGATTAAAGACTATAGTGTTTGCTAGATAAAATTGTCTTTTTTATATCCAGCGCTGTAAAATTTGGGTCAGTCGCATGCTATTGATATTGCTTCTCTACATTCGGCTCTGTAAAATTTGGTTCAGTCACGTTTCTTCTCTGCATTGACTGAGTCAAAAAGTATATAAACTTAGACAATCAGTAACCATTGTATCAAAGCATGCCGCCGATGAGCAGCCGGAAGATACACGTATACATGTATATAGGTGTGTCTTTGTGGACGAACTCAACGATCAGACGACGATGTAACTTCAACTGAATCTTTTAAAAACGACAAAAGATAAAAGTGAGATAGGATAGAGCGTGAAAAGGTGTCGGTAATTAGACGTTGTCTTCATGGAGCAGTTTAACCTCTCTGATGCATTAGTAACAAGTATTGAAGAAACACCGAGTGATGGAGACTCAACGACCGGAGACAGCGATGCTTTCACTGAGTTCATCTTAATAGCTCTCTTCTGCATAATCTGCGTGGTTGGAATCACTGGTAACTTACTGGTCGTCATCGTATTCCTCCGTGTGCCGTCCCTGCGGTCTAATACCAGTGATTTCTTAGTGCATCTCTCCCTTGTAGATTTTATGGTCTGTGTTCTGGTCATTCCCGTGTATATCCTGCCTAAAAACATCTCCACTCCAAAGCCCGGGTTTTTAGGTGAGTTTTGGTGTCGATTTTACACTACGGGGTTCCTGTTTTGGCTCTTTGCGATGACGTCAGTCTTGTGTTTGATCACGGTCAATCTGGAGCGCTATGTAGCCATCGTCTACCCACACAAATACAAGACACTTTTCATCAAACGAAACAAGTACATCATGATCGCTGCGTGCTGGTTCTTAGCCGCAGTTTCAAAATCTTTCTTCTTCTTTACAAATGAAGAAGATGAAGTAGTAGGTTGTCACTGGGTCGGCTGGTCTAACCGAGGAGCTCAGGCGGCATTTGGCTTGTACAATTTCACGGTCAACTTCTTCGCTCCATTCATTGTGATGATTTTTGCGCAGTCGAAAGTTATTTCAACGCTCAACAGACAAGTGAAGATGTTAACTGCTCGAACAGGTTAGTTATTAAGCATGTTATATCATTCCATATTCAGTGTAATACAGATAGACAAGAGCAAACAAGTATTATCTTTCCGTTCATCAATGGACCTAGCGCATGTTTCTTCTTCTGATTTTCAGTTTAAGCTGCTGGCCAATGTTATATCTTATATGAATAGGTTGATACGATTTAGTTGTCCTTACACCGACTATATGCACTTTGGATTGAATTAAAGCCACAACATTTACATTCTAGAATAGATGTTCTAACCTTTAGATCTCTTAGGCCGGCGACCCAATGAAAACTTCCGGCACTTGACTGTGATCCACCCGCTGATCGCCCGCGGCCGGCTGCGGCTGTGTTACGAGATTATCTTTACGATTAATTGTATTGCTTTGCCTTGCCGAGGCTTTGTTCATCAAGTGTCAGACTCAGATGTAGCTCTCTTCATGTGCTCGTCGTTGTCCTCCCAGTGTCTTGTGCTTGTGCTTGTCCATGTTGTACCCATGTGTGATGTGATATCGTAACCAGTTCTTTTCCTGTCTGTCTGCTATCCTCTTCCCTGTTCTTGGTTGCCAATCTGAAATTCTTCTGGTTCATATGGTGTTCTATAAAGGACACTGATCTGTTTCCTCGTGCCTGTGGAGAGGTCCCTCGTGTGTATGAGCAAAACCCACATGTGTGTGAGCAAAACCCTCGTGTGTGTGAGCAAAAACCTTGTGCCTGTGAGCAAACCCTCGTGTGTGTGAGCAAAAACCTCGTGCCTGTGAGAAAACCCTCGTGCCTGTGAGCAAAACCCTCGTGTGTGTGAGCAAACCCTCGTGTGTGTCAGCAAAACCCTCGTGTGTGTCAGCAAAAACCTTGTGCCTGTGAGCAAACCCTCGTGCCTGTGAGCAAACCCTCGTGCCTGTGAGCAA
The DNA here is from genome assembly GCA_032158295.1 of Pycnopodia helianthoides. Classification (NCBI taxonomy): domain Eukaryota; kingdom Metazoa; phylum Echinodermata; class Asteroidea; order Forcipulatida; family Asteriidae; genus Pycnopodia; species Pycnopodia helianthoides. Next base: position 8,410,961 of record CM063255.1, read on the forward strand.
ACCCTCGTGCGTGTGAGCAAACCCTCGTGCCTATGAGCAAAACCCTTGTGCCTGTGAGCAAAAACGTCGTGCCTGTGAGCAAAACCCTCGTGTGTGTGAGCAAAAACCTCGTGCCTGTGAGAAAACCCTCGTGCCTGTGAGCAAAACCCTCGTGTGTGTGAGCAAACCCTCGTGTGTGTCAGCAAAACCCTCGTGTGTGTCAGCAAAAACCTTGTGCCTGTGAGCAAACCCTCGTGCCTGTGAGCAAACCCTCGTGCCTGTGAGCAAACCCTCGTGCGTGTGAGCAAACCCTCGTGCCTATGAGCAAAACCCTTGTGCCTGTGAGCAAAAACCTCGTGCCTGTGAGCAAAACCCTCGTGTGTGTGAGCAAAAACCTCGTGCCTGTGAGAAAACCCTCGTGCCTGTGAGCAAAACCCTCGTGTGTGTGAGCAAACCTTCGTGTGTGTCAGCAAAACCCTCGTGTGTGTCAGCAAAAACCTTGTGCCTGTGAGCAAACCCTCGTGCCTGTGAGCAAACCCTCGTGCCTGTGAGCAAACCCTCGTGCGTGTGAGCAAACCCTCATGCCTATGAGCAAAACCCTTGTGCCTGTGAGCAAAAACGTCGTGCCTGTGAGCAAAACCCTCGTGTGTGTGAGCAAACCCTTGTGTGTGTGAGCAAAACCCTCGTGTTAGTGAACAAAAACCTCGTGCCTGTGAACAAACCCTCGTGCCTGTGAGCAAAACCCTCGTGTGTGTGAGCAAACCCTCGTGTGTGTGAGCAAAACCCTCGTGTGTGTGAGCAAAAACCTTGTGCCTGTGAGCAAACCCTCGTGCCTGTGAGCAAAACCCTTCTGCATGTGAGCAAACCCTCGTGCCTGTGAGCAAACCCTCGTGTGTGTGAGCAAACCCTCGTGTGTGTGAGCAAAACCCTCGTGTGTGTGAGCAAAAACCTCGTGCCTGTGAGAAAACCTTCGTGCCTGTGAGCAAAACCCTCGTGTGTGTGAGCAAACCCTCGTGTGTGTCAGCAAAACCTTTGTGTGTGTCAGCAAAAACCTTGTGCCTGTGAGCAAACCCTCGTGCCTGTGAGCAAACCCTCGTGCGTGTGAGCAAACCCTCGTGCCTATGAGCAAAACCCTTGTGCCTGTGAGCAAAAACGTCGTGCCTGTGAGCAAAACCCTCGTGTGTGTGAGCAAAACCCTCGTGTGTGTGAGCAAAAACCTCGTGCCTGTGAGAAAACCCTCGTGCCTGTGAGCAAACCCTCGTGTGTGTGAGCAAACCCTCGTGTGTGTCAGCAAAACCCTCGTGTGTGTCAGCAAAAACCTTGTGCCTGTGAGCAAACCCTCGTGCCTGTGAGCAAACCCTCGTGCCTGTGAGCAAACCCTCGTGCGTGTGAGCAAACCCTCGTGCCTATGAGCAAAACCCTTGTGCCTGTGAGCAAAAACGTCGTGCCTGTGAGCAAAACCCTCGTGTGTGTGAGCAAACCCTTGTGTGTGTGAGCAAAACCCTCGTGTGTGTGAACAAAAACCTCGTGCCTGTGAGCAAACCCTCGTACCTGTGAGCAAAACCCTCGTGTGTGTGAGCAAAACCCTTCTGCATGTGAGCAAACCCTCGTGCCTGTGAGCAAAACCCTCGTGTGTGTGAGCAAAACCCTCGTGCGTGTGAGCAAACCCTCGTGCCTGTGAGCAAACCCTCGTGCCTGTGAGCAAAAACCTCATGCCTGTGAGCAAACCCTCATGCGTGTGAGCAAACCCTCGTGCGTGTGAGTAAACCCTTGTGTGTGTGAGCAAATCTATAGTTAGCATAAAGGGCAAAAAATAATAATTTTGCCAACCTAAAGACAAAACCAAAATCAAAGAAAAGAATTGTTAAAACTAAAGTAACAAACGCAACAACAACCATCAAATTAAATTGTTTTTAAATTCTTAACAATTCCCAATCAACTATAAAACGCAACAACAATCAATCAGACTTGTTTTTACACGGGAATTTTCAATCAAACGCAATCAATGAAATACAAATAATAAAATAAAAACAACAACGAAACACCGAAAAAATTCGAAGAACGAATCCTTGAAAAGAACACATACAATGTAAATCAAGTATGGAAGAATAACAAGCAATCAATTTAAAGTCAAATCTAACAACTATCATTAAAAAACGGAATCAAGCTAACTATCATAAAACGATTGAGAGCGGTGATCAAAATCTGACAAAATGCAACAACTATCAAGCGTCCTTCCGTCCGTCCGCCGTTTTATTTTTATTTTTATTTTTATTTTTTATTTTATTTTTATTTTTATTTTTATTTTTATTTTTATTTATTTTATTTTATTTTATTTTTTTAAATTTTATTTCTTTTATTTTTTTTTATTATTTTTTTTTATTTATTTGTTTTTTTCATTTTTACTTTTATTATATTTTTATTTATTTTTTTTATTTTAATTTTTATTTTTATTTTAATTTTTTTTTATTTATTTTTTTTTTTTTTCATAATTTTTTTTTTTTTCGTTTTTTATTTTTATTTTTATTGATTTATTTACGTTACGTTTCGTTACGTTACGTTGCGTTACGAAACGTAACGTTACGAAACGTGACGTAACGTTACGAAACGTAACGTAACGTTACGTTATGTAACGTTACGTTACGTTACGTTACGTTACGTTACGCTACGTTACGTTACGTTACGTTACGTTACGTTACGTTACGTTTCGTAACGTTACGTAACGTTTCGTAACGTTACGTTTCGTTACGTAACGTTATGTGACGTTACGTGACGTTACGTTACGTTATGTTACGTTACGTTATGTAATTAATTAATTTATTTTTTATTTAACACTACCATTATAAACATTTAACATGTATAATCACCAAACGCCCTGCTGAAGAGTCTGGCGAGACCAAGTCCGACGGACGGACGGACGGACGGACTCACGGACGGACGGACGGACGAAAATATGTTTAGCTGGTTTTTAAGAGGCTGAGAGACTCAATATTTTAAAAGTATTTTTTTTAATGTGTAGCATTTAGCATTGGTTGATATTATCTGTGTTGCACCCCTTAACTATAATTACGACTAAACATACGCCACCGACGTCGTGGTTTAGTTAGTTCTTAGTTTGCTAAGTCGCTTGATAGTTGTTGCATTTTGTCAGATTTTGATCACCGCTCTCATTTTATGATAGTTAGCTTGATTCCGTTTTTAATGATAGTTGTTAGATTTGACGTTAATTTGATTGCTTGTTATTCTTATGTACTTGATTTACATTGTATGTGTTCTTTTGAAGGATTCGTCGGTGTTTCGTTGTTGTTGTTTTTATTTTATTATTTGTATTTAATTGATTGCGTTGTTTTTATTTAGTTTGATTGAAAATTCCTCTGTAAAAACAAGTCTGATTGATTGTTGTTGTGTTTTATAGTTGATTGGGAATTGTTAAGAATTTAAAAACAATTTAATTTGATGGTTTCTGTTGCCTTTGTTACTTTAGTTTTAACAATTCTTTTCTTTGATTTTGGTTTTGTCTTTAGGTTGGCAAAATTATTTTTTGGCCTTTATGCCGACCATAGATTTGCTCACACACACGAAGGTTTGCTCACAGGCACGAGGGTTTGCTCACATGCAGAAGGGTTTTGCTCACAGGCACGAGGGTTTGCTCACAGGCACGAGGGTTTGCTCACAGGCACGAGGGTTTGCTCACACGCACGAGGGTTTTGCTCACAGGCACGAGGGTTTGCTGACAGGCACGAGGTTTTTGCTCACACACACGAGGGTTTTGCTCACACACACGAGGGTTTGCTCACACACACAAGGTTTTTGCTCACACACACAAGGGTTTTGCTCACAGGCACGAGGGTTTGCTCACAAACACGAGGTTTTGCTCACACGCACGAGGGACCTCTCCACAGGCACGAGGAAACAGATAAGTGTCCTTTATAGAACACCATAGATTCATCTGTTGTCATTCGCGCGTGCCACATCTCTACTTTGCCTCCCTGATTTTTGAAATGATGTCTTTTACTCGTGTTTTCTTCCTGATATCACTGCATAATTTTTGATTGATTGATTGATTTCATTTGGGGGGATGTTTGTTGCATTGAACTGATAATAAATTTGTATATGGAAATCTTTTCATTGATAGATCGACTTTGAGGCAATGATTATAAAGGTTACGTCACTTTTTTTATCGAATCTGCCAAAGTTTGGTGACCCACCTGATTTTAATCGCGGCCAGTATGCGATAAGTAGCTTTATAGACCACCGTACCAATACCGATGGGTACTGCAAAAACCGTAAAATTTAACTATGATTGGATTCGAACCTAATGCGTTTGAGTTTGTATCGATTTTGCCTTCTCTTGCAGCCTCTGTGGGTTTAAATCCAAGAGACCAGCGTGAAATGTGGCAGCTCCGAGCCTCCCAAACCCTGGTGAAGACACTCCTGGCCTGCGTCATAACATTCGGTGTGTGCTGGATCCCAGGCCAAGTCCGGTTCCTGCTCTTCAATTTTGGTGTTCCGATGGCTCCATCAGGTGGACTTTTCCACCGTATCACTGTCATCTTAGCTGTTGGTAACTCCTGTGTAAATCCAGTCATTTACACCATGACCAACAAGCCGTTCCGTAAAGGGATCAGGGAGGTGTTTTGTAAGCGGCGTGATTCGAACCAGGTGGATGACGGTGTAGCGACCGGTACTGTGTCCGAGACCGTCTCTACTGTCAACCAATAGGAGGAAAGAAGATCACGATGGGAACAAAACAACGCAAGGAGTTTTGGGACAATGAGTATTTCATATCATTACGGCAGCAACCACCTTTTTAGATGTTGTGTCCTGCACATTGGTTTAATTGCATGATCATTGTGAAGAGTTCATTCGTTCGTATTGTAACTTTCAGAGAACACACCGAACAACTAGACAACAACAAATTAGAAAACTTAAAACCAGGGATGGGCTCTGCTTGCACAAAACTGAAAATGGTCGCCATCAACGTGTGCGACTACTTTTTCGATGAGTTGCGCGCGTGGGACAGTCATTGGTCCAAGGATTCACAGATTCAATGCATTTCTGTCTTTCTTGGAGTATTCTTTGGATATTAAGTCTCTCTTGAAATGTGGTCTCGGTCGCCAGCGAGAGGTTGCAGACGTCTCACTGTACGTCTTCGCCCCAATTGGAGCATGAGTCCATGCTATAATATAAACTCCAGACCCTGATGTACATCACCACTTTAAAGGCGTTAAACAAGGTTTGGCTCCATGGGATAACGACATTATTCTTTAGTACTGCTCGAAACTTTGAGACCAAACCGGCTCTTTTCAGAGCTAACACTCCCACAAAAGAGTTTTATTTGTACCCGCAAGTTTACTGATATTTATTAATAGTTACCTCTTATCTCCACACCATGCAAACTTCAAAAACCATTTTACAACAAGTTGTTGTTCTGAAGTTTATTGTTCTATTATCACGAGACAAAGCCTGATCGTGTGACTTGAGTATAGTATTCATACAATGGCCGAAAAACCAGAAGTACAGAACTCCTTTAGGTATCACGTTGCCTTGGATCGGGCGAGTTGGTCTATAAAAAGCGTTTGTAACCGTTTGTTATAAAAAATGCATGGTTAGAAAGATGTTTTAAAAGTAGAATACAATGATCCAAACAAATATGCCTCGAAATTACGTGGTTTTCCTTTACCTTTGCGAACTAACACGGTCGGCCATTTTATGGAGTTAAAAAACTGACTAGAAACTGACGACGAAAAGGAAAACCACGCAATTTCGAGGCATAATTTTGTGTGGATCATTGTAATCTACTTTTAAAACATCTTTCTAACCATGCGGTTTTTTAAAGAGCGGTTACAGGATGCTCTCAATATTTTTACTATTACCTTTTTATGGCCGAATAGACATCGTAGATACCGTTTAATAACCATTTTAAACTTAAAATTTGCATTTAGTAATAAAGAATTCAAGTCAAAATGCACCTCTCCGCGCGGCTTTTTCAGCCGAGAGTCCCTACTTATCTATGATAATACTATGCATATGACCCTTTGACGTCACCGGCGGCTAAAAACTCACGGTTAGCATTATAAACACACACATAAATGTCCCTTTGCTTGGAAAACAAAACAAAATCAAGAAGAAACCAACCTTACATCATACAGTAAATACTCTTTCTGTCCTTTACGGCGTGGGGTCCGGGTTCCGCCCAAGGGCCGGGAATGCTGTTTGAATAATATGATGCTCTGTGGTGCAATCTGAGCAATTTCTGGCTCAATCCATTGACATTAAAAAAAAAATGTTTTATGTAATCATCACATTCTTTGTTACAGCGTCTCCTGAACCATAGACTTTTATTTCACCCAAATTATATTATGCTGTCCCTGTCTGTAGGAGGGGCGCGTTATACGCATGAAAATTGTTCCAACTAAAACTTAATGTGGTCGGTATAGCCTGCCCGATATGGGGTAGAGGGTCCCCCACCCCCAATGTTCCCATACTATAACACACTATTTTCCTCCTGTATAGAACTACCCCCCCCCCTAAAATCCTCGAAAGAATTCCTGAGATTCCAAGCACACAATGAAGACACAATAGGAGGGGGGGGTTCCCTCTGCCCCATATCGAGCACCAATTGGTGGTCGGATGTCTACGAGGAACTTTTTTTAATGTAGGTCTTTATTCGTTTTCCCTGTGAGTAGGAGGCCCAGGAAGGGTTTGGTGTATCCTTGCTCTATGATTGTACACGTGGAAATTGTTCCAACTTTAGTCTGTGATTACTCGGAGGATGGCAAAACTGTGATGAGTAGGCCTATACCGTGAATTATACCCAAACCTTCAACAGTTGTGGGTGTGTATGTGTGATGCATATTGCATACCTACTCCTATATTGTAATACCTCCCCCTACATTGTGATATAATTTTGGAAATATTCGGATACTAAGACCCTAAAAAAAGCATGCAGTTGAGTTAGGGGATATACTTTATGATACTGCATTTTTAAAACTAAATATTTTGTTTTCCAAGAATTACTTTTTTTTTTAATAATTAAAAAAAAAATTCCCTCTCTACCGTGCCAAATTTTCAGAGCATGTTACCTGAACCAAACAAAAATTGTTATGTTAGGCCCTACCGGCTTTCAGTGCGAACCCTATTTTTGTAGCCGCCAGAACTGTACTAAAGGACTATTACAGAATTGGTAAGAAAAAACTTGTAAAATATACTTTTTGATCACAGATTTACATAAAACTTACACGGTCTAATGATGATGATGGTAGAAGACATCCCTTGAAATAATTCTGTCTGAAATGCCATATTTGATGAGAAATGAATAAACTAATTTCCCGATTGGAGCTTATCGCTCAGTGAGCGTTTTATTCATTTGTTGAATCTATATGATTTCATGCAAATGTGTAATCGGTTTTTCACTATTTTCTCGTGACCCAGGTGGCCGATCGATCTCAAACTTCTACAGGTTTGTCAGTTTATGTATATTGTGGATTACATAAATGCTTACACTGCCAGCAACTGTTTTGTTAGCAAAAACCAATTCTGTAATGTTCCTTTAAACTTTTGTTTACTGGGCCGAGCGAAACTTTTTGAGCGCAGCAACTCGCTTTTTTGCAATGTCAATAGAGGGCGCAATTCCAAGTCACTTTACTCATCGAACTCGTCGAACACAGCTAAGTCAACAACTCAGCTAATAATACTTGCTAGTCAGCTCAGCAAAGTGAGTATTTAACCTTTATTTAGTATATAGTATTATATGGTGTCAGTTTTGAGAAATTTTTAAGTGTTTTTGATACACAAAACTAAGGTTTTTGTTGAATAAAAATGACACGTGTGTAGGGCCCATTCCATTACTCTGCTACCTAGTTTTACAATACTACACATAACGGTTTACGGGCCTACCACTTGTGCTGCTAGTCATGCTAGCTAGCTGTTCCGTCCCAACTTCATCCCAACGGTTGGACCAGTCCCAACTTGGGTGTTACAGTTGGTATGCCCCAACTTTAGCTTGACTATAAATAATAGATTTGTCCTTTAAACGGGACATTAACTTGGCCGTAAGTCTTGTGTCGTACTCTAGGATTGGTAGTGGCGTTGTTGGGCGCGATCGGTCAATCTGCGCGATCAACCGATCGCGCTGCGCTATTGAAAGATCTATTGTTCGCGCAGCAATCGGTCGATCGCGCAACAATCGGTCGATCGCGCAACAATCGGTCGATCGCGCAATGAACATCTTTGCGATCGCGCTACAAGTGATTTTTGCGCGATCGGCCGATCGTGCAGGAATTTAACCGATCGTGCCCTAACCTAGCCCCAAGGATACGGAGTGGATTGGTCCTATTCATGGGGCTAGCCCTAACCCTAACCCTAACCCTAGTATTACCCTAACCCTAACCATGGAGGAAGGATGCCTAACCCTAACCCTAACCCTACCCTAACCAACCCAATCGGTCGATCGCGCAAAACCATTCCTGCACAATAGGCCGATCGCGCATGTTTGTTGTGCGATCGACCGATTGTTGCGCGATGGACCGATTGTTGCGCGATCGACCGATTGTTGCGCGATCGACCGATTGCTGCGCGACCAATAGATCCTTCAATAGCGCAGCGCGATCGGTTGATAGCGCAGCGCGATCGGTTGATCGCGCAGATTGACCGATCGCGCCCAACAGCGTCACGTAAAAGAACCCAGAACACTTGTCATGGAAGAGTAGTCGGTAGGGGGCCCCTGCATGGCAATTCTGGTTCACATAAAGAACACCCTTGTTTTACAGGTTTCCTCGGCACAGTGATTAAGTTTACTTATGAGGCATCCTTGGTTTCATTAGGCCCACTGCCCTACTGGTCAGAATAATAAGAAAATCTGTCATATTTCATGAGGTCACTCTCTACCTCCATGGTGTGACTGTGTACATTGTTCATTGATTGACAGATAACAAACATAGACATGGACAAGTCCCAAGTGTTGAGCCCACCCATGATGGTTGGTTTCATAGGAGGAGGTAACATGGCGCAGTCAATCATCAAAGGACTTCTCAGAGAGGGTATGTACTGTGGGACTCCTGGAGGACTAGGTCAAGTTGTTCTTCTTTTACTGATTTTTTTTATACAAAAACCGAACCATTGTAGTACTGCCAAAATTCATCCTACTTACTGATCTTCAAAGCCATCCATGGACTACTCCTGAAACTACGAGGTTGTCTCGAAATTGTCTCCACTGAGACGACAGCTTTTACTTCATGGTTCTAGGAGTGTCCATGGACTATAGCTCAGATACCCACATGTATCCAAGCCAGGACCCTGTGATCCGCAACACAAAATCTTCTGAGAGGGACGGTCTGCCGCAAGAACAAAGAGTCATGGAGAGAAGATTTTCGTTTGTGGTGCTCCAAGGCTATGGAACTGAACTCTCTTCAGCAGTGTTCAGAATGTATTTCGGCTTCACACAAATGAAGAACAAATTCCACAAGCAACTATGTACTTAGAAATCTAACTTTAAAAAAAAATTTATTTGAACTGTAAACAACAATATCTTCAGTCTCATGATGGTGACCAGAGCAAGCTAGTCGAAATGTTGAGACCAAAAGAACGCACTCCGCGGTTTGCGGTTCTTGAGAAAAATACTGTGACAGTTTTTTCCTGATTTTTCAACAAGTAGACACTGTATTCAGCTGTATTCAATTGAATTTGATTGTATCTTTCTTGATAATTTTGCGTACAAACCAGCATTTACGTTGACAAAAAAAACCAAACGATGACCCATACCTGTAATCACCTTTGTCAATCTTGTCTCCTCTGTGCACAGGTGTTTTGAAACCAGAACAGTTTTATGTCAGTGCACCCAGTGACAGAAACCTCAACAAAATTAAGGTGAGTAAAGATTGCACAATAAATGGTTGAGCGCTCTAGTGCACCAGAATCATAATCTGGTGGCGAAGTCATCAGGTTGTGGGTTCGAATCCCCGGTCACGACACCTGAGCAAAATGCTTAACTATAGTTGCTTCTCTTCACCCAGGGGTAAATGGCAAAGTCATCAGGGTGTTGGTTCGAATCCCGGTCATGACACTTGAGCAAGACACTTAACTAATATTGCTTCTTTTAACCCAGGGGTAGATTGGTACCTGTGAGGGCAGAGATGGTTGTTGTGATTGATTTAGCTCGGTGCGCTACATACTTGGCAGCACAGGCTGTATACTCTCAAGGGAGCCTAGATGGTTTAAGGAATGAAATAAAATATGGCAGGGTAAAAAAAAAATCCTTTGAGAAAAACTTGAGGCATTCTCCTCCTCTTTTTAATTAAATAATAATAAATAATAATAATAACTGTATTTATAAAGCGCCTTTTGCCAAAAAGGATACAAGGCGCTCAGTGTTTTTACCTGCCATGTATGTGGAGCTACGTTTTAAAGTATGAGACCTATGCATTTATAGCACAATATAATGGTTTACAAGGTGCGGTGGCGCAATATGCTGCCAATCAAACCAGGAACACCGGGGCGAACCCCTTCTCTTTTCGATAAGTGCACTGGGTTCTTTTACGTTCATTACACAACACATGGGACCAACGGCTTTACGTCCCATCCGAAGGATGAAGCAATAATGGTTAACATGGTTAAGTGTCTTGCTTAAGGACACAAGTGTCACGACTGGGACTCGAACCCACACTCTGCTGAACAGAAACACCAGAGCTTGAGTCCGGTGCTCTTATCCGCTCGGCCACGACACGCCATTATAGAAGCTTTTCATTTTTATAATCGGTAATTAATCACAAGGGAAACTGACGGGGTAAAATTAACTAAATGTTAGGGTGAACAAAGAAACGTTCACAAGAGCAAGATTTGACACCTACGACCTCTGGATTATTGTGGTGGCACTCTACCAACGGAGCTATCCAGCCCAATATTGGCTGTCTCCATACTTTGTCAATATCTTTGTTCTGGGTGCCAGTCAGAAGCCATTCAACTTGCAACCGCCAACCGGGGATCACGCCAAAGTTTACGATACAACTTGGGAAGCAGCAGCCAAGGGATCACCTTCAAGGGGGATGCGACCTTTTTGTTTCAAGTATCAAGTGATAAACCACAAGGGTAACTTACCGGGTATGTTCCTTTTTTAATTTATGGAAGGTTCTTATTTTTTCTCGCAGGAATTGGGAATAAAAGTAACAAACGTTAATCGGGATGTTGCCAAGAAAAGCAAAGTTTTGTTCCTGGCTTGCAAACCTTACCATATGGTGGAAGTCATGGAGGAAATTACGGAGTGCGTTGAAGACGGGCAGCTGGTTATTCCAATAAGCGTTGGGACAACGTTGCTTCTTTTTGAACAGGTAAGAGTCTTTGGAAGTGTTATCAGGGCTCGCCCTTAACACTAGCCCGGCGTACATTGTCTTGTAAAAAATGCTAATGGGCTAGTAAACACCACTTCTCAACTTGCCCTGTGGGCTACTCAAAACTGTGCAACCTATTTGTTTAAAATGCTAATTTCTTCCCTTTCAGATGTAAATAATTAATGTATGAAATGTGTTAATCGTTATTGAGTGTGTGAATATAACTTCATTTGATCATTAATCATTAACACATCAGAACATTACATTTGTATGGCAATTCCTGTTTAAAATCTGGGCTACTAAAACTTCCTGGGGGCAAGTAAAATGCACAGTTTACTGGCCCGGCGGGCTACTTTACAAAAAGCTTAAGCGCAAGGCCTGGTTATGTTATATGTACTTGTAACATAACATAACAATTAAAATTTAAAGGCACTATTTTATCAAGATCATAGCGCACGTAGAAGCAATTAACATGGAAAAAGGTGAGTCTTTAGAACTTTACGAAATGTAGTTAAAGTAACAGATTCCCTAATGACAGTAGGAAGATTGTTCAAATCATTGACCCAGCTACACTGAAAGCTTTTTGACCAGAGCTTTGTTTGCTCGGGGAACATTCAAGCGAGTGATGTCAAGTGTGGACCGAAGAGTTCATGGTGGAGTGTAATGTGACAGTAAAGTGGAAATATATCGTGGAGTAGTTTTGTTCAAGCCTTTCAAAAACGAGACGAGCAATCTTAAAATGAATTAGTTTTATTTTAATGAATCGGTAGCCAATGAAGTTCCCTAAAGTGATGTGGTAATATTGAGCTCTCTAGGGTGTGGAACATATTAAACAGCTGCACTATTTTGTAATCTTCGAACACTGTCCAATTCATGTGACGTGGCACCAAATAAAAGGAGATTGCCATAGTCAATACGAGAGAGGACTAAAGCTCTGACAACATGATGGAGAGTATCCTTATCAAGGTACCATTAGATTCTCCTTATGTTACGTAATTGAAAATTGGTCGATTGGCAGAGGCTCGAAACTTGCTTGCTCATTGTAGTACATATAGGCTAAATAGTTAATCTCGTTTTTTACCAAATACACAGGGTGGTCCATGTTTGAGTGGGGCTCCCGTTGCCTAGCTAAAAAGCAGGTTGTTCATTGATCAACTCTGTATGCTGCGCGTACAAATCTGCGCGTTTCCATTGTTTCATCATCGGTTTTTACCTCTAAGATGGTGATGACGTCAATGCATGCAATGGCATAGTGGTATCTTTCCTCACCTTCCACCTCTAGGACCCCGGTTGGTACCCCCCCCCCCCCCAACCAGTGGAGGGTCACCAGTGGGAATTTGGGTTTTTCCTCACATCTAACATGTCTAACACTGAAACTTCCTTCCTCGTCTTCTCTCCATGGGGTTCTTGGCTAGTATAGTGATTAAGTTTGCTTTTCTAAGAATCCTTGGCTTCCTTGAAATGAATAAATAAACACCATGGAGACCTTAACCACTACACGCCGGATGACATGTAGGTCCGCCAAATTGTTCTGGTCTGACCGACTGCGGACAGTTTATTACAACCAGAACAACTTCGAAGCACCCTAAATTGTTTGCTACCCGCAAGTTTACTACTATCATTTTTTGTTCTTAAAGGAACATTACAGAATTGTTTTTTGCTAACAAAACAGTTGCTGGCAGTGTAAGCACTTTATGTAATCTACCATATACATAAACTGACAAACCTGCAGAAGTTTGAGATCGATCGGCCATCTGGGTCACGAGAAAATAGTGAAAAACCGATTACACATTTGCATGAAATCATATAGGTTCAACAAATGAATAAAACGCTCACTGAGCAATAAACTCCAATCGGAAAATTAGTTTATTCATTTCTCATCAAATATGGCATTTCAGACAGAAATATTTCAAGGGATGTTTTCTACCATCATCATCATTAGACTGTGTAAGTTTTATGTAAATCTGTGATCAAAAGTATATTTTACAATTACCAATTCTGTAATGTTCCTTTAACCGTTAACATTATCTGATGGATTTTAATGGATATTTAAATTTTTTTTAAGTGGAAAAGCCTGGAGGATTTACTGCTCTCTCTCTCTCTCACTCTGTAGGGGTTGCCCATGTGTCACATTATTCGTGTCATGCCGAGCCTGCCCAATGAAGTGGCAGCTGGTATAGCCATGTACACGAAGTCGGTCAGAGCCTCGGCGCAAGACGTCGGCATCGTGGAGGCGCTCTTCAAACCTCTGGGTTGCTGTGAGGAGGTGCAGGAGCACCTACTGGATGTGACAGCCCAGCTGGGAGGGGCTTCTTGTGCATGGGTTGGTATTTGGGGTGATACTTCCCTCAACTTGTTTCCGTTTTTGAGTTCTCCCTCCTTCGAGGACCAACCACTGCTCCTGTGGTTTATTTCTTGGGGTTACCCACAGTTGACTGCGCGGGATTCGTTTTTTCTTAAATGGTTTTGTTTTTTATTAACTTGGTTTTAGGGTGTTCAGGTTGGCTCAGTGGTTTATTTCTCTGCCTTTCACCTCGGTGAACCTCGGTTCGAATCCAACTCAGACCAGAGCCTTGCAGTGCGGATTGGGGTTTTCAGTGCCTACCTGATTGCCTGAACTTTCCCTTTTTTGAGTTTTCCTCCCACACCTAAAACTGACATTTCTTCGTCATCTTCTCAGATATCAAGCGTAGGTTTTTTTTTCTTCTGGGATCCACGATATACCGTTGCCAAAATACCATTCGGTACTACCAGGAACTTTTCTGATGGAGCTGAAAAAAAAACAAAAAACCGCATAGCACAGATCCAATGCACAACGCTACCCATATATGACTCTAGCCTAGAACCAGGGCAGTGGTGACAGACGAGCAAACACGTTTTGGCGCACGCTGCAGTTATGTAAAGGCGCCTTTGCCAGCCAGCCACCTCCAGCCACATATTATGACGACAGAGCACAGCCAGAGACTAAGCTCAGTGTTTGATTTTTTTTCGTAGGAAGGAAAACCGGAGGGCCCCAATGAAAGTTTTTCGTGGCACTGGAGTGAACCAGCACACAACTCTACCCGCATAATGACCCAAGTCGGGAATCGAACCAGGGCCACAGTTGTGAGAGGCGGGTGCTTTAAGCACTAGCCACTCATGGAAATTAGCAGTGGGTACTGCAAACAATTTTTAAAATGTGATAATTGCGTCAGGGATGAAGAATACTCTTATCTCTGCCCATGAGACTGCAGAGAAATTGTTGTTTATGAAAAGTTCAAATTTTTCAGCACTCGCTTCTTTGTCAAGGCATTACTAAAAAGAAAAGTAAGGTGACCCGTGCCAGGGGCTGGAACTTCGGTACTGGTATGTTCTCACTGACTCAAGGGGCACAGATACCCGTATTAAATTTGCTCACATAGTTTTGAGTTCACCCTTACACCGACCATGACTTGTGTTTCGTGTGGGTGCTGGGTGGTGGGCTCTTACAATGGGCTTGGCTCAGCTACCCGCCCGTTCTGTCCACTTGTTGCGAATAAAAATGTTGTATCGTGTATTTTGACAGAATGCTATAATCATAGAGGCTCTTGCAGATGGCGCAGTCAAGATGGGATTGCCCCGCGTTCTAGCCAACAAACTCGCTCCTTACTCACTGTTGGTAAGTATCTGATGTTCCCAGGCCAGAGTTGCTACAAGATTTTAACCTTCTGTAAACAAATTGACTTCACAAAGATAAGTCACCATCTAAAAATACCAGGGGCCCAGCTGTTTACAAAACTAAGTGAAGAAGTTTGCTTAAAGGTATTATACAGGATTGGCAAGGATTGTTAAATTTGTTAAATTTCAGTCTGAAAGCTTACTGATTGCGGAGTTCATACTAGAACCATTTTTTTCCTGTGAAATATTTCCCTCTGAAATGAAGTCATATTCTAGAACATTGTATCTGGAAACCTAAACAAAACCATAACAGCTGATTTTGGTTGTTACAACCCAAACTAAGGACAATATGACATTTACATGCAGTGAAAATTGTGCATGGTTTTTCACTATTTTCTCCTGACACACACAACGGATTAAGCCAAAATATTCACAGGTTTGTTATTTCATGTAGATCACACAAGACATGAACACTGTCTGTGACTATTTTGTCAGCTCTTCCAATTCTGCATTAATACCTTTAAAACAAAAGCAGGGCAAAACCTTACTTTTTAGCAGAAATAGGCGACCAGAAAATTGTATTTGAAAAATAGCAGTACATGTGAACAAGAACAACACCATAATATTCAGTCAAAACGACCTTGAATTTGACCGTTTGACTGGCAAAGACTTCCTTCTTGGAATGTAAAGATTTATTAGTTGTTGAAATCCAATGACATCATGTTTCAAATTTTGCTCTGAAAATGTCAGTTATGAACCAAAACAACCCCGTACAAAAAATGTACAGACCCATCTTTCTCAGAATGATGTCATCAGTCGTTTTGGATGTTGACGAATCTTGCACTGGAAGGGTATCGAATACAATGGAAATCTACACCATTTTATTGTGAGGTTAGAGACTGGTAATTTTTCCCCACTCACGTGAGGACTCTATCTATTGGAAAATGAGTACATCACAAAATTGAATTGTTCACTCTCCTTCCTCTTTAAAGGAACATTACAGAATTGGTTTTTGCTAACAAAACAGTTGCTGGCAGTGTAAGCACTTTATGTAATCCACCATATACATAAACTGACAAACCTGTAGAAGTTTGAGATCGATCAGTCGATGAGACCGATTACACATTTGCATCGGATTTCATATAGATTCAAAAATTGAATAAAACGCTCACTGAGCGATAAACTCCAATCGTAAACTTAGTTTATTCATTTCTCATCAAATATGGCATTTCAGACAGAAATATTTCAAGGGATGTTTTCTACTATCATCAACATTAGACCGTGTAAGTTTTGTGTAGATCTGTGATCAAAAAGTATATTTTACAAGTTTTTTTTCTTACCAATTCTGTAATGTTCCTTTAATAATGGCTTCCTATATAGTGCGCATATCTGTCCACTCAGTGACACTCAAGGCGCTTCAACATTCAGGTATTGTGGAGCTACGTTTTGAAGTATTAGACCTATTCCTTTACATAGCACCAATTAATGGTTTACAAGGTGCTGTGGCGCAATATGCTGCCAATCAAACCAGGAACACCAGGGCGAACCCCTTCTCTTTTCGATAAGTGCACTGGGTTCTTTTACGTGCATTACACAGCATGGGACCTACGGCTTTACGTCCCATCCGAAGGACGCAGCCATAATGGTTAAGTGTCTTGCTTAAGGAACACAAGTGTCACGACCCACACTCTGCTGAACAGAAACACCAGAGCTTGAGTCCGGTGCTCTTATCCGCTCGGCCACGACACGACAATTCCAAACGCAGCTCTGCATACCTGTAGAAAATACAATGAGTGCTTTGTTAGGACCCCCTTCAGGTGTGCTATATACATGTAAGAACTGAATACTATTATTACTGTCATATTATCCAGGGCACAGCGAAACTGATCATTGAGACCGGATTGCATCCAGCACAAATCAAGGACAATGTCACCTCGCCTGCAGGAACGACGGTTTGTGGCGTACACATCATGGAGCAGAGGGGCGTACGGGGGGCCATGATGGACGCCATGGAGGGCGCTGTTCTCCGTGCTAGAGAAATCGCCAAGAACAAATGAAAAGCTTGATTACTTGGTTGATTTTCTGTTCACAGAAAATGGCTCAACTTATCAAAATGAAAATATAACTTTGAATCATGAAATGATTCTGTATTCACCAAAACTATTTTCGAGACCATTTTTTTCTGGTGTTAAGCATACTTGGTTCATTTTTTAAACTTAACCATCCCAAATCCCGTGCTATTCGCCCTTTGCACGGTCAGCCATTTGCGCGTAGAGCCTCGAATTGGGGACGGCCGTGAATAGAAGCATCATATAACTCTGTATTGTCATGGTAATGTAATGACACTTTCATCCAAACAGATACATAAATACAATACAAATGAAGCATGAAGTCGAGGCTCTACACGCACATGGCTGAACCGTGTAAAGAGTGTATCGGACAGGGGATATTGTTCTTTCACAGCTTTAATTCTAATATATTTCCAGGGGAAATGTATAAACTCATTTCGAAAGACACATCATTTGAATGGTTCGGGGAAAGTTCAGCATGCATACATGTACAAGCAACAAGTGTGGAAAAAAAATATAACATCGTTATTGACTGATACAGTTATTTGCATCAGGGATAAAGAGTATCATATTGGTTATTACCCTTATACCATCAGGGCCCAACTTCACGGCTCTGCCTACCGTTAGCAAAGAATTGGCGCTCACGGAAGCAGGGAATTCTGCGCTTACGTCAAACGTATTTCACAGGTTAACAGGGAATTTTTGCTTGTGTGCGTACTCCACGTGCATACATGTACAAGCAACAAGTGTGAAAAAAAAAACATAACATCGTTATTGACTGATACAGTTATTTGCATCAGGGATAAAGAGTATCATATTGGTTATACCCTTATACCAATATGTTTAGACATCAGGACCCAACTTCACGGCTCTACTTACCGTTAGCAAAGAAATTGGCGCTCGCGGGGCACTAACGTCAAACGTATTTCACAGGTTAACGGGGAATTTTTGCGTGTGCGCGTGCGTACTCCACATCACCTTGCATTATTCGCTTATATTATTACACAGCTAGTGCAGAAATTCAGCTCTTGGACAGTAAGTGGAGAATGGTGATCGCAACTGCAGAATTTGGCAGAGCCATGAAATCAGGCCCTGTCCTAGAATGCAGGGGTCAAGGGTTCAAATTCCACAAGTCAATGAATTGTTTTCCCCATAGGACTCGGGGGGGGGGGGCAGAAAGTATAGTGTTTATCATGCAGTGGTGTAAGGGTAAAGCCAAAATAACATAACATGGACTTAATATTTTCTTTAACTCGTTGACTGCCGGTCACAGATTCGTAGGGCGTTCCCATTTGCCAAGTGCAGTGCGCATGCGTGCATACCAAATAGCTACTATACACAAAAAAAATTGAACATACACTAAGGATGTATGTCCTCACCACTGCCAGAAGCGTATTTGTTGCGTGCTCAGTGATGCCAGTGTATTCAATTAACAATACAAAGCCCTTTCATTCCCTACGAGTATACTCGTAGTGGCAGAATCCCTTACACCTGTTACTACGAATATACTCGTAGGCGGCAGTCAACGTGTTAAAAAAAAACATATATTGAGCTGAAATAATCCCAAGGTAGATATGATGACACATTTGTGAACAGGATTAAGAGTAGGTGACAAGGTTTTGAACAGCCTCTTTAAGCCGACAGTGTCCTGGCCGTGCACGACCATTATGTACTGATTACGTTGCGCGTGTATTAGTGCCCACATAAGCTAGTGGGCCAGCATGTGTGTGTCTACGAGTGCTGCACGCGCATTCACAGCTACAGTTGTGTCTTTAACAGCCGCTTAAAACCTGTCTTCAAAAGGTCATGTGACCACCTTTCAACCAATAGGACTGCCGGGTACACTTTCAAAACCTTTGACATTTTATTAAATAAAGAGAACTTTTTTTTTACAAACAGTTCTTCTGTACACATTTTATTCTTATTTGGGGTAATTTTGTGATTATCATATAAATACAATAACAATATTGTGATATAAGTTTGTAATGATGATTAGGCAACCTCTTCTTAAACTATTTTGGTAAATAAATTGAGAACCAAAAAAAATGCATCAATTAAGTGTCAGGAATGAAAAGATGGTTGTTAACTAGCAGACTATTGGTGATTTCCCCCCAATGGATGTGCAGCGTATTGGCTGCAAAGAGGAGTTTATAGTGCTCTCCGGTCTGGTATTCACAAAGGCAATGGCGTCAGTTGCCTCCATGCCCCTTGTCATTGTCTCGGTACCCCTTGAAATGTTTTAGTACAAACTAATACACAGGGCTCGAATTTGAGGGGGAAAATCCACAAGACCACAGGACTTGTATCTCAAAATGTTTACTGGACCAGAAATAATTTTACAAGACCAGATTCAAACTGAGAAAAGACTTCCTTGCACAGTTTAACTTGCATTTAATTGAACAAGCACTAAGACATATAAGAGAAGATTTACCTCGTTTGTCTTTTAGTATAATTCAAATCATTACTCAAAGTCAACATTTGAACATAATTTGTTTCTGTTCAATATATTATAGAGTGAGGTACATGAATTGTTATTGAGTTGAAAACACAAGACCGCCGGACTTGTCCGGTCATGAGTTTACTGGCCCAATGCTAAAATCACTGGCCTCGGTCCAGTGTCAAATTCGAGCCCTGATACATAATGTCCGTCATAGAGGTGCCCTCCACTCAAGGGGGAAAACTCGGGCCTGGAATTACACAGAAGCCACAGAGGAGGTCATGGCCCCTGTTGCCCTAGTCTTGGCCTTGGTGCCCCTTTCAAAACTTTCCCATTGACTTATGAGATTTTACAATGGAAGTGCACTTTACAATTTGAAGATGGCCTTGCCCTCTCAAAGATGCAATTCCAGGCCTGAAAACTGCATTTCCCTGACAAGAACAAAGTATCCAACCTGTGCTCTTCAATATATACATGTATGAATGCAAGGATGAGAAATTTCAGATTTTTATACACGAATTCAAACTTTTTAAAGTCTGCCTGGTGAAAAAAAAACTGTTATTTTATTCTGATATAATGAAATCATACTCTATGATGTACTGTACTTCTTTAGCACTGTAGATACTGTTCCTGGAAGCTTCTTGGAGTCTACAACCCCCCCCCCCTCCAAGAAACCCAGGATCAGACCTTTCTTTTTGCGAAATCACAGCCGCGAGTTTTGCCAACCAGTGATTGTCAAAAAGTACAGGAGGCTTTCACTGCAAAAAAATACAACTACATGATCATTTGAAGGCAAAGTATACCTTTGGTTTTTGGAACCGTTCGATTGTTTTCAGTCAATATTATACAATAAGACCAACCTGTAAAAAATTCATTTCAAAAGGGGTACATGTCCACCCAGGAAGAATAATCCGTAATTGGAATACACAATTTGAGAAATGTTTCACGCTGCTAAACATTTCTCGGATTGAAATAGTTTTGAATACGTCTCTTAAACCACATTCCTTTTGCATTGATGGTTTTCCATAGTTTTCCAACCTTGGTTGGCAAAAACTCTGACTGTAACGTTGCAAAAGAAAGGTCTATATTAAACTGGCCTGGATATTCGAGCCCTGGACTGGACTAACGTTATTCTAGTTTGTAGGCCACAACAATTATGTGCACCTCCCCTTCCCATCCACTTGTAGGCTAACTCAATTTACCAAAACCAACAAGGCATGTTAAAGTTTCCAGTTAATTGAAAAAGAGGACGCCTACAATGCTATACGTGTTTTTTTATGTTGACGATAAAACGTAGCAAAGCAGCCCAAAACTGTCCAAACTAAAAAACAACAAACCCTCTTGCTAGATCCATATATGGCCAAATAAAAGAGTTAACAAGTTCTTGCCCCCCCCCCCACAACACACACAACGGTCTCCTTCCTTTATATAAAAGACAAAAGCCCAGACAATAAAATTTTTAAAAACTTGAACAAGAGATTTTCAACTCCATCGGATGTCGACACAAATGCTGTACTCTTGTTTGATGCATCTGCCGATGGATGATGTCCAGAATGAGGCAGCCTAGCATCTAGGCTGGTACCCATGGATAATCCAGTTGAAATCATCGGAGGCCTTCTTGGAGCAAGACCAATATGGCTGCAGCCAGTGGGCTTTACTTCTATGCACAGCCTCGTGGAAGGAAAGAGTGCAAGTCTTGGAGATCACAAGCTAGTCCGAGGGATGATAAATTTATCTGTTGTCGTTCTCTAATGACTGGAAGTAGTCTCTTGCTAGAACTTTCTGGGGCAGAACATCTGAGGAATCAAAAAATGTCAGAGTTTAATTGTTACATAGAGGAACGTGTCGTCGTGTGCCCGCAAGAAAGATGTTAGGAAAGTGTAGACCCTAACAGGCATGCAACTGTAACTTCACAAAAAAAGAGGAAATTACAAAATTTCAATGATTTTGTACAGTATTTTTCAATTTTTGAATGGTAAAACTGAGAACAAAAAAAGAGGAAGTCAGCTGATCCGAGGAAAAGTTGCATGCCTGCCCTAAACTGAAAAAAAAGGTTGTAAGCAAGTAAGAGACGGTAGACCATTCCGAATAATCAATGTTTAACAATTTCAATCTTCGAAATTGGGAGGGGGGAGAATAGGTCAAAAGAAATAACTGAAAACTGAAATTCAGTTTACCCAAATAATAGAGGAAGAAAAGTATTTAGGAAAACAATAAAAAATCCAAGGAGGCCTCATTATTGGTCAGCCTTGTTTTGATAGACGACCTCTGTACCTGATGGGGAGATGGCGAGGAATTCCTGTTCTGTTTTGACTAAAAAGTTGCATGCTGGAAGCCAGGAAAAGCCATTGAAAAACTCCTGAGCTGGGAGAGCATTTGTTTAAAAAATGTATGCTTCCATTGAGGAATTACTTTGTTCTTCAGTGTATAGGGTATATTAATTAGTCACTCAATATTAAAAAAACCCCACAAATTTGGGGTGGGTCAAAACAATTTTGGTCATAAAATCTGACATTTTTGAAGGCAGGGTATACTTTTGGTAAATTGTCAAAGACCTATCCTCACTTGGTGTATCCCAACCCACATTAAAACATAACAAACCTGACTGTGAAACTTGGGCTCAATTGGTCAAAGAAGAAAATAACAATTGCGTGCTTTCCCTTGCCTGAGAAAGGCTGCATGAAGCCTTTCTCAGATTCAAATATTTTAGTGAGAAATTACCTCTTTCTCAAAAACTGCATTACTTCAGAGGGAGTCGTTTCTCACAATGTTTTATACTATCAGCAGCTCTAAGGTGCTCCTTACCAAGTATGTTTTTTATGGTAATATATTTCTTGAGTAAAGTTACCAAAAGTATCCCCTGCCCTCAAACATTGATTATTCTGACAAATCCCTACGGTAATACTGACAACTCATCTTAAGATGAATCTTTGTTCTTTGTGAAATCGAGTCATGTGTCTCGGTTTAGATGTACTTGCCTGCAAGGAACTGGAAAGCGATATCTTCTTCGACAACCTGGGCTAGGTTGCCGTACACTACACTTGTCTTATTTTTACTCCGTTGGTACGATTCCTGGGCAATGTGTTGCACGAATAGCTCCTGGAAAGGAAGACAGAGGAAAAGAATAAAGAAATTAAATCAGAGAAAAAAATATAATTTTAAGCATCCACGTTAAATACAGAGTCTTCTTCTTCTTCTTCCTTGGTGAGTACAGACTGCCGATGGCGTATTACGTACTGTGTGATGTGTGTGCTGTGTGCTTGCATGGTGCAGGACAAAATGTACAGTGCAGTGATGAGCTAAAAACAGTGGGGCAGCTAACGGATCTGGAAGGACTGCATCTGCCGTCTGAAACAGTCCAGGGAGGTGCTGTCAACAAGTTGCTGAGGCAGTGCGTTCCAGAGCCTAATGCCATCTGGGAAAAATGTTCTTTGGAAGATTTGCGTTCTGGCGAACGGAACCATGTATTTATGAGTATGACCACGCATTGTTAAAGTTGGTATAAGGAAGGACGTACATGTAGGGATGTCAACAAGTCCATTCACGATGCGGAACAACATTTCAGCTTTCGCCCGGGCTCTTCTTTCCTGCCGGGTCCCTTAAAAATTGTATCTGTACTCAATCATAGGCCTAGGCTAGGCTGCACATAGAAGTACTAGTAGGCTATGTCTGAACCAAAATGACAGTAACATTATGTCAGCACTCACAATTTACAGCCAATACACCACATAAGACCCAAACACTGACACACTGGGCTCAATTTCTGATGCCTAACCTAACCCCCCTCATCAATTGTGGAATACCCAACAACTCTGAGTGTGAACTTAAAGGAACATTACAGAATTGGTAAGAGAAAAAACTTTTTGATCACAGATTTACATAAAACTTACACAGTCTAATGATGATGATAGTTGAAAAAATCCCTTGAAATATTTCTGTCTGAAATGCCATATTTGATGAGAAATAAATCAAACTAATTTCCGATTGGAGTTTATCGCTCATGAGCGTTTTATTCATGCATTGCATAACACATGCAAATGTGTAATCGGTTTTTCACTATTTTCTCGTGACCCAGATGGCCGATCGATCTCAAACTTCTACAGGTTTGTCAGTTTATGTATATGGTGGATTATATAAAGTGCTTACACTGCCAGCAACTGTAATGTTAGCAAAAACCAATTCTGTAATGTTCCTTTAACATTACTCCCCCATCCCCTACATGTGTACTATGATCTTTGGCTGCGATCATCGTATTGTTTTCGTATTAAATCGCCGATCCTCCCAATGATTAGTAGGTCTATTTTAATAAGAAGAAAGTGATGTGCCCAACAAACAAGACAAGCTACAGTTATCTCAGCTACACCCCTGGATGGGCGGCCCTACATATACTTTATGCTACCCACTAACGTTACCCTCACACTCATTCATTACTCAACCCTCCTTAATAAATACCCTCACTCCTCAGGCTCATTCCTTACGAATCATAATCATGGCTCCTGTAGTAGTAGTATCAAATTAAGTTTGTACGAATTGTAGCTTTGCAGTGTTAAACATGTTATTGTTAAAGAATAAAAGATGTTTCATTGGGATTGGGCAATTGAATTAATTCCTGTTCAACAGTGAACATTGTTCAATATTTTGTCAATAATACTCGAAGTCAAACTGAGTTAGTCTTACTCTTCTTTAATCTTATTCTTAACCTTTAGTCTTATTGTTAACAAATGTACTGGTGAGTGTAGTTTAGTTAAGTTTACTTAGAAAGAATAGATTAGAAACTTAGTCTTACTTAAAACTTAGTATCACTGGTGTAGTATCAACATGATCAAGTCATGTCAAGTGAAGTATTTTCCACTGGGCACTGTAATGTAACTGTAAGCTAGCTAAGTTAGTTAGTTACACCGTGGAGTCAATTATACTATTTTACTAACTACCTCCAATGACCATTTAGCATTGGTGGTTTGAGTTTGCGTTTCACTTTCACTTCAAAGTTCAGTTCAAGTCAAGTTCAGAGTCAGAGTTCAACTTTCAAGTCTTCACTGACTTCAGCATGTTCAGGCATGTCAGGTTTGATAAAACAGCTCTGGGTTTTTGTTCTTATCTACATCACACACTAAATTTCATAAATATGCATCCATACCGTTGCCTTGGTTATCATGAATAACGACTCTTGTCCAATCACTGTCACATCTGGTGAACTTTTCATGATAGTTCGTATTCTTGCTACGGGCAAGAGCGTAAGTTTCGTTGATTTATCCGCCATTTTTTCAGTCTTAACGTTACCCTGACTTCTTTAGTTTTATCATTCTTGTAAAAACAATAACGTTTTCTCAACAACCTGGGAAGTGTACCCGACTAGTTGAAACCCAGTTATGTTTTCGTTTTTATTTTAGTGTAAAATCGGAGAAATTACAAATTATTTGAACAAAAATGAGAGCATAATTTATTGCTTTCAGAATGTTATCATTAGAGAGATATTGCTTCTTATCTAAAAGTGAATTTAATAAGGTTTTTCATGAATGTACACAGCAGATAATTTTCGGCAACCTTGCACCCCGGTGGTTAGCACCTCAACGTAAAGCGGGTGGAATGAAACGGTATTTATCCGAACACGGGGACGAACGAATTGAGTAAAGCGAGATTAATTGAGGTTGAGGCCACAAACTACAGAATTAAATAGGACTTGGGTTGGAGAATATCCCGTTCTGCACAACATAATTGACTATTTTTTTCGCCTCCAAAAATGTAGGCGTTCCCGTGACTACTAGAACACTTCCACCAGTTAACAGAATGTCTCAAGCTACATATTCTCCTCGTATTATTCATGTGTGAGAAACATTGAGGTTTGTGTGTTATATTTTACTTCTGAATCTGCGATTTTCATGATTTGCTAATCTTTATAATTTCTATATTTCTACTTCAATTCAAGTTCAACTGTTGACTGTTGGTTGGCGACTTGCTGTGTATACTTACTAGTAGTGCAGACTGTGCCATGACTCGGTCTCAGCCAATGTGGTTTAACCATGGAGGAATAAGTGTTTTTTTTTACATGTTAGCTCACAACTTTACACTTTTTAGGTCAGTGTCATTTGACCTAAATTTAAGGGGAATCAATTGGTGGCATGCTGCGAAAAATTTGCCCAGATATGACACAGGCATGGAGGTAGGAAACAGTAATTTTCCTTGTTGCAAATCGCTAGTTTTATTTCCTAGGAAATATGGATGGTATAGCCTGCGTACAATAACAACATGAACAATGTACATACATAGCACATGTACGTGTTTATTGTATGAATAGGGCCTAGTACTAGTACTAGAATTGGCAGTGGACATGTTTCTATTTTACCGCATGACAATTTCTGACTTTATTTCCCTCAACAACAAAAAAGTAAATTCTTGGGAGCCACAGCTACGCTAGGTTCGAGAGAGAGAGAAAAATACAGTAAATGTATTTGACTTGTGAGTAAAAAAAGAAAATAATAATCTATTTTGGGGGATGAGTTGAAAACCCCAAAATGAAACAAGACACCATGACTCGATCATGGATTTGCAACCAGGCCCTGATGTTTTAAGTTTGGAAGGCAATGATGGCATTTTAATGGAGGCGCTTGCCTCAATGCCCCTGGGCCCAATTTCATAGAGCTGCTAAGCACAACAATTTGCTTAGCATGACATTTCTTCCTTGATAAAAACAGGGTTACCAACCAAATTTCCATGTGTTGCATATTGCTTGTTACTGGTATTCAGCTGTTGTTTGCTTATCCTGAAAATCACGTGGAAATTTGGTTGGTAACCCTGTTTTTATCAATGAAGAAATTTCATGCTAAGCAAATTTTTGTGCTTAGCAGCTCTAACTCTATGAAATTGGGCCCAGGTCATTTGCCTTGGTGCTCTTTGAAATATTCAATTAGAAATTTACAATTTCCTCACACAGGACTGAGGAGGTGTGGGGCCCTTTATACAAACAGAAAACTCCTTGGTGACATTGCCCTTTCAAGAACGAAGCAGATCAGGCCTTAGCCCTGGTAGGACGTCAGTGTCCGTTGCACTGCACTGACATGTTGTGTTGTAGGCAACGGAGAAGTCCAACCTGGGCTAATCAGGCCTACAGGTGCACTGTAGTAACCTTCTGTTTTTCTTTTTGGGGGGTTATTACATGTAGCTCCAAAATGGATAGTAAATCCCAGGTTCAGATTTGTGTATCCCAAGGATTTCTTGTAGTTTCAAGGGAAATGAAGTCTGAATACATGTGCATGGTCTAATTCCCCCCAAACAGTCATTTATCATGTTCAGTCCAGGTCCTGCAGGCACTGCATTGCCTAAATTGTAGCCCGTCGTCACCTATCAGAAGCCTAATTGCAGCTCTGTCCCATGTGCAATGTAAAATGCTACAGAGACTGCATGCCTGGAATTTCATCTTTGAGGAGGGCAAGGCAAATTTTATTTTGCAAAGGGCACTTTCATTGAAAAATCTTAAAGCCTTGTGGGAAACTTTTTGTAGGGGCACCAAGGCCAAGACAAAGGGCAACAGAGGCCGTGGCCTCCATGTCATTCCAGGCCTGTACTTGGTTTCCACTGGTCTCCCTCATGGGACTGAAGTACATGTAAAAGCGCTCTCTGGATCCCAAGCTGTAGTTGGGCCGTCCCAACTGTAACGCTCAAGTTGGGACCGGTTTTAACTAATGTTGGGATGATTTTTTTTTTAAATGAGACAGAACTCGAGCTTGTTTGCAGTTTTACATGGTTGGTCAGCTCACAAGAAAATGTTGCCAAGAGTTCAGTGCAGCAGGGTGGGTCAATGATAAAAGAATGCTTAGTTTATTACCTTACACTGCAAAGTCAAACATACTGACAGGAAGTGCAGTTTACAATTCTTTAAAGGTATTGTACACTTTTGGTAACAGCTCAAAATCAGTGTCCACATTTTGTGTGATTAAACATATGCACGAACAAACAAACCTGTGAAAGTTTGAGCTCAATTGGTCATCGAGGTCACGAGAAAATAGTGAAAAGAGATCTTATGTGTTTTCTGTTTTTTCAAATTATCGCGCGCGATAATTACTATTGTTTTACTCGTTTCTCAGAAACGATAGCATTTTAGGCAGAAATATTTTAAGGAACCCTTTCTACCATTACTTACTTTAAATCATGTAAGTTATGTGTGAATCTGTGAACATTGTGTTTTTCGATCTTACCAATAGTGTACAGGGCCTTTAATTACTAACCACTCAATTATTGTTTTGTCATTCATGATTCATCAGACTGGTTTCATTTGGACATGTTGGAAAGGATGCAGTTAGGGCCATACACATTTTTTTTTTTTTTAGCATCTCCGCCCGGCAATCAAAACACCCTGATTAAATCCTGGGTCAATTTTGTTATATTTTTTATGTGAAATATGTTATCATTGTATTGAGCCTTTATGTTTAAAAGCAGGATTTTGAACCTCAAAGGCCAGCCCAACCATGTACCCCCTGGCCTCCCCAAGCATGCCCCTGAGGATTTGTATTAATTTGTAAGGTTCATTTCTTGGATTAAAGTTGGTACAGAATGTTGCCTTTTTATCATAAATATCTTCTTGATCTGAAATGTATCTTCTTAGCCACAGAACTCCGGACGGCTAGTCAGTGCAGTTTAGCTCTAGATAAACTCTTCATGGCTGCTGGTAACCATTCCCCCAAAACAAGGACTTCTGGTATAATAAGAGGCGAGTGGGTACCAGCTAAACATTACATTGTGTGTACATTAGCTTGATTGATCAGTTGATCATTTTCACTCTCTCCAATCCATGCCTGTCATCATTCAAGTTTTAAACCATTTTAACCAAATCATCCATCCTTTACTAGCAAGTGTTCTGTTAATCGACCCTTGCACTGACGTCCTATGCGGCTGCTGTCTGCCGATGGTTTGTCATTTTGGGAATCAAATTGTACGCAACGAATATGTATGGGGAGTGTGTAAACACATGCGCACCTTGCCTTGAATGCACAGTGTATGTATGTACATGTGTAAGCCGCAGGCCTGTATGCTTCGTTCTAGAAAGGGAAAGGGCACCAAGGCATTTTCACCTCGATAAAGGGCACCCTATGAGGAAATTGTAAATTTCTATTGGAGCATTTCAAGGGCACCAAGGCAATGACCAGGGGGCATCATCGCCTCCATTGCCTTCGTGAAGTATCAGACCTGTAAGCCTATTGCTGCCAAATACAATAAAATCAGGCCTGGAATTACACGGAGGCCAAGAAGGCCATGGCCTCTGTTGCCCCTGGTCTTGGCCTTGGAGCCAGGTTTTGAAGTGTTTTCTGTAGAATTAAAGATTTTCCTATGGAAGTGCTCCTTGCAAAATGAAAACGGCATCGCCCTCTCCCAACTTCCAGACCTGCAGAATGTGCCAAATGGTCAAAAAAATTGTTGCACTGTGCCGCATTGTAGTAGGGTTCAACTAAACCTGGCCTGGACATGTGGATGTGCAATCCCAGTCTCCTGAAAACTTCAATCGCATTTATTAAACCAATGTGCACTGCATTTTGCAGGGTAAATGCCTAGTGCTAAAGACGAATCACATAGCAAACCAGTTCACATTTCCATGCATTTAGCAGGTTTCCCTGAAAACACCTGAAAGTACGGGCATTGACTCCCAAAATGGCACCACCAAGATTTCATTGTTTGGAATGACGTGAGAATGAATCGGGCTGTTTCATTAAACGTTTTTGTAGAATAACACTGTTTTAGGAAGCTTTAGTTGGTTTGAATTCCGAATTGTATTTGTCGAGAAAACACCATGACTAACAATAATCAGGGAGTGCTCTGACAAAATGTGAAAAGAAGGGTGTGGTGAAATAATTTTGCGTATGTATGTACGTGAAGGCTTTCCATGAATTCTAAATTCTGTACAGATTTGGCTTTCACTCACATCGTACGACAAACTTAACAACATTCACAAACTGTAACTTGCTTAGTTTTAAATCCACCATTTTCATGAGGAATACACTGTAGATTGTAAAAAATGCACAATCTAAGAGAGTCCTAGAGCTGCCAAGTCTCCCCGATTCTGCAGAAAGTTACCTGAAAAAAATCAAACCTTTCCATGTTCTGATGAAGAAATTTGAAAATCTCCCTGATTATGGAAACTTTTTTCTCTATTTCTAAATATCTTCCTGATTGTTGAACACAATCTCCCTGAATGCAAGAATGCAAATATTGCCAGCCCTGGAGTACTGTACATGTTTTTGTGTACACGGACATGTATCGTACACAACTTTCAGGGAACGATTTTGTCCAGTAATTTTGCATATTTACATGTATAGCAAAATATTTTAGGGTAAACATGTTTTGTGCATGCTGAATGCAAAAACTGGATAGCAATTGATGATTTTTGAGTTAGGAACTGAAACACTTCAAGTAGCATTTTGCTTTGCTATCAGGGTTCTGCCCAAGATTGCTGTAGTGGTGGAAAAATGTTTCCCTGGAAACCATTGCGAGATGGGTCAGTTACACGTTAGATCATATAAAGAGACTCAAATCAAAGAAGTACTCAAAATTAATGGCTTCGGATACCATTTTTACTGGTGAATACCCAATTTTACATTTAGTTGAAAAGCTTTTAAAGGAAATTGCAAGTGTTATTTAACAATTTTTAAAAAGGTGTGGTGGTCGGAAACAGAGAAAATTCTGCCAGTGGTGGTTGGAGAATCCTGAGTGCAGGTGGGTTTTCTGGCACCGACCACTGTGGGCAGAACACTGTGCTATGCTCTTTTATGCCAATGGAAACAAAATGGAAGCAACATTTCTGTATTTTTATGGTGTGGACAATACAAATTCTAATTTCTAATTCTAATGCATTACAAGGGTACAACGGAAATCTTTCACTGACTATAGATAGTTCCCAGTAGATGCCATCTTTACGGGCAAATTGCATTTTGGCTTGCAGGTGCGTCAAGCGCTCAACTTATTAACGCAGCCGCGTTGTTCACTGACCAAACCTGCAACGAGTTTCGTGAAATGCGCGCGTGTCGCACGCCGTTCTCACACGAAACGCACGACTGTTTGTTCTAAACTGCCCGTAAAGATGGCCGATTTACGTCATACTGCAACCTATCTATACAGCCTTACTCGAAAAGAGAAAATGTACATGTACATGACTTAAGACAGAGATAAGCTGTTTTTCCATAATAAGCAGAACGAAAGTGTAAAAAGAGGCCGAGATAGGACATACACTGTACTATATTAAAACTATACACTGTGCGCCTTTGAAACTTTCAGAAATGAAAAAAAGCACCCTCACTATTTACCCAGAAATGATTTGATATCAAAAACCAATAATTTTTTAGTTGGGCTGCTTTGCCATGGAAGTGTGGCATGGAACGTAGTCATGGTAGTGGGCGATTACGAAAACCTGACTCACGATCCACTAACCACTCTTGCTTGATGGACCGCTCCTCAGGCTGCGAGTGCCTGTCGCCCTCTAGTGATGAAATTATTGCGCTGCAGCTTACCTGAAGTAAACAATGCCAGAACTACATGTACTTCATCACCTCTAATAGACTTGGAGCTTGTGTTGCACAAAGCTGCTTAACAATTGTTTAAGCATAACACTTGCCATAAAACACAGACAAATGGTCTTCACAGCAGAAACAGCCGAATTCAGGCCTGATGTCTTGTAGCATGTGGGCAAGGCAGTTTGCTGTGAATGGCATCTCTACAAGGCATGAACATTTCAAGGGGCACAAAGGCAATGGACAGGGGCATGGAGGCAATTGTCTAATGTACACAAATTGAAGTACACATGTGACAAGTCCTCTGATAACTTTGGCTTCTTAATAAGAGACCCCTTGCACATTTCGCTCGGCCCCAGCAGCCTATCCAAGACTGCTGGGATGGGCTAATCAGCTTGCACAGATTCTTGTTCAGGAAGTACGTCATGCGTGCAGTGCTTGCAGTGTGAGTGTGATGCATGATGGGACTGAGCATGGGACTGAGCATTAACGTTAACGATACGTTTGCCCATCCCAGCGCCTTTGGTTTTAAGGCAAGGCGCTGGGGACGAGCGAACTTGCACATATGGCATCACAATCTTAAACAGCGCCCTCACTGAGGTCAAAGGAAGACCTTTCATTGGCTATAAGTTGTGTGTGGCCAGTGCATGGCTTCTTAATAATGTAAGAGACCCCTTGCACATAATGGCGTCACAATCTTAAACAGCGCCCTCACTGAGGTCTCTCATTGGCTAAAAGTTGTGTGTGGCCAGTGCATGCATGCACATTACCATTGTTTGACATTAGTAATGGGAGCCTTTAGATGCAAGGGTTCTAAACCAACACAGATTTGTTTGAACAGTTGTGGAACTTATTTAAAGAGGGGCTCACATTAACTGAATTTGACCTTTCAGCCGCTTCTTTAAATGGTGTTGGCTGTGGCTTGGGCTTAGCCTTTGACAGCCATCCTGAAGTCGATTCTGTGCTTTGTAGATGGGATTACAGCTTCCTGAACGGCTTCAGGCTGCTTTAGCCACAACCGCATGTTAGGATGGGTCGGGTTTGGGGGAAAGGTCCATACATTGAGTCACTGCTGAAAGAGTCAACTTTTCATTTAACTTCACTGATTGTCTTTCATTGTCTGTCGATTGCTGTGCTTAAACCAGGGAGGTGAGAAGTGGCTAAACTAATCAGCGCCCAATGGCGTGGCTCTGCTTACCGCGGAAACTCTGTGCTCACTCAGGGTTCTGCCCACAGTGGTCGGTGCCGGAAAACCCGCTCGGGATTCCCCAACCACCACTGGCAGAATTTTCTCTGTTTCCGACCACCACACATTTTTCAAAATTTTGTAAGTTACACTTTCAATTTCCTTTCAAAGGTTTTCAACGAAATATAAAATTGGGTTATTTACCAGTAAAAATGGTATCCGAAGCCATTAATTTTGAGCACTTCTTTGATTTGAGTCTATTTATATGATCTACCGTGTAACTGATCCATCTTGCAATGGTTTCCAGGGAAACATTTTTCCACCACTAAAGAAATCCTGAGCAGAACCTTGTCACTGCCCATAGAACTTTGTGCTTTATTGGGCGCCGTTCAGCGCTGAATTCCACGGTAAGCAGAGCCATGAAATTGGAGCCGGGTAAACTAATAGTAGACGACTTCTCAGGCATAAATTTACATCTTGTACAAATGACACAGAGTCCATGCAGGCCATGGCCCCTGTTGCCCTGGTCTTGGTCTTGGTGCCCCTTCAAAAATTTACCCATACTCATTTAAAGGTATTGTACACTTTTGGTAACAGCTCAAAATCAGTGTCCACATTTTGTGTGATGAAACATATGCATGAACAAACAAACCTGTGAAAGTTTGAGCTCAATTGGTCATCGAGGTCACGAGAAAATAGTGAAAAGAGATCTTATGTGTTTTCTGTTTTTTCAAATTATCGCGCGCGATAATTACTATTGTTTTACTCATTTCTCAGAAACGATAGCATTTTAGGCAGAAATACTTTAAGGAACCCTTTCTACCATTACTTACTTTAAATCGTGTAAGTTATGTGTGAATCTGTGAACATTGTGTTTTTCGATCTTACCAATAGTGTACAGGACCTTTAAGATGTTACAATGGAAGTGCCCTTTGGACAAAGAAAATGACCTTGTCCTCTCAAAGATACAATCCCAGGCCAGCCGTCGATTTCATCAAACTCTTCCTAACTTAGGACTAGTCCTAGACAGTGCTAAGAGATAGGACCAATCTTAAGTTAGGACGAGACTTAAAACTTGTCCTATCTCTTAGCACTGCCTAGGACTTGTCCTAAGTTAGGAAGAGTTTGGTGAAATCGACGGCTGGATATTTATCCATGTACAGATGTATATTGTATAAAAAATATGTAACTTAACAGCATGTAAACTAATATTCGATTCCATTCATATTGATAAAAATAATTTTTTAAGGTACCTTTTTGGAATCGATGGTAGTGCAGTGACGTAAATGTAGCTTTCATGAATGTTATCACGACATCTTCATTCAGTGTGAATTTTAAGCCTCTGTTGATAGCATATCATTGTAGATGCAACTTACATGTAGTTTAACTATTGAGCAACCACCCTTTCTTTCTCTTTCAGTCATGCATTTTTCCTTCCATTCTTTTTTTGTTTTGTTTAGCTAGGAATATAAAATGTACCGGTACATACAAAAATGATAACCGGTTCTTATAGAATGGTAGGCCTGACACACTTTATATCCGTTTCAGAGCCCCTTACATGTATGTTGCTTTTTTTTAAAGACAGGTACATGAAAAGTTTTCAATCGTGAGATCCATTTATATTACACCTTGTATGGATTTACAAGGTAGTGCAGCACTGTGCCAGCACTGTGTATTTCAATGAATAGAATATTGTGATACATATTACATCACTTTGTGGAAACGCAAAATGGCAAATCTAGTGATACGACAGTCGGTCATTTAGTGTAATTTTTAAAACTATTGGGTGTTTTTCTATGAGTCCTGCATACTTTTCAGTCATGTACATGTACATGTATCAGTGAGTGTGCAGGCTGCGTCAATGTTGCTTCAATCATCAATTTGATTTTGTACTACAATGCTCAGTTAATCAGCCAGGGGAATCACTGACACTGGTACACGTGTACGTACACGGTACATGGGCGGTCGCGTTAGCGTAGTGGTACAGTATATCTTTCCTCACCCTCCACCTCTAGGACCCCTAGGTTCGAATCCTGACGGGGGCACTACATGTATGTGGGTTGAGTTTTCAGTCCCGTCCGTGGGTTTCCCCACAATAATCTTCCTCCCACATTATCTAAAACTGGGAACTTCCTTCCTTGTCTTCTGTCCATGGGGCTTCTGGGCTAGTACATGTAGTGTAGTGATTAATTTCGCCTTTTTTCGAAAGTCCTTGGCTTCACGACCAGGATAAATGAAATGAAAATGAAATGTACGTACACAATAGTTGGATTCAGGTTTCGTCCATGCTGTGTGTTTACGTACATGCTCCGGTATTACAGTGTACAAAAATGAAATGCACGATATTTTTGTTCATACAATAATTTTGTTCAATTTTGTTTATACAGGTGCTGCATGTTCATACGGCACCAAGACATTGACCAACACTATGAGATAGTTTTATTATCACAAGTTTAAATTTTTATCGTAGACAAATGCCTAGATACTGTACATCATTAAAAGTTAATGTGAAACAAGAGTTTAATCCATTCGCTTTGAATCTGTTGTTCAATGAGGGACACTAAAAAAACGGCGCACACATCCATAAAGTTTCAATCAGCACTCACATCGTTATTTTATAGGCCTACATGTAAACTGTGTACTGACGGTGTACAGCTTGCATGCAGTGCAAGTTAAAGGAACATTACAGAATTGGTTTTGCTAACAAAACAGTTGCTGGCAGTGTAAACACTTTATGTAATCCACCATATACATAAACTGGCAAACCTGTAGAAGTTTGAGATCGATCGGCCATCTGGGTCACGAGAAAATAGTGAAAAACCGATTACACATTTTGCATGAAATCATATAGAGTCAACAAATGAATAAAACCCTCAGTTTATTCATTTCTCATCAGATCCGGCATTTCGGACAGAAATATTTCAGGGGATGTTTTCTACTATCATCATCATTAGACAGTGTAAGTTTGATGTAAATCTGTGATCAAAAGTATATTTTACAAGTTTTTTTTCTTACCAATTCTGTAATGTTCCTTTAAGATAAATGCTGAAGTGACTGCTTGGCTAGTTTAATATGACATGAGTCACCCCGCTCTCCTCTCTCCATCTCAGACTCATAATAAACTTAATAGATGTCTTCCCCAAACAGTTTCTGGTATTATTTATATATTATGAATGGTACACGTACCACAAGGACCCGGCTAGACTGTTCATTATAATCCCCAGTCTACATGCAGTTGGAAAGTGCAGTCTGCGTTTCCCTCGGGCTGATTCGAACTGAGGGGACTGGTCAATTTCTTTTTTTCGTAGTGTGTGAAAAAAAAGCAGCATGTGGTGTGACATGCATTGTTGAACCGGTTTGTTGTACGTATATTGCTGTTTGATTGCATGGCGTACACTGGACATGAATCTGATCAGGGGACTTAACAAATAGTGTGTTCATTCGATCGCCACATCCAGAATTGTGCACTCTTTGTACAATCATACATGTCAGACAGTTCAATGTGTACATGTGGTCTGTCTAGGTCGAGCGGATAAGAGCACCGGACTCGAGCTCTGGTGTTTCTGTTCAGCAGAGTGTGGGTTCGAGACACTCAACCATTGTTGCTCAATGCTGCATCCTTCAGATGGGATGCAAAGCCGTTGGTCCTGTGTGTTGTGTAATGCACGTAAAAGAACCCAGTGCACTTATCGAAAAGAGAAGGGGGTTTGCCGCGGTGTTCCTGGTTTGATTGGCTGCATATTGCGCCACAGCACCTTGTAAACCATTAGTGCTATGTTAAAAGGAATATTTGATGTAGGTCTAATACTTCAAAAAGTAGCTCCACAATACCTTGCAGGAAAAATACTGAATGTTAAGTGCTTAGAGGCTGGCCTGCAGTAGGCTAGGCGCTATACAAATACGTTATACTAGTTCAGGTCTAAAAGATAAATTATACAGCTGAGCTGAGTGTCATCGGCATAACACAGTACTTATGTATGTGCAGTAGTTTACGTACATACTACATAGTGCATGTTCATGTATGTACAAAAGTAGACATACGTACATACGCAGCACGTACATGATTACAACGTACGTACATGATTACAACGTACGTACATGATTACAACGTACGTACATGATTACAACGTACGTACATGATTACAACGTACGTACATGATTACAACGTAATACATGATTACATGTACAACGTACTTAAGCATGATTACAACGTACGTACATGTACATGATTACAGCGTATGTACTTGTACATGATTACGTAGTACTCGGATGTACGCAGTATGTACATGATTACGATACTTCCATGATTATTTTGCATACTTACATGATTATGTGTACAAACGTATACATGTGTGTTTTCATTGACAATTGAACTTACCATTTCATCATTTTATGAGCCATCTACTGCAGCAAACATTAAATCTTCAATAGCCCAACACTCTTTTGAAACTTGCAATCATGAGACATTTTCATTCCGCTTTTTTCTTGCTCTAAAGTCTAAGCACATTTAAGATACCACACACACCTTGTCATTTGATTGGCATCACAGGTCATCCTTATAACCCTCCTTTTCTCAGTGACTCTTGGCAACATTTTCCAGTGAGTTGACCAACCATTTGAAACCATTCGACTGCCAAGGTTGTGTATGGTGGCACAACTGTGCACAGAACTAACTGTGTACTGTGTACATGCATTCCCTCATGGTATCATATTGCAGGCTGGCATAGTTTATCTATCATTCAAAACCACAGTGAATGGTATTGAATGGTCAGACAGCAAGAGGGTTAATGGAGTCTAATCATTGTGGATAATTACACAGATAGACCTTTCTATTGCAACGTCACAGCCCGAGTTTTTGCCAACCGAGGTCGGAAAACTATGGAAAGCCATAAATGCTAAACAAAAACAGATCGCCACAGTTTGTAACAATGTGACACAAAATATTCAAAATGGTGTTGAATTTGTTGGAAACAAAGCAACCAATCATGAGAGGTACTTTACTTAGATGAAAGTTTGCAGAAAATGTTAAAATTGTGTTGAAACATCTATTAACACGATTGAGTGTTTTGCTAACATTCGGCCTTCCATGCCAACCAGCGCGGTTTGTTTATCAACAATGGAAAGGTCTATTGAATAATTTTGGGTTGAACAAAGACAAATTTACTGGAGCGGGACTTGAACCCGCAACCTCCGGATTAACGTGCCGGCACTCGTTACAAGTTTTTTGTCCTGCTCTAGTCTATGTTTCCCTGTAAAACCCTAAACTATAAAAAAAAATTGCGAAGTCAGTTCCCCTTGTGGTTTTATTACTCGATATAGATGGATAATTATTGGGTGCTTTGCTGCTTGGTTTCCCAAACACTCGTTCCCCATTCGTTTGTCCAAACGGTATTTAAGGTCGTGTCACGGCAGACAAGATTGGTTTGCAATGTTTTTCAGAGTGTGGGATAGACAAGTTTCCAGGTCTAATATTTCAAATGAGCTATGTCATGTATGTGTGAGTTAAGTAAACAATACAAATATTGAATGCATCTCAATTGTGCATTGTGGCAGAATATAATCACTCAGTGAAATCTGGCTTTTCCCTTTCACACGGCTTTGCCTTGTGAAGTGGAATTTAGTCCAGGTTTCACCTCGTAGTTATATTATGTGACGATGCACTCATGCATTTCGTTTGTGCATTGTCGCAGAATATAAACACTCAGTGAAATCTGGCTTTTCCATTACACACGGCTTTGCCTTGTGAAGTGGATTCTAATCCAGATTTCACCTCGTAGTTATATTCTGTGACAATGTACTCATGCATTTCGTTTGTGCATTGTCGCAGAATATAATCACTCAGTGAAATCTGGCTTTTCCCATTTCACTCGGCTTTGCCTTATGAAGTGGATTTTAATCCAGATTTCACCTCGTAGTTATATTCTGTGACAATGTACTCATATGCACCCAATATTTGTATACTAGGGAAACGTGTGTGCAATGCATTCGTAGATGATTAACCATTGAAGAACATGCAGCCTGCATAAATGTGTGTTGTATCTTGCAATATGCACTCAGGGCTAACCCTGCATGTAACTCTGTTTTTCGTCTGTTGGCCAACTGCTTCTCTAGTCGACTGAAGACTTCCAATTCATAAGTCCCCCCAAGTGGCAGCGACACTGGCAAGTTAATTGCATGGCATCATGCATGACATTTTGCTGCAGTACAAAACAACATTTGCAAGTTAGTGCAGGACGTGTTTTGAATCTACACGCTGGGAAAACCCAGTGAAAAATAGAAAACCAATTGAATGCAATAAAATGCTCCATAAATTATCGGAGAGTTTTTAAAAGATGACGATTCATCTAACATGTTATATTTTCCACATGACTGCGTAGGAATATCCAGTAAAGCCATGAGTATTGCCGACTACAACCAGCGGGCCGAGGACCACCAATGCCTGCTGGTACTCGTCAAGCCGATCATCCAACTCAAGACCAAGTTGTACTCGCGCATCATCGACCGTGCGACGAGCGTGACGTACATCCAGCTACCGGACTCCAAGCGCAGTCTATGGATCAGGTACAAGCAACACATGCACCTGGAGAATAATGACTGGGGGGAGTTTCAGGTAGGTAGTTCCTCCCCCGATGACGGAACTTAAGACCCCCTAAGTTAGCCTGTCCTCCCCTACACATAATGGCGTGTCGTGGCAGAGCAGATAAGAGCACTGGATTAGCAGAGTGTGGGTTTCGAGTCCCGGTTGTGACACTTGCATCCTTAGACAAGACACTTTAAACCGTTAGGCCTATATATTGCTTCGTCCTTCGGACGGGTTGTAAAGCCGTACTTTTTACTTGTAGGTCCCGTGTGTTTTGTAATGCACGTAAAAGAACCCAGTGCACTTATCGTAAAGAGAAGGGGCTCGCCCCGGTGTTCCTGGTTTGATTGGCAGCATATTGCGCCACAGCACCGTGTAAACCATTACATGGTGCTATGTAAAGGAAAAAAGGTCTCATACTTCAAAACGTAGCTCCACATATGTAGCAGGATAAAATATATAATAATGTTGGAGCGCCATGAGCATCACTGCTGGTCCACGTAGGTTAACGGCTGCCCACCTCGAGATGCTACTCCATGCATGGGTTCCCATAGGATGATCTACATGTACTTTGCGCTCACCATGGATAGAAATTCAATGCAGAGTTGAGGCGAGCTGAAGCTAAATTGTCAAATTTGTCTAAAATTTTAAAAGGTTTTTGAATGTTTTTTAATGGAAAGGTATTTATGAGTGGGAATACAAGAGTGGTGACTCGGTCTTAAATGGCAGTTAAACACCTTGCAGGGTCATGGCTGTGCAATATTGCATGGCAACGACCCTACCGGTTTTAAACGGCTGTTTTCAACTGAGTTGCCTATTCTTTTATTCCTTAATCAATAACCAAAATTTGTCAACAATATCGTTCCTGTTTTCTGCATAATACTGGACTATGGACATGTTTTTTTTTCCATCATCAGGCCCATAGGAGAGTTGCAGGTGTCATCTGCCTAGGCAAGGCATCATGTGATATCGAACTCGCCACCATATACTCCAACTTTGAAACCCTGAAACAGACGTACCGCTACACGCTTTTTGACGCTCGCTGCTTCCTCTTCGGGATGACCCAGGCGGACGCGGAGAAGACCGCCTCCGGCAGCCGGCCGGACGTCATCTACTACTCTGGGTTCGACAACTGCGAGCAGTTGGAGGACCACGTGAAGGACTTTGCGTCGTCGTTGTTCTGGGTGCTGGAATCCAAGAGGCTCGATCGGAAAAATGACAAGAGCGACAAGTTGCCTTTACTGATGGCCCCCTTCGAGAGGAAAGACATGGTGGGAATCGATACGGAAACGAGGTAGGTGGAATAGTATTACATTAGGACATCGATAATAAAACCTGTGGCAAATTTCGTAAAGCCTGCGAGCAGATTTGTGCAACTTATGGAGCACCCATGAGCAGAATTTCTATTTTGTAACTTCTGCTTGCTGTACTGAGCAAAGCAAGAGGTGTGCTGTTCTTCTCTTGGTGGTGTTCCTTGTTTTAACGGGTGAATGACCGTAACAATGCAAATCCATTGTGAACGATCACAGGGCTCGCCCTTAACACTAGCCCGGTGTACATTGTCTAGTAAAAAATGCTGTGGGCTAGTAAACACCACTTCTTAACTTGCCCTGAGGGCTACTCAAAACTGTGCAACCTACTCGTTTAAAATGCTCATTTCTTTTTTTTCAGATGTGAATAATTAATGTATAAAATGTGTTAATCGTTATTGAGTGTGTGAATATAACTTCATTTGATCATTAAACTGGATGTGATCGTTAACATTAACACATCAGAACATTACATTTATGGTAATTCCTGTTTAAAATCTGGGCTACTCAAACTTCCAGGGGGCAAGTAAAATGCACAGTTTACTGGCCCGGTGGGCTACTTTACAAAAAGCTTAAGCGCAAGGCCTGGATCACACATGCTGTGAAATCTGTTGAAACATTAGTGAAACGTGTTTTTGGTTACGCATATTTTTCCGCTACATTCCTCTTTACCCTCCCAAATCCTTCAGATTGACCCATTTCACGACGCGCAGCGCACGAACACACGCCTTTCCTATCTGCCATTTTGGAAATCAAAATGCACACAAAGGAATTGACTCCCAAAATGGAGAAAATGGTACACATAGTTGTGCACTTTGGGGAGTGCGTTCCACGTTGTGCAAGGGATCAATATCCTTTATGCCAAAATGAAGGATTCAGAAGGACTGAGAGCTTTAATAACAATTGCTTATCACTAGGTCTGGTATCTAATCTTATCCAAGTCCAAACAATTTGGTGTGGCGTGACATAGGGGAGGATGATATTGTAGGCATAAATGCCTGAGGGAGTAAGGATTAAAGGCAAAGTATACCTTTGGTTTTTGGAACCGATCGTTTGTTTTAATCCTATATAAATATATATTCAATAAAACTAAGCTGTGAAAACATCATTTCAATAGGTGGTAGTGTTTGTGAGATATCGATGAATATCCGGACCGGTTATGTCCACGCAGGAAAAACAATCCGCTATTGGAATACACAATCTGAGAGAAACGCTTCTCAGATTCAAACTATTTCTGATAAAAACTGATATATTTTTTCCTTAACCACATTACTCCGGAGTGAAATGATTCTCAAAATGCTTTATACGATCGAAAGCTGCTGTACTTCTAACCAAAGAAGTTGTTATTGCCATTAGTTTTAAGAGTGATAACCAAATGCATACCTTCCCTTTAAGCACACAAATTTACTCACTGATAAACAGCTTTCTGAAATTGGCCCCAAGGCTCTGTTTCATTTAAAAGCTATGAATCGTATTGTAAGCACATTGTTGTGCAATGTACAATGTCATGTACTGACGGAATTTACATTCAATGTTATAT
Source organism: Pycnopodia helianthoides (assembly GCA_032158295.1). Lineage (NCBI taxonomy): Eukaryota > Metazoa > Echinodermata > Asteroidea > Forcipulatida > Asteriidae > Pycnopodia > Pycnopodia helianthoides. The sequence goes on from CM063255.1 coordinate 8,452,514, forward strand.
TGAATGTCATTCTTAAAGTTGGCCGTATCCCACTTGGCGGCTACAGCTACGGCTGCGACTGTTGCTAAGGGTGTTGGTATTAAGGATGTACTATTTACTTCAACACATGACGATGCAGAAATCTAGCCGTAGCTGTAGCCGTCAATTCGGACATGGCCTAATACTCTTCAAAACATTTTTCTGATTTGCCAGAACTTTCAAGCGCAAAGTGCAGGGAAGAATGCGTAAGCACCTCGCTGATCTGCACCTGTTGGCTGGGCTGACCCAGGAGGCGTTCGGTCACTACCAGTCAGCGCTTGAGATATTACGAGGCGCAAATGACTGGCTGTGGATGGGAGGTATGTATCATGTTTATAGTTCTTGAGGCATTGCATGGTGAGGTGTAAATGTATATTCGGTTTGCGGTAACACCATGCGTATCTATCTACTTTACTGTGTAGAAAGTAGTAGTCCAGGCCGATTTCCTACCTTCCGCCCAGGTAGTAGTCGATAAGCAGGACAGTTCTTTTCCGAGCTGAGAAGTCTCCCGAATTTCGAAAAATCTACTCCGCAGTAGTAGACCCAATAGCAAGACAATTTCTCTAAAGAACAAAATCTACACAGCAAAGTAGATATATACCAATACAAGTATCATGTTATTCTTGTCCTTTGTTAATATAAAGGCAGGATCATGCTTTGGTAATGACCCTGAACAAAATTGTGTAATTTTACCAAAAGCTTACTTGTTATTAAGATGGTAATGGTAGTAAGCGTCCTGCGAAATTATTTCGTCTGAAGTGCCCCCATTGATTAGATATCAATAAAAGTTCGCGCAAAACGTGAATCTCCAAAGACTGCCTGAAGGGTACTTTTTTGGGGCTCAAATTTCCGTGGTGTCTGTTTGTGAATGCTGCGGCCAGAGATGCGGTTCGGTTGGTACCCGCTGTCTCCTCGCCAAACGTGGACGGAGTCAACGTTCTTGACGAAAATACTGTGACAGTTTTGTTTCTGTTTTCTCATCAAGTCGACAATGTATTCAACTGAAACTTTTATTGTATCTTTCTTTGATAATTGTGCCTATAAATCAGCATTACGGCAGTAGAGGGATCACTTTTTTAAGAGAATGCGACTTGTTTAAAATTATTAAAAATTGACCAAGTTAGTTTTCCTTGTGGTTTATTACTTGATATTTGAAAATTTGCATCCCCTTAAGATGATACCTCTGCTGCCACTTCCCAGGTTGTATCGTAAACTTGGGTGTGATCCGTGGCTATACAGCAGTTACAGGTTGAATGGCTTCTGACTGCCACCCCCGAACCAAGATATTGAAAAAATAGGGAGACTGCCACCGTTAGGGCTAGATAGCTCAGTTGGTAGAGTGCCGGCATGTTAATCCGGAGATCACAGGTTCAAATCCCGCTCTTGTCAATTTTCTTTGTGCAACATAAATCAGCATTATGGCAGTAGAGGGGGTCACCTTTCAAGAAAATGCAACTTATTTAAAATTTACTCAGTCAGTTTCCCTTGTGACTTAATACTCAATATTAATAACATGTAATACTTTATTATTTGAGAGTTAAATATTTATTTTGTTGACTGCAAACCCTTTGTTACTTTTGTATTCAACAATCAGCGTGCTGGGAGGGCATGTGTGCTGCGTCTATCATTCAGACGTACCCGCCCAAACCTAAGAGTGGCATCCCCCGGAATGCTTCATTCAGTGGCGGCAACGCCCTCATTGGTCGAGAGAAGAAACATAGATCAGGTAAGAAGACGATTCGCTCGGCCCCACCCACCGGTCTCGTCCCAAGACCCCCTGGGACGGGCTGAAGAGCTTGTACACATTTTTGTTCTGGATGTAGTGGTGCATAATGGCATGGATGGGAACGATTGCACTGCTGATCGACCCAATGTGCACAATCTCAACATGGCCATGTACAGTGTACATGCACGATATGCTATTACATGGAGGCTCCAGGGATAATGTAAACAATCTTTTTAAACCAAAGTGAGTAGAATGTTGCTATTGAGCCTTGTATTTAGTACTAGGGCAAAGAGTGACACTAATTATTTGCGATGGATTTACACAAAAGAGCTACGTTATTGCTGATAGTCGAACCATTCGTAAACAGGAAGAGGTGACCCGGGGTTATTAGGTCGGGGGGAATGCCCAGGTGTCATCAGCCCATCCCAGCACCCAGGACCGAGCGAAGTAGTGGCGTGTCGTGGCCGAGCGGATAAGAGCACCGGACTCAAGCTCTGGTGTTTCTGTTCAGCAGAGTGTGGGTTCGAGTCTCAGTCGTGACACTTGTGTCCTTAAGCAAGACACTTAACCATTATTGCTTCGTCCTTCGGATGGGACGTAAAGCCGTTGGTCCCGTGTGTTGTGTAATGCACGTAAAAGAACCCAGTGCACTTATCGAAAAGAGAAGGGGTTCACCCCGGTGTTCCTGGTTTGATTGGCAGCATATTGCGCCACAGCACCTTGTAAACCATTACATTGTGCTATGTAAAGGAATAGGTCTCAAACTTCAAAAAGTAGCTCCACATATATACCTTGCAGGAAAATACTGACTGTTGAAGCGCCTTGAGTGTCACTGAGTGACGGATATGAGCGCTATATAAGAAGCCACTATTATTAAGTAAGAATATCACAAAAGAGATGGAATTTTCGTTGATTTTGTCTGTTGTGTTTCCACAGACCTTGTGGTTTCACAAGTCGCACACATTGAAAACAACAAGAGTTGTAATGCGCAGTACTTCTTCTTGAACGGATATATCTACAGACCAGACTTAAACCGAGTTCTGGTTTAAAGACACTGGACACCTTTGGTAATTGTCAAAGACCAGTCTTCTCACTTGGTGTATCTCAACATATGCACAAAAAAAACTTGAGTACCGCTTTGAAAGTACTCGTACTCGGCTAGCAAAATACTTGTACTTGTAGTCCATACTCGATACTTGACTGAAAAATAACCTGTACTTGAAGTCATGTACTCGATACTCGATTGGAAATGTACTCGGGCTTGATTTCAACTGGCCGAAATACGGCTGTCTAAATTATTGCGCGTTAAAGACACTGGACACCTTTGGTAATTGTGAAAGACCAGTCTTCTCACTTGGTGTATCTCAACAGATGCCCAAAATAACAAACCTGTGAAAATTTGAACTCAATTGGTCGTCGAAGTTGCGAGATAATAATGGAAGAAAAAACACCCTTGTCACACGAAGTTTTGTGCTTTCAGATGCTTGATTGCTTGATTTCGAGACCCACGCGTGAGGTCTCGAAATCAATTCAAATATTTTACTTCTTTCTCAAAAACTACGTTACTTCAGAGGGAGCCGTTTCTCACAATGTTTTGTACTTTCAACAGCTCTCCATTGCTCGTTACCAAGTAAGTTTTTATGCTAACAATTATTTTGAGTAATTACCAGAAGTGTCCAGTGCCTTTAAGGAGTCTTTAGAGAATAAGGGAAGCGGTCCATAACTCAGGCGCCGCCGCTGCGAGCTTGCGGCAATTCACAATTGTTTTTGTTTTTTATATAATTATTATAAGGGTTTAATTTTTTTTCTAGCCAAAATGGCTGATCAAGTTCAATATGGAAAAAGTGATAGTTTAAAGTCTTGGGTCAGTGGAAGCCAATATCTTTCCCTACAGTCTTGATTCCTCCAGTATTACAAAGTGCTGTTTTTTTTTCTCTCATCAGATTCCTTCGATGTTGCCAACGGTCTCCCGGACTTTGTCTCGGAGGAGCGACCCCGGAATTGTCTGTCAGGAGACGACATCATCGATAAATACAAAGAGGCCATCAGTCACTACAGCAAGGTGAGATTGACAGAGAGATGATGTGACACTGCTGGAGCCTACTGGAGTGTTTGAACACAGTGGTTGCGCGGTCAAATCTTGATTGATCATGAACAACTTCATCACTGATGCCATGAACTGCAGCCATTTTTTTTTATTAGTTCCCAGTTTTTTATATATATTTAAAGGAACATTACAGAATTGGTTTTTGCTAACAAAACAGTTGTGGCAGTGTAAGCACTTTATGTAATCCACCATATACATTAAACATGACAAACCTGTAGAAGTTTGAGATCGATGGCCATCTGGGTCACGAGAAAATAGTGAAAAACCGACTACACATTTGCAAGAAATCATACAGATAAATAAAAAGCTCACTGAGCGATAAACTCCAAACGGAAAATTATTTTATTCATTTCTCATCAATTATGGCATTTCAGACAGAAATATTTCAAGGGATGTTTTCTACTATCATCATCATTAGACCGTGTAAGTTTTATGTAAATCTGTGATCAAAAGTATATTTTACAACTACCAATTCTGTAATGTTCCTTTAAACATTATTCACAAAGACTTATATTGTCATGAGGTTTCCAAGATTCAAGAGCTTTACTGTATTAATTTCATTTATTATACATTGCAACCTTTGCACGAGAGTGACAATTTTGGTTTTCATGAACTGACACACAAAGGTTCCATTTACCATTGTAACGGCACGCACCAAGCTCGTTTACATGGCGCCATAAGCTTACGGCCTATAGAATCTTAGCTTTACAGGGCGCCCCCATGAAAGTGGCCCCTAATGTAACGTTGGGATTGGCACGTGAAGCTGCTGTAGGTGGTTGGAGTGTGCGGTGCAATAGAAAGACAAGTTCAATTGTTAACCTCTGTCTTGAATGCTGTATTTTCATTGGCGCAGAACGATCACATGAGCGGGCAACAAATATCCATGTACCACTCTCCTCTCAGCGCGCGCGCTCGTACAACTTTCTGTGCAGCAAAGGATCGAGATTATCATCGTTTCGATGAAATTGGAGTCCTTCAGATGAGGTAAATATTACTAAGAATTCAAGACAGAGGTATAACAAAACAATTGTTGCCTGCGGTGACATGGTCCATGGGTTTTGTACACCCTCGGGGGCAAATGGCAGCCTCGGCTTTCGCCTCGGGTGCCATTTGCCCCCTCGGGTGTACAAAACACCTAGGACCATGTCACCGCAGTCAACAATTGTATACCGTACTTATATTCAAATTGAATGTTACATGTCATTTATGTTGCTTACAGTACACCAATGCAGGCATTGTGGAGATGGAAGCATGCATCAAGGCAACTCAGGTGCTCGTCCAACAAAAGGTCAGTTCATCTCTCTTGTCTCATATATCTGACCGGGGATATGTGAAAAGCAATCAAACTTTGAACAATTTTGGTTTATAATTTTGGGTTTTATAATTTGGGGGTTTCTAATTTAGACCATACATAAGTCGTATTCACTTTCAAACCAGGCCTGGAATAACACGGAGGCCACGAAGGTCATGGCCTCCGTTGCCCTGTCTTGGCTTGGTGCCTTCAAGTTGCCATGACTTTAATATTTTCCAATGGTAGTGCCTTTGTAAATGGAATTGGCTTTGCCTCTCAAAGATGAAATTCAGGCTTCAAACCGATCAAGGAAAAGTATGTAGACATGTAGTTGTGTCAGTGCAACAAGGTCAAAACTCTTTTGGGTCAAAAGGTTGTATCTTTCTCACTTAAAGGAACATTACAGAATTGGTTTTTGCTAACAAAACAGTTGCTGGCAGTGTAAGTACTTTATGTGATCCACCATATACATAAACTGACAAACCTGTAGAAGTTTGATATCGATCGGCCATCTGGGTCACGAGAAAATAGTGAAAAACCGATTACACATTTGCATGAAATCATATAGATTCAACAAATGAGTAAAACGCTCACTGAGCGATAAACTCCAATCGGAAAATTAGTTTCTTCATTTCTCATCAAATATGGCATTTCAGACTGAAATATTTCAAGGGATGCTTTCTACTATCATCATCATTAGACCGTGTAAGTTTTATGTAAATCTGTGGTCAAAAAGTATTTTTTACAAGTTTTTTTCTTACCAATTCTGTAATGTTCCTTTAACTAAATTAATACCCAATTTTCTCCAGGCCAAAAGGTTGTAGCTTACTGGTGCTAACCAGACCTGGAATTTTGTCTTTGAAAGGGCTAGGCCATTTTCAAATTGCAGAGGGCACTTCGGTTGGAAATGGAAAGTTTTGAAGGGGCACCAAGGCCAGGACCACAGGGCAGCAGAGGTCATGGCTTTCTTGGCCTGCGTGTAATTCCAGGCCTGGCTAACATCCGGAAGTTATTAACAAAGATGCGACCTTATTGCACTACCGGTACTACCAAAACATGTGTTTAATAATAATAATAATAATAATAATAATAGATTATTACATTTGTAGTGTGGTACAATCTTATTGCAATACAGAAAACCCTGTTTAAAAATGATAATAATCATTTTCATAAATGATTACATTTGTAGTGTGCCCTCCCAATCTGAGGATGTTTGAAGGAGCAAATTATTGTACATTAAATATTCCATAAAGATTACACCAGAATTACGTCAAAATGCAAAATTACCGTCAAGCCTAAAAATACATACAATGCACCAAATGACATACGGATGCAGCCAGGGGTCGATTTCACAAAACTCTTCCTAACTTAGGACTAGTCCTAGGCAATGCTAAGAGATAGGACTAGTCCTAAAGTTAGGACCAGTACTTAGGACTAGTCCTATCTCTTAGCATTGCCTAGGACTAGTCCTAAGTTAGGAAGAGTTTTGTGAAATCGACCCCTGAACTTACAATGTTTTCAGAAACAGCCACCCTCACCCCTAACAAGGGGAAACAAGGTTAGACCTGGGCCCAATTTCATAGAGCTGCTTAAGCAGAAAATACTGCTTAACAGTTGTCTGCTAAGCAGAAATGAGCAGGATACCAGTCACAAATTGTACGTGTAACATGGCATTTTGGCTGGGAGCCTAGTTCTGGTAAGCATAATTCTTTTGTGCTAAGCTACTTTTTGTGCTTAAGCAGCTCTATGAAATTGGGCCCTGATCACAGGACCTTGTTGCACTGACGTTAAGACATGTGCCCAATATATACTTTTATTATGTCCAAAGACAATTTTGAATCGTTTTTTTTTATCGTTATGATATTTTTTCCGCTTTAGTCTGATTTGCGATTTGTTTACCCTCAGAAAGGTCAGCAAAATGGTTAATTAAGTAGCAAGAAAACTATGTAAAAGCCCGCCCTATGTACATGTAGGCCAGGCCCTCGTGCTACTTTGTCCTACCTTTTTTTTCCAAAGGGCCAAATATCATGCTTGAACATAGATTGCTTCAAGAAGAAAAGAGCGGATTTCTCAAGAAAGACAATTTTGTTGTGTCAGTGCTACAAGGTCGTATCTCGATTCTGCAGCAACGTTGAATCTTGCGTGAACACACTGTGCAACAATGTCGTGTATCGGGGTCCATTGACTTTGTGCGTAACCGACATGTGATCTTTTGACATTTTAAAACTTGTGTTTCACGTAAACGCTATTTTATGAGATACGACCTTGTTGCACCAACATAACGATTACACGTCCTTGTTATCAGTTATGTTTTTTTCTTCTGTATGTATCTCGTACATTGATGTTTTCAATTTAATTAATAAATAATTTAGGGTTGAACATAGAAAAATTGACTAGAGCGGGACTTGAACCTGTGACCTCCGGGATTGGCGTGCCGGCGCTCTACCAACTGAGCTGTCAAGCAGGCATGATATTCTTCCCACTTTAGTCTGATTTCCAAATTTTTTTTTTACCACTATGAAAAATCAGAAAAATTGTGATTAAATGTCCTGAAGAGTCTATTAAAGCCTACACAGTGTGTACATAAACATGTAGGTCAACCCTTGTACATGTACTTGATAAAATGTTGCTAATTTTTTTTCCTAAAGACCAAATATCATTCCTGTTCCAAACCTGATGTTGGCGGTCTCCCTATTTCGTCACTATATCATTGTTTCATTGTTGTACTAACCACTTGGTCAATTATACTAAACCCCCACAGGCTTGTTACTGCAATCATAAGGTATACATTCAAAATCTCCTCTTAAAAAATGAACTATGAATGATCTGTGAGCATGTGTCTGCATTGTGTCCATTTTTTCAGTTTGCATAGTGTCTGGGATCTTGACAGGGGTGAAGATTTTTTTTGTGGGAGTCTAACCACGATGAGCACGGTTTTGGTTGTTTCCAGTTTTTTATTTTCGTAGGTTGTTGTTTTTCCGTTGTGACCGTGGCTGACGGAAGTATTTGTAGCTACCGCAGGGCTGTGATTTGTCGGGATTTGTGTTATGTTTGTAGACTAACCCATTGCCGTAAAGGGAAGGTATACGTTTGGTAATCACTCTTAAAATTAATGGCAATAAAAACTGACTTGGTTTAGATGTACAGCAGCTTTCGATAGTATAAAGCATTTTGAGAATCATTTCACTTTGGAGTAATGTGGTTATGGAAAAATATATCAGTTTTTATCCGAAAAAAAAAAAATCTTAGAAGCGTTTTTCTGTCAGAAACGTTTCTCAGATTGTGTATTCCAATTGCGGATTATTCTTCCTGTGTGGACATAACCGCTCCGGTTTTTCCGAGATACATGTATCTCAAAAAAGCTACCTCCTTTTGAAATGATATTTTCACAGGTTAGTTTTATTGTATATGTCTACAATTATATAGGATTAAAACAATCGAACGGTTCCAAAAACCAAAGGAACACTTTGCCTTTAAAAATAATCTTTAGAATCCCTAATTACCATCATATGTTTTTAAGGCACCCTGTCGAATGCATCCAAATGCAACACAGTCGAAACGAAAACTAGGCTAAACATGCTAAACGCAACTGAGCTGTCTGTTGCATTGGGTAATGAACCTCGTTTACGCCAGCCTTGGCACTGGGCAGTTAAATGCTTATTGCACCAACTGACCCATTTCAGGACACGCAGCACACTTACATGTGCCTATCCTGTCCGCCAATTCGGAAGTCAAAATGTACAAGAGGGATCGGAATTGGTTTCCCAAATGGCGAAAAACGGTAGACACGTGTTATGCGGAGGTGCGTTTCGCGCTGTGCAGGGGATGAATAGCTGGTGTTACATGTACATGTCAGGGCTCTGTACTGTGCTACATTATGTACCTACAGTACATTTTTTGTATGCAACACAGTGCAGCATCTGCTGCATGATGCAACAGAACACGACAACCGTTACCAACTGAGATACAAGGTTGCCATCAAGGGGACAAATACATGTAGGTGTAAATGTTTCCACACCACACTAGCTTCCATTTGTGGTAAACTAGAGGCTGACAATCCCTGTAAGTGTAGGGGTTCCATCCTTAGACTGCTCCCTGTTTGTAAGGAGTTTTCAGTTTCGTACAGTTACACCCATCTAGTTGCATGTTGCATTATCATGAAGTGGGGCCCCTCCCTCATCCACCATCCTACTTCCCCCACCCCCCCCTCGAATTAACCCACTAGAGTTGTGTTCATTGTGGATTGTCATGTAATAGGGACGGAGGGGTCCAATCCCCCAAACTTCACTCCCATCCTTCGGCTCCAACCCACTCATCAACCCCAATCACTGAAACAATGTGTCAAATATGTTTGTAGGCTTTGAGTTTATCGTGTATGGCATGTTTTTTTTTTCCTTTATTATAATTGTTTTCTGTTGTCTCAGATGATCGTTTGATGCAATCAGGTACAGCAGTGGTGTATACTTTTTGAAGGTTGCTTTTTTTTTTAGATGGTCTGGGAACACTGTACGTAGTTGTCTGATTTACTGCTGACCGTCTCCACCTTTGTTTCATTTCATTTATATTATTCAATTTATATAATTGCAACAACCGAAGAATCAGCCATGACGTGATATCTTGAACTTTGATCATTTTAATGCACTTTTATATACACAGCGCCAATATTGGCCAATTTTGACACTTATGGCGCATGAACATTTTTACCCCGGTCATTGGGCCGTTTTACTCTTCAAACCATCTCAGCACTCTGGGGAAGTATGCAGCCTGTGCTGCCAAGTATGTAGCGCACCAAGCTAAATCAATCACAAGAACCATCACTGCCCTCACAGGTAACCATTTACCCCCTGTGTGAAGAGAAGCAGTTGGTTAAGTGGTCTTGCTCAAGGATGCAAGTGTAAGGACCCAGATTCGATCCCACACCCTGACGACTTGGCCACCAGTACTTGAGTCTGGTGCACTAGACCGCTCCACCATGTACTTGTATTGCTTTCCAAACCACTAGTTTTCCATTTTCATGATTTCAGTGATGTCAATAGGCATCTATTAATCGAATGAGTCGATGACTTTTCTTTCGTGTAATTTTTTTTCGAAGAAAACTTTGGAGGCTGCCGAATTTCTTCAAAACGTCATCTACATCAACGTCAACCTGAGCGATCAGGAGAAAGTGGAGCGCTACAGCGCCCTCTCCAGGCTGTTTTCACTCATCGGCTTCCACCGCAAGGCTGCGTTCTTCAAGAGGGTAGCGGCCATGCAGTGTGTCACCCCTCAGAACCAACACCCTGCTTGGAACATGGTAGGTGCCTGAATTGTGTCATCAAATGGGTGTGGGCTGGGTTTGGGAACCACTCCATAAGATAGGTACCCCGTCTGCATCCATCGAGGATAAAGATAGGCTTTGATATAGACTGTCGGCAGGCCTGATGTTTCAAGAAATAACAGAGGCAATTGCCTCCATACCTCTTGGTCGTTGCCTCGATGCCCTTTGAACCACTTAGAGTCGGTATTCCGAAACATTTTCCCCAGCGCAGTATTATTTTTTGGAACATTTTTTTAGTTTCTAAAAAAATCATCTTTTGAAAATTGTCATAGTCACAATGCAGCCTTGACATGACAAAGAAAAGACAACAGAGGTTTTCATAGTTAGCACCAGGATTTGTTGTTCTAGTGTGAGAAAATACGAGTATCGTTTACTGTGAATCACAAAACCTCGGCCATAAAGCCACGGCCGATAATCTGTTATGGTATGCTGAAATCTCTAAACATTCAAACTTACTTCCCATTGAGCTTAATACAAAGATAAACAATGGTGGCAGCCTGTCCATTCCTGTATGCCACTATCACCTCCCCAGGGAAAGAGAGATTATGAGCGTGAATTCCAGTACCCTATGTTCCTCTTTGTACTGGGGAAACAAAGCGTAGCACAGTAGGTGCATGCCTTTGCAATGCACAGTGGAATGTCCAGATGGTTATTCATCCAACCGACTGTGGAAAAACGAGGGCGCTCCAAAAATGTTCCGGTCGACGAAAACCGTCCACTGTAAGCCAGCCAGATTTAAAAAAAATTTGTTGTGATGCACGTCATCAATTGCGAACTGGTTAAATGTTCCAGTAGAGGTGCCCTTTGCTAAGGCAAACTGCATTGTACTTCACAAGAGCGAAGTATCGGGCCCAGACTGTAAAAAATATTGTGCGTATTCAACCCATTATTGAACAGTTGAAGTGTGTGACTTTGTTTCATTCACAGGAAAAATATATCGTGGGTTATCCGGGGTTTGTTGAGGTCTTCGGGGGTTATCCAGGGTCCAACCTCGAGTTACCTCGAGTTACCGTTTGTTTAAATCTGCATTTCTCCCTAACGCTTATACCTTCTCACCTTTCTTAGTGCAACCAGTTACTGATGGAAGCGTTGAATGGCTACAAGCTGACCCTTGACCCCAGGGATTACCCTACAGGTAAGGATACCTTTACTTGTGATACATGTTTCGCTGTGCGTGTATCTTATTATCTCGTCCTTTCACTTTATTCGTTCCCGAGGCCAGTAATGTGAGATATTTTTTCCCCTCGTACTGCTGCACTTTGGAACTCCCTACCTGTATCTTATTATGTCGTCCTTTCACTTTATTCATTCCAGAGGCCAGTAATGTGAGATATTTTTTCCCTCGTACTGCTGCACTTTGGAACTCCCTACCTGTATCTTGTTTCTCCACTACCTTTTAAATGTCTAATCCAGTCCAACAGAAATTCTAACACAGGGCTCAAACTTGGGGGATAAATCCACAGAACCGCAGGTCTTGTAGCTCAAAATAGTTACTGGACTAGAATCTTGTTGACAAGACCAGAATTGAAAATGAGAAGAAAAAGCACATGACACAGTGTAACAATTGAACTGTTTGAATTTGAAAAAAAGTTCTAAGAGAAGATTTATCTCATTTGTTTTATGGGTAAGAATTCTTCAATAATCAACAGAATTATGTTTATCAGACTGAAAGTCAACATTTGAACATAAACACAAGCCCGGCGGAACTTGCCTGGTCATGAGTTTACTGGCCAGAGGCTAAAATCACTGGCCTCGGGTCCTGCGAGAGTATGAAGAAAGTTCATCTGCTGGTTTTCCCATAACAGCGTTTATGTGTTCACATGTTCACAGAAAATCCAGTCGTTACAATACAATACAATACAAAAAAGCATTTATATAGCGCTCTTACAAAGCTGTATCACAGTGCTTAAAGGAACATTACAGAATTGGTTTTTGCTAACAAAACAGTTGCTGGCAGTGTAAGCACTTTATGTAATCCACCATATACATAAACTGACAAACCTGTAGAAATTTGAGATCGATCGGCCATCTGGGTCACGAGAAAATAGTGAAAAACCGATTACACATTTGCATGAAATCATATATATTCAACAAATGAATAAAACGCCCACTGAGCGATAAACCGTGTAAGTTTTATGTAAATCTGTGATCAAAAAGTACATTTTACAAATTTTGTTCTTACCAATTCTGTAATGTTCCTTTAACAAGCAGAATAAACAGAGTAGCAAAAATAAGGGAAACACAAATTAGGAGTCAAATAAATGGGTCTTAAGAGCTTTCCTGAAGGCTGCCAGTGATGGATAGTTTGGTTATTATTTATTATTTTATTTCTCTCAACAAATTCAATAATATTAAAAAATTTACACAAAAAAGCGATCCAAAATAGATATGGAGAAGGCTAGACTGAGGAGGAAAATGTACTTTTTCCTATAACCTAAAGGTTCAGTCTGCTGATAATTAGACAGATATGGGTTAAAAGGTGAATTAGAAGACCTATAAATTGACTTTTGATATCCACTGGTGCATGATTTGCTGTTGTAGATCGTCCATGTGGATGGCCGATACTGCAGACAAGAATACTGCACGAGTTGGTCTTCTCAGCAAGAAGAATGGGAGAGTACGGACTGGCTATAAGGTAATGTATAGTACACTACAACCTGTGGCTGTTAAGGCCTTGTCACACAGGGCAGTTTTTACGGGCAACTTGGAGGCAACCGACTTTATATAACACCCAAGCAGATCCTTGCCATTTGATTGGAGGATTGTCCGTCACGTGATAGCAAATAAACGTACCGTTGCACGCTACGTCATTCACCGTGAATTTTTCGTTCCATTCACCGTACATTTTTCGTTCCATCCGATTTGTTATATTGCATGGTGCGTACCACATCATTGCGTGCGCGTGTCTTTGATAATGCAGCAGTACAGTTATACTGCAAGGCATACTACAATACAGCGCCCGCGTGTCTCAAAATAGAAGTACAGAACGCACTTTAGTCACTGGTGAATCCAAACAAGCCGAACCAAAAGAAATGGGTGTAGTGTCACAATTAAATAGTGTACGCTTTGTTTGTTTTGAAAGTTGTATCCTCCAATCAAAATTACAAAGGTCTACTCGGATGTTATATAAAACAAATAATGAATGTTTTTCATTCCTGCAATAGTGAGAATATTTTCATTCGTTGAAAGATGGAATGTTCCATTCAACTCGGCTCCGCCTCGTTGAATGGAACATTCCATCTTTCAACTCATGAAAACATTCGCACCATTGCACTCATAAACATTCATTATTTGTATAATATTGCATGGAAAAGGTACATTTTGGAAGCTCAGGATCCGTTTTTTTCTGACAGTGTCTCACTATCTCCAGGAAAATTTACGAGACAATTTAATGGTAAATGCGTTTCTTCTTGGAGATTGCCTGGAACTGGTTGCCTGTAAAATGCCCCGTGTGACCTGGACTTTACAGTCAATCTCAACCTCGTTCCCAGTTGTGTACGATCTCGTCGCGCCATTTTGTTTTTCTTTCCCCAGAATGTTCAGTGCTTTCCATTCCAGGGGTTAGTGACGAGAGGTATCTTTCGTTATTTATTTCCCAGAATGCCTTTGCTCGATTGTAACCTCTGGAAGTGTGACTTTAAAATATTTCGTTATTTATTTCCCAGAATGCCTTTGCTCGATTGTAACCTCTTGAAGTGTGACTTTAAAATATCCAAATGTATTGAATATTTAAATTAGTCCTGTGGTTGATCCATTCTGTTTTAGAGACTTTGTAGAGCGCTGTCACAAGACGCGCGTACTAAGCGCCTACAAGCGTTCGTGCGCGCAGAGCAGTCACTTATGGTCAGCCAATCAGCGTTGTTGTTCAGTGCTTTCCCTTCCAGGGGTTAGTGACAAGAGGTATCGATGCCCATGGTAGCGAGGCTGAGTCAATGTACAAAGATTAAAATGTTTTAATAATTACCTGTGCACTCGGCCACTTCCAGTACATATGGGATTTTAAATGTACATTTGAATTTGTCGAATTCTGCATTATGTTTATCTCAAATGAAACACAACAACATTTATAGACCATGTAACCTGTGGCATCACATGTTTACAAAAGAGCCACAGAGCCAGGATGTCATGCACGCACAATTTGTACACAGCTCAACGGAGGATAGCATAAAAATCTGACATTTTCAGTAGATTGCCACAAATGCATTTTTTATCAACTTTTGATTATGAAGAAAGGGGGGACACTTCTCAAAACTTGCACAGCTGTTAATTTTTTAGAAATCTTGATTGCATGTGGCAGTTGCAGTAAAAAATGTAGCATTTCTCATTACTGGCGCGTTGTGGCTGAGCGGTCTAGCACGTCGGACTCAAGTTCTGACGACCACAAAACGGACAAAAACTTGCTAAGCACAGAAAACTCTTGCTTAGCAATAATAGGTTACCAGTTAAAATACCATACAGTCACCATTGCTGCAACTAGTTTCCCACCCATTTCTTGCTTAGCAAAAAAACTTGCTAAGCAGATTGGTCTGCTTAACAGCTTTATGAAATTGGGCCCTGGTTATTAGTTATTAGTGTGGGTTCGAAACCTGGTTGTGACACTTGCATCCTTCAGCGATACACTCAACCATAAATTGATTCTCTTAACCCAAGTATACAAATGAATTGAACAGAGTTCAAAGATTACAAAATAGTGCAGCTAGTTTAATATGTTCCACACCCTTGAGAGTACATATTACCCCATCACTTTAGGGAACTTCAGTGGCTGCGGATTACAGAAAGAATTCATTTAAAAATTGCTCTTCTTGTTTTTAAAGGCTTGAACAAAACTACTCCACGATATATTTCCACTTTACTGTCACATTACACCCCGCCACGTTCTACACTTGACATCACTCGCTTGAATGTTCCCCGAGCAAATGAAGTTCTGGGTCAAAAAGTTTTCAGTGTATTATGTTGGATTTACCTCCAAAGTGCTAATTTATGGTGTGCCTCAAAAGTTGTTGTAATAGACCCTTCCCATGAAATATGTAAATTACATTAACGCATGTGTACAGACACTATTGGTTGGCAAACGCCATAGAGTTGTGCACTAGGCAGACGCACAAATGCGTGTGCGTCACGCCACCATCAGTCCCATACAAAAAGGCGCGACGTTCACTCATTTTGCCAACCAGTAAGGAGAGTGCGCACGCGCGATGTTCAATTTACATATTTCATTGGAAGGGTCTATTGAATCGGATGAGTATTCTGGCGCGCGCACAGGGACTGTTCTGTTGGACCGCCGTTTTTAAAAATACAAATGCCCGTATTCACTCGTGTAGGATTGCTCACAATGATGCGGTTTAGTGGAACGTTCTGGCGGTCCAATGGATTGCAGGCGTGTCCCCCACGAGAACAATCTTTTGTGCCTAGAACATGCCTGACTTTTGAGATGCACCCTTAAGCAGCTTGTGGTTGTGTGCTGCCTTAGAAGTTGAGAATATTAGAGGAATGGTGCAAGTATGCCTGATGAACTGGGATAATAATGTTGTGAAGCACCTTGATGTAGCTACATACATGTGCGCTGTTAAAGAACTTAAGCATTATTTGTATTGATTACAAGTGTAGTATCTTGCCTGCCGAGAAGAGCCCAGGAATGCACAAGGTCACTTTTCTCTTATTTTAAATTAAACAAGCTGAGGTAGTTCATTATTATGATTTGATTTGTGTGTATTTACATCAGGGTCTTATCTTTCATGATGCACGTTCTTCATGACATGCTGTCCGGCACGGAGAAGAGAGAGATAGCAATCTCACTGGGGACGCTGACCACCAAGGTGGCCGGTGTCCCGCACCCCATAGCCAGGGACAACGGCACCATCATCCCTGCTGTACCGTTCACAAGATTTCCAACAGTGAAGTAAGTTGTAATTTGATCAGGGCTCGGGTTTCACGAAGCACTCTGAGATCCATCCGAAGGTGAATTGTCAATATTACCTCAGACTGATTTGTTTTGTGAGATCACCCTTTAGTTTATTTCGGGTTGTGTCACCGAACTGTGATGGCTCTCCGTAGGGTTCTGTCCTGCATTGCTGTCCATAGGCCTCTGCTGACACCAGTCCAGTGTCTTTCTTCAAAACATCTATGTACGCCAACTTTGGTCTACCACGTTTCCTGCGTCCATGTTTTGGTTACCAGTGGAATGATTTTTGATGCAGACTCCTCGCTCCTACTACAGTGCCCAGCAAATCTCATTCATCACCCTTTACTTAGCAATTAACATTGATACACATCTTTGAAACAATCCTAGCTTTTTTGTGTGAAATCATGCCTCGGGCCTTTTTGGAAATCAGGACTGCAGCGCTTGTTTTGGGCTTGGGTTTTGTCAGTGAAAATGAAAATTGCACAGTGCTTTGGATTTGATGGATGTAACTCACTGGCAAAGCTGAAGACGAAGCTGCCGTTTAATAAAATTTAAAAAAGAAAGCGCCCTAATGGAAAAATAGCCACTCGAGACCTGTGTATTAAGGTGACCTGGAAAGCATATAAGTTTTCTCGATAATCTGGACTTCCGGCAATCTGGCAATCAGCTTATAAAAAGAACTTGTATTGTGCTGTTTAAAAAAAAATGTCATCCATTGATTAGGTTTGAATAACAATCAGTATGCAGTACGCAAACGGATTCTCATCTCACGCAATATTTGTCCTGATCTGTCTGACACATAGAGCCTTCAAGCTGGTAGCGTTGTCACGGCAACTGATGCCGTTGATTCACAAGTCCAGCCTCAGCACGAGTCCGTCGAGTGAATCCCTCAGTCCGTTCATCTACTCGCCGATACAGAACCGCAACGGCAAAGAGAAGAAACTCAAGCCAAGAGTCGGTAAGTCTGATGGGTTTTTTTTCTTATAGATTTTTTTTCGTTTAGGTGGAGAGTTCATCATTCCATGTATAGCCACAGGCCTGCCTTGATCATGACAACACAGTCCCTTTTTTACCCTGATGACTTGAGGTTAGAACTTGAGGGTAGAAATGAGGTTTTTGGTAGTTTCAAATTTTTCAAGAAAAATCAAGATTTCCGTGATTTATAATTGGGGAATAAGAGTGTGAGGAAGCGGTCTTCACTGAATCACTGGTAATGAACAGATTGGTGGCTGGCCACTGTTACCGAATCAAGCCAAAGGCGAGGTCCATTAACAGCTGCCATTCACCAAATACCCATTAATAAATAACGCTAATAAAAAAAAGGTGAAAGTTCCCAGAATTTGTGATTTTTTAATCGTTCACATCGTTTCTTTGGCCATTTAGTTTTTTGCATGAATGATTAATTATTAGTGCATGTTTTAACGAGTTTTTCCTCAATTTATGCTGACCCTTTTTTTTGCTAGTACACAGAGCCGGGCTTTTTTATCACATGTTAATACGCACCCACATGACCAGTCTTGGACCAATCAGAGTGCATAAACTCTCCGAGACATTTTTATCCTGCGCTATAAAATGCTGTTTTATTGTTGTTTAGTATTAGTATTATTATCATAGTCTTCCTGGTTGTATATCGTTTGCAGATTTCAAGTGGGTGGCTGAAGACGTTTGTGAGATGAGTCTGAGTTTTTACAACCCTTTACCGTTTGAACTCCGAGTCTCAAACTTGGTAAGAAAACATGATACCAGAATCCTCTTGTGGAAATACTGTCAAGAGTTTTTGTAAGGTTTACTTTAAAAAAAAATGTTTGGACACTTTGACATGTACAGTACCTTGAAGTAATTTTCGGACAGTTATTTCATTTGTTTTGTAAGTTATTAGTATTGGTTGATGTGTTGCTTTAGCGTGTTGTGGCCGAGAGTAAGCTTGGCTGGTTATTCAGTGTTACTGAGTAGTCGGGATATTTGTTTAATACTGAACAACACCGAGAGCTGTTTTGAAATACCGTACTACTGATGTGCCCGGTTTTCAATTTCAATACCTTAATATTAACAAAACCATGACCGCTTTTGCTGTAGCCTCTACAACAACAAAAACAAGAAAAGGCATATCTGTTAGGCCATTAGTGAAAAGAATACAAATCCCACAGCCATCCATTCCGGAGCAGAGTGTGTATTGTTTGCAGTTTCCTGCCCCTGGTCCCAGGCCCCCCGACCCCCGGACCCGACCCCCGGCCCCCGACCCCCAACCCTCGGCCCCCAAACCCTTGGCCCCCGGCCCCGGAGAGATTCACCACACACACAGCACGCATGTTCTGCGATGCTATTCGGGTGAGCTACCTGTAGAGGGCGCTACACTTTTAGAGTGCCATCTACCTGCAGCTCGTACAAATTGCCACAAAGAGCATCAACCAGCCACGAACTTCTGATAAACTCCAACAATCTGTGACTTCCTGTTTGCACATGTGAATCCCGGGTTGTGGTGCGCTGGTTAATAACTTCATGTATCAACAGTGTATGTCTTTGTTGGCGTGGGCTTACGCACTGGCCTTTATCGTTTTTTTTTATTCAACTTAAAAGCCCCATGCAGAGGGATTCTTTAGAAAAGGGACCCCACAAACCCGATTCCGTAAAGTCGGGTGTTTGTGCGTGTAAAGCTAATCGTGTTTTGATGTTGTAATTTTGTCCCTGCAGGGCTTTCTGACTGAAGGGTTGAACTTCGACCCCATCCCAGCCACAGTGACCTTACCGGCCGAGTCTGGTCCCCACAGTGTCTCCATTATGGGAACACCCAAGGGGACGGGGGTCCTGACCATAGTAGGTAAGGAATGGGAATGAAGGTGTCGGGTATACATGTACATCTGCAGGGCCACTTTTAGTAGCAGACAATTTCGCATAACAATTTTGTGCTAAGCAATAATTAGCAGGATACCAATCAAAGATGGGTTTCTTGTAATTGTTGGAGCCAGTTTGTGTGGATTGGGCGTGGCTTACAGTTAGACTATGCCACCCTTACGAACAGGATAACATCTGGGAGGTTCTGGGTCTAGAATAAGGGGGAACCCAGGGCTGTGAACCCTTTTCAGGAAATTTTCAAATCTCGTTCTTGCTCAAGTATTTCACACTTTTACTCATATCTGCCTGACAGGTCACAGTAAACATAATTTAAAAAGAAGATTTGATTTCATAGAAAAGCACAGTCCTCCTTCGAGTTGTTTTCTCGTTCATGATATGTGCGAGAGTTGCACAGTCTATAAGCAATCATTATTTACTGCCTTGCAAATAAACATATCCCAACAAACTATACCGTCGGAAAGAGCATATTATTCTCTTTAGTGAGATATGCATTTTGCCATGTTTCTCGTCTCTTGTCACCAGTAGTGAGAGAACAAAGAACGACACTAACTTCTCGTTCATCTACAGGGTTTCCGGTAGTTAGCCAGATATGGGTTAACAATAAGCTATATAATAAGCTAGCATTTATATAGCGCCTTTTCCATAGGTTGCAAAGTGCTTGGATATGTCCAACACAAATCAAAAATCAAATACAAAACAAGTGAGTCTTCAGCAACTTCTTGAATGAAACAAGTGAGCTAGTTTTTCTGCAGCTATCAGGAAGTGAGTTCCACAGAGTTGGGCCTGCATTTGAGAAGGCTGCATTAGTGTTTGTACGATGCTCAAGGAGAAGGTTGCGTGAGGAAGAACGTGTTCAGCAATACTTTGTTCAAGTCCGTCTCATTCTCAACTATGCTTTATTGAAGGAGTGGCGTAATTCTAAACAAGCTATCACAATTTCTGTTGCAGGTTACACCACAAACGTCCTCGGAGTGGAAAGCCACTGCCGCTTCAAACACATCAAAACTATCCCCCAGAACTTCTACGAGGTGGAAGTGGTCCCCGCCATACCTCTCCTGAGGGTCAAGACCTCCCTCCCGCAGGCTGTGAGTACCCTCAGCCTGGACCCCTCAGACAGCAAGACCAACACCAGCGCAGCTCTTAGTTTATACACCGGTGAAAGGTGAGCGTACATGTAGTTAATGATTTCCCCCCCGCAAAACTAACTAACACTTAGCCTAGTTACGCATCCGGCTGCAACACCGAGAGAAATGTCGTTCTTAGGGAAAACCTAAGGGAGTATATACCGCTGTGCCTCGTAGCTCAGTTAGTTGGTAGAGCATCTGCCCGGAATGTCAGGGGTCTTGGGTTCAAACTCCAATGAGGATCATTTGATTTTTCTCTCACCCACAAAACTGAATTTGACCTTGGAGTCCTTTCTTTTCAGCCCTTTCTTCACTTTAGACAAATTTTCACTGAAAATTTCAGGGACAATTCTGTTTTGGTTTTTCACACTTGATATTGCTAACCCTTAAAGGAACGTTACAGAATTGGTTTTTGCTAACAAAACAGTTGCTGGCAGTGTAAACACTTTATGTAATCCACCATATACATAAACTGACAAACCTGTAGAAGTTAGAGATCGATCGGCCATCTGGAAAATAGAAAAAAGTGAAAAAACGATTACACATTTGCATGAAATCATATAGGTTCAACAAATGAATAAAACGCTCACTGAGCGATAAACTCCAATCGGAAAATGAGTTTATTCATTTCTCATCAAACATGGCATTTCAGACAGAAATATTTCAAGGGATGTTTTCTACTATCATCATCATTAGACCTTGTAAGTTTCATGTAAATCTGTGATCAAAAAGTATATTTTACAAGTTTTGTTCTTACCAATTCTGTAATGTTCCTTTAAAAGGCAGGGTATACTTTTGGTAATTGTCAAAGACCAGTAACCTCACTTGGTGTATCCCAACATATGCATTTAAACTAACACACCTGTGAAAATTTGGGCTCAACTGGTCATCGAAGTTCCAATAAAATAATGAAAGAAAAACACTCTTGTTGTATAGATTTGTGTGCTTTCAGATGCACTGAGAAAGCCTTTCTCAGATTCAAATTTTGGGGGTGAATATTCCTTCTTTCTCAAAACTACACTGCTTAAAAGGGAGTCGTTTCTCACAATGTGTTATACTATCAGCAGCTCTCCAGTGCTCTTTACCAAGTAAGGTTTTATGGTCATTAACTTGTGGAGTAATTACCAAAAGTACATCAGCAGCAGCTTCTGATCCTGAGATGTGACATTTTACCCAAGTTATTTTTTTTTAAATATTTTTTTTAATCGCAGTTTTGAGTGTGCTGTGACGTTAATAAATGGCGGGAAAATTCCTGTTGAATCGCTGACATTAAAGCTGACTACAGATTCAGGTAAGCGTCTATTATTTATGGTTCAAATTGTTGCTCCACTAACACCACTAAGTGCATGTTGATAGACACTAAGTGACTCATAGTGGGTATGCTATAGTAGCACCTGACTACATCAAGGACTTGCTCAAGATAAAACAGGGCAACAGGGGACAAGTTCCTGCAAGGACTATCGTTGACCATAGTTCGACTAACTTAGCCCGAACTCTGTCTAGTCGACGATAGTTGGACCACTCTAGTCGACTATTTGGAACCGGCCTACGGGGCATGGTCGCATCGCTGGTTACCAATAGCCGTTTTCATAGCACAGTGCAGAGTGGACCAGTTATAAGAAACTGATAACGTGTGTTGAGTTGCCGGTCGGGTTGACATAATAATGAAAATAATAATAATAATGAAAACTTATATAGCGCACAAATCCATAAAAGTGCTCATGGCGCTAAATACAAACAATAACATACAATTGTACAATAACCAAAATTGAAACGTAAGCCTAAGCCAAGAAGAAATCCAGAACATGTGGTAGAGAAATACAATACAATGCAATATCTATGAAAATATCGAAGGGTAAAAAAACAAAAACAATCCATTTACTCAAATACTTGATTGAAAAGATGTGTCTTAAGGTTTTTTTAAAAATTGGGTTAAAGAAACAGATGATTTTACTAGCACAGTGCAGAGTGGACCAGTTATAAGAAACTGATAACTGAAACTGAAACTGATGTGACATGACATGATCAGAGTCGTTTGCACTATAACTTCTGTGCGCATGCCCTACGTACGTCACTGAACAACCACTAGTTAACCATTGTTCCTTGCGCGAATTTGGCCAGGGCAGCTACTCGCTTTGTTCTAACTCCTCACTAGTCCTGGTTGTTCTGAAGTCCAGGACAGTACGCTATGGTGACCGGGCCTTTTCACACATTGGACTTGTTCTCTGGAGTAAACTACCTGACTCAATCCGGAACATTGTTTCTCTGCAAACTTTCAAAACAGAACTGAAGACACTGCTCTTTACACAAGCATACTGGGTCTAGTTTCTTAGTTCTGTATTTTCACAGTGTTTAATCATTGTATCTATTTTCATTAGTGCTGTAGCGCCATGAGTAATGTATTTTAGAATGTACATTTATAAATCCATTATCATCATTATTATTTTACAATGTTAAGAAACCAAGCTGGTGGCGTGCAGTGTGTGTGAAAAAAAGGATGGCTGCTTTCTACCTTACAAAGAAGCACTCAGGGAAAACTTGACTAGTTTGTGAACGTGGCTAAGTGCACCTGTCGATGAACTCATTTTCCTTCCATTCTCTACAGTGTCGTGGCCGAGCGGATAAGAGCACCGGACTCAAGCTCTGGTGTTTCTGTTCAGCAGAGTGTAGATTCGAGTTCCGGTCGTGACACTTGTGTCCTTAAGCAAGACACTTAACCATCATTGCTCTGTCCTTCGGATGGGACGTAAAGCCGTTGGTCCCGTGTGTTGTGTAATGCACGTAAAAGAACCCAGTACACTTATCGTAAAGAGAAGGGGTTTGCCCCGGTGTTTCTGGTCTGATTGGCAGCATACTGCGCCACAGCACTTTGTAAACCATTACATTGTGCTATGTAAAGGAATAGGTCTCAAACTTCAAAAAGTAGCTCCACATATCTTGTAGGAAAAATACCGACTGTTCGGCGCCTTTGAATGGTCCTCCAGATACTGTGCGCCACATAAATGTTCTGTTATTATTATTATTAAGTGCACCTGTCGATGAACTCGTTTTCCTTCCATTATCTACAGGTGTGCTAACAGATAAGGTGTTCAGTTGGAGCGAAGAGAATATCCAGACACAGCTTCCTCTACAGCCAGGAAACCAGATGATGTTCACTCTCTACATTAAGGCAACTGGGAGCTTCATCAACAAACAGAAAAACAACAACCTCAACGGTGAGTGGATTTAAAGCGAAGCAGGGCTCGAATTTGACACTGGGCCGCTGGCCAGAGGCCGGTGATTTTAGCATCGGGCCAGTAAACTCATGACTGGACAAGTCTGGCGGTCTTGTGTTTGTGTTCAAATGTTGACTTTCAGTCTGATAAATACAACTCTGTTGATTATCAAAGACTACTTTAGTACCCATAATATACAAATGAGGTAAATCTTTTTTGGGTAAATCTAAGTCCTTTTTCAAATTCAAACAGTTCAATTATTAACCCTTGTAGGCATTTTTTTTTCTTACTTCAATTCTGGTCTGTACTCAAAATTCCGGTCCAGTAAATATTTTGAGCTACAAGCCCTGCGGACTTGTGGGTTTTTCCCCCAAATTCTAGCCCTGGGAAGGTATTTGTTTAGTAATCTCTCTTGAAATTAATGGCAGTAAAAACTCACTTAGTTAAAAAAGTACAGCAGCTTTCCATTGTATAAAGCATTTTGAGAATCATTTTACTTCAGAGTAATGTGGTTATGGAAAAATATATCAGTTTTTTATCTGAACAAATTTGAATCTGAGAAGCGTTTGTGTCAGAAACGTTTCTCAGATTGTGTATTCCAATCGCGGATTATTCTTCCTGCGTGGACATAACTGCTCCGGATATTCGGCAATATCTCAAAAACGCTACCACCTTTTGAAATGATATTTTCACAAGTTAGTTGTATTCTATATATCTACTTTTATATAGGATTAAAACAATGGAACGGTTCAAAAAACCAAAGGTATACTTTGGTACAGAAATGCTGGTACAACACTACCAGCATTTCCTAATCCTTCTAGGGGATTAGGTTTGTCTTTAGTGGTAGCTTGCCCTGCCTTTCAGCTCTGTGGACTCTGGTTCGAATCCTACTTTGGACCAGAGCCTTCTATGTGGATTAGAAGGGATTTCCCTGTTTGGGGTTTTCCTCTTCAATATTCTTGGTTTGTAACAGGCATTCCAGTCACAACCACCCACCCCCCCCAAAAAAACAAAAAAAACAAAACCAATACACACTCATAACTCATTATTATTGGTTTGTAACAGACATTCCAGTCTCACCCACCCAATCAAAAAAACAACAATACTTTGTTGACCAACGTTCATAACACATTATTCTTGGTTTGTAACAGACATTCCAGTCACACCCACCCCAAGCAGAACGATGGACTACAGTACTCCCAAAAGTACACCCAAACGGTCAGCGTCTTCTTCCTTCCTGGAGACATGTAAAACAAACAGTGGGGAGACGGTGGAACCAGACAGTTTACAAAGGGTAAGTTCGGACCCCGGTCCTCTTGCATCGTGCGTTGTGAATATGTGTAACTCCCGTATTAAAGGGAAGGTACCCGATTGGTAATCACTCTAAAGATTGATGGCAATAAAAACTGACTTGGTTAGAAGTACAGCAACTTTCAATAGTATATTTTGAGAAATATTTCAATTCAAAATAATGTGGATACGGAAAAAGATGTCAGTCTTTATCCCCCAAAATTTGAATCTGAGAAACTTTTCTGTCAGAAACGTTTCTCAGATCGTGTATTCCTATCAGGGAATATTCTTTATGTGTGGACATATTCGCTGCGGATTTTGGCGATATTTCAAAAACGCGACCACCGTTTGAAATGAAATTTTCACAGGTTAGTTTTTATTGTATATATCTACATTTATATAGAGTTCAAAACAATCAAACGGTCCCAAAGGTATACGTTGCCTTTAAGTTACAATTATTCATTGAGATCTTTCGATCAGTATTTATGTTATTAATTTATTATTTAAAAGTTGTTTTCAGCTGAAGGTTTCACCCCTATTGTTTTTCTTTGGATTTTACTGGGCAAAATAATATTTGTTGACGTCGATATTTTATGCTTTGTAACTTTAGCTGTGACTTTTCAATTTCATATTAAATTTGTTTACTTTACTAATGTGATTAATATGTTTTAATTGGATAAATGCTATAAAATAACTTGAAGTGGTTTTCTTGTTCTACAGTAATTATGATTTTCATATTTATTTCCTATTGTATCCCAGCATACCAAGGCCAAAGTTTTATTTTATTTCTATTTTCCCCCGAGGCAAAACCGAGGGAAAGTAAAAAGCTCCATGGATCACCGAGGGAGTCGTAGTTTTAATCATGGCATGAGCAAAAGCAGACAATAG
This sequence comes from Pycnopodia helianthoides, assembly GCA_032158295.1. NCBI lineage: Eukaryota > Metazoa > Echinodermata > Asteroidea > Forcipulatida > Asteriidae > Pycnopodia > Pycnopodia helianthoides. The sequence continues at coordinate 8,478,245 of CM063255.1, forward strand.
AGGGCTCAAATTTTACACTGGACCGCAGGCCCGAGGCCAGTGGTTTTAGTATTGGGCCAGTAAACTCATGTCCGGACATGTCCGGCGGTTTTGTGTTTTTTCAATTCAATAACAATACATGTACCTCACTCTATAATATCTTGAACAAAAACAAATAATGTTCAAATGTCGACTTTGACTCTGATATAAAAAAAAAAAAACCTTTTAATTATATTGAGTAATGATTGAAATGTACTTAATACGTAAATTTATACGGTTATTTGGTATTTTATATTAGGAATCTGTATCGAGCTCAAATACATTTTCTCTGTTTCTCTTTCATTTTCATTTTCCTTGCGCATTGCAATTAAAATGTACTATTGCGCAATGTCATTATTATTACATTTTGCAATTTGGGAACAAATGTCAGATGAATTGATGAGCAAATTTTCCGGATTTGTACAGACGATTGAAGCCATGTTGAAGTTGTCGTACTCCGGTGGTCCAGGCATGGAGGAGGACTACCACAGAGAAGCCAGTATCTTGCTACGGATTGTCATTAAACCATCTATTATATTCACCCAGTGGAGTGCTATCCCTGCCACTGAGTAAGTATTCACTATAGTCTCCTGACGATGACTAGAGCAAGCTAGTCGAAACGTTGAGACCAAAAGAACTCACTCCGCGGCAGTGCAGTTGATTACGAGAAGTCCCGCCAATCCACAAGCTTAAGTAGTAGTCCAGACCGATTTCCTACCCCCCGCCCAGGTAGTAGTTAATAAGCAGGACAGTTCTTTTCAGAACTGAGAAGTCTCCCGTATTCAGAAAAAAAACCTACTCCGCGGCAGTTGAATAAATAGCAAGACAAGTTCTCTAAAGAACAAATCTACACAGCAAGTAGATATTTTTTACACATGGTGTTACCGCAAACCGAATATATAATGATACCTCACCATGCAATGCCTCAAAACCAATATATTCACTATCTAAAGACACATGCTTGTTCAATCTGTAATTCATTGCCCGGCTTGGCCTAAACATACTCGACATAGAGGGCCTGGTTTTAGCTGGACTCTCTTCTATTGTCTAAGTGCTGTGGTCTGGGCCTGCTAGTGTTCGTCATAGAGAGCCTGGTTTTAGCTGGACTCTCTTCTCTTGTCTGAGTGCTGTGGGCTGAACCTGCTAGGGCTTGTCATAGAGAGCCTGGTTTTAGCTGGACTCTCTTCTCTTGTCTGAGTGCTGTGGGCTGAGCCTGCTAGTGTTCGTCATGGAGAGCCTGGTTTTAGCTGGACTCTCTTCTCTTGTCCGAGTGCTGCGGGCTGAGCCTGCTAGTGTTCGTTATAGAGAGCCTGGTTTTAGCTGGACTCTCTTCTCTTGTCCGAGTGCTGCGGTCTGGGCCTGCTAGTGTTCGTCATAGAGAGCCTGGTTTTAGCTGGACTCTCTTCTCTTGTCCGAGTGCTGCAGTCTGGGCCTGCTAGTGTTCGTCATAGAGAGCCTGGTTTGAGCTGGACTCTCTTCTCTTGTCCGAGTGCTGTGGTCTGGGCCTGCTAGTGTTCGTCATAGAGAGCCTGGTTTTAGCTGGACTCTCTTCTCTTGTCCGAGTGCTGCGGTCTGGGCCTGCTAGTGTTCGTCATAGAGAGCCTGGTTTTAGCTGGACTCTCTTCTCTTGTCTGAGTGCTGCGGTCTGGGCCTGCTAGTGTTCGTCATAGAGAGCCTGGTTTTAGCTGGACTCTCTTCTCTTGTCCGAGTGCTGCGGTCTGGGCCTGCTAGTGTTCGTCATAGAGAGCCTGGTTTTAGCTGGACTCTCTTCTCTTGTCCGAGTGCTGTGGTCTGGGCCTGCTAGTGTTCGTCATAGAGAGCCTGGTTTTAGCTGGACTCTCTTCTCTTGTCCGAGTGCTGCGGTCTGGGCCTGCTAGTGTTCGTCATAGAGAGCCTGGTTTTAGCTGGACTCTCTTCTCTTGTCTGAGTGCTGCGGTCTGGGCCTGCTAGTGTTCGTCATAGAGAGCCTGGTTTTAGCTGGACTCTCTTCTCTTGTCTGAGTACTGCGGGCTGAGCCTGCTAGTGTTCGTATAGAGAGCCTGGTTTTAGCTGGACCCTCTTCTCTTGTCTGAGTACTGCGGGCTGAGCCTGCTAGTGTTCGTCATAGAGAGCCTGGTTTTAGCTGGACTCTCTTCACTTGTCTGAGTGCTATGGGCTGAGCCTGCTAGTGTTCGTCATAGAGAGCCTGGTTTTAGCTGGACTCTCTTCTCTTGTCTGAGTACTGCGGGCTGAGCCTGCTAGTGTTCGTCATAGAGAGCCTGGTTTTAGCTGGACCCTCTTCTCTTGTCTAAGTGCTGTGGTCTGGGCCTGCTAGTGTTCGTCATAGAGAGCCTGGTTTTAGCTGGACTCTCTTCACTTGTCTGAGTGCTATGGGCTGAGCCTGCTAGTGTTCGTCATAGAGAGCCTGGTTTTAGCTGGACTCTCTTCACTTGTCTTTGTGCTGCGGGCTTGGCCTGCCTGGTGTTTTTTTAACTTGGTTTCCTGATATCATTTCCATTGTTCTCTGCAACCCTAGAAAAAGGCACTTTATAAATGTTTGTATTATTACTATTATTATAAAGGGCTTTGGTCACACAAGGCATTGGGGGTATAGTATCGAAAATTTTACACATGAATTGGAAAGTGGTACTCTTACCACGAATGATATTTGAACTCGAGTCCAAGTACATCATGATTAGTCAAGTATCGAGTATGAACTTTGGGGTGAAGTGCTTTGTTAGCCGAGTACAGGTACAGGTACGAGTACTAGTTACTAAAAGCGTTACTCGACTAGTACTAAATAAGGAGTACTGAGTGCGAGTGCTACAAAACTTGCGGAACTACCATGTGGAAAAAAAAAAAAGACCAGACTCTGACAAATCTTTCTTGTGTGTTTTTTTTTACCAGTCCCAAAGAATTCCACCTGGTGCTTGATACGTTGAACGCAACGAGTCAAGAATTAGCTGTGCAATATGGAGACGAGACCTCACTAATACTCGGCAGTCAACAGAGCAAACGGTAAATATAAAAGGGACTCCGGTATAAGCTTGGGCGGTTCCAGAAATGTCGGACTCGGTTCCGGTTCTGAAAAAAAGACTCAGTTCAGAGTCGGACCCGGTTCCACTATATTCAATACAAAAACAAGAGCGTTCCCGGCCCTGGTTCCGAGCGTACTCACACAATTATGAGCTAATTGAAATACCGGAAGTCCAGCACTGAGGCACTGAGCGCTGATTCTCTGGTAGTTTGTGTACACATGTACGAATGCACTGTACACCGTACGAGCCAACTACACTGGCCATGTACATGTATTACTGCAGTAGCTACTAGAGCTTGCCAACGCACATGGTCGGTGGTGTGACCTGGAAATTTGGACCACTCCATTACACATTTTCACATTTGGTTTTATAAACTTTTCATGTAGTATACGTATAAAAAATTAACGCAACCTACATTTAAATTGCCAGAAGTACCTACTCTATAAAAAAAACGGTGCACCCTCTTGTACCCCTCCCCTAAAAATGTACAATTATGCCTCTGTTTTGGGTACCCTTTTAAACAATTTATTTAACAACCAACTCAAGCATTTATTTATTTTTTTAAATTTTTTAAGTTTAAAGTTGACTCTAGTACATGCATATTGGAATAGGTGTTTTAAAGGAAACAGTTGAATTATTATTTAGTTTTTGTTTCTTCAAAATAATGTCTTACAAAATATCACCTTTTGACACCACTACGCAATTGCCTTCAAATCCGACTGCTCAGGTTAGCAGTGAAGGTGAACCGTTTCGTCGTCGCCCAGCCCCGGCCGTCCACGCAGCAGAGCGGTTCTACAGACAGCATCACGCTAGGCAGCAACGGCTGCTGCGCTAGTAGCAATCCGACGTGGAGGAACGGCGAGGTGCACTCCTCGCACAGCAGCGATCTGCTCAGCGTAGGGCTCCAGCCTGTCGGTGGCAGGAGTCAGGAGATTCTGTATGCAGAGCAGCTGGCCACCATGGTGGACATCAGATGGACTTGCATATCCTTTTAAATGCGCCAGGCCTGTGGTTGGGCAGGATTTATTTCTCATTTCAAGATATTTAAAAAAAATCTTTACTCTCCTTTAATTGTATTAATAATAATGCTCTTATATATTATTGTCGTGGCCGAGCGGATAAGAACACCGAACTCGAGCTCTGGTGTTTCTGTTCAGCAGAGTGTGGGTTCGAGTTCCGGTTTTTGGCACTTAACCGGCCGAAACAAAACAAAAAAAGGCTTCCCTTAACCTTCCACACCCGTCATTGAAGAAGTCCGGCATGGCAATGTTGGACCATCTGGAGCTGACGTCGGCGATGTTGGATCACATCAAGATCTGTCCCATCCAGTGGGAGGTGCAGCTGAATGAGAGATCCATGCACAATGAGGGTCCGGCCACGTTCCCTGTTGGCGAGCCCCTCTGCATCCGGGTATCAGTCACAAATCTCATGGGTGAGTTTTTAGGCCGAGTACCTCTCTCGGTCTCAACATAAAAACCTGGGCCCAATTTCATAGGTGAATTTCATAGGGTGTGCACAGCATTGGTAAGGTTGAAAATATAAATGTTCACAGATTTGCACATAGCTTACATGGTATAAAGATGGTCATGGTGGTAAACTTCCCTTGAAATAGTTTTGCTTGAAATGCTATACTTTTTTAGGAAGTGAGTAAAACAATTAGTCTTTATCACGGTGATAAAATTCGATGTTTGAAAACAGTGAAAACATAAAAGAGGGTTTTTCACTATTTTGTCGTAACTGCGATGGCAAATTGAACTTTCACATGTTTGTTATTTCATGTATTATGTTGGGTCACATACAGTGCAGATACTGGTCTTTGACAATTACCAATGTTGTACATGTGCTTGAAGCAGAAATAATTGCTTAACAATTGTCTGCTAAGCAGAAATGAGCAGGACATCAGACACAAATGGCACATGTGACATTGTACACGCTGTACATGTAGTTTGGCTGGTAACCTTATTCTGTTAAGAATACTTTTTTTGTGCTTAGCTACTTTTTTGTGCTTAAAGCAGCTCCGCTATGGCAACATTGACGTCCATTCTTAAGATGAATCTTAGTGTTTTGTGAAAACAAGCCCAGCATCCATTTTTTTCTCGCTCTTTTTTTTTGTTTCAGATGAAACTCTTGGTAGAATACAGTTGTTAGTAGAGCCGTACATTGACCATCAAAACGGAAACCGAGATATCAACCCCATGGATAAAGTGGTCTGTTCCGGTAGCTGCAGTATTAACAGTGACAAGGTACGTTCCATTCCCACTCATAGGGGATTCTGCTTTAGAATTTCTTTGATTCTGTCAATTGTTGATTCAAATCAATAGATGTGTTGAATTCCAAGTCTGTGTTATTTTTTGTCCTTCATTTTGTTTGATTTGTAAATAAATTGTATAACTTAGGAATGTGATCCTATATTTTGTGTACTTTTTTTTAGCTTTTGCTTCTATTTTTAGGCGCATTGAGGAAATCTGTGATTCATAATGTTCTTTATAAATGCTGTTTATTATTATTATTATTATTATATTATTATTATTATTATTATAAACAATGAATGCATTGAATGTTTGTATATTTGCTGTTGTTTTTTTTTAAGGAAATTGCAATTTGCAAATGTCAGATTTGGAAAAGAAAAACAAAATCAGGTTCCAAAAGATCTATAAACACCAGACACAACAATGTGAATGATATGTCATGTTGGCTGGTAATCTGTTTCTGCTAAGCTAGATTTATTTGTGCTTAGCAAGTTATTGTGGTCAACAGCTCTGAGAAACCAGGGCCAGTTGAACATACTGTGTTTGGAAAGATGTTTTAAAAGTCCATTAATAATGATTCAACTAAATATCCCTTGAAATTGTGGGTTTTTTGTGTAATTTTATGACAGAATACGGTTGACTATTTTGTAGAACTATTTGTTGAAAAACATATAATGGCGGACTGAGTGTTCCGCTGGTTGTATTTCAAGAGGCAAATGCATGTTTTTTTTTAAATCACTACTAACTTATTACAACATGCTGTGGGTGTTTCTTGTATGAGCAACTCTTAAAAAGGCTTCAAAAGATATTTGAAGGCAATGTGGCTCTTAAAGGTATTGTACACTTTTGGTAACGGCTCAAAATCAGTGTCCACATTTTGTGTGATTCAACACATGCATGAACAAAATCAGTGTCCACATTTTGTGTGATTCAACATATGCATGAACAAACAAACCTGTGAAAGTTTGAGCTCAATTGGTCATCGAGGTCACGAGAAAATAGTGAAAAGAGATCTTGTGTGTTTTCTGTTTTTTACAAATTATCGCGCGCGATAATTACTATTGTTTTACTCGTTTCTCAGAAACGATAGCATTTTAGGCAGAAATATTTTAAGGAGCTCTTTCTACCATTACTTACTTTAAATCATGTAAGTCATGTGTGAATCTGTGAACATTGTGTTTTTCGATCTTACCAATAGTGTACAGGGCCTTTAAGGCCCACCGCTATTTTTGTTATGTATTCATGAATGTGCCTTATATATACCAGGCTTGCGCTTAAGCTTTTTGTAAAGTAGCCCATCGGGCCAGTAAACTGTGCATTGTACTTGCCCCAGGAAGTTTTAGTAGCCCAGATTTTAAACAGGAATTGCCATACAAATGTAATGTTCTGTTGTGTTAATGATTAATGATCAAATGAAGTTATATTCACACACTCAATAACGATTAACACATTTTTTACATTAATTATTAACATCTGAAAGGGAAGAAATTAGCATTTTAAACAAAGTTTTGAGTAGCCCACAAGGCAAGTTGAGAAGTGGTGTTTACTAGCCCATAGCATTTTTTACAAGACAATGTACGCCGGGCTAGTGTTAAGGGCGAGCCCTGTATACACAGAGTTTGTTTTTATGTACATAACAAGGAATAAGCTGATATGTGGTACGGTATGTGAAAAAAAAACGCAAGATTTGTTAACGGCTTCACGTTTCCGTCCTAGCCAAGTCTGTCTCGAGAGAGAGAGAGAGAGAGAGAGAGAGAGAGAGAGAGAGAGAGAGAGAGAGAGAGAGAGAGAGAGAGAGAGAGAAGAGAGAGAAACTCTGCTTAGGTCTAGTGCTAGGTTCAATCATATTCACATTAACACTAGTTTTAATACATAATATTTGGTTTTACACATAAATCGATGTGTGTTAAGCACTTTATACTTAGTACTTTCCCGAGTTATGTAAACAAAAAATAAAAACAGGCATATTTTCTAGGATTCACACCATGAAATGATTTTGATATGTTATCGTTTTTCATCTGAAATTAAAACATTGCAGTTGGAGGCTGAGCAGTGTCTTCAGCACACGTCTACGTTTATCTTCCTCTACCCCGGCCTAGTCAAGTTCAACATCACCTGCACAGAAATGGAACCGCCCCAGCTGGACCAGGGTCCAGTTATGGGACCCATTGTCATCCGGGAAGATACCAGTTTCACGAAGAGGGTGGGCCAGTCGTGGAAGTACCGTCCAGCCCTGGAGGTGATGATCACGTAATCTGAAATCTCGGGATGAAGTTTTAACCACTTCGCGTCGGTATGCCTCAATATTTTCCGCGCCTCTGGGCGGTATTATTTTTTTCAGATTTTTTTGGAGCTTCTGGAGTAATCATTTTCCCTTTGAAAATATCGTTGCCACAATAAAACCCTGACTTGACAACAAAGGCTCTCATAATAAACACCGGGACTTGTTGTTCTCTTGTGAGAATATAATGAGTATGCATTCGCTGTGAATCCCAAACCCTCAACCGTAAACCACGGCCAATGGTTTGCTGGAATCTCGGAACACTCGGACTTTACCTCTCATTGAGCCAAAAGAAAATGATTACACAATGTTGGCTGCCTGTCTATTCTCCGTGGTCACACTTTCATAACAAAAAGACAAAGGTCTGGAATGGGGGATTACACAATAACCCCAGAAAAAGGGATAATACGAGCCGAATTCCAGTACCTTCTGTCCCCTTTGTTGGGGAAATGATACACAATGTTGGCTGCCTGTCTATTCTCCGTGGTCACACTTTCATAACAAAAAGACAAAGGTCTGGAATGGGGGATTACACAATAACCCCCAGAAAAAGGGATAATACGAGCCGATTCCAGTACCTTCTGTCCCCTTTGTGGGGAAATGATACACAATGTTGGCTGCCTGTCTATTCTCCGTGGCCACACTTTCATAACAAAAGACAAAGGTCTGGAATGGGGGATTACACAATAACCCCAGAAAAAGGGATAAACGAGCACGAATTCCAGTACTTCTGTCCCTTTGTTGGGGAAATGAAGCGTAGCATGGTAGGTGCATGCCTGTGCTCGCTACACAATGAAATGCCGGGGTTGAATGTACTCGTCAGCTGTCGGACTGATGCCCAAAAAATAGAGGGCGCTCTAAAATTGTTTTGTTAATCCAGTTGAGAAAAAATTTGGCGTGTAAACGGGTTATTCGATGTGAAGTGGTTATAACGAAAAACAAAAGCGAAAAACAAACCACATGAAAATAGCCGAAATATGAAATGTATAAAATTATGTGCTGATCCAACATACTTTAAACTATTCATCACGTCCATGTATTATTTGATTGAGTGTAAAAACATTAAAATGTATGTATGTTGTAAAAAAAAAACCACAATAACGATTATACTAAAATAAACAAGTAAATAAATACTGAGGAGTCAAGTCTACCATTTTGGACATTTTTTGAAACTTTCATTCTTAAAGTCGGCGTATTTGACAGTTTTATCTCGGAATTGTAAAAAGTATTGCAAATGATATAAAATTGTGTCATATTTATATTTACGACATCAACGGTCGAAGTTGTTGTTATATTAAAGGACAATCATTTCGGGGTTCAAGTGGTGTTATCATTTCCTAAGAGGTTTTTTCATATTTAAAGAAATTATATTTGTGCATGCCCTGGGTAATTACAATTTTTCCTCTTCAACCCACCCCATCCCCAGTCCTTTTTTTTATTATAAATAATTTAGATAAATGTATTGTCAAAGCAAAACTGTTGGTCCTTCAAGTTTGACATTTTACCGTCATTATGACAGTGAATTTGAAGGGGTGGGGGGGGGGGGCAAACAAATCACTTAGTTCGAGAGTCTGTTAAATCTGTTATGTAGAAAATTTGCTTATTAGCCCTGTTGCTGTCTGACCATTCAATACCATTCAAGTGGTTTTGAATGATAGATAAACTATGCCAGCCTGAAATATGATACCATTAGGGAATGCATGTACACAGTACACAGTTAGTTCTGTGCACAGTTGTGCCACCGTACACAACCTTGGCAGTCGAATGGTTTCAAATGGTTGGTCAACTCACTGGAAAATGTTGCCAAGAGTCACTGACAGTAGGAGGGTTAAGGGATTGTCTCAAAAATTGGCATGAAGGAACGTTCCGGTGGACCGCCAGAACGTTTTGCTGGACCGCGACATTAGGCCAAACGAATGGAACGTTCCTTTGTGTTGGCAAGTTGAACGTTCCCATGTAGTGCTCCGGGGGGTCCAACGGACCGGTCCATAATAGGTCCGCTGGAATACTTCACCCATTAGAACATTCCTAACGTTCGAATTTGTTGTTTGTTTAGGAATACTAATGCTGTGTAACACTATGTGTAAGACACTCAAAGTTGCATCCCCTTCAGGTGATCCCTGTGGCTGCCGCTTCCCAGGTTGTATCGTAAACTTGGGTGTGATCCCTGGCTATATGGCAGTTACAGGCTGAATGGCTTCTCACTGCAACCCCTGCACAAAGATACTGACACAATAGGGAGACATAGGGCTAGATACCTGAGTTGGTAGAGCGCGGGCATGTTGATTGGAGGTCGGAGGTTCAAGTCCCGCTCTAGTTAATTTGTCTGTGTTCAACCCAAAATCGTTTGTAATTCTAATTCAAAACAAGATAAGGCCATGTCCAAATTACAGGCCGCATTTCAGCCATTTGCGAGTTGGATTTGATTAATGTCTGGTACAATGACTTGTTTAGTTACAAGTTCACGCTTAAATTTGAATTCCGCAGACTAAAGAGACAGTTGCTACGTCGCATAATTCAGGGCAAGCTTTTGGGTAGTTACGTAAGAGACGGTGAACACAATGGACAAAGCCTGGTACCATTGTGCTGTACACATTCATTCAGAATTGTATATTGGTGTTCACCGCCTGCTAGGTAACATGGGTGGCTTGTGCCTGAAGTGCTTGCCTCTCACCACCTGTGGCCCTGGTTCAATTCCTGGCTCGGGCCATTATGTGAGTAGAGTTGTGTACTGGTTCACTCCTGTGCCGTGAGGGTTTTTCTACGGAAAAAATCACAACTTTGATTTATGGTGGTCGTTATAATGGTCGATTGGGCTGGCTGCCAAAGCTACGTTGTAGCCGCGTCCTTCGCAATTCATCTTCTCAGCGGGGCCCAATTTCATGGCTCTGCTTACCCCGGAATTCTGCGCTTACGGAGCCCTTGTAGCACATAATTCTATGATACGTAAGCGCAGAAATCCGCGGTAAGCAGAGCAATGAAAATTGGCCCTGGTAGTAAGGATGATTAGCCTCCCAAATTGTTATTGTTATTATTAGCCATTCAGAAGCTTGCCTCAGAACCATGTGACATAGCAACTGTGTCTCTAGTCTACACGGAATTCAAATTTCAGCGGTCACTAGTTACAAAGCAGGTCCTTATTCAGACATTCGTCTAATCTAACTCACAAATGGCGTGTTTATTATTCAACTGTCCAGAAAATATCACACAAACTTTGTGTGCTAACGAACACTTTTTGATATGATCAGGAAAATGTGCTGCTTTGTCATTTTGTGTAATTTTTTTCCGTTTAAAGGCAGGGTGTACTTTTTGGTAGTAGTCAAAGACCAGTATCCTCACTTGGTGTATCTCGACATGTGCATAAGGTAACAAACCTGTGAAAGTTTGAGCTCAATTGGTCATCAAAGTTGCAAGAAAATAGTGAAAGAAAAAAAGACTCTTGTTGAGTAGGATTGTGTGCTTTTAGATGCCTGAGAAAGGCTTCGTTTTCAGATTCAAATTTGTTGGCGAAGAATTAACCCTTTTTCTAAAACTACATTTCTTCAAAGGGTGTCGTTTCTAACAATAATTTATAACATCAACAGCTCTCTAGCCCTCTCTACCAAGTAAGTTTTTTTGTGGTAATTAATTTTTGGAGTAATTACCAAAGGTATACCCTACCTTTAAAATCATTTCATGTAAGGTGTACTCACAGAAATATAACTTGTAATACTCTGGGTTGAAATAGAAGATTTTGTTAACAAGTTTTAATCGGCTACTATCTTATATAATTAAGCATGCAAGTCAGTCAAACACCCCCCCCCCCAAAAAAAAAATAGCATGCTTGGAAATTTGATGGAGTTTTGGTGGTTGCTTGGTCAGATGGCATCAACTGCAATCTGAGCCTGACTTAGACCTACTTCAACAAAAAACATTTCTTAACAATTTTCTGCTGAGCAAATGTAAGCAGAATACCAGTCCCAGATGGTGCATGTAACATTGTATTTAGGCTGGTAACCTCATACTGGTATACATCATTTTGTCGTGCTTAGCTACTATATGTGCTTAGGCAGCTACCAAAAATATATATTTAGGCCCTGTACAGCCTCGCTACCATGGGCAGCGCGCCATATCGAAACCTCTCGTCACTAACCCCTGGTCGGGAAGTGCTTAATTACGATGCTGATTGGCTAATCAAAAGTGTCTGCTCTGCGCGCACGCTCCTTAAAAACTTGTGTGCGCTTGTACGGCGTTTAGTACGTCCAAGTCAAAAGCAAGTGTTTTGACACAATCCACTTTAAATCAATCCAGTTTTTACATGATCATCCCTACACTGCATACAATTAGACATGTCACAAGATCAAATGAAAATGAGAGGGGACCAGCTGCTCCGTGGTTGATGCCTCTTTTGATAAGCGCGCTCTGCATACGCCTCTAAACGCAAAACGGATCAACCACAGGAATAATTAAAATATCAAATATTTGTGGATATTTCAAAGGCATTCTGGGGTGAAAATGGCGCTGCGAGATCGTACACCACCGGGGACGTTGCACCATGTGATCGGGCCTGACCCCCCACCTTGGTCAGGTTCCCTTCTGCCATGCTTATTATGTATGCAGTGATGCCTGCATGAAAGGGGCCAGACTTTTTTTTTCCGTTCAAAGCGTAATTGGCTGACGGGGTTATATACCTTTCTATTGCAACGCGAACGTCACAGCCCAAGTTTTTGCCAACCAAGGTTGGAAAACTATGGTAAGCCATAAATGCAAAGCAAAAACAGATAGCCACAGTTTGTAACAATGTCACACAAATATTCAAAAATAGTGTTGAACTTGTTGGAAACAAAGCAACTATAGCCATGGGATGTTTTTGTGTCAAATAAAAATTTGCAAAAGTGATGAATTTTGACACAAATTGTCTGTTAACAAGATTGAATGTTTTGCCAACATCCGGCTGTCCATGCCAGCCAGCGGGGTTTGTTTATCAACAATGGAAAGGTCTATATAAGCCATGGCATCCATGCACAACGTCACAATGTTGCAAATTATAGTCAACGCTGGAGCTATGGTGGCCCTGAAGTGACATACCAGATATGGCACATATCTGCGATACATTTTTGAAGTCCACCATTTTTGTGTATGAACATGCCCAGATATTTGAGATTTGTCATGCCCCTTCCTAGACCCAGAACATATTGTTTTTTACTTGGGGCCATACAACAAGGCAAAGACTTTCATTTCAATGCCAAGTATTCACAATGCTTTTTTCTCTAAAAACGTCTGTGCAGCATTCCCCCCTCCCCCCCCCCCAAGGAACTTTTGAATTGGTCCAATCCTTGTTTTAGAGAAACAGGAAAAAAAAATCCAGCCTCTCTTTTGCTTGTTATCATAATTAAAACCAAATGTACATATATTTTATATTGAGGCAGATTCCATACTGTTTTGCGTGCTTGGTGAACATTATATATTTATTTACAGTTCCACTTATTTTTTATTTGTATACCTCTCGGATGGTAGGCCAAATGTTTTATGAAATTGTGATTTTCGATGTTGTTTTCAGATGTGTTTAAAGGGAAAGTATACCTTTGGTTTTTTGGAACCGTTCGATTGTTTTAATCCTATACAATTGTAGATATATACAATAAAACTAACCTATGAAAATATTTCAAAAGGTGGAAGCGTTTTTGAGATATCGCCAACAAATCTGGAACGGTCATATCCACGCAGGAAGAATAATCCGCAATTGGAATACACAATCTGAGAAATGTTTGTGACAGAAACGCTTCTCAGATTCAAATTTTATATTTTTCCATAACCACATTACTCCGAAGTGAAATGATTCTGAAAATGCTTTATACTATCGAAAAGCTGCTGTACTTCTAACCAAGTCAGTTTTTATTTGCCATTAATTTTAAGAGTGATTACCAAACGTGTACGTTCCCTTTAAATCCACTTGTTTTATATTACTGAATTAAATTCAGTATTTAATTAGTTCAGTATTAACGTTGTCATGGTTTCTCTAAAAATGACTGCAGCGTGTTGCAGATACATGCAAGATGATTGGGGAGGGGGTTGGTATCTGCTTAGGATTTGAATCAAGCATGTTTTTCAAATACCCGTTTTGAATTGGTTTGGGATTTTGTGTTGTTTCTGTGAAGCTTTGTTTCGCATAGCCATCATACTCAGTGGTGCGCAAATATGATAGGAGTGCCGTGGGCGCGAGATGGGGAACTCGGGCTGAAATGTGAAATGTTCACTCCATGGTCGACCATTTCAGCAAGCAAGCCCCCTTTGCACGGTCAGCCATTTGCGTGTAGAGCCTCAAATTGGGGACAGCGTGAATAGAAGCATCAGTTATCTGTATTGTCACGGTAATGTAATGACACTTTCAACCAAAAAAGATAATAGACACAATACAATTGAAGCATGAAGTCGAGGCTCTACACGCACATGGCAGATCGGTTTAAAGAGCGATTGGACAATGATAGACCATGAATGACCATAATTGCTGTCAATGACGTAACAAACCATTTGCTTGCTGAAATGGCGCCCGTGCATCATTCACGCTCCAACAGGGCCCAATTTCATAGCGCTGCTTAACAGAAAAATTTGCTTAAGCATAAGTGTATTTCACAGGTTAGCAAGAAAATAAAGGCAGTCATCTTGCGCATTCACCATGTATTTGCATTGTTACGTCATTCATTTTCGGGCAGTAAGCACCGGAAGGTTACATTGCCTTTTTTCGTGTGCTTGCGGTTAGCAGCGCTATGAAATAGAAACTCGTACGTAAGCACAGACTCGGCCAGCCGTTAAGCAGCGCTGTGAAATTGGGCCCAGTAGGTGTGCTTCATTCAATCATGAGTCTGTAGCACCTGCAGCTACTGTACTCGTAGAAGTTGCTTTGAAAATGGTGCCTTGAGGCTCTGCAGAGGTTTCAGTGCGGGTGTCTTTGATAGTGCTGCATCCACTGGCTGGATCAATCAAAGATAATACAGATCTTGTTACCGAGAAATGTGATTCTCCAGCTCCAGCAACCCTATACAATTTGTACACAGCTCATGAATGGAAGAAAACATCAAATCTTCCATTGTATTGAGATTCATTGTAGCACCATACAATTGTAACCAACTTTTGGTACGGAGAAAGGGGGAGCATATCTCAGAGCTGTCGATTTTGCAATTCTTGATTTGATGCAGAAATGGCTTTACAAAATTAAAAATTTCCATACACGACCAGTGCGGTATCTTTTGCCTGCCATGAAATAACCTGGATTGCACAAAGCCACTGTTTTTGTAGATCTATTGACCCCTCTTTGACTCCACACAGGCCCACAGGCCGCCAAATTGCACGCAGAGAGATGGTGACTTTGTAAACACACAGGAGGACCGACTCCCAATCGATATCGTTCCCACTTGCTCGTATGTTTGGGCAGTGACAGTCATTTTCTTTAGGGCCCAACTTTAGTTCTGCATAAATCCCGTTTGCGGCGCGTGGAAGTTCATCAACTTCCCTTGCATGATTGGTGGTGAACCAATCGGCTGCATAGAAAAATCAGAATGCAGCTAAAACCCAAGTTATCCGTAAAGATCAACGTACATCCAGACCTATCATTACTTTACTTTCCCTGTTATTTTTTCCCTACCATGCCAAAATTTAGTTATCAATATTAAGTGAAGTTCACCCGATCATAGCGTTGAACCCTGTATTACTTGTAATGATCTAAGATTGCTTGCTTTGTGGAAATATCAATGGAAGGTCAGAACGGATCCAAAAGCAAGTGCATAGTTTTTGGAAATAATGACGACGAATTCATTCATTTAAAAAAAAAAATAATCCAGGACAAGCTGAGAAATCCTTATTATAACTGATTGAAGAATAAAAGTTATGGGTACATCCCAAAAATGTACAATCACATTTGTAGTGTGTTTTTGTGTCCATGGTACCGGTATCCCATTTTGTAGCTTTTAGTCAATCTAGAGTTACTCCAAGCCATATATTTGTTTTTTTACATCTCTGCATAATACCCAGGTTTAGACTCTTCCATATTTTGTCAAGTAATGAACCACAAGGGAAACTGACTGGGGTAAATTTCAAATGGTTTGGGGTTGAACAAAGAAAAATTGACTAGAGCGGGATTTGAACCAACGACCTCCGGATTAACGTACCGGCGCTCTACCAACTGAGCTATCTAGCCCTATGTTGGCGGTCTCCCTATTTTGTCAATATCCTCTTCCATATTTTCACAGCATGTGTTTTCAATACTTGATTGTAATTATTCATATTTATTCGGCCACTGAATTTTATACCGAGTATCTTTGTCTATGTGCACAGCCACAATCATGGGGACACATTTTGTTTGTGTCCATGTTATGAACAACAGTTTGAAAACCAGTGATGTAACAGTTATCTCAATGTTGTTTGTAAATTAATTAACCAGCGCTGTGTGAATGAAGAGTAGAAAGTACTTGAGTTTGTCAAATACAAGATCTGCAAAGAGTTACTCAATATTTTTGTGTCGTTCATTTGGTGTCTTTGTAACAAAAAGTGCACCCATGATTGTGGCTGTGCACCTATCCATTTGGTACTTCATTTGCTGGCTCAGACTAAAAAAATGCAAGCTGAGAAAAAATGATAAAGGGTTGGCATGTATTGACCCCTCACACCAACGTCACTTGCAGTTAATTTCGGCCGCGCTTGCCACTTGGGGAAGCAGCGAGTATACAGTACTTGACACACACCAGTGTATGGGTAAAACACAATAAATATTCACAAATTGTACTCATTATCCCTGATGCAACGTCCTTCGGATGGGACGTAAAGCCGTAGGTCCTGTGTGTTGTGTAAATGCACGTAAAAGTACACAGTGCACTTATCGTAAATCGAAGGGTTTGACCCAGTGTTCCCGGGGTCGATTTCACAAAACTCTTCCTAACTTAGGACTAGTCCTAGGCAGTGCTAAGAGATAGGACTAGTCCTAAGTACTGGTCCTAACTTAGGACTAGTCCTATCTCTTAGCATTGCCTAGGACTAGTCCTAAGTTAGGAAGAGTTTTGTGAAATCGACCCATGTTTGATTGGCTGCATATTGCGCCACAGCACCGTGTAAACCATTACATGGTGCTATGTAAATGAAAAAGATCTTGTACTTCAAAACATAGCTCCACATACCTTCCAGGTTAAATTATGTAATAATGTTGGAACGCCTTGAGCATCACTGAGTGACGGATTTGAGCGCTAGATAAGAAACCACTATTATTATTATTATTATTATTATTTTTACCTATACCGACTAAAAAATAAATATGTCAAAGGAATTGAAACAGCACAGATGCAAATTATGTAATGTATGTTATAGTTTTAATTTATTCAATTGTGTTTTTGCTTTTTTTTAGTACAGGGGTGTTTTAAGGAATAAGTTTTGCTTCAATGAACATAAGATTCTGAAATTCCGATAATCAATGCAAGGAAACACTTCAATCAAAATTAAATTTAGTCATTGGGTGAAATAAAACCACAGAGGTAGAAAAAGACCTCCATGATAAAACCGCAAACAAACCAAATCCAAATAAAAAACCCAAAGAAATAAGCTTTATAATTCACCAAGCAATCCATAAAAATTAAACAAATAAGTCACTTGATATCTCCATAGGCAAGCAGAAAGCTAAAAACATAATCTGGAGGGCAAGAAACACCCATAAAATATTTTCTATTTGTGACGCACCATGCCAGTATTAGACACTTCTCGGGAATAGAGAAAAGACAAGTGAAACATCGGCCATGGTATCAATGTGATGTAATGTCTTATACATTCTCTATACCCATTGCATTGGCCGCCATCATTGATGAAACGTGCACGCATGAAAGCCTATAATTGGCTGAGAGTTGTGCGCAATATGTTTCCATTTGTTTTCATTAAAGGTACTATTTTGGTACTATTTACTATGCATTTTGGTACTTTTCACCATGCATTTTGGTACTAATCACTTTGCATTTTAGTACTATTCACTGCATTTTGGTACTATTTACCATGCATTTTGGTACTATTCACTGTGCATTTTAGTACTATTCACTGCATTTTGATACTATTTACAGTGCATTTTGGTACTATTCACTGTGCATTTTGGTACTATTCACTGTGCATGTTGGTACTATATTCACTGTGCATTTTGGTACTATTCACTGTGCATTTTGGTACTATTCACTGCATTTCGGTACTATTCACTGTGCATTTTAGTACTTTTCACCATGCATTTTGGTACTACTCACTGTGCATTTTGGTACTAGTACATCATTTTTGACTAGTACAAAATATCTTATAGTGGATGCCTAAACGGATCTTGTGGGTCTTGTATATTTTGATAACAATATTAGTTTTGTCCTGATCTACAAATACTTAGATGTGCTTGAAAAACAAATAATGAATGTTTCGCGTTTGTGCAATGAAGAGAATATTTTATTGAAAGACAGAGAATGGAACATTCCATATTTGAAAATGAAAATATTCTCACATTGCATTCATAAACATTCCTAATTCGTGTACTATTCAAAGAGAAAATAAAACCAGTTTGGAGTTTCGGCAAGAAGTGAGTAGTGCAGGCATGGGGCGTCACATTTAGTGTTATAATAATATTATAACAATATTGTTATAAATACTATAATCACATTCATAATAATAATATTATTTATTATTATATATAATATAATAATAATAATAATATTATATTACTTTTTATTTAAGTCATTGCAAATTTATACATAGAACATTATATTATTTTGGACTAGATTGCAGAATATTAAAGGAACATTACAGAATTGGTTTTTACTAACAAAACAGTTGCTGGCAGTGTAAGCACTTTATGTAATCCACCATATACATAAACTGACAAACCTGTAGAAGTTTGAGATCGATCGGCCATCTGGGTCACGAGAAAATAGTGCAAAACCGATTACACATTTGCATGAAATCATAATAGCCTTAACAAATGAATAAAACGCTCACTGAGCGATAAACTCCGATCGGAAAATTGGTTTATTAATTTCTCATCAAATATGGCATTTTAGACAGAAATATTTCAAGGGATGTTTTCTACTATCATCATCATTAGACCGTGTAAGTTTTATGTAAATCTGTGATCAAAAAGTATATTTTACAAGTTTTTTTCTTACCAATTCTGTAATGTTCCTTTAATGACATAGAAAGCATAATTTCTAAATTGTACAATGAGTCCTTTTTGAAGCCCATTCTAAATTAAATTCATTACCGGTCACCCTGAGGCAAAAGTTCCAGTTGAATACAGTGTCCACTTCATGAGAAACCGGCGACAAAAAAAAACTGTCATCAAAAATGTTGAATCCACCCACGTTTAGCAAAAATGACAGCGGGTACCAACCGCATCTCTGGCCGCAGCATTCACAAACAGACAACACGGAAATTTGAATCCCCAAAAAGTGGCCTTCAGGCGATCTTTGCAAACTAAAAAAATGTTGACATACATTTTTTGATTTCTAATCAACAGGGGCACTTCAGATGACATAATTTTGCAGGAGGCTTACTAACATTACCATTTTTTTATAACAATTTTTAGACTCCGCACAATGGCGGACAGTGTGAGTTTACGAAGTAAAAGGAAAACCATACAATTTCAAGGCATGTTTGTGTTGATCATTATATTCTACTTTTAAAACATAATTCATAATCCGACCATAATTCATTTTCATAACAAACGCTTTTTATAGCCCAAATTGCCCAATCTAAGGCAACATGTCCCTTTAAACAAGTAGGTTGGACAGTTTTTAGCAGCCCCCAGGGCAAGTTGAGAAGTGGTGTTTACAAGCCCATAGACGTTCTTACTAGACACAGTGCACTGGGCTGGTGTTAAGGGTGGGCCCCTTTTGTGCACATTGAATGTTAATACTGAGAACAAACAGTGAATTTTAAGCAGCAACTGGTACAAATTTGTCTACTTTACAAGGGAAAATGCCCACTAATAACATAATTACAGCAGATAATTTATATTCTTTTCTAAAAGGTGCAGAATAAATAACGTAATATCATTGATTCTCTGCACGCACTTTCAATTGCAACAGAATTGGCGAAAAACTTCAGGCGGGAAAAGATTGCAAGACAATCCACAACTTTTAAACGTCAAAGACAAACTCAACTGCCTCCGTAAATTATATCAAGTCTTAAATTCATAAATTCATAATGTTTTTTGTTATTATTTGATAAATTCTCAATCAAAAAGCAATATATAGAAAATGGGAAGATATTACAATGTTAGCTGTTACATATGTTTCTATGATCAGTAGTTTTTAATTAACGATTTCATTTTCGTTACGTATGTTGACTCCATCCGTGTGCACAGTACAATATACGCCAGAACGGGCAGATTTTAGCATTGGTTTGTATAAAATACTCAAACCCTTTTTTTACCTGAAGTGGAGGATCTCTGACAACACTCATCAGGGCCCAATTTCATAGAGCTGCTTAATCAGCAAATATTGCTTAACAATTGCCTGCTGAGCAGAAATGAGCAGGATACCAGTCACAAATTGCACTTAGGACATGGTAGTTTGGCTGGTGACCTTATTCTGGTAAGCATAATTTTGTTATGCTAAGTTACTTTTTTGTGCTTACGCAGCTCTATGAAATTGGGCCCAGGGCTTGAAATTTACACTGGACCGCTGGCCCGAGGCCAGTGATTATAGCATCGGGCCAGTAAACTCATGACTGGACAAGTCCGGCGGTCTTGTGTTTTTTTTGGATCAAATGTTGCCTTTCAGTCTGATAAAATATCTTTCAACTCTGTCGAGTATTAGAGAATCCTTACCCATTATACAAATGAAAAAAAAATCTTCTCTTAGTGCTTGTTCAAATTGTTAAACTGTGTACTGGTAGGGTGTTCTTTTTCTCTCTCTGGTCCAGTAAAGAGTTTGAGCTACAAGCCCTGTGCTCCAGTGGATATTCCTCCCGGTCAAGGGTTAAAGGTCGGGTCAAAGGTTAACAGTCTTTTTTATCATCTACGTAGCTTCTTGATCATTTTCAGTGTCTTCATCATCATGGGTGCCACAATCTTTGTTGCTGTCGAGGAGAAATAGTAACACAAAAAGAAAGATAAAAATTAATAATAATTCTAGACGAATTCCAATTAAAGAGTTGGTACAAGTTTAGTAGAAAAAGAAGGGAGCAAAAGTTGATTCATTTTAAGCATAAATTTGGGTACACAGTAAGGGCCATCGCAGATTTGACCTTGACAATAATGGAAGCCATTACTGCAGCTGTAGACATTTCCATTGTTAACGAACATTGACCACTTGGTATGGGTTGCCTCGAATATCTAACTGGGTTTAAAAAGCTTAACGATAAAGTGTACGTGGTTATTTTACGTGCCTAACACAACACGTGGGACCTAGGGCTTTATGTCCCATTCGAAGGCTGAAGCAATAATGGTTCAGTGCCTTGCTCGAGGACTCAAGTGTCACGACCGGGTCTCGAACCCACACTCCGCTGGTCAGAAACACCAGAGCTTGAGTCCAGTGTGCTTGACCGCTCGGCCACGAGACAATACGTGCTAGTATGATCAAATGCACAGTTCCTGAACATCTGAAGGACTTGTGGTTTGTCAAATGATTTAGGGTCGTTGAGAGGATTCAAAAAAGGAAACTGCCCACACTTGCCGACTTATAGCGTACCATGGCTCCAGCGGTTTACTGCATCAGACATAAGTTCTGATTAATGGTCAGAAAAAATGTGGGTTTAAATCCTGGCCATGACACTTGTGTCCTTATGCAAGACGCTCTATTATTATTGCTTCTCTTCACCCAGGAGTACAATCGGTACCTGTGAGGGCAGAGATTGTTGATGTGAATGATGAGCAACCTTTGCACCAATTTGGCTGCAGGTGGTGCATACTCCAAAGGAGTTAAGATGGTTGCAGGAATGCTTAAGGCCCACTGAACGAGGTTAATAATCAATAAGGCGCTTGATATAATGTTTAGAATCGCCTAAATGACTATCGTGTGCATGGAAGAAGGACAGATGGGAAAGTTACCGGAAAAAGGGCATAAGCTATTAATGTGCAAAATTGTGTTTCCGGACAACTGAGTGTGAAAGTTTGATCAATTGTAACAGGACAAAAAGTATTTTGTGTGCCTGGAAGAAGGTCGAGAGCCTTACGCCCTTCTTCTAGGCACAGGGCGTGCCTGGAAGAAGGATGAGAGCCTAACGCCCTTCTTCTGGGCCCTTCTTCTGAGCACACGACTTGCCTGGAAGAAGGATGAGAGCCTTACGCCCTTCTTCTGGGCACACGGCATGCCTGGAAGAAGGATGAGAGCCTTACGACCTTCTTCCGGGCACACGGCGTGCCCGGAAGAAGGATGAGAGCCTTACGCCCTTCTTCTGGGCACACGGCATGCCTGGAAGAAGGATGAGAGCCTTACGCTCTTCTTCCGGGCACACGACGTGCCCGGAAGAAGGATGAGAGCCTTACGCCCTTCTTCTGGACACACGGCATGCCCGGAAGAAGGATGAGAGCCTTACGCCCTTCTTCCGGAAGAAGGATGAGAGCCTTACGCCCTTCTTCTGGGCACACGGCGTGCCCGGAAGAAGGATGAGAGCCTTACGCCCTTCTTCCGGGCACACAGCATAATGATAAAACAATACAACTGTTTGCTTTCCTACATCTTTGCTGTCGATGATGCTGAACGGAAGACATGTCAGCCCCGCTGGAGTTGATTAGAACCCTGGACAGTCTGTTCGGTTGCACGGTGCTGTGGGTGCGCTTCTCCGGCATGAACGCTCCGGACGCCGTACCGTGCCGGACCTGCTGTCGCATCACGCTCCGGGGGGGCTTCGCCGGCTGATCGATAAACGCCATTTTTGTGAGACGGCCTTGGGAGAAAGAATACATATTATTTATATGACATGTAGCACCTTGTCAAGATCAGTCCAGCCGCCAATTTCACGAAACCTTACGCTACTGCATACAATTGTTGCACAAAATTGTGTGCTTTTAGATGCCTGAGAAAGGCTTAATGCCAGAAGCCTTTTTAAGATTCAAAATATTGACTGAAAAATTACCTCTAGTCTTTCTCTTAGCCTTCGTTACTTCAGAGGGAGTCGTTTCTCACAATGTTTTACACTGCAGCAGCTTTCAGGTGCTCCTTACTAATTATGTTTTTGTGGCTATTTACTTGTAGAGTAACTACCAAAAGTATACTTTGCCTTTAAGTGCACTTCAATGGCATTATCCAATGGTTGATTGATTTCCGATTTACTGAAGCCCTGCCTACCAATGGTTGATTGATTTCCGATTTACCGAAGACCTGCCTACCAATGGTTGATTGATTTCCGATTTACTGAAGACCTGCCTATCAATGGTTAAGTGATTTCCGATTTACTGAAGACCTGCCTATCAATGATTGATTGATTTCCGATTTACTGAAGACCGGCTCACCTGGGTCTTTTTCTGCCATTTGTCTGGAGATATTGGCTGTGACGGACTTTAGTCTGGCGTCTCTCTCATCATGTTGCCTCTGTTCAGAGAGGGTAAAAAATGATTAAAGCCACTCCTCCTACTGTTTGACCATTTAGTATCATCCATTATGGTTTCTGAATGACGGATAAACTGTGCCAGCCTGCAGTATGATATCATGTGTCGAATGCACAGTCAACCCTCCTACCCTCTGACCATTCAATATAATCCACTGTGGTTTTGAATGGTAGATAAACTATACCAGCCTGACATATGATATCATGTGGTGAATGCCTCTACACAGTACACAGTCAACCCTCCTACTGTCTGACCATTCAATGTAAACCACTGTGGTTTTGAATGGTAGATAAACTGTGCCAGTCTGGAAAATGATATCATGTGGTGAATGCCTCTACACAGTACACAGTCAACCCTCTTACTGTATGACCATTCAATTTTAATCCACTGTGGTTTTGAATGGTAGATAAACTGTGCCAGTCTGGAAAATTATATCATGTGGTGAATGCCTCTACACAGTACACAGTCAACCCTCTTACTGTCTGACCATTCGATTTTAATCCACTGTGGTTTTGAATGGTAGATAAACTGTGCCAGTCTGGAAAATGATATCATGTGGTGAATGCCTCTACAAAGTACACAGTTAACCCTCATACTGTCTGACCATTCAATGTAATCCACTGTGGTTATGAATGGTAGATAAACTGTGTCAGTCTGGAAAATGATATAATGTGGTGAATGCCTCTCCACAGTACACAGTCAACCCTCCTACTGTCTGACCATTCAATGTCATACTATGTGGTTTTGAATGGTAGATAAACTGTGCCAGCCTGCAAAATGATATCATGTGGCGATTGCTTCTACACAGTACACACATGTCCACTGTTCTGTGCACAGCTGCGCCACTATGCGCACCCATGCAGTTTCAAACAGTTGGTCAACCAGCTAAAAATATTACCAAGAGCAGATAAAGGTGAGCATAGTGAGCAACTATACAGAACACAAACTTATTGGCAATAAATCTGATCCACAAATCAATTCCATAATGCAGAGATCCTCTTACCATAAACAAAAATAATAAAAAAATTGCTTAGCACAATCAGGTTACCAGTCAAAACGCCATTTAACGTGCACTGGTTGCAAGTGGTTCCCCGCTAATTATTGCTTAGCAAGTTATACATGTTAAGCAGAATTGGGTGTCCTAGTCACTTACTATGTAGAGCTCCCTCCAGGATTCCATCTCACTGGGCATCTCTCCCTTGAAGTCTCGCCGAGCATGCTTCTGCCAAAGCGGATCGCTGTCCTGAAGAAAATGCTTTGAACAAATTCAAAAAATACGCCAACTTTTAGTAACAATAATAATATTAAAGTCAAGTATTGAACCACAAGGGACACTGACTGGGTAAAATTTCAAATAGTTTGGGGTTGAACAAAGAAAAACTGACTAGAGCGGGATTTGAACCAACGACCTCCGGACTAACGTACCGCCGCTCTACCAACTGAGCTATCTAGCCCTATCTAGCCCTAATCATAATATAATATACAAATGTTACGTCCCATCCGAAGGACGAAGCTATAAGGGTACTCAATGGTGCCTAAAAAAACCAGAAATAATTACAGACAGTTTTAAGACAGGACCTAAAATGACATCCTCGGTACAAAAGGAAGATTTTAACAATTGTTTTAGCAGAAATAAATATAACAGGTTTACCGTGTGTAAGTACAGATGTATATAACAAATTTTATGTTAAGAGTGCGACTGACTGTAAGCGAAAAAACATCATAATGGTGTCAACTTGTAGGAAAAAGGGTGAAGCATAGCTTTTGAACCTTTCCCTAGAAAACAGGACAACACTTCAAGACGAAATCTCCGCTCAAAATCCAAGTATTACTAAGACAACAACAATCGGACGAGAGCAAGACAGTACAATAACGAGTGCAATAGCACAACGACTTGAAGGTCACAGGCACAATACACAATGTCCAAGTACTCACCGGGTTACAGTCCTCTAGGTGGAATAACTGCCCAGGGGTGCACCTTGCTAGGACGGGGTGCAGAATGTCAAAGGGCACACCACCGACCTCATCCAGAGCTGATAAAAAGAAATGTTTTGTTTTCCGATATTAAGCACAGGATTGGTAATTACCCAAGAAGAATGTAATTAATAACTCGCGATCTAAACAATCACAGATTCTAAAGACAGAATATTTACCTAGAACTTTGGTACAGTACTGGTATGAACTTTAATTTGTAATCAACGAGCTTTCAGATAAATAACCATAGTATTAGGCATTTATTAGGGACTTTTAAGCATTGTATATAAGTGCCTTACACTACCCCTGTTTATTGGGCCTTAACACGTTGACTGCCGGTCGTTATATTTGTAGTGCGTTCCCATTTGCCAAGTGCGGTGCGCATGCGCGCATACCACATAGGTACTATACACACACACAAAAATTAACATTCTAAGGTTGATGTCCTCACCACTGCTAGGAAGCGTATGTGTTGCGTGCTCAGTGATGCCAGTGTATTTAAATAACAATACAAGCCCTTTCATTCACTACGAGTATACTCGTAGTGGCAGAATCCGTCTAACCTGTTACTACGAATATACTCGTAGGCGGCAGTCAATGTGTTAAGCATTCCTGAAACCATCTCAACTCCTTTAGAGTATGCAGCACCGGCAGCCAAATAGGCACACAGGTTTCCCATTGCTCACACCAACAGTCTCTACACACAAAGGTACCTATTTACTCCTGGGTGATGAGAAGCAAATTGTGGTTAAGTGTCTTTCCCCAAAGAATGCAAGTGTCAACCCACACTCTGATGACTCAGTCATCAGAACTTGAGTTTGATACTCTAGACCTCTCGGCCATGACACGCTAAGTGCATATCTAGGTTGTTAAACAGACAGAGCAAAGTACGAGTTAAAATTATTTGTGGTCTTTAGGGCTAGAAATAAATGACTCACCGTCGATGTTGTCGCATAATATGTCCATGCACATGTCATAGAGCTTTGGCACACCTATGGAAGAAATGCAAAATGTTAACACAAAATGTACGAATATTTTCAGTATTCCATGAACAATAGTCAACTCCAGCTGCTGAAATTGAAACAAAAATTAAGTTTTATGTATTTGTCCACCTACTTTCTCCATCTTTAACCACTTTATGTCGGAAGACAGAATTGGTTT
Organism: Pycnopodia helianthoides; assembly: GCA_032158295.1. Lineage (NCBI taxonomy): Eukaryota > Metazoa > Echinodermata > Asteroidea > Forcipulatida > Asteriidae > Pycnopodia > Pycnopodia helianthoides. Next base: position 8,504,474 of record CM063255.1, read on the forward strand.
TTGGAATTCCAACGTCAAGTGGTTAAAGTCAATTTTGTCTGTCAATTCCTCCCTTTCGGGGATTTTTTCTCAAAAGTAAGGACCCCCCTTCAATCAACGAGCTTATCAAACTCTCTCTCCCTGAAAAACAAAATTTTGAAACAAAATATAAGCAGGCGTTTCCATCTTACTTGTGAGACGATTGACTCTAGAACGTCCTGAGAAGACTTTGGTTTTTCCCTGCTTGGAACCGAGAAAGGCCCTCTCCTCTTCAGCCGTCAAAGCTGCACAAAAAGAATTTTAAAAAATCAAAAAAAATCAAGGACACAATTCAGATGATGTCATCGCACACAATAAAACTTGGTTTAAGCCGTTTTTTCTTTCGGGCGTGGTCTGAGACCAGCCCCCATAACATCTTCACATGCAGTTTGACTCCCAAAATGGCAGAAACCCATGGGAAAACAGTAGCTGTGTGTGACGCCAGTTCAAAGAGGGATCTATAGAAATTTAGTTGACTGTCATCATACAAAAACTGTACATAGGTAACTATGCAAAAGTTTGCTCCGAATCACATGACATAGCAACTGTCTCTATAGTCTGAGGAATTCAGATTTAAGTATCGACTTGTGACCAAGTAAGTCATTGTACCAGACACTATTCAAATCTAACTCGCAGCTGGCTTATTTCCTCTGTTGTCTCCAATGAGGATCATGCCTGCCTGAAAGTGACAGGTTTTCTTAATATGGGGTTGATTTTTGTTAAAGAACTTCAAACCTCTTTTCTTAAGATGGGATAAGACCTCGGGTAGCCGGATGGGTTTGTAGTCCGGCTGGATTTCTGGTAGGCTCATCGCTACTTCGGCAGACTCTCGTCTCAGCTGTGAAGGTAATCACATCATTGTTGCATTAGTTTCACGGACCACCAGGTGCCCAATTTCATAGCTCCTGCTTACCGGGGAATTATGCGCTTACTGCCCGTTGAATCACAAGGTTTTACAGGGTACTGTATGCGCAGAATTCTGTGATAAGCCGTACCATGAAATTTGAAAATTAAACAAAATGAAATTGGATTTTAAGTTTTGTTATAATTCTATCGAGACATACCTAGCACTGAAGGACTTACGCTCCCCCCCCCCTCTTTTCCACCTGACTTCGTTGAGGTCATGACTGGTACCCTCCCATTGGTTGACTGCAAACTGCCTCTATGCACAAAAATACACTGAGGTGTACCTAGTATGGCGTCGTTATATGGGGCATGCTCCTCATTTTTAACAGTGAGCTCCCTCAAGTGTGACGTTAGAATGCAAGTTGAAGGGCAATCTCACGTGAGGCCCAGGTGCTAGGTGATGTCGAGGTAGAATTAGGAACAGTACACATGATGCTCGATAAACATCTGAGACCTAATTTGCATATTAACCCTCTTGCTGTCTGACCATTCAATACCATTCACTGTGGTTTTGAATGATAGATAATCTATGCCGGCCTGAAATAATGATACCATGAGGGAATGCGTGTACACAGTACACAGTTAGTTCTGTGTGTGCACAGTTGTGCCACCGTACACAACCTTGGCAGCCGAATGGTTTCAAATGGTTGGTCAACTCACTGGAAAATGTTGCCAAGAGTCGCTGACAGTAGGAGGGTTAATCACATGGTAGTGTTACAAAGGTTTGCATGCACTGGCAGAAAACTGTCATAGCCATCTTCTGTTTTCAAACTGGTCGAAGCCCGACTACAATCTACACTGACTGAAATCAACCTGTAGTTTGAATTGTTTGTACTGATCCTGTTGAATTCTTCTTACAAAACTACTGCTTTATTCTCGTTATTAAGCGTTTTTATACTACTTTGTTTCTTTTTAAAATGGAAATAATAATTCTATAAAACAATGACTACAGTCACAAGTTGACTTCCCAAACTTTATTTGGGTCACAAACTTACATTATTCACAAAGGTCATTTTATGGTAAACAGGGTGTGTTGTAACCAATACAAACGCATTATGAATAGGATAGGTTTAACCTGCCCTGCCAATACAGTCCGTCGACCCGAGACACGCTGCAAGCTTTAAAGGTCTTGGAAATCATGCGATCAGCTTGTTACCTTCTTGGCAGCCATGGCCTCCTCGTCCTCTTGACTGAAACTTCGCTTCTTCCTGTGTCGCCTACCTCCCTCCGACCCTTGACCTGCGTCTGATCTCTGATCCTCAGATGAACTTGTAGCTTTCCCCTCCTTGGGTTGAAGTGTATTCCGATCTTTCACACTGCTTCCTTTGACCTTCGACTGGCCGTCCAAAGTCGTTGTGCGAGTTGTTTTACGTTTAGACTTGTCCTTTGGTTTGGCCGCTGGCGCTTCCAGCTTTACAGAATTGGACGGTTTGGTTTTGGTCACTTTTTTCACCTTTGAGACGACAGGACTGAGCAGACAATCGCCAAACGACATACCAGTGGACCTGAAGTCCTGCCCCTCGAGGTCTTCCTGTTCGACGACAATTTTAAATCCCTTGAGGTACTCTTCTGGTATATTGTCGTTAACTGGCTTCTCTTTCTTTCCGCTACTACTGGCTTGAGACTTGGAACTCTGTCCCTTTTTCCGGTCTGATGTTTTCGGTGACGAGTTATTCGATGAGGACCCATAGGTTAGATTGTTGTCAACTGGATTCTCTTTCTTTCCGCTACTACTGGCTTGAGACTTGGCACTCTGTCCCCTTTTCAGGTCTGATGTTTTCGGTGACGAGTTATCCGATACTTTGACACTTTTACTCTTTATGTCCGTTTTGCCTTTTTGCATAACTGATTTGCTGTGAGATTCTTTTACATTTGTTTTCTCTACAGAGGTCTGTTTTGCGGCTTTGTCTGGAGCTGTTTCGGACTTTGGTTTAGGACAAGATGCCTTACTAGGAGAATTGTCTTTAGAGTCATGGGTTGGAAGACGTTTGTCTTGATGAGACAGTTTTTTGACCTTGGGTGGCAAAAGTGGCTCATGTGGCGTGGGACTAGCACTTGAGTGCAATTTGGACAGAGATGTTTTGGTGGTTATCTTGGATTCCTGCGATCTATCATCTGTCTTGTCATGTGATCTAGCATGTGACTTGTCATGTGATCTAGCTCGTGACTTGTCATGTGATTTAGCATGTGACTTGTCATGTGATCTCACGCTTGATTGAGACTCCTTGACTTGTTTCTTCGGCCCGTGTGAGTTCCGAGATTCAGCCAGCTCTGCAGAGATCTCATTCTCTCGCTTTGAGTGAACACTGGCCGTTCCATTTCCTGGGTGTTGAGGATGACTTTTCAGTTTCTTTACCGGGCTCCCACTGGTAAGAGAAGAGTGTTTTTCTTTCAGTTGTGTGTACTTTTCATCTTGCAGGCCGTCCTCCCTGGGTCGTTTCTTGATGTGTTTGGGAGAATCTACCAACCTCGTTGATGCACTTCCTGGCGAGGTATTCGGCACTTTTGGCTCAACTCTGGATTTGGTGGAAAGATTTGACGACTGAAGTACTGAAGTCTCTGGTGGTCCCGGTGGTTTGGACAGACTCTCCGATGACCTTGCCTTAGTCACGCTTCTGGATGGACTCATTGTTGTGGTTTCAACACGTGGCGTGGCTTTGTGATGTATTGAGTCACTGCTGTTCGATTGCTTCTGTTGCTCATGAGCTCCTTCATGTTTCATGCCTTCTTCTTCCATAGCTTCATGGACCATGGACTTCCAGTGGCGTACCAGACCCCTGGCAGCTAGTGCTATCTCGCCGTCATGCTTTCGAAATCCATTAACGACCTTACCAATCCCAGTCTCCTGAGATTAAGGTGAACCAAAAGAAAAACATTTAAGATGGTAAGGTCATAGATCGATAAATACTCTAGACCATAAAAACTAACTTGGCGAGAAGCACTGCAGCTGTGTGCATGCATGAATTGTTTCTCAGATTTCTGAGGGGTGGTGTCTGTTTACAAATGCTGGGCTACAGATGTAGTTGATACCGTCTGTCACCTCGCTCCATGTGAATGCATTCAATGTTCTTGTGAAAACACTGTGACAGTGTTTTTGTTTTTTTTCTCAGCAAAATGTAAACAATGTATTCCGCTAAAACTTTCACATGTGGCTTTTGGTTTTATTGTGTCTTTCTTTATAATTTTGCCTATGAATCAGCATTACATTGACAAAAAAACAATCTATAACCCTACCTTTATTTAAGCACGTACACGTATACTCAGGACAAAAGATAAACAAATTATAGAAAGCAGAAAACTAAAAAATAACGTCAACTTCAACCACCATGGCCCATCCTCTTTAACCCTCTTGCTGTCTGACCATTCAATACCATTCACTGTGGTTTTGAATGATAGATCAACTATACCAGCCTGCAATATGATACCATGAGGGAATGCATGTACACAGTACACAGTTAGTTCTGTGCACAGTTGTGCCACGGTACACAACCTTGGCAGTCGAATGGTTTCAAATGGTTGGTCAACTCACTGGAAAATGTTGCCAAGAGTCACTGACAGTAGGAGGGATATAAGAACCAAGTACTACTATTATTGTTATTAACACTTACAGTTAGAACCTCTATTGAGATGGGCAACTGGGTGAGTTTTTGAAGGATCCTCAGAACCTGTAAAACAACAAAAGAAATTTTTCAAGATTCCAATAAAAAATGTACCCCTGCTGGTTAAGCCACTGCCTGCAGGGTAAAAACTACATTGTGTTACAAAGCTTTTATTTAGGCAATAATTGTTTGAGGAGCCGTCTTCACTGCGTGGTAATGACTGGGTTGGTGGCTGGCTCAGGTCCATTTTAAAGTGGCCAGCAACCAACCAAGGTCATTACCATGCAGTGAAGACCGACTCATCACACTGTTATTGCCATTACAGGCCTTGTACTTCGTGTTCAAAAGGGCACAGCACTTTCCCCCAAATGAAGGGCACCCAATGAGGAAAATTTGAATTTGTATTGAAGTTTTTAAAGGCACCCACAGCACTTGCTGTGGTGCCGTGGCAAAATTCGGGGCCTGCCATTAATGAATACTCTTTCACAAAAAAATGGCACAAACCACCAGAGTTTGTGATTTTCTTGGGCCAATATTTTTGGAATTGTTCCATTCAGGTCCAAGGGCAATTCTTTCGGCTGTTCAATTTTTGTGATGGGACCTAATTTCCTTGCCAAAATTACAATTTAAAAACAGTGTGCACAAAGAAAACGGTTGATTTGATAAACGATAGTTCCCCGCACAACAAGTACCGTGCATACAGAAAGTTTGCACAACAATGCTTTTTTAGGGGCCACTTATTCGCTAGTTCACAGAGCCAGTCTTTATATCACATGTAAAAGTATACATTCCCACGCATAGTGTTAGCCAGAGGGGTGTCTGGGTGTCACATGGCAGCAAGGGAGTGGAACAGTCTACCCTTTTCCATGCAAAATGCCAAATCAATCGACCAAGTCAAGAAGATGATCAAAACATATCTCTTTCAACATTAACCCTCTTGCTGTCTGACCATTCAATACCATTCACTGTGGTTTTGACTGATAGATAAACTATGCCAGCCTGCAATATGATACCATGATAGAATGCATATATGTACACAGTACACAGTTAGTTCTGTGCACAGTTGTGCCACCGTACACAACCTTAACAGTCGAATGGTTTCAAATGGTTGGTCAACTCACTGGAATATGTTGCCAAGAGTCACTGAGAGTAGGAGGGTTAATCAATTTATTGCTGTAGATTTGCCTATCAATTAATTAGTTCATTCTCATTACTTATTGATTATCGTAAGTGCTGTGATTTAGTTAACTAAGTAGAGCATCTTTAAATGCTGATTATTATCATTATTATTTAAAACTAAGCATAACAGAACATGTAGAATTTAATAGAATTCAAAAAGTTTGAAAGAGAAAAACCTTTTCTTGTGGTGGAGGAGGATCTGCCATCAGCTTATTACGGAGTGATCGCACAAGAGACAACGTACTGATGTTCACTGCCATCATGAGGTCAGGGGTCGAATGCAACGATGTGGTATTTACAGTTCAAAGGTCACAGGTAATCTCAAAGGAAACTTGTAAACTCTGTCAGAAAAAAAAGGATTGCAAGAATCGATGAAATTTACTGAAGGTTGTCTGTTGCGTTGATTGTTGTTGGATTGTGTTGGAATGGAGGAAGTTATAATACTTTGGGAGGCTAATTATCCTTACTCGCAGCTAAAAAAGCTGAATTGAAAAGGATCTGGCTACAACAAGTTCAAGCCACAGGCATGCAGGGCGCCTTTGGCAGCCAGCCACTTCGATCCAAATATGACCGAGGGCACAGCCTGAGGTCGGAAGTGTTTGCTTATTCCGGAGGGAGGAAAACTGGAGCCCAGAAAAAAGCCAGGAGAAAAAATCTTGTGGCATATAGGAGAGAACCAATGTACAACTCTACTCTCCTTACTGCCTTAAGTTATAGCCTTAGCTGGGTATGAACCAGGGCTACATTGGTGATAGTTGCGATAATCGTAACCCTCCATCCTCCCGACGGTCGGAGAGGATGGAGGGTTAGGATTATCGCAAAATTGGTGAGAGGCGAGCACTTTACACACAAGCCATCCATGCCAGCATAAAAAAGCCCCAAAAAGTTGTCCCTATTTTTGTCACCATGATTACTTCCTATCCTGTTGGTTCAACACTACTGTGCAGGGGCAGCCAGGGCCGATACTTAACGGAGTGGACAGAGGCAATTGCTAGGAAGAGTTTTGTGAAATCGACCCCAGCAATTACAAACAGTAAACAATTATTAAAGTATTTAATAACAGAAAAATAGAAAAATGCACGAGACAAGATTGTACAATATATTAGAGAATATATAAAATAAATGGACAGTGAGGCAAGGTTTATAAAATTGACTAAAAGAAAGCCCTATCCGGCAAGGATATTAATTTATGCACTTCCACAGCAGACTAGTACTACTTGTCAACTGGTACCGTCATGACCATATTAATTATTATTGTTGGATTAATCAAGAGCAGCTGTGAGGAAATGGAAATTCGAGGAAATAATATAATTTAAGTCAACTCAACCTCAATGGAGCGAGTCAAATTGAGTGATCGCTCTAGTCTTCTTAGTTCTAAACTCACCATATCAATATTGTTTTGTGTAGACAATCCACATCATGTTGTTCTTGTTTATTTGACGTGAAAAATAGACACAGTGTCAGTGTCCCTAAACGCAGTAGAGAATCATTCTTCATCTCCGACGTGTGACTGGACTATGGTTGAGTGTGATTGCAACCTCGGTTTTCGAGTGCCTTATGGTAATCGTCCCCACAAGATGATTGTAGTTGCTTGCAACTGTTATGTTTGCGACATACAGATCGTTGTACAAAGTTGTAGCTCGGGAACAAGGATGCCAGTCTCATTTAGAATCAAGATGGCGACCGTACAGTTGGCATTTCATCTCACGTTTGTATTTGTTCTTATTGCAATTTGCAAAGTATCTGGCAACCATTATAAAGATGGAGAAAAGGTAATGCCCTGTATCTTTATATTGTGTACACAATTTGAGGAAGTTGAGACATATTTTAGCATATATTTTGCAGTGAAATGAAAGTGTTTCAGGTTGTCGGTCTTGCGTTCTTGAATCTTGTTTGTTGTATGTACTTTCTTGTAAGTATGCAATGAAAGTGCCACTGCTGCTGTGAGTATGACTATGACTATGAGTGCTAGTGCTGGGTAGGGAGTGGGAGATCGCAGTTCTGTTTGCACTGGGCAAACTGGGTTTTCTCAGGCCTCTGCACGTCCAGTGTCCTTTTGTGATGTTAAATATATTATTCGAATGATAATCTGCAAATGCATTTTTCAAAATGATAATCTAGGTCCGTCTCATTTTTCTAAACTCACTCACTCAGTCATCATATTTCAACCTGATGATCTCGTCTCTATTTACAAGATCTTCATTCATCCTACATGTAGGGTTTTCAGGTCAAATTGTTATGAAAGGGCTACAGTGTTGATTTTAGTGCCAAATTGAAGACAATCGCAAGGAAAAGAAAATGCTTTTCAAATAAAGTCAATAGGTGAAATACTTTTTGAGATGTAAAGCTTTGAATATTGTAGAAGGGCAATACGGCGAAGACAGTTAAGTTGCACCACACACATTACATTAGTAACATAGGGATCAGTGACCCCAAAACAGTCACACATGTAGCGAAACGACCGTGGAATCGTGTTGACTCTATGACACATTATTGAACAACAACAATTGTGACCGGAGGGGTGCACTAAAATCACTCCGGGTGGGGGGGGGGGTTTAATTCTGCCACGTATCACCATAATATTTTCGGATTTATATACTTCAGATCATGAGGAAGTATAATAAATTCACTCAATATCCAAATCTGAAGAATTTCTTGTGATTTCTGACTTCTACATTTTCAATCGGCTGTAACTTTGCTTCTTTAGCAGTTAAAAAGATCGAATAACTTGCAATTTAGAAACTACACCCCTGTAGAACAAGTTGGGAAACCCGTCAAAACGTCAATCACCTTTGCCGATCCCCGAATACGTTTCGACGACAAGCGATCTCGCCACGAATGCTAAAAACAGGAACCGGCGGTGGCATCCGATCCACGCACGCTTCGGAAATGAGTAGGCGGAGCGATGGCTTCATTCATGAAATTCTGAGGGCTAACGGGGATAGTATTTCTGGACGATGTTTACACAATTGGAAAGAGGAGATTTCAAGCTTTCAAACAATACATATTTTGTAAGGATTTTATTTAACTCAAAGCGAAAACGGCAAATTGGAAATAGGGATTTTTGGGGGTCGTTACAGGGCTGTGTGTGTGTGTGTCTTCGCAGTTGAGGTGGGTGACTGACAACCCTACAGTACATGTATTTTCATGTATGAGTTTGAATTTGGAGCCCCTGTATAATAATCATCTTGTTTAACTGGTTTACAAGCTCAAAATATTGAGTGCATCCAAAAAAGGGCTTTACGTATCATAGCTTATCCCAACAATTTGCCTTGCAATGATTTGCTTAACCCTCTTGCTGTCTGATCATTCAATACCATTCAAGTGGTTTTGAATGATAGATAAACTATGCCAGCCTGCAATATGATACCATGAGGGAATGCATGTACACAGTACACAGTTAGTTCTGTGCACAGTTGTGCCACCGTACACAACCTTGGCAGTCGAATGGTTTCAAATGGTTGGTCAACTCACTGGAAAATGTTGCCACAAGTCACTGACAGTAGGAGGGTTAATTTCCTTAATGTCAAACCTCTCTCATACAGACGTAATCAATTAGTTTTCCAATCTGCCAAGTTGCCTGCCTTTCATCTGATAAACACCGCCACCTATTTCCACTAACTAGACAAACAGCATCAGGTCGTAACCTCGTAAATTTTTAGTAACTAGATATTCCCAAAACTAGAACTTGCAGGTATAAACAGTCCTCTACATGTATTCATTGTATGATTAGACTTTTAAATGCAGCCTCCATTAATTGTACATAATTCTGTGTTAGTTCGTTCCTTTTAAAATTTTGACTCCAGCTTTTTCTTGGTTTTAATCTAAATTACTTACTTTTTATGATGTCACTCATTGTATAATTAGAGTCTCCGAACTTGTTGTTTGGTATTTTTAATAATTTAACCAAAGTGAAATGAAAATGAAATGAAAACTGTAATTAATTTAACAAAATAAGTTTGTTTTGCTCACAGGTGACAGTATTTGTAAACAAAGTGGGACCGTACTTCAATCCACATGAGACGTACCATTATTATCAGCTCCCTGTGTGTCGACCAGAGAAGGTTAGTGCCTATATTAGCCTCAGTAGCACCGCGCCTGCTCAATGCAATCATTTGTCAGCTGGAATTTAAGGTTCATGTGCAGGCCTTGAACTTCGCTCTCAAGGGGCATGGTCATTTTCCTGTTTGTAAGGGCCACTTAGGGACCATGGATAAATTAAGAACGCGGCCGCCCGCATGCAGACTCGTTCCAGAACGCGGTCGTTCCAAAATTGTCACGCGGCCGTCCCAAGATGGATTAAGCACTCCAGTGATTTGTAGGTTCCCTCATTATCGAAGTCTATTGTTGGTGCCTTTTGTTGTTCAGATTACGTGGACATGTCAGCTCGTTAGTTGCCTACAAAGGAGTGAAGGATTAGTAGACTTTAATTGTAGTGGGGAAAAAAACCTAGGGTTATAACTACACAATGGCATTTGGCCAACACCATTGTTCCTTTGTTATACAGTGAGTCTCCCTCAAGGCCGGGCGATTGCAGGAGAACGCGTTCCACTGGGTTGGTTGTCTTTTGTTGGAGTTGTCACACGATGGAACGCGGTGGGACGCGGCCGTTCCCGTGACATAATTTATCCATGCTCCCTTAATGTTCTATGAGGAAAGTGTAGATTTGGATTGGAACTTTGCAAAGGTCACCACAGCAAAAGCACAGGGCACCAAGGCATATCCTTCATTTGCCCAGTAAATTCACAACCAAAAAACAGTTTATTTTTTTTGTAACACATGTAAGTAATATAAACCACAAGGGAAACTGACTGGGTAAGTTTCAACTCAATTTTAAGGGGAACAAAGACAAATTGACTAGAACGGTGGTTGAACCTGCGACCTCTGGATTGACACGCCGGCGCTCTACCAACTGAGCTATGTACATGTATCTAGCCCTACTGTTGGCGGTCTACCAATTTTGTCAATATCTTAGTTTTTTAATACAGATCAAATCTCAAGCCTGCTGTTATCATTCAGAAGTATGCGCACACGTGTGATGCACTGACTTACCACCAGGATTCCCTCAACGTTCTTCCCCTGATCGGTTCCAATGGACCTTTCCCATGAAATATACTAATTACATTCACGCATGCGCACATACACTATTGGTTGGCAAACACCGTAGAGTTGTGCACTAGGCAGACGCACAAACGTGTGTGTGTCACGCCACCATCAGCCCCATACAAAAAGGCGCGATGTTCATCTAATTTTACCAACCAGTAGGGAGAGTGCTTACGCGCAATGATCAATTTACATACTTCATGGGAAGGGTCAGAGGCTGTACTTCACCATATACCATTTCTCTTCACCTCTCGTCAACCCACAGGTTGAAACACGCAGTCTAACACTGGGAGAGATTCTAGACGGCGACCGCATGGCCATCTCAATGTACGATATTAAATTTAAAGGTACGTGTTCTTGTCTTTCTCAAATTCATATATTTCATCTCAATGTACGATATTAAATTTAAAGGTACGTGTTCGTGTCTTTCTCAAATTCATATATTTCATCTCAATGTACGATATTAAATTTAAAGGTACGTGTTCTTGTCTTTCTAAAATTCATATATTTCATCTCAATGTACGATATTAAATTTAAAGGTACGTGTTCTTGTCTTTCTAAAATTCATATATTTCATCTCAATGTACGATATTAAGTTTAAAGGTACGTGTTCGTGTCTTTCTCAAATTAATATATTTCATCTCAATGTACGATATTAAATTTAAAGGTACGTGTTCGTGTCTTTCTCAAACTAATATATGTCATCTCAATGTACGATATTAAATTTAAAGGTACGTGTTCGTGTCTTTCTCAAATTCATATATTTCATCTCAATGTACGATATTAAATCTAAAGGAATGTGTTCTTGTCTTTCTCAAATTCATATATTTCATCTCAATGTACGATATTAAATTTAAAGGTACGTGTTCTTGTCTTTCTCAAATTCATATATTTCAAACATTGGTTGTGACTTTTGTGTTGAACACACATCTCTTTCTTCTTCAATTCTGAAAGCACATGGACAACATTGGTTGTTGTCAAAGACCAATATCCAGATTTCATATGAGCCAGCATACACGAGGGTTCTCCCCAGATGCACAAGCTAGTGTACAAAATGTATCAGGCTGTTAAGCGCAAATTGCAGGCCGTTAAGCCCAAATTGCAGGTCATTAAGCCCAAATTGCAGGCCGTTAAGCCCAAATTGCAGGCCGTTAAGCACGAATTACAGGCAATATGCAAATACAAAAAATAATTTATTTATACTTCAGATCAAATTCACAAAAATTATAAAGATGAAACCATTTTTAATGCCCCAGATTGCGCAGCAGGGCTTTTAAAACCAAAGATGAACACCAAGTAAAAACATTTCCGAGGCCCTTATTTCAAATCAGCGTGCTTAGGCCAAACTTCTCAAGTTTGGGTCCAAAATACTTCAGATCAAATTCACAAAAAAAATTAAGATAAAACCATTTTTAATGTCCCAGATTGCACAGCAGGGCTTTTAAAACCAAAGATAAACACCAAATAAAAACATTGGCGAGGCCCTTATTTCAAATCAGCGTGCTTTGGCCAAACTTCTCAAGTTTGGGTCCAGGATGCCCCACAGTTTTGAAAAATCCTGGGGAGAACCCAGTAGAAATAACAAACCTGTAAATGTTTAAGCTCAATCAGTCATCAGAGTCATGAGAAAAAAAAGTGAAAATAAAAACTTATGTTTTCACTATTTTCAAACATCGTGTATTGGACTAGGAAGATAAAAATTGATAGTTTTAATAATTTCTCAAAAAAACAACAGCATTTTAAGCAAAAATATCTCAAGTGAAGTTTTCCACCTTGACCATTTCCATACTAATAAAGTTGTGTGCACATCTGTGAACATTTATGCGAATATTTTCACTTTGATCAATGTTGTGCACACCCTTTGAGACGTTTTGTAAAAATAAGTTTATTCACCTATTCACTGAATCCTCTCTCCTCTCCCACCAGAAAATGAAATGAACAAACAACTTTGTGTCGTGACACTAAAGAAAATGACATCTACCAGCTGAAGGAAGCCATAGAGGACCTGTACTACTTTGAATTTGTATTGGGTAAACAGAACCATTTATTGTCTTTCCGTACAAAGCGTAGCAGAAACTGCATCTAATTCGCCCCAGTTGCCCCAGGGAACTGCCCCAGTAGCCCATGGCAAGTGACCCAGTAGCCCATGGCAAGTGCCCCAGTAGCCTATTGCAAGTGCCCCAGTAGCCCATGGCAAGTGCCCCAGTAGCCCATGGCACGTGCCCCAGTAGCCCATGGCACGTGCCCCAGTAGCCCAGGGAACTGCCCCTGTAGCCTATTGCAAGTGCCCCAGTAGCCCATGGCAAGTGCCCCAGTAGCCCATGGCAAGTGCCCCAGTAGCCCATGGCAAGTGCCCCAGTAGCCCATGGCACGTGCCCCAGTAGCCCAGGGAACTGCCCCTGTAGCCTATTGCAAGTGCCCCAGTAGCCCATGGCACGTGCTCCAGTAGCCCATGGCAAGTGCCCCAGTAGCCCATGGCAAGTGCCCCAGTAGCCCATGGCAAGTGCTCCATTAGCCCATGGCAAGTGCCCCAGTAGCCCAGGGAACTGCCCCAGTAACCCATGGCAAGTGCTCCATTAGCCCATGGCAAGTGCCCCAGTAGCCCATGGCAAGTGCCCCAGTAGCCAATGGCAAGTGCTCCATTAGCCCATGGCAAGTGCCCTAGTAGCCCATGGCAAGTGCCCCAGTATCCCATGGTAAGTGCCCCAGTAGCCCATGGCAAGTGCCCCAGTATCCCATGGCAAGTGCCCCAGTAGCCCATGGCAAGTGCCCCAGTATCCCATGGCAAGTGCCCCAGTAGCCCATGGCAAGTGCCCCAGTATCCCATGGCAAGTGCCCCAGTAGCCCATGGCAAGTGCCCCAGTAGCCCATGGCAAGTGCCCCAGTAGCCCATGGCAAGTGCCCCAGTAGCCAATGGCAAGTGCTCCATTAGCCCATGGCAAGTGCCCTAGTAGCCCATGGCAAGTGCCCCAGTATCCCATGGTAAGTGCCCCAGTAGCCCATGGCAAGTGCCCCAGTATCCCATGGCAAGTGCCCCAGTAGCCCATGGCAAGTGCCCCAGTATCCCATGGCAAGTGCCCCAGTAGCCCATGGCAAGTGCCCCAGTATCCCATGGCAAGTGCCCCAGTAGCCCATGGCAAGTGCCCCAGTAGCCCATGGCAAGTGCCCCAGTAGCCCATGGCAAGTGCCCCAGTATCCCATGGCAAGTGCCCCCAGTAGCCCATGGCAAGTGCCCCAGTAGCCCATGGCAAGTGCCCCAGTATCCCATGGCAAGTGCCCCCAGTAGCCCATGGCAAGTGCCCCAGTAGCCCATGGCGAGTGCCCCATTAGCCCATGGCAAGTGCCCCAGTATCCCATGGCAAGTGCCCCAGTAGCCCATGGCAAGTGCCCCAGTATCCCATGGCAAGTGCCCCAGTAGCCCATGGCAAGTGCCCCAGTAGCCCATGGCAAGTGCCCCAGTAGCCCATGGCAAGTGCCCCAGTAGCCCATGGCAAGTGCCCCAGTAGCCCATGGCAAGTGCTCCATTAGCCCATGGCGAGTGCCCCAGTAGCCCAGGGAACTGCCCCAGTAACCCATGGCAAGTGCTCCATTAGCCCATGGCAAGTGCCCCAGTAGCCCATGGCAAGTGCCCCAGTATCCCATGGCAAGTGCTCCATTAGCCCATGGCAAGTGCCCCAGTATCCCATGGCAAGTGCCCCAGTAGCCCATGGCAAGTGCCCCAGTAGCCCATGGCAAGTGCCCCAGTAGCCCATGGCAAGTGCCCCAGTAGCCCATGGCAAGTGCCCCAGTATCCCATGGCAAGTGCCCCCAGTAGCCCATGGCAAGTGCCCCAGTAGCCCATGGCAAGTGCCCCAGTAGCCCATGGCAAGTGCCCCAGTATCCCATGGCAAGTGCCCCCAGTAGCCCATGGCAAGTGCCACAGTAGCCCATGGCGAGTGCCCCATTAGCCCATGGCAAGTGCCCCAGTATCCCATGGCAAGTGCCCCAGTAGCCCATGGCAAGTGCCCCAGTATCCCATGGCAAGTGCCCCAGTAGCCCATGGCAAGTGCCCCAGTAGCCCATGGCAAGTGCCCCAGTAGCCCATGGCAAGTGCCCCAGTAGCCCATGGCAAGTGCCCCAGTAGCCCATGGCAAGTGCTCCATTAGCCCATGGCGAGTGCCCCAGTAGCCCAGGGAACTGCCCCAGTTACCCATGGCAAGTGCTCCATTAGCCCATGGCAAGTGCCCCAGTAGCCCATGGCAAGTGCCCCAGTATCCCATGGCAAGTGCTCCATTAGCCCATGGCAAGTGCCCCAGTATCCCATGGCAAGTGCCCCAGTAGCCCATGGCAAGTGCCCCAGTAGCCCATGGCAAGTGCCCCAGTAGCCCATGGCAAGTGCCCCAGTAGCCCATGGCAAGTGCCCCAGTATCCCATGGCAAGTGCCCCCAGTAGCCCATGGCAAGTGCCCCAGTAGCCCATGGCAAGTGCCCCAGTATCCCATGGCAAGTGCCCCCAGTAGCCCATGGCAAGTGCCCCAGTAGCCCATGGCGAGTGCCCCATTAGCCCATGGCAAGTGCCCCAGTATCCCATGGCAAGTGCCCCAGTAGCCCATGGCAAGTGCCCCAGTATCCCATGGCAAGTGCCCCAGTAGCCCATGGCAAGTGCCCCAGTAGCCCATGGCAAGTGCCCCAGTAGCCCATGGCAAGTGCCCCAGTAGCCCATGGCAAGTGCCCCAGTAGCCCATGGCAAGTGCCCCAGTAGCCCATGGCAAGTGCCCCAGTAGCCCATGGCAAGTGCCCCAGTATCCCATGGCAAGTGCCCCCAGTAGCCCATGGCAAGTGCCCCAGTAGCCCATGGTGAGTGCCCCATTAGCCCATGGCAAGTGCCCCAGTATCCCATGGCAAGTGCCCCAGTAGCCCATGGCAAGTGCCCCAGTAGCCCATGGCAAGTGCCCCAGTAGCCCATGGCAAGTGCCCCATTAGCCCATGGCAAGTGCCCCAGTATCCCATGGCGCCTATTAAATGTCTAATCCTGTATTTTGTCTTGAATGCAGATGATATTCCTCTGAGAGGATTTGTCGGCCATTTTGAGGAGGGCGCCTTTATTCCTCACACCCACAAGCTCTTCTTGTGGCATCATCACACCTTCCATGTGGAGTACAATGGCGATCAGGTACTGAACTATTCCATGCAGACAAATATTTTACAGAACTTACTGTTTAGTTCCAGAAGCAAGGTCCGATTATCAGCCCTTTTTAAAGCCGGTGCGAAAGTGAACTCGAACCGAATTTCAACAGTGGCAAATCCTCCATGCAAATGGAATAACTTGCTAGGGATAGGCAAATCTGGTTCGACGCGAAAAGTTTTTTTTCAAATTTGTTGCCATAATTGTTTGCGCAACACATCATGCTGGTTGATCATCGAGTTTCCTTCTTCCAACCTGTCTGGTACCCTCTTCACATTGCTATTTTAAAGCGCTTCTGTGGATTCCATACCAAGTGCACCAGTTTATCAAACTCGTAACTACCCTCAATAGAACAATCACGTAGGCTCGGCGTTTGTGAAGGCTTGCGGAGTTGAACGTTGCTCAACTCGTGTGAAACGCTTATTTGTATCTTTATGTATCGATTTGTATATTTATATTTTTATGCCAGTGTAAAGTCTAATAAAAGTAAACTAAACTAAAACTAAATACTTGTTTCGCCTCAAAGCTGCTGTGAATGGAAGATGACATAAACTCATAGAGTTATATATAAGAACCAGAGGGCGCACTAGCCAAGTTACGTGACTCGTCGCGCGGGTGGTGCGGCCATGTTTTAAGTACCACTACCATTACTTTACTGTACGGGAAAACAACAACATGAACACCGAGCGCGTGATGCGTGCATTTTCCATACGCACATCGTATACTTTGTACTCGATTTTGCCCTCTATAAAATGGCGCTCGTGTCTCCTTGCGGTTCCGGCGCGTTTGTGCACGCAGTATTGCCAGTGCGCCCTCTAGTTCTTATATATAACTCTATGCATAAACTCCCTTATATTTCACAATTTGCGTGAAATACGGCCCAAGTTTTAGAGTGCCATCATGTAGGCTCGGCGTTTGTGAAGGCTTGCGGAGTTGAACGTTGCTCAACTCGAGCAAAACTGCGTGCGAAACGCTTATTTGTATCTTTATGTATCGATTTGTACATTTATATTTTTATGCCAGTGTAAAGTTAGCCTTGTCCAAGGCTCTTTACGCAAGCACCCCGCTTTGAATACTAGCACGGTACTAGAAACTGCAGTACATTTTACATACTGTACTTGATGTATGTACAATGTACATGTACAGTATACCGTGGGGTCGATGCACTGTTTTCGAGGTTTTTCAACCTCGTACCAAAAACGAAGCCGAAACAGAGCCTTGTTCCCACTGTAAAAAGGTCAGATTGTGGGCGGAGTTACTTTATGCTAATATTCCCGAAGGTGTATGCTCATTGGTTAATGTTTAGTGGCATGGTGAATACTACATAAACAATCTCACGTGCGTCAGCCACATTGCATGGCATGCATGGAGTCATGCAATGAATGTACTTGAAATATTACAAGGAAAAACCGCAGATTTTCCAAATCCCGTGGGCAGGTTAACGAACACGTCATGTTCTAAAAGAAAACAATGAAGTGCTTTTCGCTGTTCTGGGTTGAAATTATCAATTTCTAGCTTGTCTGCAGCAGAATTTAAACTTCCATTCAAGGCTTCTTGAGAGTATTCGCGAGTGGAGGACGCCATCTTTTTCTCGTTGTTGATAAACACACATCATTTTCAGACTGACTGTTTATGTTGAACGGTGTTATCCAGCCCTTAGTCAAGGAACTCGAACAATTTCAATAGTGGCAAATTCCAGCAAAGGATAACTTTGCGGGATCGGCGCAATTTTACAATGCGAAAAGTTTTGCCCATTTTGGCCTTTTTTGGCAACAGACAGTTTGAAACCTCGATATCCATGCTTCGAACCTGTCTGGTATCTTACATTGTATTTTAAGCCTTGTGATCCATCCAATGACCAGTATGTACAAATGTAACCAATAGAATCAAGTTTTAGTAACGCGAGTTAGTTGTCAACGCGTGTGCGTTTTGTCTTTAAGATCGATTGGAATATTTTGCAGTGTAAAATCTAATAAAACTAAACTAAACTAAAACTAAATACTTGTTTCGCCTCGAAGCTGCTGTGAATGGAAGATGACATAAACTCCCTTATATTTCACAATTTGCGTGAAATACGGCCCAGTTTTTAGAGTGCCTTTGTGCCTGTGACATACTGATTTGATTTAACGGAGTCTTGCTTTGGCATCTGTGGCCCAGGTTATTATACTTCCGGTTGAGAGATATAAAACTTTAATTGAAGTCGCGTTGATTGTGCTTTTACCTCCTTTGTTTCAGATTATTTACTCCAATATTACGACCAGGGAGAGGATGCCTTTGAATCTGGACGATGTCGTGGCACCCCTTGAGGTTCAGTTCTCCTACTCGGTGGTATGGAAGGAGACTAAGATGACCTACGATCAGCGCAACATCAGGATCCTGAAGAGTAGCAGCTTCTTCCCAAGAACCCTGGAGGTAAAGGATACCCCTCGATCACTTCATTCATTTTTTTCCAAGCAGCAGTTCTTATGAAAATATAACCCTCCAACTGTTTGGGTTTCAGCCAGTGCCTAGTCTTGATTGGCGACGCTGTTTTTTTGTATTGGCCACCGGTAGAGGGCGCTACATTGACTGTTTGGGAGGCTGACTCGGAAGGACTGGGCAAGTCTATAAATCTGGATCGAAACAGCGTCTTGACGATTTTGGATTTGCTGCCTGGTAAAACACCGGGCAGATCAACGAGGCTAATTTGCATAATTTATTCTGAGGCGTTAATTTCGACCCCTGCGATAATCGCACTAAATGACGTCGCCAATCAAGACTAGCCAGTACCCAGCTACAAAATTGGAAGCAGTGCTGCCTACCACTTTTCTGGTGTGCAACCTCCATGTTTTTTTTACGAAATTGTACCTTATTTCTTTTCAATTACAGAGTAAATGAATTGAATATGCTGTTCATTGTTGCCTCTTGATTTTGTAGGTTCACTGGTTGTCCATTATCAACTCCATGGTGCTGGTGTTCCTTCTCCTAGGCTTCGTCCTTATTATCCTGGTACGTATATAAACAATTTATATTTTAAAATTGGCATGTTCAGGGGTAGAAATAGACATCCGACATACCGGGGCTAAACTTAGCCCCTGGGTGAGCAAAAAAAGGACCGCCCAGGGGCTGTCCTTCTGGGACTAGGGGCTTTTCCCAAATTACGCAATGCAGTATTGTTTTTAAAGACAACACAAATTATCTTTAACTCTCTCTCTCTCTCTTGACTTTTTCCCTCTCTGTAGTTATTTAAGTTACAATTTTGACAAATAAGATCAATATTTTTTCAGTAAAATTTAAATACAAAAGAAAACGTTCCAGGGGGGGAACGCTCAATGTTTATTGCGCTGGTACGACCCTAATTTTAGTGGGCAAGACACTCGACTCACAATTGGTTCTCATCACCCGGGGATGACTTGCTGCCTGTGTGGGTTAACCCTTTAAACTCGACCCTTTTTTTGAGAATTTTGCTCATGTGCTGATAATTTTCATGAAAACGACTGGTTTATTTCTCATAAACCTTAACCTGTTAACATTATACACCACTATCAAGCTTACATCTAGGGCTACCTTTATATCTAATTTGTTTACCTCTCACAAGGTTTTGGAAAAAAATTTAATGGCAATTTTTCGATTTCATATTTTTGTTTATTTTATCGGGCACGGGTGACCGATTTGACATATGGTCGAGTTGAAAGGGTTAAATCAAGATCAGTCTGGGGATACCATGCACTACTGTAGGTCGGATTCTTCACGAGGCAACCAAAAGCAAATTTGCCTCTATGCCCCGTGTCATTGCCTTGGTGCCCCTTAAAAAATGTCTCTGGTACTAAGTGACATGTCCCTCTTTGAGGTGCCGTTTACGAGGGACAGAGCTGCCTTGTCTTTACAAGGGCAGGCACCGCTTGGTGCATTTTTTAACTCAGTGTTTTGTACTTCCAGGGAATTTTCCATGGTTTGACTTCCAGGGAATTTTCCATGGGTTTGACTTCCATGGGAATTTTTCCCTGGTTTGACTTCCAGGGAATTGCCATGGGTTGGACTTCCAGGGAATTGCATGGGTTTTACTTCCAGGATTTCCATGGTTGACTTCCAGGAGTTTCCATGGGTTTGGCTATTGATGGAATTTCCATGGGTTTTACTTTCAAGGAAATTGTTTCAAAGTTCATTTGCTTCCAGGAATTTTTCCATTGGTTTGACTTGGGATTTGACTTAGGGAATTCACATGGGTTTGACTTCCAGGGACATTTGCGTTTTTGGGTTCTTTACTTCCAAAGGGTTTTACCAGATTGTTTCCAGGGAGTTTCCATAGGTTTGGCTTCTAGGGAATTCTCCAAGTGTTTTTACTTCCTTGGAAAATCTCTAAGCTTTTATTCAAGGGAGTTTCCATGAGTTTAACTTTCAGAGATATTTCAAGGGTTTTTGCTTTCAGGGAGTTTGCATGGGTTTTAATTTTTAGATTTTGTTTATCGACACAGATGCGTCATTCTGAAGAATGACTTTGCTCGTTACAATCTTGACGAAGAGGAGTCAGATGAGATGGACTCAGAGGAAAATGGCTGGAAGATCGTCCACACCGACGTCTTCCGCTTTCCCCCACAGAGGAGTCTACTCTGCTCTATGCTTGGTAAGATTATCTTGCGTCTGTTAAAGGAACATTACAGAATTGGTTTTTGCTAACAAAACAGTTGCTGGCAGTGTGAGCACTTTATGTAATCCACCATATACATAAACTGACAAACCTGTAGAAGTCTGAGATCGATCGGCCATCTGGGTCACGAGAAAATAGTGAAAAACCGATTACACACTTGCATGGGATCATATGGATTCAACAAATGAATAAAACGCTCACTGAGCGATAAACTCCAATCGGAAAATTAGTTTCAGACAGAAATATTTATGGCATTTCAGACAGAAATATTTCAAGGGATGTTTTCTACTATCATCATCGCACCGTGTAAGCCATTACATGGTGCTTTGTAAAGGGAAAAAGGTCGCGTTGTTCAAAAACATAGTTCCACACACCTTGCAGGGAAAATAGTGAGCGCTTTGAGACACCAATCGGGTGTGATAAAGCGCTACAATAATGTTGGAGCACCATGAGCTTCACTGAGAGACGGATTTGAGCACTATAGAATAGCCCTGGACGATATTGTAAATTTTGACAGGCGATATGTCGTCGTGTAAATATCGCCGATATGTCGAACATTGTGAACATGGAAAAGGTGTTTTACCGCATGCAGGGGGAGGACATGTGCAATAAAATTAACCAAGAAGACATGACTGTATGGATACTCCATGAAAACGGAACGGCTTACATTTTTGTGTGCTTTTTATCACTGGTTCCGACACAATTAATTCATGGTTTCTACCTCAACGATTGAACGTTGCGATCTCTGCAACTGCAAGCTTGTGCCTCGATGTTTATTCCGATCCTCATGTTGCATAAATATGTTTGCCCAATGTTTCCCGAGGTGATTTCTCACCGAGGGAATTTCCCTTGCCTTTTCGTTCCCACGGCTACACGCCCTTCCTTCACCCCTAACTATAAAGTTTAACACGTTAGGAGCAAGCACATCCACGGGATCGAGGTGATAAATACAATGGGATGGTAGCGCATTTAGAAGCATTACGTCATAATTATTCACACCAAAAGAGTGCGTTTCGGCCAATCGGAAAGCGGCCAGTCAGAAACGTTCGTGCTGCTCCGACGATACCAACAAGAAAGAAAACCATGGCTAGAAGGGAAGACGCACATATACATGTAGGGTCCAAAGTTTCCTACCAAAATTAGCCTCGGAACACTCAAATGTGTACAACTGAACGGCATCATACATTAAACAAAATTCTTTTAAAGGAAAAAGCGTAACATAAAGCTTTCTAGAAAACAATATCGTGTCTTTTAATAAGTATCGTGAACATCGCGATATTTCGATATTTTAAAAAACCATTATCTATATCGACGATATTGTTTCAATATCGTATCGTGACGATAGTATCGAGATATCGTCCACCGCTACTATAGAAAGAAGCCACTGTTATTGTTGTTTTTAAAAACGTATTTAGTGAATGGAATTAGAGTGAACTGATGGTTTTTTTCTCCGTTGCAGGTGTTGGTTCCCAGTTCCTGGCTCTCGCCACAGCTATCATCATCATGGCCCTGCTGGGTATGTTCAATGTCCACAGACATGGCGCCATGAACACAGCCGCCATCTTGCTGTATGCTCTCACCTCATGTAAGTAACTCTCAACATTACGCAGACTCTTGAGGTGGCTGCGGCTACGGCTGTTGCTATGGGCATCCTATGCTTCAATGCTTGTTCACGTGGCGATCAAGCCGCAGTTTCAAATCTTACTCATGTACCATTCTGCCACTTCACTTTGGAACTGCCTGCCAACTGAAATTTCCTCGTCCACATCCATTGCTTCCTTCAAGACCCTTTTGAAGACCTACTTGTTTTTTAAATGATTATACTGTTTTCCAGGTTTGGGTTACTATGTGGTTTAAGTTTAAGTTTACTCAAAATGTAATTTGTTTGCTTCTGCTACTGGCTGTCCAGGTTTTAGGGATGTTTTAAAGACTTGTTAGTGTCTTTTTTACAATTGCATTGTTGTTTTAGTATTTCTTTGATTTGTTGGTTAATTACTAAGATTTAGTGTGTTTTGGCCTTACCTTTTTAAATTGTCTCTCTGTGAAGCGCCTTGAGCGTCTTTTAGGCGGATTTTGGCGCTATATAAGTTTTCGTTATTATTATTATGTACATGATGTTACTGCAAACCTAATTCTAGATTGTATCTCCGCCATGCAAGGTTTCAAATCCTACCTTGAATTGATTCTCAATTATTCGGGTTCTCCTTGTCTGCGCAGGTGTATCAGGATACGTGTCCAGCACTTTCTACAAGAAGCTCGGAGGAGAGAATTGGGTCTGGAACATTATTCTGACATCGTGCTTGTTTTCAGGTAAAACAACAGTGATTCTCCAAAGTCCCCCATCTATATTGTAATTTGTGCTAGCCCATTTAATGCCAATCTTGTTCCAATTCATGTACGATCTCGCCACGCCTTTTTTTTCCCCCAGAACGCCTTGCTCAATCATAACCCCTGGAAGTGTGACTTTGAAATTTCAAAATATGTGATGCGATCAAGCTAAATGAGTCTTCTGTCTACCCTTGTCAATTTATTTATTTTTTTTTCTATTTGAAAGAAGTACAATCTCAGCTTTAAGGATATGAAAACCCCGTGTTGATACCACCTTTGGTTCAAAAGTTATGGAAGTCGAAACACCAAGAGATGTACAGAAATGTAGACCCTTGTCGACCTATTTTGGCCTGTTATTCAATAATGCATTTGCCGACCAACGACTCATTTAGCTTGATCGCATCACATATATTGGATATTTTATTTAGTTCTGTGGTTGATCCATTCTGTGTTGGAGACTTACGCAGACAGAGGCATCAGAAGAGTGTGGATTTGGGTTTTCAGTCCCTACCTGATTGTGAGGGTTCCTCCCCCCCACCCCCCATTTAGGGTTTTCCGCCCACATCTAAAAGTAAAAAAATTCTTGCGCTGTTAGATGTGTGCACAGCCACAATCATGGGTACACTTTTTGTTACAAAGACACCAAATGAGCGACACATAAATATTGAGTAACTCTTTGCAGATCTTGTTTTCGACAAACTCGAGTACTTTCTACTCTTCATTCACACAGCGCTGGTTAATTAATTTACAAACAACATTGAGATAACTGTTACATCACTGGTTTTCAAAGTGTTGTTCATAACATGGACACGAAAAAAATGTGTACCCATGATTGTGGCTGTGCACATGTGTAATGAAATGAATAAGTTTATTTTCAAGACGGTGCTTGTGCATATGGGTTTATTCAATGGATGTGTTTCCAATACATTTTGCAAATGTGCATTTGATGTTTATTTATGTGTTTTTTCAATATTGTGCTTGCTCTTTGGCTATTTAATTCATGCTTGTTTTGCTTTTTGTAATTTTCTTCTTTTTTTTCTTCCTCAGGATTGTCTTTGTGCCATTTACAATAAAACGTACTTCTATTTTCAAGTTGTCATTTCAATTGTCTTAATATGACTTCATTACTGTACTATATTAACTTAGCATAAACATAGATCATTGATATAATTTGTTTCTCATTTTTGTTTTAGTTGTATGATATCATACGTTTGTCATTGTTATTTATATATGTTTATTTTAGAAATTATACTTTGATTTCCTGATACATACTTTTATGTCTGTTAAAGCACATGGACAATATTGTTAATTTGAATTAAATTTCCGTTGTATATTTTTTCTAAAACCTATAAGATAAGGCAGTTTCTAAGAGAGCAGTTTTCAAATGAGGAGGCTGTGTGTTACTTGACAAATAAATAATTTAATAATTTAAGATTTTCCAATGGTGGTAAACTCACTCAGTCACTCCGTTCATATTTCTTTCAGTGCCGTTCTTCATGGTGTGGAGCGTGGTGAACTCGGTGGCTTGGTACAATGAGTCAACCCAGGCCCTGCCCTTCACCACCATACTCCTACTCATGTGCATCTGGATACTCGGTAAGTGTCGTGGGGTGTGAGGGGGGTGTCGTGGCCGAGCGGATAAGAGCACCGGACTCGAGCTCTGGTGTTTCTGTTCAGCAGAGTGTGGGTTCGAATCCCGGTCGTGATGCTTGTGTCCTTAACCACTTAACTGCGTATGACGAGATATCTCGTCACCAAGTTTGCGGTTTAAATGAGGTCAAAGACACGCTCTGTGACCCCGGGTAATCCCCTCTTATGTGTCTTGTATGACGAGATATCTCGTCATCACAAAGTTACAGTCAGGCAGTGTGTGGCGCCACCAATCGGCGAGTTTTCTTACTAAATATGGCGACTTCACAAAAGCAACCGCGCTTGTCCTGTGTGCAAGCTTTGACCCAAGCTTTGGATTCAGATCTTGAATTGTCAGACTCTCTCATGTCTGTTGATAGTGATGATGATTCACAAATTGAAGAGCCATGTTTACAAGGTGCTGAAGACATTGATGATACAGCAGCCTCAGATATAAGTGGGGATAATCGGAGCAATTCAGGGTCTGAGCATAGCTTTCCATTTATCCTTTTTTTGCATTGTTTTCCTTAAATTAATTCCGCATTGGGGGTTTAGCTAACGATAAATAATTACGCAGTTAAGTGGTTAAGCAAGACACTTAACCATTATTGCTGCGTCCTTCGGATGGATCCAGTTTAATAGCAACATCACAAAATATGGCGACATGCAGAATTAGACAGCTTTTTAGAAAATTGTACTCTAAGACTGGAATATAGTTGTAGTCACTGTATTTCAAAACAGAAATAGTGGCTGCCTGTTATGAAAATAGAAATTACTGCAACAAATTATTAGTGGACTGACATTTCGACCTTAGCAGACTCTTTTTCGAAAGACTGTGCTATTGTGACCCAAGCAAAGTCTTTGCTAGGATCGAAACGTCAGGCCACTAACTTTTTTTTTTGCATTTATACCATAGGTCCTTTCGGTTTGTAAGCAGTTTACAGCAGCTAGTTCTTTTTTTCTCAATGATAATTGCTGATAAACAATGCTTTTGTTAACATTTCTTTCGCTGATACCGGTGAACATTGACCCATGACATTCCCCTGTCCCACAGGACTCACACTAGAAAGCATTTATGGTCGTTCATTTAGCCCATGCCGTTGCTTGCTTTAACCTGGGTAACATCAAGGAAGCTACATGTGCACAGCCACAATCATGGGTACACTTTTATTTTTACTGAGACACCAAATGAACAACACATAAATATTGAGTAGCTCTTTTCAGATCGGGTGTTCGGCAACAAACTCAAGTACTTTCTACTCTTCATTCACACAGCGCTGGTTAATGAATTTACAACATTGAGATAACTGTTATATCACTGGTTTTCAAACTGTTGTTCATAACGTGGAAACAAAAAATGTGTACCCATGATTGTGGCTGTGCACACATGTAATCGAGGCATTGTCTGAAACCGCCTAAACAAACGATTTAGACAAACGAGAAAAATGGTCAATGCCAAAATCTACCTCCTGTTGTTTTTCTTCGTAGTTGGTTACCCTTTGACGGTGATCGGTGGCATCATGGGCAAGAACATGTCCGACTCTTTCGACGCCCCTTGCAGGACCAAGAACATTTCCAGAGAGATCCCATCAGTGCCTTGGTTCCGGTCTGGCTTTGTGCACTGCGTGGTGGGAGGTTTCCTTCCCTTCAGGTGAGATCAAAGGAAAATTAGATCTATCCACAAATTAAAATAATTGTAACAAAGAATTATGTGAAGTTCAATGTTAAAGGCCCTGTACACTATCGGTAAGATCGAAAAACACAATGTTCACAGATTCACACATAACTTACATGATTTAAAGTAAGTAATGGTAGAAAGGGTTCCTTAAAATATTTCTGCCTAAAATGCTATCGTTTCTGAGAAACGAGTAAAACACTAGTAATTATCGCGCGCGACAATTTGAAAAAACAGAAAACACATAAGATCTCTTTTCACTATTTTCTCGTGACCTCGATGACCAATTGAGCTCAAACTTTCACAGGTTTGTTTGTTCATGCATATGTTGAATCACACAAAATGTGGACACTGATTTTGAGCCGTTACCAAAAGTGTACAATACCTTTAAAGGTATTTTACAGGATCGGTAGAGCTGACGATATGGTCGCAGGCAGTGTTCATATTTTGTGTGATAAACCATGTACATGAAACAACAAACCTCTGAAAATGTTGACGTAATCCGTTGCGTGAGTCGGGAAAAAATATTGTAAAAAACCACGCACAATTTTTAGCATGTAAACATATTGTCCTTAGTTTGGTTGTAACAAATGAAATCGGCTTTCGTGTTTTTTTTAGGTTTTCAGATACTGTTTTCTGAATATGACTTCATTTCAGAGGGAAATATATCACACACAGAAAAAAAATGGTTCTAGTATGAACTTCATAATCAGTAAGGGACCTTGTCAAAATTAGTCCAGGACAACCAGCGGATAAGTACCCGTCGTTAATTCACCTTATTTGAAATAGGGTTACGGAGAAAACATGGGAGAAGTTCACAGTGCCTAGGGTTCACATTTGTTTACAAACCACAGAGACTTGGATCGCTTTTTACCGGAAACAAGTAGGGGGTCTCTACATGCCTTACTAATAAATCACTCTACACATCTTGGGTAAATACAATGACCTCCAAACCTTCCAGATCGCTCCAAAGCCGCAAGTTTTGTTTATAAAGGAGAAATAAGAATTAGCTGTTGCAAACTGCTTACCAACCAAAAGGACCTGTGGTATAAATGCAAAAAAATAGTTATTGGCCTGACGTTTCGACCCTAGCAGAGTCTTTCTCGAAGGCTAAATGACAAGACAACACACATAACATGCATACAAGGTGGACAAAAGCAGTCAAGTGGAAAAACATGAATAGAGAGAGTGGAGAGAGAAAAGCAAGAAGCATTCAGAAAAAGCAGGGGGTAAGCAGGGATTATGAAGACAAAGGGGGGGGGGGGGTTGGAGGGAAGGGGATGGCTAGACCACAAGAAGTTGGAAACACAAAGGACAAAATGGAAGGTTGGAAGAAAAGTAAATAATTAGTTAATAGGGCAGACTAAAAATATGGATATCTGTGGGGGAAAAAGGGAGAAGGCAAAGACAAAGGGTTATTAGTCATTTCCTTCTTGGATGTTCAAACCATGGGGTTGAATGGTCTTTATGCGCCTTATCCACAATTTCTCCCTACTCAGACGGACAGTCTCTCTGGAGTTACCTAGTGCCTCAATGCCCTGTAAATTCATGTCAAAAATGGAGTGGTTAGGAAGATTGAAGTGGTGTCCTACAGGTGTATCCAGCTTGTGGGTGTTGACTGTTGATCTGTGGCCGTAGAAACGCCTCTTCATTGTAGTTCTTGTTTCACCTATATATTGAACACCACAAACTCTGCAAGATATTAGATAGATTAGATTAGTTGTGGTGCAGGTGACATGACCCCTTGTCTTGTGGGTGGTACCACCTGTATGGCTGGTAAAGGAGTCAGATTCCCTGATGTGTTGTCTACAAACGATGCATTTTGATGTGTTGGAACACCTAAAAGTTTTGTTTATATACTACATTTAATCAGCCAGTCAAACTGCAGAGGGCTCAGTGGGGGTGCATTGGCATAGGGCATGTCTTTAGTGCATCGGAGAACTGTGTGCCTTTCACTCAGCGAGTAAAACCATTTTTGAGTTTTATGTGTGTGCGAATCTGTTTCTTCAAACACTCATAGAAATACAGTCCGATGGAAATCCAACCAAAAATTTGACAGCGGAGAATTGTTATCCGACTACCTGTCCTGGATTAATTTTTACAATTTTTGATCATTACCAATTCTGTATTTATACCTCGTCATATCTCGGCCGTAGGGTGTCATGGCCGAGCGGTCTTAAGTGCACTGGGCTCAAGTTCTGGTGTCAGATTGTGGGTTTTGTTCCCCGATCGTGGCACTTTTGTCCTTGAGCAAGACACTTAACCATTATTGCTAGGTCCTTTGGATGAGAAGTATTAAGCCGTATTTTCAGGAATTTTCTGTAAATAGAATTTCAAAAACAAGATGTCTCATTGAAAAGTATTTGCCTTTTCTTTTGAGTTGTTTTCTCGATATACGCACGAGACTTGCAGTCTGTAGTCAGCGCTTTGAGACAACCGTAGATTAAGCTCTCTATAAGTAAGTACTGACTATTATAATTACTC
Source organism: Pycnopodia helianthoides (assembly GCA_032158295.1). Lineage (NCBI taxonomy): Eukaryota > Metazoa > Echinodermata > Asteroidea > Forcipulatida > Asteriidae > Pycnopodia > Pycnopodia helianthoides. Next base: position 8,533,185 of record CM063255.1, read on the forward strand.
TAACTCCTACCACAGTGCCATCTCGGTAGAGCTCTACTACATCTTTGCAACCATCTGGGGACGGGAGATGTACACGCTGTACGGCATCCTCTTTGTGGTGTTCGGCATTCTGCTGAGCGTGACGGCGTGCATCTCTGTGGCCCTCACGTACTTCCAGCTGTCCAATGAGGACTATCGGTGGTGGTGGCGATCCATCTTCAGTGCTGGGTGAGTTGATTTGTTGTCCCCCGCCCTCTTTGTTTTTTCTTCAAGATACTGTTCTTGAATTTGCACCTTTCAAAGGGAAAGAGGGAGGAAAGCTTTGTGTCATCCTCATCGGAATTCACCACATCAGTGCAAAAACACATATCTCCAAAAGTAGCGTTGTCACGAATGTTTGAAATAGCCCCAAATGTTGTATCGCGCTAGAACTTCCCCCGATTTACACAGAATCCCATTGTTACAAGGTTTTTTAAGGTGATCCCTCTGCTGCTGCTTCCCAGGTTGTGTCGTAAACTTGGATGTGATCCCTGGCTACACGCAGTTACAGGTTCTGGCATCCCCAAACAAAATATTGACAAAATAGGGAGACCGCCAACATTAGTGCTAGATAGCTCAGTTGGTAGAGCGCCGGCACGTTGATCCGGAGGTCGCATGTTCCAATTCCGCTGTAGCAAATTTGTCTTTGTTCATTCCAAAAATTGATTTTCAAATTTACCCAGTCAGTTTCCCTTTTGGTGTTTTACTTCTTTTTTTATGTTATGTCGTTTTTGCTTTTGTATGAGATACTACATGAACGTATTTGCACTGACATGACAAATTCTTCAAATGCATCTTCTCATGTTAAAACCCTCCCACTTTCTGACCAGTCAATATCCTCCACATAGTCTTTGAATAATTGATGCACTTAAACAACAGCCGTGCGGGGATATCATGTGGTCAATGCATTCTACACATTACATACATGTACAAAGATATTTCTGTCCACAGTTGTACCACCAAGAACAACCCTCTCATGTTAACCCTCCCACTTTTTGACCAGTCAATATCCCCCACATGGTCTTTGAACAATTGATGCCCTAAAACATGCCAACCTGCAAGGGTTATGTGGTGAATGCATACATGTACTACACAGCACACACATACATGTACAAAGATAGTTACATGTATGTCCACAGTTGTACCACCAAGAACAACCCTCTCATGTTAACCCTCCCACTTTTTGACCAGTCAATATCCCCCACATGGTCTTTGAATAATTGATGCCCTAAAACATGCCAACCTGCAGGGTTATCATGTGGTGAATGCATACATGCACTACACAGCACACACATACATGTACAAAGATAGTTACATGTATGTCCACAGTTGTATCACCAAATACAACTCGCGCATTGAATGGCTTTGAATATCAGTTGGTCAACTTGCTAAAGTAGAAGGGTTAAAAAAGTTGTTGAGTTTTGTTCAACTAATCATCCATAAGTTCATTACTAATCCATTTTGGTTTATTCCATTCGTAGATCGACGGGCATATTTGTCTTTATCTACATGATACAACCCGCGCATTGAATGGCTTTGAATATTAGTTGGTCAACTCGCTAAAGTAGGAGGGTTAAAAAGTTGTTGAGTTTTGTTCAACTTATCATCCATGAGTTTATTACTAATCCGTTCCATCCATTGTTGGTTTTATTCCATTCGTAGATCGACGGGCGTATTTGTCTTTATCTACGCGATTTTCTACTTTGTGAAGCGCTCAGCATGACAGGTATTCTGCAGACCGTGGAGTTTTTCGGCTTCACGTTTCTCGCGTGCTACGTGTTCTTCCTCATGCTGGGCACCGTGTCATTTTTCGCGTCCTGAAGTTCATCCGCTACATATACAGAAACCTTAAGATGGATTAGGACTCTGCGTCTTCGAACGATTCGCATGGTTTGTAAACGCTGTCCATGGAAAAACCGAACGTGATTGAGTCGATTATTAATCCTTACTAACTAACGTTAACAGATTTTCAATACGTTGGTTTTGCCTTATTTTGATGGATTCAGTACTCCATTGGTGAACCACCATGTTTTTGCATTAGGCGTACCGGTTTTAATCGGAATCCAGCGGTTTTTAGTTGTTGAGACTTACAGATGATTTCTGATGGATTCAGGTAGGTCTTTTGTATGAGTTATATTGTAGGATTAGGGGGAGCACTGGCCGTGTCAGGCACATAACTCCCCAGACCCGCAAAGGGGAACAAATCCCCATGTGTAAATTGCATATAGTTGTCCCTTGGGAAAACGTTGTGTGAACTGATGAGTGGCTAGTGTTCTTTGATGGGTCGACACCATCTTGTAAATCTAGGCAGAAATGCTTCTTGTCAGGCCGTGGTTTTGTACGCCCTCTAGTTCTTATCAAGTCTGTGGTCCCCATGAAATTTTCACGAGAGTCGGGATTAATGTTCCTGTATGTGTTAATAGTCTGTTCAGCATTATGATGGGTTTGGTCGCCAGACCTGCTTTGAAAGAAGTTTGAGTCACGGGCCGCGTCCGAACGGGCTACGACCATTATGCCCATCGGCAGCTACAACGATGAAAAAATGGGTCCTGTCAGCATTCCAATCATAGCCACCGCAGAAACCTTAGAATGGACACAGAATGCTTGCACATTGTATACTGCGCTAAGAATAAAAATAAGTTGAATGCTGCTCAGTCTGAATCAGTTATTAACATGGATACCATCAGTAGTTCAAAAATGTAAGCAGGGCTCGAATTTGGGGGGAAATCAACAAGACCACAGGACTTGTATCTCAAATGTATACTGGACCAGAAATAATTTTACAAGACTAAATCCAAACTGAGAATCCTGGATTCCAGTTCCTGAGGAACTCAATGTCACCATCCAACAGATGTCCGAACCAGGCATTGTACCCCAAATCATATAGCATTTTTTGTAAACATCATCCAATTCAAACATATTTATCATGTTAGTAAGGTAAACAAATCTGATCTGATGTTGAAAAGTCAGAATTAGAACCATAGATTCCAGTTCCTGAGGAACTCAATATCACCATCAACAGATGTCCGAACCAGGCATTGTACCCCAAATCATATAGCATTTTTTGTAAACATCATCCAATTCAAACATATTTATCATGTTAGTAAGGTAAAACAAATTTGATATGATGTTGAAAATCAGAATTAGGACCCTAGATTCCAGTTCCTGAGGAACTCAATATCACCATCAACAGATGTCCGAACCAGGCATTGTACCCCAAATCATATAGCATTTTTTGTAAACATCATCCAATTCAAACACATTTATCATGTTAGTAAGGTAAACAAATTTGATATGATGTTGAAAAGTCAGAATTAAACCCTAGATTCTAGTCTAAGGAACTCAATGTCACCATCAACAGATGTCCGAACCAGGCATTGTACCCCAAATCATATAGCATTTTTTGTAAACATCATCCAATTCAAACATATTTATCATGTTAGTCAGGTAAACAAATTTGATATGATGTTGAAAAGTCAGAATTAAAACACTGGATTCCAGTCTAAGGAACTCAATGTTACCATCAACAGATGTTTGAACCAGGCATTGTACCCCCTAATTTGCAAATGCTTAATAAATTGGCATTTAAAAAATCTGAGGCAACCAAGCAGTTGATTACTATTGGATATAGAACGCTGTTATCTGGAAGTGCTTAATGGGGAGAGCACAAGTCCAAATGAATGTTTGTAGTTGTAGATTGCAAAGAAATGTATCCCTTAACATCTGTATAATAGGCTGCGTTCGTACTTTGTGTGGAAAATCTTACTTATTTATTCTGGCCCCTCATTTCTTTCTTTTTTTTTTTTTTCACCATTGTCTTATTTAATGTGTGCATTTTTTAAACAAGAATTTGAGATATTTTGAGTTGGGGGTGGGATTGGGGGGGGGGGTAGCAAGTCCAATTGCTGGGCACCAAGGAGCATTTTTCTCCTTGGTATTTAAAGGACAAAGGGCACAAAGACATGACCAGGGGCATTGATAACTACAAGCCTGTTTGTTGATTTCCCACAAAATATATTTTCTTAAATTTGTTCGCGTTGACAAGTCTGTTTAAAATGATTTTAAAACAGTTTTATTGTGTCTAGACATAGGGGGTTGTTGACGTAATTATGTAAACTAATTTTATAGTTGTTTTAAGATGCTGCTGAGGTCCTTCGTCTTCGTTTAGGTTTTTGATCGATTTTGCGCATTCATTGAGTGTGCTTGACAGCAGAAGCAATGTCCGACATGTTATGACACACACGGCATTCTCCGGATTCTGTCTTTTATTTGTTGCACTGACCAAAGGCAAAGCGATTGTTGTTGTGTGTAAATTTGTGGGTGATTATTCCTGCAGAGTTTATTTTTTAGTCTCATTTATCAAGTGGGAGAGACTCTATAGAGGTTTTTTCAGCTGACGTCACTGGCCCCGACTACCGCAACGGCAGGTCATGGTTACGGTAATGAACTGTGATCTTGCCTCTGGTCATTGACCGGCAATATGGCGTCTCAAACACAGTCACGTGATAGCATCACGTGACTGTAAAACCTCTATAGGCAGGGAGGAGGAGTTAATGCATCCTTTATTAGGTTGCGTCCTTAATTAGGTTTGTCACTATGTCTTGAAAACAGTTGTACATGTTGGTGACTCATTTTTTGCTTTGCTGACTGTCTCGGTTGCTTGGGTTGGTAGTGCATGAAGCGCTCGCCCGTCACCACTGTGGCCCTGGTTCGATTCCCAGCTAAGGCCATATGTCAGTAGAGCTGCGCGTTGGTTTTCTCTTCAGGCATGCAACTTTTCCTCGGAGCAGCTGATTTCCTCTTTTTTTTATTCTCAGTTTTACCATTCAAAATTGAAAAATACTGTACAAAATCATTGTAATTTTGTAAGTTCCTCTTTTTGGGTGAAGTTACAGTTGCATGCCAGGGCTCTTGTGCCACAAGGTTTTTTTCTCTTGGCTCTCCAGTTCTCCTTCCTCCGGAAAAAAAAACAAAATCAAACCATCTCAATTCCTGGCAGTGCCCAGTGGTCATATGGGTCGATGTGGCTGGCTGTCAAAGGCGCCCTCGCATGCCTGCTTCTCGGTCACGTTGTAGCCGTGTCCCTCGCAACTCAGCTTCTCAGCTGCTAGTAAAGGATGATTAGCCTCCAAAATTACATGATTATTTTTATTATTACGATTAGAAGGGGTTCTTTGTCGTGTCTTCAAATGTCATTTCCTTAACTTTGACTGTATTATTAGATTTGTCAGATGTAAATATTTCTGCGGAGGGCTGGTACTGCTGGTTGGGACTCCTCCACTGAGGAATACAGATTGAAACCTTTTTTGTGTTTTAAATTTGTTTCACCCCCCCTCCCCCGATAAGTACCTGTCCTGTTTTTTGTTTGTTTCATACAACAAACATGAATTTCCTTTCTCACCGGCATCACGTTAAAATTTAAAGAAATAATGAAAAGGTAAAGCCTCTGATTTTCATTTGTACTAAAACACCGTTTTAATTTAAATTAAACGAGTATAGAACATTATTTTTCTCTATTTGTTCGCCTCTGTATGTAGATACAGTAGATAAGTATTTTAATTTTGTTACTTGTTGTAATTTATTCGGTTTTTTTTTTAAAGGCAAAATCCACTCTCTTTTAGTTGATCTTAATTGAGTGTTTAAGTTGATATATCTCGGAGTGATTTGACAAGACAGAGTGATTTGAGACGTTGTTGGCTATGGCAAAGACCAAAGGTGAAACAATTGAATTGTGTGTGCGCCACGCACAACTCTCGGCCAATGATAGGTCTTCCTTTGGCTTCAGTGAGGGAGCTGTTTTAAAGCTTGTGATGTCAAATGCAAGGGGTCCATCTCTTGTTCTGATGACACCTTGATTTTCTTTTGCGTACATGTCTGCGTTAAGTCTGATGCAGTGGCATTGTTTCGTACATGTATATATAGAAATACCAAGAACTTCTTTTGTGTAATGGGCTTTATCTACCTGCTTTATCTACTTAATAAATATAGCGTTTATCTACGGGCATCTCCAAGCACTTCGGAAGAAATCCGTGTGTCGGTCATGTGTTATGTGTGATGCGTAATGCAAAAAAATGTAAGCACACGCCAAGCAACACACTGCGTTATCTGTAAAAGTTTTGTGAATTGTTGGCGAACGCAGGATGGACACATGGATTTCCGGCACAAGACAAGAACCTGCCACGTGACACGACGAGGGTATGGCCAAATTTGCATAGTTTAAGTACTGTCATGTAACATTTGGTCAGTACCATGTGTGTCACAAGGGAAATTGTTCAAAACCTATGCTCGGGCTCTTGCTTTGGTTTGAGCTCTGGCTCCAGCTGGGGCTTAAACTGTGGCGTGGCCCCGGCTTGGGCTCTGGCTCCGGCTTGTGCTCTGGCTCCAGCTTGGGCTCTGGCTTGTGCTCTGGCTCCCCCTTGGGCTCTGGCTTGTGCTCTGGCTCCAGCTTGGGCTCTGGCTTCGACTTGGTCTCTGGCTTGTGCTCTGGCTCTGGCTTGGGCTCTGGCTTGGGCTCTGGCTCCAGCTTGTGCTCTGGCTCTGGCTTGTGCTCTGGCTCCGGTTTGGGCTCTGGCTTGTGCTCTGGCTTGTGCTCTGGCTCCAGCTTGGGCTCTGGCTTCAACTTGGTCTCTGGCTCTGGCTCCAGCTTGTGCTCTGGCTCCAGCTTTGGCTGTGGCTTGGGCTTTTGCTCTGGCTTTGGCTCCAGCTTTGGCTCCAGCTTACATCAAACCGAGGTAGAGCAACAGCCATGGCCGAGGTTTGTGGAATACGGTATTGATACTTCGCTTTCCACAGCAGAGCTCGACCTGGAGTCAAAGGTTCTACTTGTATGGTACAGGTACATGCCCGTGGGTAATGCATTTTATTAATTGATTGGGGATTGATTGATTATTGGTTTCATATTTGACTTCTTCATCGATCAATGGTTTCATCATTGGTTGCTTCACGCAGTATGTGTGAACAGTCGTGTTTCTCAAGAAACAATATCTGTGTTTTCAGATAAATGTATTGATCGGATAAATCCTTTCACATCTTCTTTGTAAAAAGAGTACTGCATGTTAAAACAAAAGCACACAGAAAAAAAAACCTTGCTTGAAATAAAATAAAATGTTCAAGACCTGTATAGTCTCTGATTTCTGTGTGTTTGAAACTGTCTGTAAATTGTTCATCTTTACAGTCATCTTGGTTGGCTGCTTGGTTACCGATACATTCCACATCCTTATAAATGTATGTCCTCTTTGCCCAAATGAAGGATTCAGAAGGACTGAGGGCTGCAGGCCCCCAAAACCCACAATTGCTTGTAATAATATAACGTATTTGTATAGCGCCTACTGCAGGCCAGCCTCTAAGCGCTTAACATTCAGTATTTTTCCTGCAAGGTATTGTGGAGCTACGTTTTGAAGTATTAGATCTATTTCCTTTACATAGCACCATGTAATGGTTTACAAGGTGCTGTGGCGCAATATGCAGCCAGGAACACCGGGGCGAACCCCTTCTCTTTTCGATAAGTGCACTGGGTACTTTTACGCGCACAACACACGGGACCTACAGCTTTACGTTCCATCCGAAGGAAGCAGCAATAATGGTTAAGTGTCTGAACAGAAATACTAGAGCTTGAGTCCGGTGCTCTTATCCGCTCGGCCATGACCAACATCACTGGGTAGATCTTATCAAAAATGTTGGTGTGGAGTGACATAAAAGAGGAGGATATTGGAGGGTTCAGGTCTCGTGTAGGCAAAAATGCCCAGTGAGTATATGATTTCTTTCCCTGCCTTTCACCTCTGTGGAACACGGTTCAAATCCTGCGTTGGTCCGGAGCCTTGCATGTTGGGTTTTCCTTCAGTATGTATCTTCAAGCCTACTGGTTACAGTAGTTTTTTGCCAAATTGTGGGTGGCCTTTTTTGTTTGTTTTACTGCAGGTCTTGATACACACTTCCTCACCTCTTACCTCTGTGGAACCCGGTTCAAATCCCGCTTCGGCAGGGACAATGTATCTTCAAGCCTACTGGGTGCAGTAGTTTTTGCCAAATTGTGGGTGGCCTTTCTACATTTTTTTTTAAACTGCGGGTCTTGATACACACTTTGCTGCCTTTTCACCTCAGTGACCCAGTTTGAATCCCGCACCGGGCTTGATTGAGTGTGGATTTGACTTTAGTTCCTACCTGATTGTATGGGTTTTCAGCTTTTCTTTTTCACAGGTGTCTTCTGGCCTGCAGGTAAAGTACTTTTTGATGAGTTATGGGTGGCCAACTCTTTTTCTTTACTCCGGTCTTTGTGCTCTCCTCGATCCATCCATGATCCAACTCTGTCTTTTGAAACATTTACCTTGCTAATAGCAGAAAATTTTAAGTAATATGTTCTGCTTAAGCAGCTTTATGAAATAGGGGCCCAGATTTTTTTCCCTGTTTTTCACCTCTGTGGATACCGGTTCGAATCCCGCTACGGAGCCTTGCATGAGAATCGGGGTGTTCAGTCGCTATACCTGATTCCATGGGTTTTCCCTCCAGTTGAGGTCTTCCTCTCACATCTAAAACTGACAACTCCTCATGCTTAACAGGATAAGCTTGCCAGCCAAAATACCATGTCACATGTACCATTCTGTGACTGGTATCCTGCATATTTTCACTTAGCAGAAAATTGTTAAGTAATATTTTCTGCTTAAGGGGCTTTATGAAAGAGGGCCCAGAGTTTCTTCCCAGGCTTTTACCTCTGTGGACACCGGTTCGAATCCCGCTACTGAGCCTTGCATGTTGATTGGTTTTTCAGTCGCTATACCTGGTTCGGTAGGTTTTCTCGAGCTGGGTGTTCCTCCCACATCTAAAACTGACAACTCCTCATGCTTACCAGTATAAGGTTGCCAGCCAAAATAACATGTCACCGGTTACTGGTTCGAATCCCGCTACGGAGCCTTGCATGTGGATTGGTTTTTCAGTCGCTATACCTGGTTCGGTAGGTTTTCTCGAGCTGGGGTGTTCCTCCCACATCTAAAACTGACAACTCCTCATGCTTACCAGTATAAGGTTGCCAGCCAAAATAACATGTCAGCGGTTACCGGTTCGAATCCCGCTACGGAGCCTTGCATGTGGATTGGTTTGTCAGTCGCTATACCTGGTTCGGTAGGTTTTCTCTAGCTGGAGTGTTCCTCCAACATCTAAAACGGACAATTCTTCATCATGTTCTCTACACACATTGTATCTGTAGGCCCGCATGGACTACAGTGCTAGTCACATTTTAGGATCATCCCATGGGTTCATAACCAGAAAGGATATAATAAAATAAAAAATTGTAATAATATATATACATGTATATATATTATATACATTATATACATGTATATATATATATATATTTTAAGAAACTGTGAATCAGACTACAAAGCCATCAAGCATGGCCAGTGTTTGTATTCTAAACAGCAGGCTGTAACATTAATACATTGAGAATGAAAAAAAGCTTTCAAGCTTGCCGAACAGTTTCGGTTTACTCTAAACCACACTTCATTAAACTCAAAGGGAAGGCAACATTTTACTTTTGAAAAGCTTCCCACCAGAAGGGGATTCAACCCTAACGTTGCCTTGGGGATAAGGCGACGTTTACTCCAGCGATGAAAACATGTTTTCATACACTAGTTTGTGCATGAATGATTTAGTTCTGTTATGGGTTAAAACTTAGTCTACAATGATTAATTACTTGGGCGGCAATTTTTTTTTCCGTACCACACTAGAGCCAATGCATACACGCATAAGGTATGGGCGCTTTCCCGGATCCCTTCACTGTTGACCCCCTGTCTCAAGTGTGGTACAAAAAAAATTGCGTGCGGTGTGGAGGTACGGTGGATCATATTCACCAATTCCTAGAGAACTCGGTGTCGTTTTACGACGATATATCTCCTTGATAAAAAAAAAAATCAAACATTATTTTTTTTAATATAAATTTTTGAATTTGGAACTGCCTCTAGGATTCCAGAAAATCTGGTAGGATTCTAGGATTCTAGAAATCTCAATGGTCCTAGAAATCTTGAGGATTTCTAGAAATCTTGAGGATTTCTAGAAATCTGAAGGATTCTAGAAATCTCGAGGATTCTAGCAATCTCAAGGATTCTAGAAATCTCGAGGATTCTAGCAATCTCAAGGATTCTAGAAATCTCGAGGATTCTAGCAATCTCAAGGATTCTAGAAATCTCGAGGATTCTAGCAATCTCAAGGATTCTAGAAATCTTGAGGATTCTAGAAACCTCAAGGATTCTAACTGCCTCTAGCCACCCGGGCAATTTCGGTAGTCTAGTCAATAGTAAGACATCTGCTTTAGAATGGCAAAGGTCGTGGGTTCGAATCCCTCGATCCCGAGTAATATGCCTGTGGAAATAACTGTGTATAGGCCTAAAGGTGCTTAACACACATCGGTTTATCGGTAAAACCAAATAAATAAAATATCTAAATTTTAGAAGTTTGATAATTTTGAATGGCTCCTTCATCTGGTATGCACTTTTGACTGAATATCTGATTATCTCTTTTCTCCTAAAAAGACGTTGCCATAGAAACTGAAAAACATTTTTCAAAGTTTTGTGAGCTTGATTGCCCCCCCCCCCCTTTTGAAGTTTCTACATGTCCCGGACATACCCCCAAGCAGTGCATGCACGTCACAGAGCAGATAGGATGAAATAATACTAGTTTATTGTAGAGCGAACTTTAAAGACAATGGACACCTTTGGTAATTGTCAAAGACCAGTCTTCTCACAATTGGTGTATCTCAACATATGCACAAAATAACAAACCTGTGAAAACTTGAACTCAATTGGTCGTCGAAGTTGCGAGATAATAATGGAAGAAAAAACACCCTCGTCACACGAAGTTGTGTGCTTTCAGAAGCTTGATTGCTTGATTTCGAGACCTCGCGCGTGAGGTCTCAAAATCAATTGTACTTCTTTCTCAAAAACTACGTTACTCCAGAGGGAGCCGTTTCTCACAATGTTCTCGTTGCCAAGTAAGGCTTTATGCTAACAATTATTTTGAGTAATTACCAATAGTGTCCAGTGCCTTTAAGAGAGAAACCCAAGCCGGCCGGTCGCAATGGTCTGAGTATTTATTTCTGACAAGAGACGCTGGATCTCGTTTCAGTGTGTGCCATCCACTCACACAATGAATAAATCTCTTATTTCAACGTTGTAAGCTGCAGTACAAACATATTGCGTTTCCTGTTTTCAACTCTTAAGATTTTCCTTTTCACTGTTTTGTCCCTCCTTTTGTTGTTTCCGTTTCGTTGCGGGATCTTATTTAATTATCTTTTATAAATATATATATATGGACCGTTTTTGTATTTACAAACAGTGAGGTTTATTTTGTACCAGGCGGCTATGAGTTGGCAAAATACAACTTTGCTGGCTACATTATTTTGTCGCACAGGAAATTCTAATTAGGAACGGAGTTCTCTATTAAAGTTTTAGGTAGTGTCTCATGAAGATGAAATATTGAATTTCTTATCACCCAACCTACCCCACCCACCCTTACACTCCCCCAACCACCCCTCTAATCTATATTACCCACCCCACCCACCACATCGCAACCACCTACACCACAAACCCACGCACCCTACCAGTACCACCAGATCCAAACCTACCCTCGCCACCTAATCCACCCAACATACTCACCTGCATAAACCCCACCCACCCAACCCACGCCACCCATTCCAAACACCCTACCAGACCAAACCACACCACACCTCCTGTTCTTCCAATACACCAACCAACCCATCACATTAACACTCCGTCCACAATAATCCCACCCATCCAACCTACACCACCCATTCCACCCACTTTTGAAACCTACCCACGCTACACCCCCACCTGACCCATACTGCCTGATCCACCACGGTACCCACCCCCAACCATCCCACAAACCCTACCCTCACCACCCAAATCCACGCTCCACACCCACCCCACCATGCCACCCACCCCCATCCCAACCAACATGCCCACCCCATCCACCCTATCAACACCACAAATCCAACCCACCCAACCAACTACACCCAATCCACCCAACCCCAGTCCCTCTTGCGCCCAAATGAGACCCCCCAAATGAGATCCCCCAAAGTGAATGGTTTGATACATTGAATAGCCCCCCCCCCCCCGTCTGTCTTTTAAAGATTTTCAATGCTATGTTATTTTATTTTGACTGCATTTCGGGCTACATTGTTTTTTCTGGAGGATTGGTTTATAAATTTACTGGCAGTTAAGAACCTTTTAATCAGTGAGACTTAATAGATTGAAATAAATCACATTTGTGTGTTATAATTACTTAGATATTGACAAAATAGGGAGACCGCCAATATAGGGCTAGATAGCTCAGTTGGTAGAGCGCCGGTACGTTAATCCGGAGGTCGTTGGTTCAAATCCCGCTCTAGTCAATTTTTCTTTGTTCAACCCCATATAATTACTTATCCGTACATTGTCGTCAATGCAGACCTGAGGATTTGTCGTCCATGAGGGCGCCTTCATAACTCACACCCAAAAGTTTTCCTGTGCCTTTCGTGTGACTATAAAATTTGATGATTTCTAATACAGTAATGCGTTTTACCTTTTACGTTTTGCTTTGTATTTAGCAACCTAGTCAGTAGATGAGAACAACTTCAACTGATCAGCAGATTTCCGCTTGTTTCGCCTTTTTTTTAGTGCCATAGAAAACTGGAAGACTCTGTTCAAAGTTTTATGACCGAGGCAGTTTTCTCAGTAATTAATTGAAAGTTGCATTGTCTGGTTTTGAGGTGTACAGTTAGCCCTTCGATGTACTTCTCAAAAAAACAACCTCTAAATTTGGGGGCAATTAGATTCTTCAACAGGATTCCCAACAACTGAACCACACAATAAAGAATGTTCCCTTGTATAGTAGTACAATGCTTGCAGGGGGAAAAAAATGCTGTGTTACTTTTTGAAATTTGGGAGTTGTTTTTCGCATAGATCACAAATCTTTTATTTCGTGGGCGTAAAGCGTGACAATGTTTGTCACAATGTTTGTTTACAAATTATTAGTTTCCAAAGGAGACCCCATGCCGTCTGGGTCGCATTTGAAAGAATGATACGTTCCGTCAGTCTGGGCTGTTTTTTGTTTCTTTGTTTGTTTCTCTGTGCAGTTGTACATTATTTTGATTTAAAGTCATTGTAAATGTCACAATGCTTGTGTTGTACATCAAGAAGTTACCGGATTCGGTGAACGATTTCCTGAAAGGGGGAAGTACAGTGTTTATTTCGAAACCATCTTTTCAGTGCAATCAACCACAGGAACGAACTTAGAGCAGCCAGCCGTGGCAACCTACAGAATAATGATATCAAAAACACAGTGGATTCGTTTATCCACACCGCCTGCAGAAAAAGAAAATCCCCTTATGCTGTATCCGCTTTCAGAACACAAAATAGAACAAATTTCCCCTGTCGGGGGAGGGGGGCGGGGTTTGTAAAAAAAACAAACACAAACCAACAACAGCGTAAGAGACTAATGCACACAGAAAGCTTTTGTGTATCTAAACCGGTTTACAATGTGAATTTTCTCACCTTAATGGTGTCTGGTAAAACGAGAATCAACAGTGCCGTTTCAGTCACTAAACAACACCCATTGTTGCCCTTCTTCCCCCGTCCTGCGGCTCCCTCACGGGCGGGCAGGTATTTTTGGGGGTCTCGTGCAAATATTTATCCCAAACAGTGAACCACTGTGGAGAAGTGTCTCGCGGATTCGTAGATATTAATCGCGTAATGTTCTCTTTCTTCTTGTTTTCTTGCCTCCTCCGGTTTTTTTTTTTTTTTTTCTTTCTTGTCTTCTTATTTTTTTTCCCCCAGGGGATGTATGTGGGGTTTCTTGATCCAGGTGGACAAACTTCTTTTCTTAGCTTGAAGCGTTAGATTAAAATGTTTTGTAGTGTGAGGGGGGAGCTGCTTGGGCTGAATGTGTTCAAGTGATGAGAGTTAAATCCATGTAGAAGGACATCAAAGATAAATAGTCTTCTTCACACCGCTTGGTAATTAAACTCGGTTTTATTTCACCTGAGGACGATATCGGACTCGAGACGGTTCCACCCTTCTGGGCCCAATTTGAACCCTCAAACTAGGTGCGTTGGTCAGCACATGCTGGCATGTTAATATAATATTTCCATTGTCTTAACCACATCGTACACACTGGTCAGCTCATAATGCCATAAGATCGTAAGCTGGACCATGCCGCACGTCCTAGAGGGGGTGTCAATCAACATGGGGACAGTGGTCTGGTTATCTTTTGTGTACAAGGTCGATCTGTCAATTGTCAATGGTAGATGAACCAATTTATAAAAATTAATCAATTAACCAAACAAATAAGCTTACATTTTACCCAGGTAATACCTGACAAGTAAACAACACGCTTAGATAAAGAAATCATTGAAAATATTCAGAACAAACCCTTAGCCTATACGGAAAAAACTTCACAGAATTTGCTAACAACGTTTAGGAAGTTACATTGTCCCACTTGGGTTCCTCGTTTGAGGATATTAAGCAAAAGTATTGCTTAACAATTTTCAAATGAGCAGGGTGCCAGTCATAGATAGTGCAAGTGTAATGTGTTTTTTAGGCTGGTAACCTTATTCTGCTTAGCACCTCTATGAATTTTGGCCGAACATAAAGCATGTAATAAGCACACAAACTTGCTAAGCACAAAAGAGCTCTGCTAAATAACGAGCTAAACTGGCCAACATCCCTTAAAGTTTTCATCGCTGCGACTGGTTTCCCACTAATTTTTTATTTGCTAAGCAGTATTTCCTGCTTCACAACTTTATGAAATTGGGCCTTGAGCTTATTTTGTAGTTTGCTGCTTACCAAGCGGCGCTTGGCACAGTTTTTACTTGATAACCACTGCTTGCTTTACAAGCAAAGCTCAAGGCACTCATACTTTGAATACTGTCTTTAGGCCTTCACACTCCAGTCACCGTTTCCTGAACTTTGTGTCTTTCTTTGCAACTTAAAATTAAACTAGTCATTACTGTGTGATGATCTGCACTTGACTATAAACCTATGCAAAAATTTCCCTTTGAAAAAAAGGTCGGTGATTTAGTTCAACAGAGGGCGCTCTTTAAGCTCACTGTTCAAAGTCTCTATTTAGGTCGGTTAAAATTAGTTGAAATCAGCGTTGCAAATAAACGCGTAAACTGTCAGACAGTGTTTTCCCAAACACCAAGTTTCTTGTTTCCATTTGCCAATACACGTGAGCTGCCTGACAGTGTTTTCCAAACACAGCTTCTTATCTGTATTTGCCAAGAACACTTTAAATGTGTGCCAGTGTTTTCCCGAACAGCAAGTTTCATAACTTCATCTGCCAGTGCAGTGTTATCAAAAAACCCTGTATTTAATTTCCATTTGCCAATAACACGTGAGCTGCCAGACAGTGTTTTCACAGACACAGTTTCTTATTCATATTCGTCAATAAACACTTGAAATGTTAGTCAGTGTTTTCCTAAACACTCAAGTTTCTTATTGCTATTTCCCAATAACACTTGAAATGTGTGTCAGTGTTTTCCTAGACAGCAAGTTAATTAACTTAATTTGTCAGTGTTCTCTAAAACTCTGTGTTTTATTTCTATTTGCCAATTACACGTGAACTGTCGTAGTGTTTTCCCAAACACCAATGTTCTTATTCTATTTGCCAATAGACACACGTTAACTGGTGTGGGCAGTGTTTTCCTAAACACAGTGCTTCTTTTTTCCAGTTACCAAAAAACAAACAAAACAAAAAAAACCACGTGAACTCTTAGAGTCAGTGTTTTCCCCCAAAAGCATGGTCACCTTATTTCATTAAATCTTTCCCCGAGTTGGTTGTTTAGGATGCACGTGTTGAAAACTAGAGGGGAAAGTGGAAATAATGCACTTTCGAATAAACCTTTATGGTATGATCGTATGCCATTTTGTAGCATTATTTGAATAATTTGTCTGTGTATAACGGCAACAACCACACGTACTCACGCCAAATTACAAAGTGTGAGTCTCTCTCATTTAGCAACATTCGATCAATATAATTATTAATCAAACAATAAGCATTATACACACAAACCATCGACCCCCCACACAAGAGATCAAAAGATTTGCTCCATTGCATAGTTTTCAAAAAGTCAGAACGTGAATATAAAAAAAACCTTTGTCACGCCAGCACTAGGGGGTATTTTCTGTAAGCCGCCCTATACTCTAGTGTTCAAGTCGAGGGGTAAGATAGCTTAACCTTTATAGGTTAAAGGAATTTCTTTGAAATATCTTTCCATAGTTTTTGAATTTATTTTGTGTGGTTATGAGGCAAACCGTGGTAGTATGAATGGCAAGCTGGGGGATGTTGGATTTGTTTTGTCGATGGGCTGGGGGTAATTTTATCGACCGTGGCAAGAATACGTTGTGTATTATTGTAAGGTAAAATAAACCGCGTGTTTGCTTGTTAACTCATTATGAGATTTACATAATGTAAACAAAATTATTTGAGTCTAACGGCGAGTCGTGTGGGAGAGTGCCCTACATAGGCGCTGGATCGTTTGACCAAAGACAAGGATTCCAGCATTTCGTTACAGTGAGTTAAGGATGAATCAGTTCTGTTTGGTGTACTTTTGGCGTAAAAAGTATATTTTACAAGTTTTTTCTCTTACCAATTCTTTAATGTTCCTTTAATTGAATATGATGCTATATAAATTCGGATGCATAATAGTGAAATAAAATGACGGATTACAACCGAAGAGGTAAATTCACTTTAATACGAATGCATGAAACGTGAAATAGGCTGGGTTTTTGTTGTGCCGAAAATTACCCGGAGAACCTACATTAAATTGAAAACAAAGACTCACATATGCATCAAACTGTATACATGTATTGTCGATGCGTTTTATAATTCGACTCTACACAAATGTGACATGTCAAAGTTTAATTAATCATTTTCAACGAAGCCCTGTGTGGAGGTTGTCCCAGGTCCCTTTGGCCACACAATCGCACTGTGGATCCAGACAAATTTACACAGCGTATAGCAAATGGGGGAGGGAGCGTATTGATTTTGTTTTGGCTTCACAGCCCCAGCCCTACTTTACCTTCTTAAAAATTCATGAAGTTAACCGAAGAACTGTGCCAACAAATAAAGTGATACCGGCGGTTTTGTTGTGTGTGTGTGACTGAGGCTTAGCGTTAATGCATTTCGACGCGACCACTGATGAATATCACCACCCCAGTTTCATCGTTGAGTCCAAGAGGGTTTGGGCAACTGTGTGTGAAAGCCCAACTATTAGTCTACTTAATTTTTACAAGAGGCAATCCCTTTCGAGTCCGGAGTTTCGGGATGGCTTGAAACAGTACAATTTGTTGCGTTAAATATAACTTACATCCCTTCCAAGCTTTCTGATGTCAATTGTAATTTTGTTTCTCACGTATTTAAAACATGTATTTTAATAATCCCAATCTATAACAGTTCAATTTTGTATTTGGGTTAATGTATAGGTTTAAAGGAAGGATAAACCTTTGGTAATTGACAAAGACCAGTATCCTCACTGTGTGTATCCCAACATAAGCATGGAATAACAAACCTGTGGACATTTGGTCTAAATTGGTCTTCGAAGTTGCAAGAAAACAACGAAAGAAAAAACACCCTTGTTGCATTGAAATATTGTGCGCTTTCAAAATGCCTGAGTAATGTTTCACGCCTGAAACCTTTCTCAGATACAAATATTTTAGAAAGAAATTATCGCTTTCTCAAAAACTACATTACTTCAGAGGAAGTCGTTTCTCACAAAGCTTTATGCTATCAGCAGATCTCAGGTGCTCCTTATGGTAATGTATTTCTTGAGGAGTATACCAAAAGTATCCACTGTGTTGCAGAACATTTTTGTTAGATTGACTGTTCACAGAAGTGCACCTACATGGTGTGAAGATGGGATGGTGGAAACCGTCCCTTGAAAATAGTTTTGCTTGAAATGCTGTAGTTATTGTGTAGTGAGTAAAACAGTTAGTTTTGATCTCGCGAGGACAAAACCCGATGTTTGAAAATAGCGAAAACACACAAGGTCCCCCACTCCCAGTATTTTCTTAGTGACTCCGGAGACAGATTGAGCTTAAAACTTTACAGGTTTGTTACTACATGTTTGGGTCACACAACGTGCGGATATAGGCCTACTGGGGTCGATTTCACAAAACTCTTCCTAACTTAGGACTAGTCCTATGCAATGCTAAGAGATAGGACTAGTCCTAAGTACTGGTCGTAACTTTGGTCCTAACTTAGGACTAGTCCTATCTCTTTTAGCATTGCCTAGGACTAGTCCTAAGTTAGGAAGAGTGTTGTGAAATCGACCCCTGGTCTTTGACAATGACCAATGATTTCCATGTGCTTTAAGTCACTCTGCTTAAAAAAGAAGAAAAAGAAAAAAAAGGGAATACTAATTACAGTACTGGATTATGAATATCGTTTTTATGAATAAGATAATTCTGAGAGTTTTAATTCCTTTAACCATTTCTGAACTCTGGTATTGTTTCACCATTATCATTATCATCCCCCATCCCATCCTCTTCATCAGGTTGTGTTCGTCCATTGTTGGATGAAGCCCTCCTCGTTGTTTCCATTCTCTTCTCCTTCTTGCCATTCTAGCCCAAGTTGTCGTGTTTGTGTATGTTTTGGATTTCGTCTCTACATCTTCTCCTCTGTCTTCCACTTCTTATTTTTCCACTTCTTGGTTGCCATTCGGTTAGCCTCTTTGTCCACCTGTTGTCATGTCTTCTTTTGATAAGTGTCCAGGGGTCGATTTCACAAAACTCTTCCTAACTTAGGACTAGTCCTAGGCAATGCTAAGAGATAGGACTAGTCCTAAGTTAGGACCAGTACTTAGGACTAGTCCTATCTCTTAGCATTGCCTAGGACTAGTCCTAAGTTAGGAAGAGTTTTGTGAAATCGATCCCTGCCCATCTCCATTTCATTTCCTTGATCTTTTCCACGATGTCTTTGATCGTATGCCTTATGTTGTTGTTTGATAGGGGCTAATTATTTAGTAGTAATATTATTGCCATCATCATGTCTCTAAATCCATATTTTGACAGCCGCCTCGCGGTGGGCCACGCTAGCCTGCACTGTGTTGTGTAAACGCCATCCTGTAGTGTTTGTTCTGTGGCTTTTTTTGCGTATGGAACCTTAATTTGTGTCAACTTACGCTATAGTGAAGTTCTTTGCAGTGTTCACTCTCTCGTGATACACAAATATTGAGGTTTGCCACTCTACACATGCTTGTACTAGAAGACCTCCCACCACTTAAATCCTCCTTGTTTAATATTCCAGCCTCGCAATTATATTTACACTATAGTCAACTGATTAGAACTTAACAGAACTAAACAAAACTGGTCCCCGTTTCATGGTACTGCATACTGCATAATTATGAGCCTAAATTATATTGGCCGTATAAGCAGGGCCCCGTCTCATAACGCATGTAAGCACAACAACTTGATAACCACAGACAAATCATGCTTAGCAGAAACGGGTTACCAGCCAACAAACCACAAATTTCACACTATTTCAACTGGTACCACATTGATTTGTTTATTAGAAATTTGCTAAGGAGTGTGTTCTGCTTAACAACTTTATGAAATTGGACCCAGAATTCCAACCGTATTTAATCAGCAGTAGGCTATACCATGAAATTGACACCCTGAGCATGATGACAATTCCACAGCTTCTAAACCTTTTCAGCTTGCAGCAGACCCTCCCTTGAACTGCTGGATGATATGTATTGGTACTTAGTGACTGATGAATTTTAATATGCTCCGTTATGCGGTTTTGAAAAGAATACAAAAGTCAAGAGGTCACATGAATTTTAGTTCACATAGATAAATGACACTCTGCGATACTTCAGTGTCTTGTTTGCCCTAGAACACCTGGGGACGCGGTGGTTGTTAAGTTTAAGAGAAAAGGTCCATGCCAGGCTATAGGTGTGCATGCTTCCATTTGTCAGAGAATGCACACAGAAATGGCGTGGTTAAGAGCACCGGACTCGAGCCCTGGTGTTTCTGATCAGCCGAGTGTGGGTTCGAGTCCCGGTCTTGACACTTGGTGTCCTTGAGCAAGACATTATTTACCATTATAGCTTCCCGTCGACGTAAAAGAACACAAAAAACACTTATCGTGGAAGGGGTTAACTCCGGTGTCTGGTTCACCTATAGCAAACACCCTTGTTTACAGGTTTGGTAGTGCATGTAAAAAGAACACAGAACAAATTATCGTGGAAGAGTAGGGGATATTAACCCCGGTGTTTCTGGTTCGCATAGTAAGCAAGCTCGTGCACATCAGGTTTCCTCGGGCTTTTGAGCTACAGTGATGATAAAGTTCAATTATGAGGCATCCTTGGTTTCATTACCAGAAGTTTATAACATATGATGAAATAACGGTAATTTCTATGTTTGGGGGTAGTGTGTACAGGCCTCCACGTGTACTTCTACAGTGGAATTTGTTGTCTACTCTTTGGAAGTGAAGTGCATCATTGCAATATATTTTAGGAATCATTGGTGTCGCACAGAAATCAAATTTTGACCCAGGATGCGGGTCACACTGACCCAGCAATGGGTCCTGCTCTGCACCCTGGGACCTGCAAACGGGTCAACTCTGACCTGTGATTTTTTTAGAGTGTGGAAGTATACAGCATGTGCTGCTAGGTATACGTATATAACGGCAAACCATCAAATCCCAAGAACCATACACTAGGCCTACTCCATGTACTCCTGGGTGAAGAGAAGCATTTATAGTGAAGTGTCTTGCCCATTGTCTTACCGGGATTCGCAACCACACTTAACCACTCTAACTGAAATTCGGTGCACTATAGTGCTCGGCCATAACACACACTAGTCTTCTAAATCAACTAAAAGTTTACATGTAGGAGATAAAAAATAATGACAACCTTAGCTTGATTTGAAGGTTAGATCACGTTCCAGGTTGTAATACTTAACCCCGCGAAGAGAAGATTACGTTTCGATGCGGCTGCACTAATAAAGTGGTAATAAATCAATGACAAACTATTCATGGGAAAGAAAAGATCGGATCTCTGATGAAAACAACCAGATAATTTTAAATAAATTATCATTATGTCTATAGACTTATATCAAAAATATAACAAATATGATCCCCGGGCTTGGCTTGGATTGGGGGGGGGGGGGAAATAGTACATTAGCCTTTTGACACGACTTGATAGAAACCAAACTTACTTTCCATAACCCTCCTGCCCGCAGCTGTCAATCATATGGTAATGAGATGAGGTCTTGGATATTCATGAGTGTGTTTGGTGTAAATCATTCATGGTTTTCAGCCTATAGCAGTTCATGTAGCCATTCATCAAGTCATGACAGGTTCTCTCGGGTACCACTGGGCTTTTGTAAACCTGTGTGAATGATCTTTCCTGCTGGCCACGGGAACTTAAAAACTTGTTTGTGCACTACAAGGGATGAGGCACTTTGTGAACCTCAAGTGATTTTGGGGGTTTAATTTGCTGGTCATCAAACCACTAAATCTGCATGCATTTTTACTCACCATAGTTTGATTTTTCTCATTGATTGCTCTTAGGCTGAAAAATAAGAATGATACTTTATGAGTGGGTATTCAATGTGAATCCAAGAACAATAGACAATTACCAGACACATCAGGTGAATATGCAAATCAGTTGAATGGATTTTAGAACCATTTTGATCAGTATAATTATGTAAAAAGAGGACGGCTTGTTCTGCCTGTCTGTACGCCGGTCTGCTGAAGCCCATGCACGGTTGCGTTGTTTTCCCAGTTATGGAAGAGTTGGAAAGCGAAGCGGCCTTTGTTACCCATGTCGTAAAAAGAAATGTGCTGTGCATTTGTGCGGTTTCCCCTTTCTTAACCGTTCCGCTTAAAAGAAACGTTCTGTGTACGCGCGCGGTTTTCCCCAGGAATAGGTAAGGTGAATAACCGCGCTGTCGTTCTTATCCTGCACCATTAACAAGCAGATGGTGCCTGGCAAAATTACTGTTTACAGCTGTTGTGTCACTTCTGCGTCCTTGCTGCGCATAACATAATTTAAAAACCACTTCTACTTTGAAAACAACAACTTAGTTTCTTTTAGACGACTGTGTGATGTACATACCTCATTATGCCGTAAGCTTTGTTTCTTTCCCATTTTCTCCAACTTCAATTAACCATCCTCACTGTTTTAGACAAAATAGCTTCGTATAAACATAACTCTTTTATAAACGTCTCTGTTGATAACTGTAAACTGTGTACCTACAAATTTTTACTGCCAGCAAGTTGCCAATAAACTTTCTTTCTTTTTCGTACAATGTATGCTCTCATTATTGATTGATTTGTGTTCAGTCTACCTCTTTCTCGGCCCTTATAATATGTTTCGGCCCTTTTAACATGGTCCACAAAGTAGTGTCAGCACTACATCAACACCAACTGAAGTTGCCGCCCTCAAAAAGTTCCCCGTAGTTTGCACTGACTGGTGTTTTTTTTTTTACCACTAAAACATACTGCACGACCACAGTAGCTCTTGACAGCACTGTTTCAAAGTATTTTACATCTGTTACGCCAACTTTGCACGTATACCTTCAAAACACTTATGCTTTAAAACTACAGTGCCAACTGTGTTCCTTTTTTTTAAAGTATCTTTTATACAGTTCATGTGCCTTAATTTTACGTATTACAACCATTCCTTTGTAACTTTCTTTTATTAGTAATCTTTGTATAAATATCTTTTTTTTTTTTTAAACTGCCATCAAGTTGCCAATATCTTCCTTTTTCATACAATTTGCGTTCAAACCACCTCTAACTCTACCTCTTATCCCCACATATTCGAGACCATATACCATAAATTGTGCTCCCCTCTATAGTTTCGACATAATTCACAACATATTGCCCCAAACATTCCTCTCGGTCATAGTTCGCATTGACTAATTTCCAAACCACTCATTATAATTATTATGATCACTGTTTCAATTGTTTCATTTTCTTCAATTTCCACATCTGTACCCCAACTTCCACTTTTACTTTCTAACCTGTCTCACAGGTGCATTGCTGCCTTGCTGGGATGCCTAAATACTGCACACTAGAAAGTTCTACTTGACACAATGTAGCTTAGAAATGTGACACTCATCTGATCTGCAAACACCCCCCCCCCTCCTTCTCAAAACCAATTATTTGGAACGTAACATTTGACAAACAAATCTTTATTTTGTAGGGGCTCCCCCCGACTGCTATGCGCCAGCTATGGGGAAAAAACTGATAAAATAAAACCCTCCAAATTCAAATTTGTAATCCATTTGTAAATAAAGTAATAAGCCTCAGGGAAACTGACTGGTAAATTTGTAGAATTTTTGAATACTGAAAAGGCAACTCTCTCTCTATTTCTTTTTAATTTCCTGTTCAGCTATACGGGAAAAACTTATACACAATTGTGTTGTTTTTGTTTTCTCTTGTTCTCGAGAAAGTGCAGTTTTTGGTAAAAAATTGTTTTGAAAATAAGGAAAAAAGAACATGAAACGAACCCTTCATGCCCCAAAGATCAGCAGATATAGTCTGCTAGGTTTTATTATCGCAGCAGGAGAGCCGTGAATCCTGTACCAATCTTCAAAGGACAGAATGACGTACCTTTTTCAAAGCTTTACGATAATAGTTTATGATTAGCCAGTTCTCATTTGTGTACGGTTTGTCAAGTCTTTGGTTTTTGAGGTTGTTTGTGGAATTTTATGCCTGTATTAAATCAATCAATCAAAGCTACTATTTTTAACGGGATTTATAATTTTTATTGGAGTATGCTGGTAGGAAAAATGATATCAGCATCCGAGCTGGAAATCCCAAGACCATCCCTCTCGATCTGTGAGGTGTAAAGCCACCATTTTGACTTTGCAATTTCTAATAATTAAGTAACCAGATACTTAGAACTGAGGTGTTATTTGAGTTGATAAACTTCTCAATAGATGTACTAATTGTATGTGGGGATACAGAATATTATTAGTTGGCTTTGCCCTGACACCGATTTGTGGTAAGCTTAAGCCCTTTTCACACTGCATCTCTTACCCCCGTGGAATATAGCCCCGGGGAGGCCCCGGGGATTTGTTTTTACCCTACGGTTACCCCGGCGCACTTTCACACTATCCCTGCCTAGGTCCCTATTCCACAGTGTTCCTGTTGCTTGTTTCAAAAATACCCCGGGGTTTACCGCTTACCCCTACTCCGGAGCAGGGGTGGCTGTTCCCCGGGGGTATGCCCACTTGCCGGGGCAGACCGGGGGCAGACAGGGGGTAAAGGGATCATAGTGTGAAAAGGCCGACCGTTATTCCACGGGGTTGCCCACGGGGAATAGAGTAGTGTGAAAAGGGCTTTTCATGTACATGTATACTCGATGCTTTCTGGTCCATGGAAGGGAATATTTATAGGCTACTGCTATCAGGGTGGGATTAAAACCCGCGACCAGAATTATATACTACAGAAAACACAATAACTGGTATCCACTTATCTACTGTCACTTTAGCAGGTTTTTTCCCCCAATGGTGGTACTAACAATTATTTTAGAACTTGAAACCAGTCCCATAAGTATGTCAATATGTGATTGTATGTACAGGCTTATTCTGGCAATAATTTCAGTTGTTTATAGTCTTTTTTAAAAATCCAGTTACTCTAAAACTTAATTTGAGTTGATTATAATCTTAAATTTGTTTCAGTTACTCTAAAACTTCATTTAAAAAAATGGTCGAAAAAGGCATGTAACTTTTCCCGTTAGTTTTTGCAATGGAAATTTGAGTGTGATTTTATTTATTTGTTTATTTTTTTAGTTTCAAATGAATCTACTTAAACTATTTTCAGCATAAGCCTGTATGTCCATTCACATGTTGAAACACTTTTAGGGTGGTTTCAGTTACTAACAAATATTTTTACAACCATTGGAAAAACTGCTAACGTGACAGCTGCAAAGTGATGTTTTCTGTCATACATGTACGCCTAAAAATGCCCGTAGTTCCCGTTAACACAATGCGCCCCTTAACTTCTTCAGTACAAAGTTCTCTACAGCCCAAACACGTCCACACACGTCTTGAAAAAAAAAAACATGTCACAGTGTTTTCACATGAAATTCCCCACTGTGGATATTATTTCACAGACAACTGTGTACTCTGGGTGTGTTGGCACAGCGAATTGGGAGCTTGACTAGTGTCATCTACGTCAGTATGTCCACATTGGACCACGTCACTAGCATGGGTGTACGTGTTGGGTTTTCTATGTGCACACTCTGTAGTAACAGTGCTAATTACGGTCATGTACATGTCTATGTACATATATGATCACCGGTGGTGTTTATGTGATATTTCTCTACCTGGTGTAGATCTTTCTTGCGGTTAAGGTTTTCACTTCTTGCCCACAAGACCTAAGTGTTGAGAACCAAGACAACCGATTCCCGATTCCCCATAGTTGTTTGCCCCACACTTGCCCCCAACAAGTGTAGTTGGGCACTGTGGCTATTTACAACACAGTAATTTACAACTGTCCATCATAATTATTAGGTGAAGTAATGTAACCATGTGTAACAATAGCCATTTTCATTTTTGGGGGGGGGGGGGGGATGGGGGTAAGCGGGTCAAAGACTGGAGTCGGGTGGGGTCTTGATGTTTTGTATTATTCATTTTTTTTTTTTTTTTTTTTTTTTTGGGGGGGGGCATTTTTTAAGACCTAATTTGGGGGAGGGGAAAGGAGCAGAATGGATCCCGAGAAAGGGGGATGGGGGGGTTGAGGGCTACCCCGATGGTTACGCCACTTGTTATTTGGAATAATTAAAGTCGGCACTCTAACTTCTCGTTAAGAACCAAAATGTGAATGAATGTTTTATTCCTATGTGAGCTCATAGGATACAGTCGTTAGTATTTACAGCCGGACTTCCTGCAGGCACGATTTGTACACAACTCAAATCGTATATTTTGATCGTCTGATTTTTATCAGTTTTTGATATAAAGAAAGGGGGGCACTTGTTTCAGCTGTCACTTTTATAACTCTATGGTTATGTGAAGTAATGATGAAACATAAATGTCAAATTTCCCATTATGACCAGTGTAGTATCTTGCCTGCCAGAGAGGCCATGGAATGTACCAGGGTCACTCAATCTATACTGTTATGAAGTTCATACCAGAACCATTCTTCATGTGAAAAAAATTCCCTCGGAAATGAAGTCACTATTCAAGAAAACTGTGTTAAAAAAACCACAACAGCTGATTCGGTTATTACAACCAAAATAAGGACAATGTGTTTACATGCTGAAAATTGTGATGGTTTTTCACTATTTTCTCTGGCTACCACAACGGATGAGGCCCAAGTTTTTACAGATTTGTTATTTCCACGCATACATGGTGTGTAGGCCTATGGTTGGTTGCACAAAACATGAACACTACTGTCAGCTCTACCAATCCTGTATACGTAAGACTTTAAGCATAGCATTTACACTTACTGAATACAGGGGTTTACTTTGCTATTATTAGGGGATAAACTTGTGTCCATGGAGAGTGCTTTTAATGAACAGCGTTTTCCTTTTCACACGTACGGAGCTCTGGAAGTGCCATCCTACATGTTAAGCCATTCTCAGATAATTTACTGTAGGATGCTGGCATCACAAACGTAAGTTGACGACACCATGAGACGATTTATCTTGGTATGACGACATCCTAAAGTAAGTTGTCGACACACCGAGAAAAATTTACTTGGAGTGTCGACATCCTAAACATATAGGACGTCGACTTTCCGAGATAGTTCTTCTTGCGATGATAACATCCCGAAAGTGTCGAGAACCTAAGATAAAGTATCTTGGTGAGACGACATCCTACTTTCAGGATTGTCGACATCCCGAGATAAACTAATCTCAGGGTGTCGTCATCTTACATCTATATGTCATCATCCTGCAATAAATTATCTCAGGATCTCAACCAGTTGGATGGCACTTCCAGAGCTCCGTACACAAGCAGGCACCTCATGTCATTCCAAGACAATACAAACTTGTCAGTGGTATTGGAGCAAAGACTGACTGAGGATTGTCCACATGTGGTTCAGTTCTCAGGCACCTTCCGTCGTCCGAAACCCTTTCTTCTTTTTCATCATCAGAGTTTGTCCTGTGTGGGTTTTTAATTTTTTAATTTTATTTAAGGGACCCCGATCTGCGATCTGGTCATCAATAATTGATAAGCTCTCTGGTCCCCCCCCAAGCATTGGAGACAGGCAACCTTGAGGTGTTCACGGTGGTACTTTGTGGAAGACTTCTTTTTGATAACGAGGGTTCACAAAGGGTTGGATTAAAATGTTGGACTTATAACTGTAGACAGATTAAAGAAGATCGTTTTAACTTTTGTAGTGCAAATAAACGCTGCATTTACAAGGTTCTTATACACACTTATAGGCTCCTGGTCAGAATTGACGCGGATCCAGGGGGTCCGTGGGCCTGATCCATTTGCGGGTCAGGTTGACCCGGAAACTGGGTTAAAAATGGCAGTCTAAATCGGATTCCGCGTCAGCTTGACCCCATTTCTGTGTCATTTTGACACAGATTCCGGGTTCCTCTGCCTCAGAAATGGGTCGGGCCCCCACGGGGGACCCGGAGTCCGGTCATTTCCTACCCGGGAGTTTCGAGAGTGTAATACCGCAGCCAAACGAGAAAGGCCTTTAAAAGCAATCACCTGAACCATCTGTATAATATTATTTGCACTCACATTACCCGTGTACTCCTGGGTGAAGAGAAGAAACTATTTAAAGTTGAGTGTCTTGCTAAAAGAAAGCAAGCGTTACAATCGGAATTTGAACCCACCCCGCAATTATTTGGGCATCAGAGTCTCTGGTGCACCCCCAAAGTACAAAGCAACAGTATTTCAACCAGGTAAAGGGAGAATAAACAATCTGTTGGGGGAAAAAAGAAGTAAATTAAAGAAAGAAGACAGAGGACGAACGAAATGCATTCAATGGCTGTTTTACATAACTCACATACTTGTTGTTTGAATTTTATTCGCAGTAAACACTCTGTGAACATTATCTGTTTCGGAAATCATAGATTCGGCCTTAAATTGTTGGTTTATGTGTACAGCAGAGTTCTTGTTTTTTGTGCCAGGAGTGTCATCATTGATAAACATGGCGCACTAGAAAATGTTCAACGTTATAATTATTATTCTTATTGAGGTTTTGATTTGTCAATTTTGTTTGCTTTTTAACCGATACGTTGCTTCGTGAAAACGGCGATGAATCATTTGGTGTGTTTTTTTCAAACCTCATGAGTATCCGTTACAAAGACCGCTCGATAATCTTGTGTCTAACGATGCATAGGCGGAAAGCCTTGACGGTCTGCCGCGCTATGAACAAGACTTGTTGTGGTACCGAGGATTTTATCCACTGACTTAGCACCAACAAACCTTGAAGAACTTGTTGAGGCTAATGAGCCAAGAGTTTTGGAATGTTACCAAAGGTCACTTCAGGAGATCGTCAGTACACTCTTACATATTGTAGAGTCCAATCATCAATGTAAAGTGTTAAGTTCCGTTTGTGATTTTGTAAACTTAAAGGAACATTACAGAATTGTTTTTTGCTAACAAAACAGTTGCTGGCAGTGTAAGCACTTTATGTAATCCACCATATACATAAACTGACAAACCTGTAGAAGTTTGAGATCGATCGGCCATCTGAGCCCAGCGCCTCTTTCAAAGGCGTTGGGATGGGCTGACGTATGCACATGCGCATCGGACCACTCCATTGCAAATAGCTATTGTCATTCCTTGCCTTGTACTAAAAATGCAACCTCCGAGTCCAGAGCCCCATCCCAAACTACGGAGGTTCGTTATAAAAGTGAGAAGCGCAGCCTCGAATGAATTCTGACTATAACTATACTAAGGCCAGACACTATATCTGTAATCCTCTTCTTCTTCTTTTTACCGTGAAATGCAGATAACCGGGCAATTTATTCCAAAGCTCTACCCAAGGACTCTGATTAAAACATGTCCCCCCGTAGTGGCTGGTGACTTCTTTGAGAGTCACTTAAAGAGTCGAAACTCTCTCTGCCCTACACACTTGTCCTCATTATTGCGTGGCGTTACACACATGAGTTGCTTGATGGCGTATTATACACGTGTTACAAAGGTCTGTCCTGGCGAAGGGAGACACAAACCCTCAATGGAGGCAGTCCACATGACGGACGCTTTTGTGGGGCCAACTGGTAGAGATTTCCTGAAGTTGTTTGTCCTTGTTGACCAACCAGTGGTATGGATTTCCAAGAGGTGTTTTGTGGGGGGAGACTTAGCGGTTATACACCATTTTGTACCTTTTTTGTTCCTTCTTTTTCAGTAGGGTATGAGTTTTCGAGGCATTGTTAATCTTTGAAGGGAGAGTTAAATTGGCTTTAACTGATCGTAAGAAGAGAGAGAGAAAGAGGGGGGGGGGTGGCAAATGATAACCTTCACGTGAAGTGGGTCCCTGCAGACGAGCTGGTGAGCAATTCGGGGTAGATGTACTATTCACCCACACAGTTATCCTTCATTTCAACTGTCAGATTGAGAAACACTCTGCTGTTCAAGTGCAGTGCTACGGAGCCCCACCCCTTTGTATTCACTTTCTATAGTTCGCTCGGCCCCAGCGGCCTATCCAGGACCGCTGGGATGGGCTAATCAGCTTGCACAGATTATTGTTCAGGAAGTACGTCATGCGTGTAGTGCTTGCAGTGTGAGTGTGATGCATGATGGGACTGAGCATGGGACTGAGCATTAACGTTGACGATACGTTTGCCCATCCCAGCGCCTTTGGTTTTAAGGCAAGGCGCTGGGGACGAGCGAATTTCTATACCAGCCAGGGGAACTGTGGGGAACTGTGATGAACACCCCTCCCCCTTCCACCGTGTATAAAAAGATGTTGTGCCATACCTTTTTCCTTGTTTACTAACTACCTTCCAGCTATAGGGGGACTCTAAGATGACAGACAACCCTGCCAGCGCTACCCCCCCCCTTGAAAATAGTGTTGTGTCATCCCTTTCTCTTCTAACTAACAAGATACCAGCTAGGGCAAATGTGGGTAGCTGTGGCAGATATCTCCCCCGACCCTCTCCCGACATAATACCTTAGCTGACATCAAGGGGGGACCTGTGACGGACACTCTACCCCATCCCACCGTGTTTATATATATATATATATATATATATATATATATATATATATATATATATATATATCTGAGGTTCTTAAGGTCCCCAACACCTCGACACCCAATAACCTCCCCCAAGATGAACGCCACGCCCTAACACAGCTCCGCCAATCATCAGACATAGTGATTAAACGAGCTGACAAGGGGTCCGCAGTTGTAGTCATGAACACACATGATTATATAGCTGAGGGCCTCAAACAGCTCAGCAACACTGATCATTATATTGAATGTGACACTGACCCTACTCAATCGTTTTCCAAACAAATCAGTGACACTCTGGTTAAAATTCACAATGCCAACGGTATCGAGAAAGATACGTTTAACTATCTCCTCCCACAGGACCCCCGTACAGCACGCTTCTACCTTCTACCCAAGATACACAAGCCCAACAACCCGGGTCGACCCATTGTATCTGGTAATGGTAGCCCCACAGAACGCATTTCTGAGTTTGTCGATAGTTTCCTCAACCCCTTAGTCTCCCGCATCCCGTCCTTCATAAAGGATACCACAGACTTCCTCCATAAACTAGAGGAAGTCAAACATCAAATACCTGACTCTGCTATTCTGGTTACTCTGGATGTTTCATCACTGTATACTAACATACCCCATAATGAAGGCATGAGTGCTTGTGTCTCTGCTCTCAGGGCCAATAGACAATCCCGCCCCTCAGTGAGAGAGATTAAGGAACTCATCAGCCACATTCTCACTAAGAACAATTTTTCATTTACTGACAGACATTTTGTACAGGTACAAGGTACCGCAATGGGTACCAAAATGGCACCCTCATATGCCAACCTATTCATGTCTGACTTAGAGGGCAGACTCCTGTCCTCTGCCCCCAACCGCCCACTAGTTTGGTGGAGATTTATCGATGATATTTTCTCCATATGGTGTGGTGGTCAAGACAGCTTGGATGAGTTTATCGACCATATAAACTCATTCCACCCCACCATAAAGTTCACCACTGAATACTCTCTCACAAGTGTGAACTTTCTAGATGTAACCGTAACTAAATCCCCTAATGGCATTATTACGGATGTATACAGCAAACCCACTGACACCCACCAGTATCTTCTCTCCAACAGTTGCCACCCTAGTCACTGTAAGAAGGCAATTGCTTACAGTCAAGCATTACGTATAAGGCGTATCTGTTCCACAGATACTTTGTACAAAAGTCGTTCATCCGACCTAAGGAAACACCTTGTTTCAAGGGGCCACAGCGAACGCAGGGTCCAACTTGCCATCAACAGAGCCCTCAACATACCTCGTCACACTTTGTTGACCAACACGAGAACGAAAAAAGCCCCGACCAAGAGAGTTGCCCTAGTCACCACCTTCCACCCTAAACTGCCTAAACTCTCATCAATCCTCAATAACAATATGAATATACTTCACTCCTCTAACAGGTTATGCTCAGCAATCCCTGAGCCCCCCATGGTTGCATTCCGCCGCCCTAAAAACCTGGGAGACATCCTAGTCAGGGCTAAACTCCCACCAGGTACATGCCAAACACCACCCATAACAGAAATACTAGGTTGTCACAAATGCACCCGCTCCAAGTGTAGAACATGTCTCTACATCAAACCGGCACTTAAAGTAAAGAGTCATAGCACTGGCTCTTCTTACAACATCAAGACCGACTCCCAATGTAGCACACCTAATGTAGTCTATGTTATATCATGTAAGAAATGTGGACTACAATATGTGGGAGAGACTAAGACCAAACTCAGTCTTCGCTTTGCGAACCATGTCTCGTCCATAAAGACCAAGAAACAGTACCCCGTCTCCATCCACTTCAACAGCCCCAATCACAACGTCAAAGATGTTGAACTTATGGTGATTGAGGCTTGCAATGGTGATGACACACACCGCAAACTCAGAGAATCGCATTGGATTCACCAACTTAAGACAGTCCAACCCTTTGGACTTAACATCAACACCGGTGTCAAATAAATTCCCACTTCATTTACTGCTTACTTATTTATTTTATGTAATATAAATACAATTACTGGTAATAACCTGTTCTTTCAATGATTGATTTGTTTTCCATTCTTAAGTTGTTTTAAAAATCATATTTTCTCCACTGGCTAACTGTTACCGTTCTTTTTCTCGACAAGTTTTTTGGAGATCGACCTGTTCTTTTCCTAATAACCCCTTCTCTCCACAGACTTGTTGTTCTATAATTACCTCCCTTTCACATTGCTGTATATACTTTGGTCCTGTTCCCTATTGTTAATTGCATTTTACCCAATGCCTCGTGCCCCTTAATCTTGTCCTTTCATGTCTCCCGCCTGGTCCAGTAATCCTCCCTTTCACTGACCATCCTTTTGTCCCCACCACATAACTCTCATTGGCTCTTGACCGCCCCATTGTTTGTAAACTAATAACACTGATTGGCTATAATTTTCCCTCCTTTTTCTGGATACCATCCCATTGTTCTTTGCCTCTCTTTTTTGCTATAAATGGATATGTTTTTCGTTTGTGCTTGTTTTTGCCTCTGACGAAGGTCCGGTTTGGATCGAAAGCTAAGGCCATCTACCCTACAAATTTTATATATATATATATATATATATATATATATTTTTTACAGACTATACAACCCCGGAAAAAATGCTTGGGCCACGTGACAATAAACATACCCCGTCCCATCCCCTTCTCCCCCCCCCCTCAATGTTGCTGCCCTGAGATGGAGCGTATAGATTGCGCAATGTTAGCCAACATTGACCGCGTGGGGGGGGGGCACGAGATATGACCGGAATTGTAGCTACCACCAAGGGGTGACTGTGGGGTGCTCTGACGGCACCCAAAAACCTCTCTCACACACACAAAAAGAAGAAGATGCTGCTCTATCCCATTACCTAACTGTAGCTGCCAGCCTGTCAACATATTTTGTCACCATACACTTGTAATCCGAATGGCAAACAGACTGACTGTTCGATTGATGAGCGGAGAGTATCTGGAGTAGGTCTTGAAAGATGACTATTTACTCTCTCAGCTAAGATACACACTGGGCCCTGCCCTTTGTTGATGATATCGATTTGTATCTATTAATAGGCTTTATTCAAATTCCCTCCATTTCGCCGATCTTTATTATGTACGGCAGAACCGCATTCAACATAAAGTTCTGACCGACTGGCACTTCCAGCAAAGCCTCCAACTAATGTTTTTGTTTACTCCCGGGAAACTTGGGACATCCATAACGCCATTTGGGCATTCCGGTTTGGCTCTGTGGTTTATTTCCCTGCCTTTTCAGCTCTGTGGACCCCGGTTCGGACCGGAGCCTGATGGCAGGCGGATTGGGTTTTCAGTCCTTACCTGACTGCTTGGGTTTGCCTATGTATGGGTTTTACATCATCCCCATTATGAAACTGTCATTTCTTCAGCAGTTTCTATTCACATGTATCGTCAAGAAACCTACGGGTTACAGTTGAGGGTAGCTTGGTTTCATTAAAGCTCAAATAATATTAATAACGATCCTTTTTGTGTAACAGATTCAATTCAATATTTTATTAGTCATGTTAAAAGTACATGAAATGTAGATGATAAATATGCACCGAGAATAGAGAGCAGTTGGTTTTTACCCTTTCACCGATGTATGTAAAGCACTAGTATGCACAGTACTTTCCCGAGTTCTGTGATACAAATCCACAGGCATTTTACTTCGGTGGTGAATGTCCTGGGTTCGAATCCCACCCGAGTAACATGCCTTTGGAATTTGTTCACATCAGAACTCGGGAAAGTACTGATTATACAGTGCTTTACATAGACCCTGTAGTTTTTCACTATTGCGTAAACGCAATCAACATTCAAATTCTGGCGTACTACAAAACCTTGACAAAAATTCATATTTTCTAGAAAACTTGGGGCGTGCAATAGCGCAAATTGCCACATTAATGGACCCCCCCCCCCAAAAAAAGTCCCTTCACCTGATTGCTTGAGTTTTTCCCTTAAACTGTAATTTCTTCAGCAGTTTCTTCTTTACAAAAATATTTAAGCCTACTGTTACAGTTGAGTGGAGTTTTATACACAGCTGTATAGGCCTACACGAGTGAAAGTGTCAACAATTTAACGTTAGCGTCGCTGTCGTTCCATTTCTTACTTTTGGTTTAGTGTCATCGTTGATGAGACGTGTACGCGTGAAAGGCCTATCATTGGCTGAGAGTTATGCGCAGCGCGTACACACGTGCACGTTTCCGTTGTTTTTCATCAAAGATGGTGGTCAATGATTTCATGTGCAATCCCATCTATACAATGAACGGAAGACAGCCGATCAAACTTTCGCGCTCAATTTTCTTGGAACACAAGTTCTACACATTATGTTGCTTCTTCGCCCTATCACCCTTAAACATTCGCCACGTATTTCTTCCGGGCAGTGGTATTGATTATATAGAGAGCGCCTCCGAATGCTATCTTCTGTCATGTTACAAGTGCTTGCATCTATACTACTAAGCACCATGTTGTGTTTTATTTTGTAGCAGTCACTAATTGAGTTGCTGGGTCTGTCTCGGTTCTCATGCTTTTTCTTTGACATTCTGTTCGAGTTCTCCTTTACATCATAATGAGTTGAGGAAGCGCTTGTCATCAGTGGAAGCTGATCAGATTAAATGATTATGAGCTTACAGGGTCTCCATAATCCCTTCACTAATCCCCTCCCCCCCCCCCCTGAATGGTGTATGATGAATTTGTCACTTGCGAAACAAGGGTCCTTTTGTTGCGGCAGCTTTTGTTTGTGAATGTTTTCTTGCAAGGGGAAAACAGTCTAAAATATTCACAGGCTTCTCTTACAGAGTTTGGAGTTTGTAGAGAGGAACATGCATGTTTCACAAGGATTAGCGGATTAAGAGATTACGGTAAGATATTTCGCGGACTTGGGATGGGGAGATGAAAGGAGATGGTCGTGACAGGGGAAGTTCACAGGAGGATGAGTCCTCCAGTATGATCACTTAATCACCTTGACTTTTGTCAACACCCTGGAATAATTAAGTTTGGGATGTAACACTTAGTATGTATAACATATTAGAGCGCGAAATTGTGTTGGAGAGTTAAACAATCAAATAAAGTTGGGGTTTTTTTTTTTAGAGGAGAGCCTAGTTATGGATACATGGAAGTACTACAAGTCTGCTTTAGATTATATCAATATGTATTTTGTATATGGTATAGTACATCATGGGTGTTTGCTATGTGAACCAGAAACACCGGGTGTTAAGTGTTCTGGCATCTTTTACGTGCCCTACCAATCCTAGTTCACGAAGGACTTAGTGATCTAGTCCAGAACTGTGTATTGAGAGAGTTGCAACATGGATGGACCAGGTTTTTTTTTTTGGCTTAATGTCCCATGATTTTTGGTAAAGCTTGATGACACAAATAAGGATGCCTCATAAGTAGGGTGAACTTAATCACTGTAGCTCACAAGCTTGAGGAAACCGGGTTAACGCTTGGCTATGTGAACCAGAAACACCGGCCGGGAGTTAACCCCTAGTTGTTCTGGGTTCTTTTACGTGCACTGTCAATCCTAGTGCAAGGGACCCACACTACGGTTTAATGTACCATCCTAAGGAAAAAGCAATTATGATAAAGCATCTTGCTTAAGGACTAAAAATGCCACGGCAGGGACTCGAACCCACACTCTGCTGATCAGAAACACCAGAGCTTGCGTCCGGTGCTCTGAACCGCTCGGCCACGACACGCGTTTTAGGATGAGTATAATTTTGTACACAAGCACATTTTGTCGAGGACTTCGAGTTTTTTCCCCATTATTTTGTTGTTGTTACGACGTCCCCATGGTGTTTTTTTTACACAAAACTTGTTTACACAAAACAGAACTGAGTATATCCCTCTGTATGTCAAACCACTCAGTTCCCTTCGCTTAAGTCCCCTGACTAAAACAAAGAAGGGAAAAAATAAAATTAAAAGTGGGGCACCCATCATAAAATTGCACCCTCTTTGACTTAGTCCAGAGCTGTGTATTGAGAGAGTTGCGACATGGAGGGAGTCGCGTGGTTGCTGGACGCGATTTTTCCCCCATACCACACGCTGGCTATTGTATACATCACACATAAGCTATGGGCGCCTCCCCTGATCCCTTCACTGTAGACCCCGTGGTAACTGTGTGGTACACAAACAAAATTGCCTTGCTGGACGCCATTTTCGGTCCAAATGTAACGCAACCTGATGTGCAGTCTAGTCTGGCACCCCATGTGCGCACATGTCGCAACTCTCTCATTGCACAGCTCTGACTTAGTCCACCCAACACCCCCCTCTGTTGCAAAATGACACACATGACAGTGTAACGGACACACCAGTTACTTCTATGCGTACAGTTTTTGATGGCATCATAGTCCATGACACAATCTAATTTGTGGATGCAAATGTGAGTAGGGTCTTTTTGATGGTGATGCGATTGCATATAGCAGGGCCCAATTTCATAGAGCTGCTTAAGCCGAAAAAGTTGCTTAACAATTGTCTGCTAAGCAGAAATGAGCAGGATACCAGTCACAAAGTGTACACGTGACATGATAGTTTGGCTGATAACCTTACTCTGGTAAGCAGAATTTTGTTGCGCTTAGCTACTTCTTGTGCTTAAATGCATTAAGCTCTATAAAATCTTCTGTTTTCCCCAAATACTTAATTTTTGGTTGAATATTAAATTAAACAGTTATCTTTTGCCTCTTTGGAAGACAGAGTTTCACTAAAAGAGCCACCTGGAAAAATGTTTGTTTGGAATAATAGGTTATTTAAGATATTTCATTGTGGCCACTTCAGACAAGAACTTGTCCTGTCATAGGCCGATGTCTACATGCCGTGGAGTAGATTTGGAACCTGGAGACCAACGTAACCACAGTTCAGAATATAATTACTGTCCTTCTTTCTATCTACTTCTGTGGAGTAGCCGTTGGGAGAACCGGGAACTACCTATATTATGTTTTCTTTTCCCCCTAATATACAGTTCGGTCAACTTGAATGTTGTTATCCTCCCCCCACACACACTTTCAGACTCGGCCACGAGTTTCTCCTCTTAAGTTAGTGCTCACCCAAGCACGCATCCCGTTCCCCAACAATCAACAGGGAAGCCTTACAAAAAAAGTCACCAAGTTCTTGGATCAATATTTCCCAACAAAAGTTGATAGCATAAGCCATGTCTTGTCCATTAATTGCTAATCCCTGTTTGGACTGAAGACGAGCGGATTAACCCGCGTGACCTCTGAGATGGAGAAGCCTTTCTCCGTATGAATGGCGAAGTAAGAGATAACAACATTGAGAGGGGAACTAAAAACTAGACATCATAAACACCAAGAACTCCATTATCCGTAAATCACTAATACATAATAGATGATTTAGGAGACTTTATCTTCAGTTTACCCTCTTCTTTTTTTTGTCTTCTTCTCTTTGCTGAGTGTTTTGAGCAGTTGACTTTTTGCTCAATGAATCTTCTGTTTGACTAATTTGAGTTTGACGTAGGGGAGCGAGCTGTCTGGGACGGCTGGAGTTAGAATAGTATTTGTGGGGCTGTCATAGCGAGAGTGTATCAAAGGGAAAGTAAAGGGGATATGGGAAGAAAATGTCCCCCTCAACAAACAAACATTTCTAAACCACAACAACCCCAAAACAAACACCCCAACAAACAAGCACCACAAACAAACACCACAACAAACAAACAAGAGGTGTTCCATGCCATGTCCGGATACCCAAACAACCCTTCCTCCTTAGAGCTTGAGCAGCCCTGATAAATTGCAGCCCATAAGCCCAATTTCATGGCACTTCTTACCGCGGAATACGGAGCTTATTGTGGCCCTTAGAATTGGGCGCTTTACAGGGTGCCGTAAAGCGCAGAAAATGTGGTGAACATTGCCACTGCATAAGCATTGGACCCCGCCGGGGGCTTTGACCTGTGGCTTGGCTAAAGCACCCCGATGTCAGAGAAACTGATGAAGTTAAGAACAATACTGCTGTGGACATTAATCGATGTGTTCTCGTAGTACTCATTTTAGAACACCAACACCCATGTGGGTTCCTGTTTCTGAATGGAGGATTGCCCTCGAAAGACTTCCGGGTCATAATTACCCGGATATGGATCCCATGGGACTTGACCCATTTCTGGGTCAGTATGACCCGGGTTCATCGTCAAAATGACCCGAAACGGATCAAGCTGACGCGAAATCAGAGTTTAAAATCCCATTTTTAACCACTGTTTCTGGGTCAGTCTGACCCGAAGGTTGATCAGCCCCCCCCCCCCCCCTCGGCCCCCGGACCCGGAACCAGGAGGTTTCAGAGTCATGCATGTATGTATGGTCCTCCTGGCTAAAGCTGCCCCAGTCCATCAGAAACGATTCTGCGATACTTGGATGTCAGAATCCTTTCAACACTTGCACCTTGTAGTTGTACTAAGTCTGTTTGCACAAGCCCCGACCCCCAGTCCTGAGCCCCGTCTTGACCCCCACCCTATCCAAAAAGACAGTTATCATGGAGTACGCATTGTTGTTTTGTCTTCCAGACAAAGACAGGGTGTACTTTTGGTAATTGTCAAAGACCAGTATCCTCACTTGGTGTATCCCAACATATATGCATGAAACAACAAACATGTGAACATTTGGGCTCATCTGGTCATCGAAGTTGAAAGAAATAATGCATGAAAAACGCACTTGTTGCATAGAATTGTGTGCTTTCAGATGCCCGAGAAAGGCTTCATGCCTGAAGCTCTTGTCAGATTTAAATTTGTGGATGCAAAATTACCTATTTCTCTAAAACTACATTTACTTGTCGTTTCTAACAATATTTTATAATATCAACAGCTCTCCAGTGCTCTTTACCAAATAAGTTGTTCATGGTCATTAACTTGTGGAGTATTACCAAACGCGTGCCTTTTGGTAATTTTTTACTCTTGTACATGTTCACCGACCAAACGAACTATTCAACGATAGCCTAGCGAACGATGTACTAGTGAATGGATACCCAGGTACCCTGACTACATTGACCTCAAACATTGATTTGAACGAGCTTCTTGACAACCTCGAATCCGGTGTAACGAACAAAATGTGTGCATTTGAAATACGGTTTAGAGAACGAACATAACAGCAGTAGTCTGGTACCCTCTTATTTTGTCAAAACTCGGCTTCGCCTCGGGAAGATAGGCTACTCCGGGGATCACCTCGAGTGACTAGTTTTACTACGCCACTCGAAGCAGTCAATATTTGTATAATAGCGAATACTGTGACAGCAAATTGTAAATGGCTACAGGAACTCAAAAACACGTGACTCCAAGGAAGTACGAGTGAGACTTTTGGCCACAAACAGGATCCGTGTCTCTCTGGGTTGAAATGAATGAAGGTCGGATTAGGAGCATGATGACGTGGATGGTGCAACCTCGTCCCCATGGTTTACTTTATTTCCAACCATGTTTACAATAGTAAACCCTGGCAGGGAAACTCCTTACTTGGACCCTGATTGGACAACGACTTTACTATATTAGCATAATGTTCCATATTCAAAGTGTCTAGAAGAATTACATCGTGCAGTTATTAAATCTTGTACCGGACCACGAGACTATATGACGAAGATGTGAATTTCGAACAGCAGCCAGACTATTCTAATGTGCATACTTATCCAAACATTTTGGATATGCAAATGATCCAATACCAGGGTGAGAGAGCGGTCATCCTCGTACTGCTCGACACACCCTGGGGACGAGGTTGTGGATTGTGGTTTTTGGTGGAGGTGTTGTTGGTGGGATTTTCTTGTGCAATGGTTTAATCAACCAACAGTAATTGATCACGATTGGCCGTGCAGTTTTTTTTCCTTCACGAGAATAAGGACGGTGTTTTTGTTGCAATGGTTGTCTTCAACATGATCATACAGAACAAAACATTTGGCTAACCATTATTTGTAGAAATTTGTATATTCCTTTTTGAACATGTTGGGCGTCGACTTTCCTTCCAATTAAAGATTTCTGAAACATTGGCCGTAATGTAGAACTGTATGGGTTTTGAGGCATTGCATGGTGAGGTATCAGTATAGTGTACACTTTTCAGTCTCCTGACGATGACTAGAGCAAGCTAGTCGAAACGTTGAGACCAAAAGAACTCACTCCGCGGCAGTGCAGTTAATTACGAGAAGTCCCCCCGATCCACAAGCTAAAGTAGTAGTCCAGGCCGATTTCCTACCTCCCGCCCAGGTAGCAGTTAATAAGCAGGACAGTTCTTTTCAGAACTGAGAAGTCTCCCGAATTCCGAATAACCTACTCCCCGGTAGTAGAATAAATAGCAAGACAAGTTCTCTAAAGAACAAATCTACACAGCAAGTAGATATTTTTACACATGGTGTTACCGCAAACCGAATATATAATGTAGAACTGTAAGATGTATACACACATCAGGAAACGGTTATACCGCCTCGTAGCCGTAGTTCGATTGTTAGCAACAGTTTGAAATAAAGGATTCGTGATTATAAAAAA
Organism: Pycnopodia helianthoides; assembly: GCA_032158295.1. Lineage (NCBI taxonomy): Eukaryota > Metazoa > Echinodermata > Asteroidea > Forcipulatida > Asteriidae > Pycnopodia > Pycnopodia helianthoides. The sequence goes on from CM063255.1 coordinate 8,573,812, forward strand.
AACAGTGTACATGTACATGCTGTAGCTGCAAGTTGGTGGTACTAGGCTTCCTGGTTGAAGCTAAAAGGATGTATTTTGAAACATCTTGCACTTTCTTTTAGTGGATTCTCTTTTGGAAAATCGCCCTACACGAGGACAGAGGGCCACTCGAGTTGAAGGAAAATAATAGTAAATTTAGAGGAAGATAAGACGCAGGTAGAGAGTTCGAAAGTGCAGCAGTACGGGGGGGGGGGGGCTGGCAGAACATCTCGCAGTTAGACTTTGGGACAGATACAGCGAAGGGATGGGAAGACGTGACAACACGTGTACTAAAAGTAAAACGAAAAGGGGAAAAAAAGACCCTCCTTCTTTTTTTTCAAAACGGCAGGACGCTAAACATGTTTTTTTTTATTTTTACCTTACCACAAACCCTTACCGGACAATGATCGTGGTGTTTTTATGTCCGCGTCTATTACAGACACGTATACGTTTCTTGTCTCATTTATTAGAAAACACATTCTCCAATCGTGTCGTTCTAATTAGTCCAGATTTTCTTTTCCTTTCCCGACCCTCCCTCTCGGGACTCAATTTGTCAGTGTCACCTTCCTAAAGCAATCTCATCTTGAAGCCCTATCTATTGGTGAGAAAATCCCCCAATTGTTGGTCCCCTCGGAACCACAAGAAAGCAACGGGATAAAGGCGAGGGGTTTGATACCGGTTTCAGGAAAGGGCCAACTGTTTCCAGATTAAGAGACAAAACTCAAAGTCCATGTTTTACAACATCAAGAAGAAAGGAAGAATTGAACGGGTTTTGTGTGTGTGGGGGGGTCGCTGATGGTCTCGTGAGAAGCGCTGGAATTCCTGTGCCCAGGGCTGACTTTTAGAGCCAGGAATTAAATCTCCACCGAATGCGGAGGATTTTACGGTGTGCACAGAAACTGAAAGAGATGTTTGTCACCTTTTTTTTTAATATTCTGTTTACCACACGTGCATTGGTGGAAAAATGTGGTGTCTTCGGCGGGGAACAATCGGCGGGGATTTTAGGCTTTTTTAAGGTCGTGGATTAACACCAAGAAACAAGGGGTATGATAATCGTTGTATTGATCGCTCCTGCGGACGAACTCATACCGTGGACGGTGGTGGAACTAATGCATTTCTCGGTATACGGTGAGGTCGCGGTACAGTTGCGTCAAGCGAATTGATGCAGAGCCTCTCTCGGCTTTTGTCTTTGCACGGTTATTTTATTGTCGAGGCTTCTTTGGTCATCAGATTAGCTTTCCTAATTGAGTTATACGGCTTCAGTGTGTGTGAGCGAGAGACGGCCTCGGTGGAAATTGTGGGCCCGTGTGTTTTGTCCTACGTGACCTATGATGTCATGAACAGTTTCCATACGTAAAAATAAACAAATCTACATGAACTCTACTGATTTTGTAACCTTATCCATTGTAGCCCTTGCATCACTCGTGCATTTTTTTGCTGATAAGGAATCTACTTGTACACTAGTGTGTTTTGTGTTGTCATTTCAGCCTTTGAGAAAGATTCTGCCAGAGTCGAAACGTGAGGCCATTAACAAAATTTGTATGTCATAGAGTCATTTTGGTTCGGAAGCAGTTTTGAAACAGCTAATTCTATTGGATACATAAAGGTGACAGATGTGCGTGCTTTTGGCAGTCTCTGGTGCACATGCCACCACCACTCCTGGGTCCGAATTGATCCGATTTCCGGGTATCAGGGGTTCCGGCCCCATTTCTGGGGCCCGACCCATGTCTGGGTCAGTTGTTTGACGCGGAATCTGTGTCAAACTGACCCGAAATTGTGTCAAAATATCGCTAAATCCGAGTCAAAGTCCGAAAATTTTACCAGTTTCCGGGTCATCTTAAATCGGTCGGGTCCCCCTGCAAGTGGGTCACGGGTCCCTTGAGACCCGAAATCCGGGTCAATTTTTGTGACCCGGACATTTAAAAAAATGTACCCCATTTCTTGTCCCTGGCTTTACTGAACCAAAGCCTCATGTCTTCTTCAGACCTGCTATTTCACGGAGGCAACGGAGGCAATTGCAACTATGCCAAAGGGTCCAACTTCATAAAGCTGTTCAGCAGAGAAGGGTGCTCAGTACATGTTCCTGGGGTCGAGTTCACAGAACTTTTCCTAACTTAGGACTAGTCCTAGGCAATGCTCTAGGACTAGTCCTAAGTTAGGAAGAGTTTTGTGAAATCGACCCCTGCTACTTTAGCATGAATCAGCGGGGAACCAATTACACCCAATATACATTGACATAGTATTTTGGCTGGTATACTGTTTTTGCCGAGCAACATGTTTGGGCTGAGCAACTTGTCGGCTCGGGACAGTCCAGGGGTCGATTTCACAAAACTCTTCCTAACTTAGGACTAGTCCTAGGCAATGCTAAGAGATAGGACTAGTCCTGAAGTTAGGACCAGTACTTAGGACTAGTCCTATCTCTTAGCATTGCCTAGGACTAGTCCTAAGTTAGGAAGAGTTTTGTGAAATCGACCCCAGGGGCAGATTTCACAAAGAGATAAGACTAGTCTTATCTGAAGTTAGGACCAGTAACTGGTCTTAACTTAAGACTAGTCCTATCTCTTAGCATTGCCTAGGACTAGTCCTAAGTTAGGAAGAGTTTTGTGAAATCGACCCCAGGGGCAGATTTCACAAAGAGATAAGACTAGTCTTATCTGAAGTTAGGACCAGTAACTGGTCTTAACTTAAGACTAGTCCTATCTCTTAGCATTGCCTAGGACTAGTCCTAAGTTAGGAAGAGTTTTGTGAAATCGACCCCAGGGGCAGATTTCACAGAAAGATAAGACTAGTCTTATCTGAAGTTAGGACCAGTAACTGGTCTTAACTTAAGACTAGTCCTATCTCTTAGCATTGCCTGGGACTAGTCCTAAGTTAGGAAGAGTTTTGTGAAATCGACCCTGAGCCTACGATTCGTGGACTGTTTCATGGCAAAATCTTTAGGGCAACACCGAGAAGGGGATCTGAGAGGGGACAAAAGCCCGCGACCCTGATATAGAGCTAAGCGATGGATTTACACGGTTCTCTGTCTTGCCCTTCAACCCCCCCCCCCCGCCCGAGAGGACTCGAGCAACCAACCGTTCAATGTGTTATTTCTAGCCGGCTAGTTTTCAGGGGAAGACCTGATCCGATCCGATGATGTCGGAGAGGCCGTACAAGTTCTGAGCGGGACACGCAGGTGAATTTATACACACGGGGACCCTAATTAGTTGACGGAGACTCGCCATTAGTAGAGTTATAGAAGGTTTATCTTGTCAGGTTGGATATCAATCATTGGATGCTTGCATGCCTCCATGGCCGGATGACTGTAGTACACTTTATTTATATCAGTCTGCAGTTTCCATTAAAAAAAATGCCCATGGAAACTTTTGCTATGGGACTCTGGATGTAAGAACTACACTCCCCTCCCATTGACAGAAACTTTGGCCAAACAAAAATATGGTTGTGTTTCCTGTTGCACTGTGTTTCCTGTTTAAAACCAAATTAGGGTGGGGTAGAGATTTCTGGAGGAAGTCCCAACGCAGTTTCTATGGGTGGAAGACAATAATCCAAGATGAGACTGGATTCAGTACCACCACAGCTCTTCAATGTGACCACTTGGGTAACTGGTAGCACCTTTGAACAATTTTTGTTGATTTTGGCGCTATATAAATGTCTTCTGATTGGTTGAAGATCAGAGACGTACTGCAAAGCTGGCTTCCTCCTACGGTCAGAATGATCGGATAAGATGAGTGGGAAGGTGTAGGTGTTTTTTTCCTCTTGAGGTGTCGTGCAAGTACCAACATGGTGGCTTTATTTTATTGGCCGAGAAACAATTAAGATTTGAAGACGTAGTTAGAGGAAATAATCAAGTGGAAAAGTTAATTCAGGGGATTTAATGAAGGGAAGATGTTGTTTAATAATGCAAAGAATCATACAGACAAATTTCACATCTGACTTGCTGCAGACAAGGCCATCCAAGAAGAGTGCATCCCAAATTGTTTTGACGAACGTGGGCATTGTTGTCGATCGAAAAATGGACAAGTTCGTCCCGGCCAGGGTGTGTCGAGCAGTACGAGGTTGACCGCTCTCTCACCCTGGTATTGGATCATTTGCATATCCAACAATTTTGGATACGTATGCAAATTAGATTAGTCTGGCTGCTTTTCGAAATTCACATCTTCGTCATGGTCTCGTGGTCCGGTACCAGATTTAATAGCCTGTTTGTACATTGGTTGCCGGCTGGCTGTTTTGACAAAGGTTAACATTTGGTTTTGTCCAATCACGGTCCGAGTAAGGAGTTTCCCTCCCAGGGTTTACTATTGTAAACATGGTTGGAAATACAGTAAACCATGGAGACGAGGTTGAGATGTTCCTTTATAAACATCAAACGATTTGAATAAATTATGAGCGCTTCACCTGAAACGCATCAGCTTGGCTCGGTGGTTTCTTACCCCTGCCTTTCAGGCTCTGTGGAGCCCGGTTCGGTTCCCACCTCAGACCGGAGCCTTGCATCTGGATTGCAGTGTTATATCCCTACCCGATTGCGTGTATTTGGGGGTTTTCCCCCCCACATCTAAAACTAAGCATTTCTTCGTTTGTCTCATATCCATCGTGTTACTGGCGCTTGCGCTGTTGGGTGTGTCACTGAAATAAATCAAGAATGTTTGCGGTGACGCCATCTGCGCCGTGGCAAAGGCATTTTCTTTTGGAAGGGGGGGGGGGTTGCATTTCAAGTGACATTACAATCAATTCATTACCCACTACATGTATACTGACAGTACAAAAATGACAAACACGAACATATTTTCGCTTCACTGTCGTCTGTATCATCTGTGTTTTAACGGACATGAACCTCATTTATTTTGCTCCCAGTGCCAGGTGACGCCAGTACGTACCTATAATGAGCTGCAATGGTTTTGATTAAAACCGGTGAATGCAACAACTCGACGTTTCGACCTGCATACTTCATTTGTCTTCAGAAGAAGACGATTAAAAATGTTGCAACAATTACAAAAGAGTGACGCACCATCTCCTTTAATTTGTACAGACGACCAGTCGTCCGTAAACCATCACGGACCAGACGGATTGCATGACCTTATGTTGAGCGAGTTTTGGAGTGTCGGCACTGATTAACTGAACCAACCCCGTCAATTGGATGTCCGACAAATTGACATACACATTACCTGAAAAAAACCTCAAACGCTTAAGGCCCATTGAACAGTGGTAACAATAACGTAGGGCGCTTTTGGTACAATGTTTAAAATGCGCCTAATAACCGCTGTTTTTATTGCTTATTATTTGATGAACTTTTCGAGTGACATTCAAACCGAGGACTTACAACAAAAGGGACAATAGGTCCACGATTGCTTTCAAAAAGGAAAACATGGGGTCCACGTTTGTCAGGACAAAGAGTTGAACAAAGGAGGGTCCACGATTAGAGGTCATTACACACTGTGTTGTGTGGGGCGGGGGGGCGGGGGGGGGGCTCGATTAGCCGGGTCTCTATTTGTTTTATTCATGTATTTAAAATTTGTCTGGTGATGAAACCAAGGGGCTCTTCAACTGCGACTAGCACCGTGAACCGTAGGCCTGATGATAGTTGTGGAGGAAGATAGTGAACAGCTTCTCAGTTTTACTTGTTGTGGTGCCTCAAGCAGGGACAAACTTACGTAATGAGGGAGGGACTGAAAGAAACTATCCTTTTTTTTTAAAGGCTTCGTTTGAGGTGAAATTGAATCGGGGTCCACAGAGGTGAAAGGCAGGGCAAGATTCTAAGCCATAAGCCACCGGGTCATAACCTACACATGAATATTTTAAACAAATCGTCCAAACACAATTCGAGCATTTCATCAAATTATATGGTCACGTTTTTCGTGAAGACCACAACAATCAGATTGTGTTTTTGCCCCCTCCCCGTCTAGAAGCTCCAAGATTTGCCGGGCCTATAATTCACCTTTATGGTTTCTTTTTACTCCTTCGGATAGATGAAATCTGTCCAAAACAGCTCGTGGTGGATGTACAAGGTGTTGTAGTTGTCTGCTGGGCGATTTTCTGACCGAGAGCGCACGGAAATAGAGTGGCTCGATTACTGCTTTATTACCTGGGTTATTTACCACTTGCTTCTTGGGGCAGAAGATATTTCGTTAAAACGAGGGAGACGACAAAAGGGAAGTGTACATGCGGACGTGTTGTGTTAACAAAAAAACAAGCTTTTTAATCCGCAAGCAAGGTCGTTTGTAACAATTACAACTTCCGTATATTGCTGTCTCTCTGTTATGAAACAGTTCGTTGTGGTAATTGGCAGTGTTGCATAATCAAGTACTTTTCAGTCGAGTATCAAGTACTGCCGAGTACTACTGTGGCCAAGTAGTACTCAAGTACAAGTACTTGGGCCATTGAGTATGAGTACAAGTGTCCAAGTACCAAGTATTGTGATATCCGAGTATCGAGTCAAACAGGCCGAGTAGTACTCGAGTACGAGTACTTGGGCCATCGAGTACGAGTACAAGTGTCCGAGTACCAAGTATTCTGATACCCGAGTACCAAGTCCAACAGCCGAGTACCACGTACTGGTATCTCTGTCTGGAGTATAAGTACAAATACTGCCAAAAAAATAAGGTGTCAACACGTTTGTTGTTGCTTAATTCTAGACGACATTATGTGCTCGCGTGTACACATGTATACATGAAGCACATGTATAACATTGGTAATTGTCAACGACCGGTATCCGCACGTTATGTGACCCAACATACACATGAAATAACAAGCTTGTGAAGGTTTAAGCTCAATCGATCATCGGAGCCACGAGAAAATAGTGGAAAACACCATATAGACCTCGCCGAGTACAAGTATTTCGCTAGCCGAGTACGAGTACGAGTATACGAGTACCATCAAAACGGTACGAGTACTGAGTACAAGTAAACGATACGAGTACCATCAAAATCGTAAGCCTCAACCGCCTAAGAACTGGTTACGAACGATGCAGAGTCCTAATGCACAGGTGGGGCTTTGGAGATAAACGAACTGGTGTGAATGCGGCCAGGAACAGACCATGGAGCACCTGCTAGTCTGCCCACTCCTGCCAGAAGCACTGGACCGGACTTGTGTAGTGAATCGATAAGAAGATCAAATTGGTACTCAAGTACAAGTACGAGTATACGAGTACCATCTAAACGGTACTCGAGTAGTACGCAAGTACGAGTACTGAGTACGAGTATACGGTACTCGAGTAGTACTTCGAACGAAGATTTTTTTCGTTCGGAAGAATTTTTCTTCCCGTTCGCACGAAGATTGTTTTCGTTCAAGCAAAGATTTTGTCTAGATTTTTGTACCCACCTATGTCCTCTTAAAAGCTCCGTACGATCGGGATCACTACTGCGGCCACAAAATGCCAAGAAAATAAGAGGACGGTGGCTCCCTGCAATGCCCCCTCCCAAAATAAAAGCATGACCCCATCACTGACACAAACCCATTCCCCTATGGCCCCCACTTGAAAGTAATGCCCCCTGTGCCCCCCTTCCTGGCTACGCCCATCCAAGATTATTGTGATGTTGACGTCAGGTGAATTGGGTCAATAGCTTCGTACATGGAAAAGTCTTACCATGGCTATCTTTCCAATAACATTTGTATATATTTATGAAAAACGACTTTAAGGCAGTGAATACTTTTGGCAGTTACTCAAGAAATACATTACCGTAAAAACTTATTTGGTAAGGAGCACCTGGGCCCAATTTCATGGAGCTGCTTAAGTAAACAATTTGCTTAAGCACGAAAATAGCTTGCTTATTTTACACATGTTACTGGCCAAAATTTCATGCCTTATACATTGCTTCTGACTGGTATTTAGCTGTTGTTTACTTAGCATAACAATTGAGTGTATAGTCTTGGCCGGTAGTCTGATTTTTCTAAGCAATGATTTTTTTGCTTAAGCAAAATTTTCTGCTTAAGCAGCTCCATGAAATTGGGCCCTGAGAGCTGCTGATAGTGTAAAACATTATTAGAAACGACTCCCTTCGAAATAAATGTAGTTTTTGAGAAAGGGGTAATTTCTCACTAAAATATTTGGATCAGGCACACAATTCTATGCAACATTGTTTTTTCTTTCATTATTTTCTTGCAACTTCGATGACCAATTGAGCCCAAATTTTCACAGGTGTGTTATTTTATGTACATGTTGGGATACACGAAGTGAGGATACCGGTCTTTGACAATTACCAAAAGTATATCCTGACTTTAGAGTATAACAACCTATGTAAAGCAGACATGTATGCACTGGTAACACAGTGGCGGGCTAGTTACGTCACGGCCGAGCATGTGGCTCAGCCTCCGTCCGTCTGTCTGAAGCCCCGTACCAAAAAAGCGAACGTTTTCAAAATGAATGACGTGGTTTCGAAGATGCTCTGTGTCACACCAACGGTGTGTCCCATCACGCTTCTTGCATAGACTGTAACGTGAATGATCGTGCATTGACTTGACGTACAAGATTGTGTGTTTTAATATTCGGTACCTTGTGGAGATCGTGGACAAAACAAAAAAGGGAAAGCAAAAGGTCTCCATAGGGGAATTCTAAAGACTGGGGTGCTTCACAAGGAATTTGTGTGTACAAAGGATGTTAAGGACAGGAACAAAAGAAAGAACAAAAGATGTCTCCACAGGGATGTAAACAATCGAATTTTGTTTTTGTTTTTTCCGGTGTTGTATTATCAGTAATACAAAGGAGTAACCCTCAATGGGGAAAAACAAAATTCAAAAAGAATTTTCCATAAATAGCTTTCTGTACACAGTCTGGAATTATTCCTTTGAGTTCTACCGACCACTGCAAGGGTTGGATGACCTGGAATTACAACGGGGATGAACAACACCGGTGTCAATGAAATTGTAATTCTCTGTGTCTGGTGTCGTGAACAATGCGTCTGCGTGGAGCTGGGCGAGAAAAAAAACAAGATCCGCTGAACCGAAAAGATGAAGTTAGATCCTAGATTTGTTTTTTTTCCTTGTCTCTCTATCTCTCTCTCTCTTAAATGAATCTTAAAGGCAATGTGAATCACATTGTTTTCTGTTGTTTGACTCTGTAATGCGGGGCTTTAGATTTGTTAAATCGAACGGTGAATACTTTTTGTACGGGGGACACAGTGCATTTAATAACCCGTGTAAAATGCGGTTGGACAAAACACTGGGATATTGAAGTGGTTATCGATGATTGGGTTTGTTCCGGTGAGTGGTCTGATTTAGCCTGTCCATCAACCATTCAGTCGATCGATCAATCGGTCAATAAGACGAGCCATCAATTAGTCGGTTCGTTTATCAATCCAGAACTGAGTACGGTGATCAATACGTAATCCATCAGGTGATGTGAGAGTTATATATCATTTTGCATTGTGGAATGGGGTGATATTATGGCTGATATCAACTGAGATATAACTGCTGCTCAGAAAAACGAACCGTCATCAACGTGGAGATTAAAAGGCAGGATATATAGTAATTATCAAAGACAACCACTTGGTGTATCCCATCATATGCGTAAATTGACGAACCTGTGAAAATATGAGCTCCATTGGTCATCGAAGTTGCAAGAAGATAATTAAAGAAAAACCACCCATGTTGCATAGAATTGTGTGCTTTCAGATTCCTAAAAAAAAAGGCTTCGTGCCTGAAGCTTTTTTCAGATTCAAATATTTCAGTGAGAAATGACCTCTTTCTCAAAAACTACATTACTTCAGAGCGAGTCGCTTCTCACAATGTGTTATACTATCAGCAGCTCTCATGTGCTCCTTACCAAGTAAGTTTTTATGGTAATGTATTTCTTGAGTATTTACCAAAAGTATCCACTGCCTTTAAACCCACATATTCTTCCCTGAATTCGCCTTCGTCGTCCAACCGTTTGGGAGAGCTTTGAGTGTTCGGGGAAAATCACCAAGTAAAATATTTTGAATGGTGTCTGGTTGACATGCATTGTTAAGTTCAGGTTTTATCCACGGACTTGGAAAAAGACAATTTTAAATAAAGTGGGGCAGATGTCACATGGAGTGCTTTGACGAATTGGGAATTTGCAAATGGGTATCATGGAAGAGTCTGACATAGTGCATGGCTAATTGGGAATCGGTGAATGGGCATCATGGAAGAGTCTGACATGTCACACGGAGTGATTTGGCGAATTGGGAATCCGTAAACGGGTATCGTGGAAGAGTCTGACATGTCACACGGAGTGCATTGCAAGTTAGGAAACTGTAAATGGGCATCATGAAAGAGTCAGTCACTTGGAGTGCTTTGGCGAATTGGGAATCCGTGAATGGCTATCATGGAAGAGTCTGACATGAACAACCTTATGCGTGCGGACGTGAACAAGAAAACAGCATCACATTTTCAACGTCATATTTCGCATAAACTGGGGGGGGGGGGGGTGAGGCGACCGGGGTGTTTGAGGTGCGGATTTGCTCTCGTTACCATAGGATCCACAACTTGCGGCTGCCATGCAATAAATAAGAGGGGTAAATTACAAAGGAAAGAGTGATCAATAATGACAAAAATTATTATTTACGGTGTCACGGTGTACCTTGTGAGGGGTCTTTTATGGGACACATGAAGGCGTTTTTTTGACCCATTTGGGGCTTTTATTTTGTTGAGGTCTTGAAAAAAACAGGTGTTTGAATACACGCTGCGTAATGGGGTTACGTGTTATCAATTAATGTATCGATATCAGCAACACATTGGAGAGTCATTCCATTGTGTAGTCTAATAGCGTTCTTGGTGTTGTGGTGTGTTGTGCTTGTCAGACAGAATATCTTTATTTGAAAACGGCGTGAGCCCGGGAACGTTTCTGTATCGGACTTTACTACCAGCTTCACTAGAAACTCTTGAGGGCGCCCTTCGCGTCGGATGGAACAGACGATTACTACTTACTAGCTCACATGGTTTCAACAGCCATTGAGCTCCAACGATATTTTGAGCATTTCTCCTATAAATACACCACTTTTAATCCTTATCCTTCGATGTAGAGTACACACTTTAGTTCCCTAGACACCCCGGAACCACAGTCATGTAAGTAGTCATAGTTTTTCTAGGCTTATTTTTATAATAACTTGGTAAATAACAAGTTTTCCGGAGCCTTTAGATTTTCACCGTATTTTATGATGTTATTGTGCCTCGCTCAGTTTTTCACCCACATCCGTCCAGAATCAGCCGGTTTTCTCTCATTATCTCAGACTATTGGATTTCCTTATTGTTTAGATATTTCCAATCCTTGTTCCCACTGCATAAATTAGTGTATTTCTGCCATTCTCATAGTGTATTTAAAAGTAAATGAGCAATACCTGTTTTTAACCGTAAAACAAGACCCCACGTGACCTAGGTATTGGAGCGATCCCTGTATTTAAGGTTTTGGCTGTTTTCTTAAAGGTACTACAGTTTTCAAGGATTTTTGTGACTTTAGTTGTTTTTTCACATAAATATCGTTAGTTGTTGAGATGTAAACAAAGGTTTTCTATGCTCTTTTTTGCTACAGTTCACCGTGGAAATAAAGTTTGAATTGGAATCCGAAGCGCTGACCTTTGGCCATTGTTATTCTTATTTCTGCGGTTGAGACTCTCTGGTCGAACTAAAGCTAGCGCTCCCTTGGAGCTACGCATTTGCAGAAGCCAGAACAGTGAAATGACTGTGACCACTACATGTGCTTGTGACTACATCTGAATCAGAAAAAGGACTTTCACGACACGATGGCAACGCTCCAGAGTGAAACGCCCGAGGAAACTTCATGTCCTTCAGCAGCCGACATAGAAGGGGCAGAACAAGAACTCAATCACAGGTGGAAGAACACCGAAGGACTTCTCCAAACCCTTCAAGATCCAGCGGACCCATTAGAGTTGATACGACGTAAGCTGGCAGCTACCCAGTGTGCCCTTCAAGCATACACAGAGACATGGAAGGAGCTTGAAAACCTCTATTACATGTCACCATCCTACAAGGATCACGCTATCGCAACAAAAACAGTCTTCCTCGAGAACAGCAACCTGGTCAACATCACAATTGCTGAGACAACAGAAAGGGCCTGTTCTCTGGCCTTGGAAACTGCTTCCAGCATTTCACGTCATTCCAGAGCCTCGTCTAGAAGTCACAAATCTTCTCAACTATCCAGAGCTTCATCTTCCGAGCTGAGTGTGAAAGCCCTAGCACTGGCCTCCGCCGCCGCCGCTGCCAAAAATGTAGTATTTGAAGAGGCCATCGCCAAACGCACGACAGAGATGGTCACTCAGCAGGCGGCCAGAGAGCTTGAACGTGCCAAGCTTGACGCCGAGAACAAGCTGTCGCAGACCAAATACGATCTTGAACAAAGGACAAGTACTGCGGCTGCCGAGGCTGACCTACAGATCTTGCGAGCTCGTCAAGCTGCCGCCACCGAAAAAGCCAGGTCCGAAGTGTTAGTGCAAGCCCAACTCAACGAGAATGTTGACTTCACCCCTACGACGCCCTCTCAAACCTCAAATGATCATGCATCTCAGTTTCGTGCCAGAATAGCCGCTGCTGCTTCGTCACCACCATTCGTACCCAAAGTCCCATCGGTCGATCTCACAAAGCAGATAGCAGACACACTTGCGAGACAAAGACAACCAGCCCATGAACCAGACATCTACCGAGGAGATCCCATCATGTTTCAACCTTGGAGATGCGCATTCGAAACTATGATAGACCAAGCTGAAATCCCTGCAACACAGAAACTCGCATTCCTAGCCAAGTATACTGCCGGTGAAGTCAAACAACTGGTAGACCGCTTTCGACACCGACACGTCCTGAACCCACAAACCGCTTACAACGAGGCGTGGCAAGAGCTTGAAGAGCGGTTTGGGAATAAAACAAAGATCGCCTCTCAGATAATACAGAAACTAACCACTTTCCCAAAAATCAGAGCAGAGGAGCGACACAAACTACTCGAATTCGCAGACTTGTGCATAGACATAGCCGCACAAACGAAGGACCTACCTGCACTCAATGTTCTGAACTACCCATACAACCTCCACCCAGTGCTTGAAAAGCTACCCATGTATCTTCACAACAAATGGAGGGAGCAAGTGTCAAAGTATAAGAAGATTCACAACTGCTACCCACCATTCCAGGAGCTTGCAAAATTTCTGAGGGAAAAGGCAAGAACATGCAACGATCCGGATCTGTACCCACCCACTACCACGACGGGCAAGACCTACAAGGAAGCGCCAAACTCTTCACTTCACCCCCACAAATCACCTCTCCGTGTTATGGCCACTAACAGCCCCCTATCAGCACATCAGGGAACCCCCAGCACCTCAAAGTGCATCTTCCACGATAATATTGGCCACGACCTAGCCGATTGCATTGCCTTCGGGAGAAAGCCAATGGCAGACAGGAGAGAATTTTGCAAACAAAAGGGACTGTGCTTCAAGTGCGGTCAGAATCACCGAGTTAAAGACTGCCAGACCAAAGTTAAGTGCAAGAAGTGCGATAGTACCTCACATGCTTCATTTATGCATGCCTCCACCTCACGGCATGGCGGGGAGCCCGAAGTAGAGAAAGCCAAAGATAAAGTCACACTCGAAGCCAACACCAAATGTACGAGATACACCACTTGCGTTATGGCCCGATCCTGTTCCAAGATCACATTAGTCAAGATATACCACCGAAATGAACCATCCCTCTCCATCATGGCATACGCCGTCCTTGATGACCAATCAAATGCCTGCCTCGGGGACCCAAAACTGTTTGAAGCACTCAACATTGACGGGCCATCTTACCAGTACGAACTGTCAACCTGTGGCGGTCGAGGAATCCCAACAAATGGAAGGCGAGTACACGGCCTAGTCATAGAATCCATGAACGGTCACAAAGAACACTTACCCACAGTTCTAGAAAACGAGAACATACCAGGTGACCGAGACGAAATCCCATCCCCGGATATGTGCAGGATGTTCCCTCATCTAAACGAGATTGCCAACAAGATCCCCAGACCACGAGACGATGTTGATATCATCTTACTGATTGGAAGGAGCTGTCCAGAACCCCTCAAAATCAGAGAATCGAGAAATGGACCCAAAGGCACCCCCTGGGCGCAGCGAACAGATATGGGCTGGACAGTCTCCGGCCGTATGTGCACAAGTAGCATCAAAGGCAGAGAACAAGTTTCAGCTTACCACACAACATTGACAGAGGCACCTGCTGTCCTACCCAGTCCCGACACTTACGAAATGCAACCTGATTACCACGGCACATGTGAAAACCACATCAGTGCAAAGGACTTACTAAGTACCCATCATGACACACAATCTAGCATCTATGTTGAAACTCACGACGACAACCAGAAGGCCCTGTCAGTCGAGGACCGACGTTTCATCAAGATTATGACAGAAAACGTCCACACCAATTCCAAAGGAAATCTAGAATTCCCCTTACCATTCAAAGACAGTCAAACCCGTCTTCCGAACAACCGATCCCAAGCACAAATTCGCTTGAACAACCTCCTGAAAACACTCCACCACAAGCCAGAACTGATGAAGGAATATCGAGCCTTTTTAGGCAAAATACTCGACAAAGAACACGCAACCCCTGTTCCAGATAACGAGGTCGCTACCACGAGTGGGACCGTATGGTACCTACCCCACTTTCCAGTTAGACACCCCAAGAAGCCAGGCATTCGTGTCGTCTTCGACTCCAGTTCTGAGTTTAGCGGCGTTTCTTTGAACAAAGTCTTACTTCAGGGACCCGACCAGATGAATACCCTGCTCGGCATACTCCTGCGTTTCAGAGTTGGTGAAGTCGCAGTTATGGGAGACGTCGAGCAGATGTTTCACAACTTTCACGTGAATCCCGAACATCGAAACTTCCTGCGCTTCCTGTGGTTTCAGAACAACGACCCTGAAAAGCCGATCATCGACCACCGCATGAACGTTCACTTATTCGGTAACGTCTCATCACCTGCCATTGCCACATTTGGCATTAGAATGATTGCCGAGGAAGGTAGATCTACACATGGCGCCGACGTACCAGAGTTTGTCAGCCGTGACTTTTATGTTGATGACGGACTCACTTCTCATCCAAACCCAGAGACAGCCATAAGTCTGATACAACGAACCCGAGACGTCCTCGCAAGTAAGAACATGAGATTCCACAAGATAATTTCGAACAGCAAGGATGTGATGAATGCACTCCCACAGGAAGCAAGAGCAAAAGACGTAAAAAGCTTAGACTTCAATCACGACACACTACCCGTCCAGCGATCACTTGGAGTGCACTGGTCGCTTGAGAAGGATGCCTTCACTTTTATAGTGAACTTACCAGATAAGCCGTTTTCTCGACGAGGAGTTCTCTCAATAGCCAGTTCTATCTTCGACCCTATGGGCTTCGTTACACCCGTGACTATCGAGGGAAAGCTCATCCTCCGCGAACTACTGACAGAGATGAGAAAAGAAACAAATATCCCTCAAGACATATGGGATAGACCACTTCCGGAAACCTGCCTCCCTAGATGGAATCGATGGCGAGATTCGCTGTATGACCTACAGAACGTCTACATAGAGAGATGCTATAAACCCCCACAGTTTGGCAAAATCAGAAGACGAGAACTCCACATCTTCTGCGACGCAAGCCAAGTTGCCACAGGAGCAGTGTCCTACTTAAGACTTCTGAACGAACACGGTCAACCACATGTATCCCTACTACTGGCTAAGGCAAAGGTTGCCCCCTCCCACGCAGTCTCTATTCCGCGTCTGGAGCTCTGTGCAGCCGTCCTTGCCACAATGCTGTCTCAGACACTTGAAAATGAACTTCGAGACAGAGTTATCATCGATAAGACGACCTTCTACTCAGACAGTAAAGTGGTCCTTGGCTACATTGCTAATGAATCAAGACGTTTTCATGTGTATGTGGCGAACAGAGTACACAAGATCCACACTGCATCAGAACCTAACCAGTGGCGTCATGTCCCGACAGACCAAAACCCCGCAGATCTGGCTTCAAGATCAGTCCCAGCAAGAGAATTGACCAACACAGCCTGGTTTCGCGGACCAGACTTCTTATGGCAACCGGAACGCCCTATATCAGACGCAGTCTCCGCAGAACCAATCAAACAAATGCTTGATGAGAGTGACCCAGAAGTACGCAAGCAGGTCGTGACATCTGCTACTACGACCGGGGAGGAAATCCGCAATCAAACTGCACAAGACACTGAAGCCTCCCTAAATTGTAGTCGCTTTTCCAGATTTTACAGTTGGCGGTCACTAAAGCAAGTGATCGGACGACTCATCCGAAAAGTCCAAACCTTTAAAGCCACAAGGAATGGGACTACACAAGCTGCACCCGACGACACCGGAGAAGATGCTTCTTCGATACTATCCATTCAACAACTTCAACAAGCGGAAAAGACCATCCTCAAGGCAGTCCAGAGTCAATACTTCAAAGAGGAAATACGAACCTTGAGGAAGGCACAGATTAACCCCAGCCTGACAATCAGCAAGAAGAGCCCACTTCTTAAGTTGAGCCCGTTCCTTGACGATGACGGAGTATTGAGAGTGGGAGGAAGGCTTAAGCGCTCAGACCTCGACTTCGGAACTCGACACCCCATCGTCCTTCCGAAAGACAGCCACGTTTCTAAACTTCTGACAGAACATTTCCACCAAAAGGTACAACACCAAGGCCGACACTTGACACTTGGGGCCGTAAGGTCAGCAGGACTGTGGATAACCGGATCCCACAACCTCATCAGGAGTACCATTAACCGATGTGTTACGTGTAAACGGCTGAGAGGAAAGCCACTGAACCAAATCATGGCTGAACTGCCTGCGGACAGAGTTTCAGCAACACCGCCTTTCACCAACGTTGGCATGGACGTGTTCGGGCCTTGGACAGTGATCACAAGAAAAACAAGAGGCGGAAGTTCTGACTCGAAGAGATGGGCCGTTATTTTCACATGCCTCTACAGTAGAGCCATTCATCTAGAAGTAATAGAGTCTATGGACACATCAGCATTCATTTCCGCATTCCGTAGATTTGTGGCGATAAGAGGACCAGTTGCAATTCTAAGGTGTGACCAGGGCACAAACTTCATTGGAGCGAAGAACGAACTAGCTGCAGCCCTTGACGAAATGGATAAAGAGCAAGTTGCTTCCTACCTGTCAGCAAATCAATGCCAATGGGTCTTCAACCCTCCACATGCTTCGCACTTCGGGGGCGTTTGGGAGCGCCTGATTGGTATTGTTCGACGGGTCCTCGACGCCATGTTTATGCAGCTTGGAAAGCACCAGTTGACACATGAAGTACTCGTGACATTCTTGGCTGAGGCATCTGCCATCGTCAATTCACGCCCCTTATGCACCATTCCCTCAGACGCTGACGACCCTCAAGCAATCAGCCCCTCCATGCTGTTGACGTCTAAATCCAATCAACTTCAGCCACCCCCAGGATGCTTCGTAAAACAAGATGAGTATAGTCGCAAACGATGGAGGCGTGTACAGTACCTGGCAGACCAATTTTGGCTACGTTGGAAAAGAGACTATCTTCAGAGCCTGCAACCCAGACAGAAGTGGCCAGTTGTCAAGCCAGACATCAGTGAAGGAGACGTCGTTCTAGTACGTGACAAGGAACTACCGAGATTGCAGTGGCCTCTTGCCCGTGTTACCAAGGTCCACCTGAGTGAAGACGGACTAGCTCGAAAAGTGGAGGTTGCCATGTACAGCGAAGGAACCCGGCGTACTTACTCCAGACCTATCTCGGAGCTTATACTGATTCAAAAGGCACCGAAGACTTCTTAAGAAACTCTTTGACTTTAAGTTTAAACAAGTCCTCATGTTCCAGTTAGTGACTTTTACTAGTTGTTTAAGTAAAAATTCAATATTATGTATTTTTAGACGGGGAGTGTATCGGACTTTACTACCAGCTTCACTAGAAACTCTTGAGGGCGCCCTTCGCGTCGGATGGAACAGACGATTACTACTTACTAGCTCACATGGTTTCAACAGCCATTGAGCTCCAACGATATTTTGAGCATTTCTCCTATAAATACACCACTTTTAATCCTTATCCTTCGATGTAGAGTACACACTTTAGTTCCCTAGACACCCCGGAACCACAGTCATGTAAGTAGTCATAGTTTTTCTAGGCTTATTTTTATAATAACTTGGTAAATAACAAGTTTTCCGGAGCCTTTAGATTTTCACCGTATTTTATGATGTTATTGTGCCTCGCTCAGTTTTTCACCCACATCCGTCCAGAATCAGCCGGTTTTCTCTCATTATCTCAGACTATTGGATTTCCTTATTGTTTAGATATTTCCAATCCTTGTTCCCACTGCATAAATTAGTGTATTTCTGCCATTCTCATAGTGTATTTAAAAGTAAATGAGCAATACCTGTTTTTAACCGTAAAACAAGACCCCACGTGACCTAGGTATTGGAGCGATCCCTGTATTTAAGGTTTTGGCTGTTTTCTTAAAGGTACTACAGTTTTCAAGGATTTTTGTGACTTTAGTTGTTTTTTCACATAAATATCGTTAGTTGTTGAGATGTAAACAAAGGTTTTCTATGCTCTTTTTTGCTACAGTTCACCGTGGAAATAAAGTTTGAATTGGAATCCGAAGCGCTGACCTTTGGCCATTGTTATTCTTATTTCTGCGGTTGAGACTCTCTGGTCGAACTAAAGCTAGCGCTCCCTTGGAGACCGCATTTGCAGAAGCCAGAACAGTTTCTTTAAAGCTAAGAAAATGTGTGTTAAAGGAACATTACAGAATTGGTTTTCGCTAACAAAACAGTTGCTGGCAGTGTAAGCACTTTATGTAATCCACCATATACATAAACTGACAAACCTGTAGAAGTTTGAGATCGATCGGCCATCTGGGTCACGAGAAAATAGGGAAAAAGCGATTACACATTTGCATGAAATCATATAGGTTCAACAAATGAATAAAACGCTCACTGAGCGATAAACTCCAATCGGAAAATTAGTTTATTCATTTCTCCTCAAATATGGCATATCAGACAGAAATATTTCAAGGGGTGTTTTCTACTATCATCATCATTAGACCGTGTAAGTTTTATGTAAATCTGTGATCAAAAAGTATATTTTACAAGTTTGTTTCCTACCAATTCTGTAATGTTCCTTTAAGTGCAGCGAACACAGTTTGTGTGCGTGACACTCTAAAAAAAAAACCTCCTTGGTCAGAATTGAACCGGAATACGGGTCCCAACATCCGGGCCAGGCGACCCCAAAAGGTGGTTAAAAATGTTTTTTTTCAACTCTGACTCATCGTCATTTTGACCCATTTCGCTGTCATTTTAAAACAGATTCCGGGTCATACTGACCCAGAAAATAATGGGGTCATACCCAACGGGACCCGGATCCGGGTCAATTGTGACCCGGAAGTTTTAAGAGTGTTGTATTGTGGGTAAATATTGGCCTATTAGGCTCAGGCGCTGCCCAGTTGCTGAACTACTCACAATTTGGTTCTAATGATGTTTCGTTATTATGTTTTGATATTGTGTTGTATTTGAACGCTGGGAAATTCTGTAAGATGCAGCGATGCGCTGCACCTTTTGTGTATTAAGCAACTTTGGAACAGTACGAGTGTGGCGCATGCGTGGTCGTGGTTGGTGGGTGTTGCCCTTTCTCAGTCGGTGCTCAGGTGTGTGACGCTATTACAAGTGCGAACAATAGTCGGATCCCTTTTCGGCAGAGAGTGAATCGGTATTCGTTAGTGCGCACAAGGGGTCGACAGAGCATGGATAAAATGTCTACACTAGAGGTTGGAAGGAAAGTCAGGTTGCCAAGTTCATCCAAACAAATTCTTCAACATCATGGCTCTGCGTGTAATAAGCGTATATAATCTCTGCGCCACACTGCGCAGCTCATTTGATATAATGTTAACAATGGAAAATGATGTAAAATCATAATTAGTCCGTCAACTGGTGATTGACCCGGCCTCCTTTCGGATGAACGCATGGAAGATAATGTTATGAACTCATTACAAAATTTCAGACATTTTGTGACATGGGCGCTGCTCCCAAAGAGTGTTGTAAATAATGTGCAAGTCGAAACATGCGTGTGTGTGTGTGTGTGTGTGTGAATTTTTTACAAATCATTGAACAATGTTGGTTTGTATGGAAGTGATTAGGCCTCAACTTGTTTTTAAACATTTTGACAAGTCATTGTTTTTTTTTTGTGGAAGAGTTCATTGCAATTCATCCCCCCACTATAGTTTTCAACTAACGCACCGCGCGATCAACCGGGGCCCAATTTCATAGAGCTGCTTTTAGCTTCGGAGACAGCTCGTCACTCGGTGGAGTCAGAAAGCGTCCACCGCGAAAAGCAGAGATTGAACGGCGCAAGTGCACAGCCAACACTTTTATTTGACTTATGGGCACTTAAACTTGATTTATAAAAAAAATAATAAATAAATAAATTAGGGCTTGCAACGGTTACACATAAATCTTTAGTGTATGAAGGTGCTGACGCAGGCCTATATGCAGTATCCCCTAAAATTGTTCATGTGATGTTGTTTATGCAAAACGCATGAATTAAACTGTATCATTAGCAATCCAAAAACATGGTTTCAAGAACTGAAATATGAAAACAAGTCACACCATTTTTTTAAAATAAATTATCTCATGTCTTGACGATAAAGTCAACGACATACGCTCGACCATCATTATATCAATTATATTAACACACCCCTCCCTAAATTTATTTATTTATGGAATTGTTAAATGAATATTCATTGTCGATCGTGGTTTTTCGTTTTGAAACATCCACAGCAGTGCTTGTTGGCATCAGGATGCCGTGCTCTGTAAATGCATCGTGGAGTTAGTGCATAGGCGTCTGGGAAATTTTATGCAAACGTATTCATTTATGCAAATGTATTCACTTTTTTTCCAAATGTATTCTCATGCCTGCTCTCAACGGATGCGATTTTTTGTTATTGTGTATAATTTTGTGTGAAACAATTTGTCGTTGAGGGAGGCACAAGAAATAAAACAAAGATTAACGTTTATAGGACACCACAAAAGAATACTTTTGCATAAATGAATAGTAAGGGCCCCAGATAGACGTCTTTGTCGACTATCCTGTTCGTAAAGTGTGACGTAATTTTACTGTAAGCCACGCCCACTTCACACACTGATTACCAGAAGGCCATAGGAGTTTGCATTGGGTTAGTTTTTCTTGGATGATTTGTGCAAGACAAGTTTCATAATTGAACATGACTTTTACATACTTTCTTCAATTATAAGTTTCTCTGTAATAAGAAATACCTTTGGACAAGGAAATGTGTGATCTTTGGTCAAATTACACACGACCGTATGCCAGCTTTTGAGCAGGAAGAAGTGAAAAATGTGTGCGTGCAGCAGGTGCGCACACGCGTGTGACGCCTCCTTTTTGCTCCAGTGAGGGCGGTGTTTGAGACTGTGACGTCACATGCAAGGGCTCTTTACAGAAAGTGTAAAAAAACACACATTTAAGTCGGATGAGGAGGTGGGACCGTAGGATAACTGAAGACGGTGCTATCCACGTTGCTATGGAAACGTTGACAAACTCTTGACGACCCCTAAATCTGTGCTCACGTCCTTCGGCTCACCTTTTTGGCGGATAGCAATGACCACCGGTGACAGTTACATTACAGCTGCGGTGTGCAACTGCAGTCGTTGGCAAAAAAAAAAAAAAAAAAAAGAGAGGGGAAAGAAAGAAATAAAGCCCGAGAGATCTGCACGTAGACACAATTGTTTCAACGCGGGGAAGATGTTTGACACCCGCGCGGTGTTCGTTTATGACACTACTGCATTATTTATCCGTAACTCATGAATGACAACCTAAAATATTGTGGCAATTACATATAAACAAACATCAGCAAGAAAATAAATATGTATGGGGGGGGGGGATCGGGCAGACCATTGGACCCAGTAACATTATTGTAATAACCCGATTCGGTTACGAAGCTTGTAATTAAATACGTTGTTTTTTTTGTGGGCGTATAAAACATCGAAATATTTCACTTTTTTTTATTGACACTAAGCAAATATTGATGTATAGCGTATCACGATTAATCTTATTCTTTTATAGGGAAATGTGTCGTGAAGATTAAAGTTGCGGGGCCCGATTTTCGCCGGAAAAAAACGAAGACAAAATTATCTGGACTGCTATTTATGACAGATGATGCTGTTTTAAACGAAAAGCATTCACACCTTTTTGCATTTGCCACGAACAATGCACAAAATACATGTAACATGCTGAGCTGTGCATGGCTGATAGACGTGGAGCTCAGGATCCTGACCAATAAGATAATTTGTTTCGTTTCTAATTAACTCCACTAATCATTGGCGAATGTTTCTGAGCAATACCTTAAAGGTCAGCTTGAACGAAAAATGCAACAAGTGATCTTTGCTGATATTCATTTAAAATGTTTTCAATCAATAAGGAAATTGAGTTCACATGAGATTGAATAGATTTTAATTGTGTAAAAAAGCAGTAATTTTGAATGCCCTTCTCTGGTGCTTTTCAGAAAGATTCGCCCAAAAAGCCCCGTTACGTCATCACCCATGTTACGTCATTCGTGGGAACTCCGTTTTGTATAGCCGCAATTTGTTGCAACACGGAGGATAAAGCAACATCGCTGAAATGACGTCAAAGTATGGTCATTTTTACCCATGCCGTCAAGGGCAGAAGTGTAGCTAGTTTTTCAAAAAACTTTGGCGCCTAATTTTGTTTGGGATTGATAATTACGAAAAAGTCAGAAGTGTTAAAATATCAAAATTGCAATTAAATGATAAATAAACTCATTGCTCCTCATCACCGAGGAGTAAAAGGGGTACCGGTAATTGCGAGGGTTGAGATTGTTGATGTGAATGATGGCTTGCAACATTTGCGCCCATTTTGCTGCCGGGGCTGCCTATTGCTAGGGAGTTTAGATTATCTAATGAATGCTGAGGGCCAGATGAATACCGTAAGGCATCTTGGTGGGGGTTATGTCATGAAAAGCGCATAATTAACACACGTTTTTATTATTATTTCTGGTTAATTCATATTTGTTTGGATTTAACTAATTAAACTACTTAAAGGCAGTGGACACTATTGGTAATTACTCAAAATAGTTATTAGCATGAAACCTTACTTGGTAACGAGTAATGGGGAGAGGTTGACAGTATAAAACATTGTGAGAAACGGCTCCCTCTGAAGTGACATAGTTTTCGAGAAAGAAGTAATTTTCCACGAATTTGATTTCGAGACCTCAGAATTAGATTTTGAGGTCTCGAAATCAACCATCTGAAAGCACACAACTTTGTGTGACAAGGGTGTTTTTTCTTTCATAGTTATCTCGCAACTTCGACGACCAATTGAGCTCAAGTTTTTACAGGTTTGTTATTTTATCCACATGTTGAGATACACCAAGTGAGAAGACAGGTCTTTGACAATTACCAAAGGTGTCCAGTGTCTTTAAAGAGAGACAAAAAAAAACAATAAAAAAGTACGAGGGCAAGTTACTTTTTTTTTCTTTTTTTTTTTTCTTTTTTTCTTTTTTTCTTTTAAATCTTACTTGAAAATCAACCCTAACCCCACTAAATAGTTCAGTTTCATTTTCATTCCTAAGTCGGCTCGGAACCGTAACAGATTGGGGAAAATTTAATTATAATGTATAAAAATAATAATAATGACTTGAGTTTTTTAACCCTTGCAGAGACTTTGTAATTCTCACACGCATTTAAAAGATTGTTATTAAGACGAGCGAAATGGTTTACGTTTCTCTCTGCCGCCCCAGGCTACAGTTGCTTGTTATCGTTTTATCTGAACTAGCTAATTGATTTAATCACTTGTATGCGTGTAGACAGCTTGGAGGAGGTCAGCGACACGCCCTCTACCATTCAACCTTGAGTAAAGGGCCGACCAGAATTAACCAGAAGGGAAAATCATTAAAAATGAATTATCCAAATATAAAATACTCGCTTTCCATTCACCTCTGATGACTTAGCACAAAAAGGTTGTAGAGGGTAAAACTTTTTGTTAACACTTGTGTACCATGAGAGACACCTTTGTTGAGAAAAGTATAAACATATTTTGTGAGTTCACAGTGGGCAGTGACAATGCCTTGGGACCGTCATGCAGACCAATAGTGTGGACCCCAGACCACACTGTTGCCGATATTTCACAACCGTTAATCAAAGTTAAAGGGGCAGGGGGTCGATTTCACAAAACTCTTCCCAACTTAGGACTAGTCATGGGCAATGCTAAGAGATAGGACTAGTCTTAAGTTAAGACCAGTTACTGGTCCTAACCTCAGATAAGACTAGTCTTATCTTTTGGTGAAATCGGGCCCAGGGATAATAAATTTCAGACTTCTATCTGATTTCAGACTTGTTATGTTAAAAAAAGGTAGCCTTCATTTATTTTCAGAAAAAAGCATGCTCTTGGATCTATACTTCTCCCTTGTTACTGTTATCAGCAGCTCCTTGAAATTTATAATTACAGGATTACCCCCAAAAAAGAGAGGAAATGCCATCATTTCAACATACCTCCTAAAAGAAATTGATCCTATTTTTTTTTAATTATCGATCCCAGTTTGAGGGACAAGCAGTCTGAGCAGGAACATTGGGGGTGGCTGTGGTGGGGTGTGGGGGGAGGGGGGAAGCCCCCCCCCCCCCGCTGATTATGCCATTGGCAAGTACCAACCGACCAGCCAGGGACATGCTATCCGTTGAAATGATAGGGTGTAGCTTCAAAAATTGTATTTGATAAAATCAAAATGAGCGTTTAAACGTGCACAATATTATGTTCGAGCGGCTTAGCTAGAGGGGGGGGGGGGGCACATGCCCCCTATCTTCCAGTTCCCCCCCCCCTGGTGCCTACCCAAGAAAGAAATCAAATTACTCGCAGCTGTCCTAAAAAAGAGAAGAAAAAAACCCATATAAGCACTAGAAAGCAACCCCCCCCCGCGCTGAAAAATAAAAAATTCCTCACTGTGCTACTGATGGTAGGAATCCTGACGAAATATAAATCGTAACTATAGAAATTAACGTGACCACCTAAAATTATGTGTGTTTTTTTTTTTAAAGTTGATTGTATGATGTATGGTGCTGATACATTGTTTGGTACTGTCAACAAAAGCCAATGATTTTGTTTTTGTTATTATTTGTATCAGTGGATTTTGTAAAGTAATATACATATTTGTATCGGTGTCAGTTGCCCCGTGAAGAACATTTTCGCATTTTTGCTTTGAACATTGCCATGTACGGAAACTTTTAGAAATAACATCCGCATTTGCATCTTCCTTAGCTAAATTATAGTCTCTCTGATTTGCTGTTGAGTCTGGTTTCCGTAATGCATGGTTGTGGATCTAGGAACCCTGAGTCAGCAAACCTGACACACGTAAAACCAGGGGGCCATTTTATATTTGTATTTGTTTATTTTATGACATTTTACACTGGCAAAACAACTACAAGGCATTAAAGGCACTGGACACTATTGGTAATTACTCAAAATAATTGTTAGCATCAAAACGTACTTGGTAACGAGCAGTGGAGAGCTGTTGATAGTATAAAACATTGTGAGAAACGGCTCCCTCTGAAGTAACGTTGTTTTTGAGAAAGAAGTAATTTCTCAGTAAAATATTTGAATTGATTTTGAGACCTCACGCGTGGAGGTCTCGAAATCAAGCATCTAGCAGCACACAACTTCGTGTGACAAGGGTGTTTTTTCTTCCATTATTATCTCGCAACTTCGACGACCAATCGAGTTCAAATTTTCACAGTGTTGTTATTTTGTGCATATGTTGAGATACACCAAGTGAGAAGACTGGTCTTTGACAACCAAAGGTGTCCAGTGTCTTTAAAAGATATAATCCACAAAATATAACTACGACTGAGAAAACAAAAGTAATATACAAATGTTCAAAGTTGTATGAAATACCAAGCCAGTGGGTGGCAAGGAGGAACGAGTGACCAGCCGACCATACCACAAATATTGACCACAAATACCCTGCCCCTAAACAAATTAATAAAATAAAAAGCCGCTTTAGCAGAAAATGTCGCTTGTGGCAAGCTTATTTTAAGCAAAAATGAGCAGGATACCACAGTCATAGATGATATGTGTGTGGTGTTATGGCCGGTAACTTAATTCTGATCAGCACTAATTTTGTATTGTGCTATTCAGCGACGTTTGTGCTTATAAGCAGCTCTATATGGAATTGGGCCCGAGTCTTGGGTCCACTTTGCCTTTTCCAAACCTCGGCTTGGGCTCCGGCAACGGCTCTGGCTTGGGCTTCGTCATCAATTTTGGAGCAGGGCACAATTTGTACGTTGTGTCCAACATCAATTGGAGCCTGGTGCCGGAGCCTGAATCCATGCCGAGGAAAAGCCTCTTGCCACGGTTGACTCCCATCGCCCTCGGGGTCTCCAAAATGCCGTTCAAGAGCTATTAGCTCAAGCTAATACCACCTTTGAAAAAAAAACGATGCATGTTGCAAATTCATATTGGCTCACTTCAGTGCACTTGTTAACCCACAATATTTTAAAATCTAGTTTTTGTCGTTGTCAATAAATAGTTTTCCTGACTTGTTCTGACGAGTACTGCGATGTTGATGATCATCAAGTTGACAGTAATCTGCAGGTCACCAGCAAACCCTCCACCGCCGCTCGAAACGAAGCGGCCGTGGGTTGTGTCAGTGTGCAATCGAGCTTAATTTCTTACGCGCGTTGCGATCCGCAGTTCGATCTGGATTTGTATCCGTGTATTGATAACAACATTTTTTGTTGTTGAATTTTTAAATTTAATCTCTCGTGTCTTTTGAGCCACTGTTTCATGCTCTCCGAACCTCTATCATTATAGTATATATACAATTGTCCAAGCCCACTTATGTAGCAAGTTTTGGTTTGTGCTTTTTTTCTTTTGAATCTTCCCTTTTTTAACTTCTTTCCGAGCGCCTCTTTTTGTGAATGGGTATTTTTTGATATTATGCCCTCACTATGTACCTCTTGTAACATGTGTTCTTTTAAGTAATGTTTAGCTGCCTTTGTATTGTATTCCTGTGTATTTTATATCGTATCTATTCGGCCAGGGCCCGCCAGGAGGGTGGAAACTGACGGGACCACCCTGATTAAATAAAAAATAAATAAATAAATCCCGTCGAGCACACGTGAGTTCCTTTCTCTGTGCTTTGAAGAGAGAAAATGTGTGTTACGCTATGGTCACCGAACATTTGTTATGTTAACAACATTAATATGATTACCAAGTTCGTTACACATGATAATAATGAGTGGCGCTTCTTTATTATAGCGCTCAAATCCGTCACTCAGGGATGCTCCAACATTATTATGTAATTTATCCTGCAAGGATGTGGAGCTACGTTTTGAAGTACGAGACATATTCCTTTATTACATAGCACCATGTCATGGGTGCTGTGGCGCAATTATGCAGCCAATCAAACCGGGAACACCGGGGCGAACCCTTTCTCTTTTCGATAAGTGCACTGGGTTCTTTTTCGTGCATTACACAACACACGGGACCTACGGCTCTACGTCCCATCCGAAGGACGCAGCAATAATGGTTAAGTGTCTTGCTCAAGGACACAAGCATGGGAAACAAAAAGAACTCCATTTTTTTTTTCCTGCCGGGGGTTCATTTTAACCATCTATGAATTTTCACCGAATCATAGCACTCCTTTAAAGTTATTCACTGCGGAATTCCACCGGCCCATTCACTCCACATTATGATGCATGGTTCGACACCAAAAACACCCTCTCCCCTCGCCTTGAATGGCGACGTGTGAAAACGTACGCCATGCTCGCATTCGGGCGATTCTTCTGTCTTTTATTCGCGAGGGGCTACCGGTTTAGCGTCTGTTTACATCCAATTTATGAGCAGATTAGCAACTTACATTCATTATGAATTATTGTTGACGCTGACGGTGCGACGAAGCGTTAGGATATAAGTGTGTGCGAGCCACCGAAACTAATGTGACATTGATGGGAAGGAATTTTTTATTATTTGTTATTATATTTTATTATATATGCATCCACTCACAAAAAACCCCGTACCTTTGAGTATTCGTTTACAATGAATGCAGTATACGATATCCACTTATGGATGTGCTAAGCCTTGTAATAACAGTTGTGGTGTTGTGTAGCGTTTTCGTACGCATCACAGGTTCCCCTTGCGGCTTCAGCATTTGGTGTAAAGAGGGGGTGGGGGGGGGACTTAAGGGCAGTGGATACTTTTGGTAATTATTCAAAAAAAATACATTACCATTTTAAACTTACTCGTTAAGGAACACCAGAGAGCTGCTAATAGTATAGAACACTGTGAGAAACGACTCCCTCTGAAATATAAATGTAGTTTTTGAGAGAGAGGTAATTTCTCACTAAAAATATTTGAATCTGAGAAAGGCTTCAGTTTCTCAAGCATTTGAAAGCGCACAACGAGGGTCGGATGCTTTTGCACTCTACCTTCACTCGACAGGCTCAAAGGGTATCAATTATTCGGGTCCAGGCTTACCTGGACTTTGGTGGGAGGTGTCGTGCTTTGGCCGTGCCTTTCTGTCTTCAGCCATTCTGCTCGTTTCTGCTAAGAAACACGCATCCTGTTTTTCTGTCAATAATTGTGCATTTTAGCCCCAGTGCGAATTTGTGTCCAGCCGAGATATTCCCATGATTTTTTTTAGGCGCATCATGTCGAAGACCAGAAGATGGTTTTCATCTTCGTTTTTTCAGTGTCGAAGTTTCACCCTATAAAAAAATAGATTTTTACCCTCTGTAGATGCCACAACTCAGCTCTGTGCTGCCAGTTTGAATTTTCAATCAATGTGAAATGAAATGAAACGATAAGTGGATTAGCTCAGGGCTCGAGTTTGAAACAAGCCCCCACTGAGACCACAGGGCTTGTATGTAGCTCAGACCTGTCACTTGACCGCCAGGTCTGTCCTCTAGTGTCCGAAGACAAGACATTGTTCAAGTGACCGCAGAGATTGTCAAGTATTCTCAGTTGGGCATTTCTGTGAGATCGGGCCCCGTACTAGATCGATGAGCGAGACAACATAAATGAGCGACAATAACCAGACATCGCTCGAGACATTCCACGGTCCCTGAGTAGATTGAGACGGGTATCTTTAATTGGGACACTCCCTTTGTTGTCAATCCACGGCAATGGATACCCTCTTTGCTATATAAAGGGGGGGGGGTATCGCGGTATATTTGACTACTGGAGCGTCTATTTGGTCACCAATTATCACACCTGCTGTCGAAACATGTTGGTGCAAGCATTGTGAAAACTTAACTGTAGAACCTTATAGAAAGACAACCGCTAAATTCCGCAGCATACATGGAGGTAGACATATTTACTTTCTACCTCCATGGTTCAACCTAACACAGTACAGAGCTATACGTCACGGGACACTGTGGGGTTGGGGTTGGTTCGCCATGGTTGTTCTTCCTGTCGATTGTGACTTTTCGTTCACTTATACCTTTAGGTTGTCTGGATTGAAGCGAAGATGCAGTACTGGCTTAAAGGAACATTACAGAATTGTTTTTTGCTAACAAAACAGTTGCTGGCAGTGTAAGCACTTTATGTAATCTACCATATACATAAACTGACAAACCTGTAGAAGTTTGAGATCGATCGGCCATCTGGGTCACGAGAAAGTAGTGAAAAACCGATTAGACATTTGCATGAAATCATATAGATTCAACAAATGAATAAAACGCTCACTGAGCGATAAACTCTAATTGGAAAATTAGTTTATTCATTTCTCAAAATATGGCATTTCAGACAGAATATTTCAAGGGATGTTTATTACTTAACCATGTAGTTATGAAATTGGTCAAAGTTATTCAGTTTTTCTACCAATTCGTAAGTCCTTACTGTCGCAATAATAATACAATGACTACTGCCATGGACTGATGTCAAATCACACCACATGTATGTGACTGCTATGTGTATATCATCCGTAAAATGACTGGATTTCTTTTACAGCGCTTGCCTAATAATACGTGATTTCCGTAAATCCCTCGTAGCGTGCGTAAACAGATTCTACAGTATAGAAAGTTCCGTAAAACGAGTTTTTTAACATGTGCCGGTAAGCGAGTCAAAAAATACATAATTTTTTCTATATTATGATGTCGTCTCAATTGTAAGTTCCGTATATTGGAGTAGTGTTGCACCCATCATCTGCCAGTAAATGCCTAAGGAAATTAGATGGTTTGCTAACAAAAGTTGCTGGCAGTAAGCATTGTAATCCACCATACATAAATGACAAACCTGTAGAAGTTTGAGATCGTTCGCATCTGGGTCACGAGAAATAGTGAAAAACCATTACACATTTGCATGAAATCTATAGATTCAACAATGAATAAACCTCCTATGCGAAAATCAATCGAAAATTTAATTCATTTCTCATCAAATATGGCATTTCAGACAGAAATATTTCAAGGGATGTTTTCTACTACCATCATCATTAGACCGTGTAAGTTTTGTGTAAATCTGTGATCAAAAGTATATTTTACAAGTTTTTGCTTACCAATTCTGTAATGTTCCTTTAAAGTTACTGGAATTTCATTTACAGCGCCTGCCTAAAATACGATTGATTAAAACTTCCCTTAAAGGCACTGGACACCTTTGGTAATTGTCAAAGACCAGTAACCTCACTTGGTGTATCCCAACATATGCATAAAATAACAAACTGTGAAAATTTGGGCTGAATTGGTCATCGAAGTTGCAAGAAAATAATGAAAGAAAAAAAAACACCCTTGTTGCAAAATTTGTGTGCTTTCAGATGCCAATAATAAATGGCTTCGCTGAAGTCTTGTATTATTTGAGTGAGAAATTACCCTTTTCTCAAAAACTACGTTACTTCAGAGGGAGCCGTTTCTCACAATGTTCTATACTATTAACAGCTTTTTATGCTAACAATTATTTTGAGGTAATTACCAAAAGTGTCCAGTGCCTTTAAGCCCAGTCAATCACCGTAGAGTTAAAATCACCATATGTGAAGTTACTGAGATTTCAGTTACAGCGTTCTTGCGTATACAAATTTTACGTGATTTCCGTCTAAACGATATATTAAAAAAATACATAAACTGCAAGGTAATTGCTTTTCACCAACGATGCTGCGTTCTGAATCACAATAAGGTTATTACAGGTACAAGACTTTGTTTCGTCAATCAACTTTTTTGGGGGGAGGGGGGTGCACACTCAAACATCTGTTTTGTTTACCATTACAAAGTTATAGAAGCTGTGAACATATTTAGTGGTTACTCCAAATACTTCAGCTCACATTCTCAAGGACAACAATAATTACTGCACAGTATTACCGAACACTATAGGACGTGTCATTATTTGGATAACGTGGCATTTTCACATGTTGGAACACGGTCCTAATGTCTTACAAATTTAGCAATTCCCCCAGTCTGTCACAGCCCCCTCCCCCAATTGTCCTGTCCCCACCTCATCTAAATTGAATTTAACCCCCAAACCGTGCACACATGCAATTATGTTCGTAATACCCCCCCCCCACCCCATCAGCTCCAGAGTAACGCTGGTGTGAGTCTCCCATTCACTGGAAAGTCAGTGTTGTTGTTTTTTACAGTACAGAGTAACATTACAAATTATGGTTCCCCTCTTCCTTAAATTTAAAGGGACACGCTGCCTTGGAAGAACCTTTGTAGAACCAAATTGTTGACTCCAAAAAATGGTGGAGCGTGTTGGTTCACGAAGTAAAAGGAAAAACCACACAATTTCGAGACATATTTTGTGAATTATTATAGTCTACTTTTTAAAACATCTTTCCAACCATATTCATTCCATAACAAATGCTTTCCATAGCCCAAATCGCCCAATCCAAGGCAACGTGTCCCTTTAAGATTGCTCTCCCCCCCCCCCGCCGCCAGATTGACAATTCTGGTGCTTCGCTGCATATACAAATTTATTGGAGTACATTATTTTGTGTATGTTAATCTTGAGAATGGTGTAGAGTCAATGGGTTGAACTTCAGCAGGGTACGGGTGCCCTGCGCACATCTCTTGATTGTAGCCTATTTTTACCTGGTGGTGCAGGGGTGCGCCACACAAAAACAAGGTCTCCATATCAGCCAGCAGCTAAATGCTAAAAAGTTTCAAAAAAACACTCAACAAAACATTTAAAAGTCTCTCGGCCTCTTGATATCAACCTACTTGCTGGCAGCTGAACTTCTTGTATCTTTTTTTTTAAGGTTTCGGAAGGTAATCTTGTTTTTTTTTTAAAGCTACGCCAATCCAATATGAAAAACGATGATGAATAAGTTAACTGGGCAGGCTCCATCTGTTTGTGAGCAGAACAGGGCCAAGTTTTCGGGGACTATAGTGGAAGTATACGCTCCCAAAATAGCCTACCCCAGGTTGAAAGTCAACAACCCCGGGGCGCGATATTGGGACCATTCTTCAACAATCCTCGGGAAAAAAGTGACCTTCAGATTCTGGTTTAAAGGGTGTGTACAACATTGGGAAGATTGAAAATATAAATGTTCACAGATTTGCACATAACTTACATGGTATAAAGATGGCCGTGGTGGTGAACTTACCCTTGAAATAGTTTTGCTTGAAATGATATAGTTTTTAGGAAATGAGTAAAACAATTATTCTTTATCTTGCGTGTCCCAAACCCGATGTTTGAAAACAGTGAAAACATACATAATGGAGTTTTCACTATTTTCTCATGACTCCGAAGACCGATTGAGCTTAACATTTCACAGGTTTGTTATTTCATGTTTATGTTGGGTCACAGAAAGTGCGGATACAAGTCTTCGAAAATTACCGATGTTGTACATGTCATGTGCTTCAAAGAAAAAAACTTGTGAGTTTAATCATTATTCTTGAGAGGCTCTCTCTTGATGTTCTCAATATTTTAGTGTAGTGCGCACACCCACGGGTCGCCAGGGTCTCCCCGGGCAGACCATAAGAGCAAGGACACGAGGACGAATCGCAGCGCAACCCCTCTCAGGGTAAGTGTGCCAACTGCCATGTGGTCTGAGGTGAAACATGAACTAGACCATCTCGACATGGCAGGGTGTAAAAGGGAATTATGCCATGTCAGCTGGTGCTGCAGTGTGCACACATCACCGATGCCTTTTGGGTATAATTCACTTAACCATACAGCCGCAACCTTATGCATGTGACCTTTTATATCCAGGGGGCCCAGATTATCTCGTTTGTTAGAAAATGTATTATTGCATTCCGTCTTCGCATACTTTGTTTTCTTCTTTTCTTCAGAAGGCAGTGGACATAAAGTGATCAACAGAAATGTTCACCATTCAACTCCGTTTTCCACCAAACTTAAAAAGCACTAAAAGTTACACCAGATGTCCCTTGCACTGTTTTTTGTTGTTGAAAAAGACAACTAAACAAACTGGAGAGCTTAGTTAACCCTTTAAGGTTAGATGTACCGTTTACAAAATGTTAACTTGACAGTTATTTGATTGACCTTAATGAATCTGGCAAAGTTTGCGTAACACCATGTACATGAGTAGGATTTGAATCTTTTCATGGTGGAGATACAATCTAGTGTGATAACACCGTGTACATGAGTAGGATTGAAACTTTGCATGGTGGAGATACAATCTATAGGTTTGCGGCAACACCATGTACATGAGTAGGTTTTGAAAGTTTGCATATGGTGGAGATACAATCTAGTATTAAAGGTTTGCGGTAACACCATGTACATAAGTAGGATTTGAAAGTTTGCATATGGTAGAGATACAATCTAGTAAGGTTTGCGGTAACACCATGAACATGAGTAGGATTTGAAACTTCGCATGGTGGAGATACAATCTAGTAAGGTTTGCAGTAACACCATGTACATGAGTAGGATTTAAAACTTTACATAGTGAAGATACAATCTAGTAAGGTTTGCGGTAACACCATGTATATGACGATGAGTATGATTTGAACTTTTGAAGGAGATACAATAAAGTCAGGTTTGCATGAGCACATGGTTGAGGTACAATCTAAGGTAAAAAAATTGCCCCACGCACACTGTGAGAGTACCTTGTATAGGGTATTGAAAAGAAGTAGGGCAGCAGTGGCTACCGCTTTTGAAGCCCCGCTCCGAAAGTGTACGTTTTCAAACGTACTGGCGGAGCCTTAATAGCCGGAGCTTGAGCCCAAGCCTTGGTTTCGAAAAGGCCTTGTGTTTGTCTCTAGAATTACCGTTCTCCGAAGATGTTTTTTCCATTCCCATGCAGAATTTAATTAATGGCAGAAAACTAAGTCCAACTTTCGAACTCGGTTTTTCTTGAAGGCACAGTTTAGAGAATTGTCAACGACTTTTTGTTGTTGCCAAGCACACTTTTGCGAAGTCATTATTGCCGGGCAGGCACTAGACGACGGCTATTTTGTCAGGTCGTGAGAACGCAGATACCGTCGATGGGCCTGTTATAGCCGCGGATCGTCGGGTAAAGCTGACCCCCAATAACCTCTTTCCCCCCTTCAGATCAAGAGATAAGGCATGTAGCATCCGTTTTCTTCATCTCGTGCCGGTCTGTGTAAGACGACACCGAGCAGCTCGCGACACCAATTACCCAGGCCCGAGCTCGGCATTTCCCCACTAGGCTCGGAGAGGCGCACACGACGCGGCCCGCCTCGGCCGGTGATATCCCCGTGGGGCACGCGCGTTGATTGTTGGGGTTGGCCATGACTATAAAAGGTACTGATACAGCGGGGATGATAAGGCTTGGGTTTTATCAGTTCATGCAACCAATCGTTTCTTCAAATAACACTTGGGTATCTTCCAGTGTGTATCTTGGACGAGGACAAAAAAACTAATTACCAAACAAAAAGTAAAAATAACTTGCTTTGGTATCAAGCTGATACAATCTCTTGGTAAATTAGTCATCTTGCTGCCACGCACTAACGAAATTTGCTTGAACTTCCGGCAAAATAAAAACATATTTCACTTTCGTGATTTTGCCTCTTCAGTAGAAACTGTCATTCAATTTCACTCTGAGGCATGCGAATTTATATAGATTTATATTCAATTAAACTTATGAGGCGTGTTTTTTAGCCATGCGTAATCGGCGTCCATCTGTGCAGATAGGCGCTACTAGAGATTTCTGAAAAAGCGAATTGTAACGCTGTGTGAGTGGATTGCCAAATTCAATGGTTACCTTTTTTCCCCGCATGACGCAAAAGTACATTTGCTGGCACATTTATTAAAACTGAACGACTGTTTTGTCGTCGAGCATTCAATTTCGTGCGATAAAGAATAGCGCGACGTTTGAAATGGCAAGCCTTCACTGATGGTAAACCTTATTTGGCAGACAAACCTTCATTTAAAAAAAACGATCAGCCTTCACCAATAAATTAAATTTTTCTTTTGAACATTCAGTGGTAAACCTTCAGTGGTAAAGCCCATACTGGTAAACCTTCATTGGTAAACTTCGTTTCGCTGGTAAGCCTTTACTGGTAAACCTTAAACCTTCGTTGAAGAACCTTCAATCGTAAACTTCATTTCGCTGGTAACACTTTACTGGTAAACGTTGTGAATAGGTAAACCTTCATTAAAAACCCTTCATTGGTAAACTTCGTCTTTCTGGTAGTGGTATACCTTCACTGGTGAACTGATCTTTTCTTGTGAACATTCATTGGTTAACCTTCAGTGGTTAACGTTCACATGTGAACTTCATTGCTAGCCCGTCACTGGTACACCCAATATTTATTGTAAACATTCATTGTTTGACCTCATTCTGGTGAACCAGCTAAAATTCCATTTCACTGGTAATCCTTCATCGATTGAGCCTGTAAACATTCACTGGTAAACATAATAATATCTCAAATGGTGCTGGTTGAAAATTTATATATTCGGTGTTGGAAATCGCTCTTTTGTATTTTAGATCATCATAAACCATACATTATCGTACCCAAGCTTTGGTATCCTATAGAGTCAGAGAAAACCATTGTAACCTGTCTAAAAAAAAAAAAAAAAAAAAAAAAACTGACCGTGTTCATTCCAGGGCATTTCTGGCAGGCAACATCATACTACACTGGTCACATGGAAAATTATGCACTTTGAGCCATAATTTCCACTTAAAGGCCCAGTACACTATTGGTAAGATCGAAAAACACAATGTTCACAGATTCACACATAACTAACATGATTTAAAGTAAGTAATGGTAGAAAGGGTTCCTTAAAATGTTTCTGCCTAAAATGCTATCGTTTCTGAGAAACGAGTAAAACAGTAGTAATTATCGCGCGCGATAATTTGAAAAAACAGAAAACACATAAGATCTCTTTTCACTATTTTCTCGTGACCTCGATGACCAATTGAGCTCAAACTTTCACAGGTTTGTTTGTTCATGCATATGTTTAATCACACAAAATGTGGACACTGATTTTGAGCTGTTACCAAAAGTGTACAATACCTTTAAGTTGAAGTTATAAAAGTAACAGTTGATCAAGTTTTGAGATGTACCCCTTTCATCACATCAACAGTTGATAAATTCAGACAGTGGAATCTCCACAAGATGTACTTTTTAAAGTATTCTTTCATTGAGCAAATAGTGCCTGCAGGAAGTCCAGGCTCTGTGGCTCTTTTGTAAACGTGTGATGTCACAGGTCACATGGTCAATAGGTCTTAAAGGCCAAGATATTGTTTTCCCGGGAACAAGGGGGAACTATGTTATGAATTATTGTTTTCTTCTTTGTTTTTTGTTTTCTTCTCCGTTGATCGTGGTCAAATATAATATTAGAATGAATCCACTGGCACTTCGCGAAGATGATGACAATGTACTCTGCCTTTAATGCTGTGGGACTGCGTACGTCCACCCAGTGCAATGAATGATACGGACAGCTGTTAATTCGTCAATTTAAACGGAGATAAATTAGTTTTTGTTAATCATCATTCCTTGATAGTTCGGCACCCACGTCATGGACGATAGTGCACTGTGAATTCCGTAATGAACTTATAACAAGCTGTTTGTGTATAATGGAACAGCGGTGCCTCGCTATGTTAAATCATATGCCATTCACCTGGTGATCGTATTATGATGCATTAGGTTTGGAAAATACAAACACACTGAAACTGACGTCGTTTACACTTTAACTTGGCAAGGTACATGATTGATTAAACCAAAAAAACTGGGTCAGAATTGATCCGGATTCTGGGTTCCGTGGTGCCCGACCCGAAATAAATGTTTATTGAATTGAATTGAATTGAATTGAAAATTGACCCATATCTGGGTCAGTGTGGCCCGGAATCTGTGTCAAACTGACCCGAAACTGTCAAAATGACGTATAATACGAGTCAATTTTGTTTCAAAACCAGTTTTCATGTCAGCTTGACCTATACACGGTCAGGCCAGAGGGTCTCTGGGCATCTGGATCAAATCTGATCCGGGGATGTCGGGGGGGGGGTAGTTTCGCACTCAGAACGCCAGCAACATGGCAATGCGCATACTCTTGTATTTATGAAACAATTTGTACTTACAATCTAAATTTCCAAACTTTTCTAACATTTTTTAGTGTACATATAAAGTATTTTGAAGATTATCACTTTTTGAAGATTATTACATTCTTTATTCTATAAAAAAAAATAACAAACGTAACAATTTACTCTGGTAATTTTCAATCTCAAAGGTTCAGATTTCAAATGGGATGGAGCAGGGGCGGGGTGGGGGGGGGGAGGACACCAGAGGCACATCCATTGTGGGGGCGTGTGCCAACCCCGTGTCTACCATCGTTACGATATTACTGCTTGGGAAGTGGCCTAAGAATAAGTATTTTCCGTGCTCTCCTGTAGCCTTTTTGAGGCTCAAGAGCTTGCCCCCAGCAAAGATCCCCTGGTCAGACTTCTGGTCACAACAGTGCAATCACTCGGCTTAATAAGTTCTCGCCTCCAGACCATGGGAAGATACTATTATATTCCACACTCTATACTTAAAATAAATCACTTAATCGGACGAATCAATCGTGCCCTTTTCGTCCAAGGCTGCGCGCCCCAAGTCCGTTTATCGGAATTTAATTAGATTTAAAACAAAGAACCTTTTTCTCTTGCGGTTTTTTTTTGGAACGTATCGCGAGCAAGGTGAACACTTGTTCGGCGGTGTCACCCGCGCAATTTGAACCCCCTGCGATCGAGTCGATTGGGTGTCAGCTATAGCCCCCACAGGGTATCAAGTACACTGTTTAGTCTTGATGACGAGCTGGAGCCAGCTGTCTGCGCCGCCGTCAAACTGCACCTGTAGTGAGACGTATAATAGTGTATAGGGGAGACGGATCAGGGATGCTAAAATCGTCACGGTGTGTTGACCACAAACCAACAAATTCCGGATCTTTATATATATATATATGTAACTGTTGGTGTAAAAGGACCTGGTAAACAGTTCTTCTTTTTCGCCACCAATTCTTGCCCCTGTACGCTTGACAACACGCGAGTAAAATTCAGTTATGTCCGTCACCTGTCGAGGCTATACAATGACCTTGTGCAGTTCTTGTAGATTTTTTTTTATTTTAATCATTTTCCTGTCGCATGTACTAATTTCTGTGGCTACCGCAGCCAGGGCGTTTCGAAAGAGTGCAGTCACTCCGTCCAGGTACTTCCAAGACGCCTGTCTTGAAGATAAAGTAAATGATTTCCAATTATTAAAGACAAACTGTAAGAGCTTGAATCTGAAAGCTCACTTATTTATATAGTTCATGATACTTAAAGGTATTGTACACTTTTGGTAACAGCTCAAAATCAGTGTACACATTTTGTGTGATTAAACATATGCATGAACAAACAAACCTGTGAAAGTTTGAGCTCAATTGGTCATCGAGGTCACGAGAAAATAGTGAAAAGAGATCTTATGTGTTTTCTGTTTTTTTCAAATTATCGCGCGCGATAATTACTATTGTTTTACTCGTTTCTCAGAAACGATAGCATTTTAGGCAGAAATATTTTAAGGAACCCTTTCTACCATTACTTACTTTAAATCATGTAAGTTATGTGTGAATCTGTGAACATTGTGTTTTTCGATCTTACCAATAGTGTACAGGGCCTTTAAAGGAACATTACAGAATTGGTAAAAAAAAAAAAAAACTTGTAAAATATACTTTTTGATCACAGATTTACATAAAACTTACACGGTCTAATGATGATGATAGTAGAAAACATCCCTGGAAATATTTCTGTCTGAAATGCCATATTTGATGAGAAATGAATAAACCAATTTTCCGATTGGAGTTTATCGCTCAGTGAGCGTTTTATTCATTTGTTGAACATATATGATTTCATGCAAATGTGTAATCGGTTTTGCACTATTTTCTCGTGACCCAGATGGCCGATCGATCTCAAACTTCTACAGGTTTGTCAGTTTATGTATATGGTGGATTACATAAAGTGCTTACACTGCCAGCAACTGTTTTGTTAGCAAAAACCATTTCTGTAACGTTCCTTTAAATTCCACTTATCGATCTGGTGTCTGACTGCTGATGTGCTAGCTGCCGGTATTGAGAATCCTTCTTATCTGTGCCTTTCTCTGCATCCTCCCCTCCCTCTTTCCCCTTCCCCTTTCTTTCAACTAAATACAATGTTGTGTTCTACAAAAGTATCAACATTTTACGTATTGGCCCACATAGAACCCGGCGTAATCCACACCCGGCCGAAACTTGAGCTTAACCGGAGGGTGACCTCCGCCGGCATTTCGACGCCCTGGCCGGCGTTCCCCTTTTCACTCTGAGAGGCAGCTCTGCATTTGTTCCTCGATAAACACGTCAACAATCATGAATATCGGATTGATCGTATCGGCTGAAACTCAAGATGAGAACTACAGATCTGTCAGACTAAGTTGGTTTTAACTGACAATGTGATAACGGGTGGGTGAAAAGACGTGTGGACAATATCCATGGTAACCGAATCCTGAAAAACAAACAAGAATTCCGGAAGGATTTCATGAGTTTGGTCAGCGCTCACTTCAAATGCTTTATGAAAGCTGCTGTATAGATTTCGTACGTATATTATACACAAACAGCACTGATATGTTGACGAACCCCAGATTGTTTGTAGAAAGGGTTCTCCTCCATTAAAAGACAAACAAAAGCCAACACAATCACTTTCTTTTCTCTGTTAGATTGTTGAATCTCTGAAACGGCCCTTTGGGTATCATACCGGTAACCGTTCTTTGCTTGTTTGGCAAAATGTACGGAGCTCCAGACATGCCATGCCACTGATCCAGGCAACAGGATAGTTATTGATATTCATACACAGTCCATTTTACAAGTAGATATACTCGGACATGATACAGTTATCTTGTTATCTGAATAATTCGCGGTATGGCACTGCTAGATCTCCGTACAAAGAAGATAATTGATAACCAATCATTAATGGGCTATGTCAGTTTACCGCCAGTACCGGCACCAAGGCTGAGGAGCCAATCTGTAGACACTAGACATATAGGCATGATACATAACTGGTGCCGATGGTAAAGTTTATAAGCGATTTTAAATATGAAGCATTGCTTTTTTTTTACATTTCATAAACCGGTACCGATTGCCAAATATTACCCTATTTAAACACTCATTTGCTTACTTCAACGTGGCAAAACGACATAAGCTCATATAATAATAAACGAGAAATTAGAATTAGCTGTTGCAAACTGCTTACCAACCAAAAGGACCTGTAGTATAAATGCAAAAAATTAGTTAGTGGCCTGACGTTTTGACCCTAGCAGAGTCTTTCTCGAAGGCTTTCTCTTTTAGCCTTCGAGAAAGACTCTGCTAGGGTCGAAACGTCAGGCCACTAACTAATTTTTTGCATAATAATAAACGTGCACAAGATCTCTGACGCAAAGTTTTCAATGGTTGTGGGTGCGTTTGCTGTTGTTGTTGCTGCTGCTGCTGTTAATATTGCTACTTTTGTTGTTGTTGCTGCTGCTTTTGTTGTTGTTGTTCCTGCTGCTGCTGTTGTTGGTGATGTTGCTGCTGCTGCTGCTGTGGTTGTTGTTGTTGTTGCTGCTGTTGCTGCTGCTGCTGTTATTGCTGCTTTTTGTTGTTGCTGGTGCTGCTGCTGTTGTTGTTGTCGCTGCTGTGCTTGTTGTTGCAGTTGTTGTTGTTGTTGTTGCTGTTGCTGTTGCTGTTGCTGCTGTTGTTGTTGCTGCTGCTGCTGTGGTTGTTGTTGTTGCTGCTGTTGCTGCTGCTGTTGTTGCTGCTGTTGTTGCTGCTGCTGCTGCTGTGGTTGTTGTTGCTGCTGTGGTTGTTGTTGCTGCTGTGGTTGTTGTTGTTGCAGTTGTTGCTGTTGTTGTTGTTGTTGCTGCTGTTGCTGTTGCTGTTGCTGCTGCTGCTGTTATTGCTGCTTGTTGTTGCTGCTGCTGCTGTGGTTGTTGTTGTTGTTGTTGTTGTTGTTGTTGTTGTTGTTGTTGTTGTTGTTGTTGTTGTTGTTGTTGTTGTTGTTGTTGTTGTTGTTGTTGTTGTTGTCGTCGTCGTCGTCGTTGTCGTCGTCGTTGTTGTTGTTGTTTTGGTGTGTATATTGTAATAGAGATGATACGTGTAGGATGAAACGTTATTTGTTTTTAAAACAAAACAATGCTGTTCGATACATTTAGGGGGGATGGGGGAGTAACTTTAGACCGATCTTTGTACGGTTCACCAGCGAGGTTTCTATCGTGTCCCAATCTGCACGCACACAGAAACAAAGGGGCTGTCTATCTCTAGAGGTAATCCTGATCTGTCTTTTTCAGTGAACGTGGTTCCATAAAATTAAAAAACACCAAACAAACAAACTGAGTTTCACGGGAGACAGGTTGTCTGAATCCCACAATTTCTCAATTGTATACACAACCAGAAAATTGGTGTATTTAATTTCTTTCTCTTCACCTTTCTGTAGCTCTTGCCATAAATATGCCCGCACTTTATTTACGAGGTGGGAACAGGAATATTGTTCTATTTTTTCCCCCGCTGTATCATGCGGGTCGTGTTTGCACAAAATATTGTCAGAGGGCAGTCACAAGTAAGTTTGAATGTGACTAACCGAAATGATGCAAGTGCAAGGGGAATTTAAGTTGTTTCCTTCAAAAGTCCGCGTTTACGAGAACCGTATTTTAATCGAAAAGGGGGATAAAGATGGTTCTTATCCAATCTTTCAGGACTCTACGAAAGTATAGAGTAGTGGACACACATCGGTGTCTGGGTAACTTTTTTCCCCGATGCAAAATTTAACCTCAATTCAAATCGTTGTGGTACCCGCTGCTAAGATAAAGGATTCAAACCGCAACTAGCTACCAGCAGGCAAGCTCGGTGGTCTAGTGGTAAAGACGTCTGCTCTAGCATTAGTGATTTCTGGTTTGTCTCTTATCCTTTCGTATCCACTTCCACATGAATATAGTAGTCAGGTACTTTTAAGTCGAGTAGTCAATAAATGCCAAGTAGTACTCGAGTACGAGTACATTGGTCTTCGAGGGGGGGGGGGTACAAAATGTCCGAGTACCGAGTATATAGCGCTTTATACACCAAGTCTCAAAGTGCTTCCAACATTATTACCCTGATCACTGGGCCATTTCATTCCTTAAACCATCTCAGCTCCCTGGGGAGTATACAGCCTGTGCTGTATGTAGCGCACTAAAGCTAAATCAATCACAAGAACCATCTCTGCCCTCACAGGTACCCATTTACCCCTGGGTGGAGAGAAGCAATTATAGTAAAGTGTCTGGCTCAGGGACATAGGTGTCACGACCGGGATTCGAACCCACACTCTGCTGAACAGAAACACCAGAGCTTGAGTTCGGTGCTCTCATCCGCTCGGCCACGACACCCCAGAGTATCAGAGTACCGAATCCAACAGCTGAGTACAAGTAATTGGATTTTCAAGTACGAGTACGTGTATTTTATAAAGAAAAATACTGCCATAATGAGGTATCGACACATTGTTGTTTGTTTGTTCGTTTGGTTTTTTTAATACTAATTTAAAAATGACAATGTGTGCTCGTTATTGTTGATTGGACAACCGTGTTTTTAGCACGAGTACTTCAACTTGAGCCTGAGTACATTTATCGAGTACAAGACATCGAGTATACAGATTAAGAGTGTTAAAGGAACATTACAGAATTGGTAAGAAAAAAACTTGTAAAATATACTTTTTGATCACAGATTTACATAAAACTTACACGGTCTGATGATGATGACAGTAGAAAACATCCCTTGAAATAATTCTGTCTGAAATGCCGTATTTGATGAGAAATGAATAAACTAATTTTTCGATTGGAGTTTATCGCTCGGTGAGCGTTTTATTCATTTTTTGAATCTATGGGATTTCATGCAAATGTGTAATCGGTTTTTCACTATTTTTTCGTGACCCAGATGGCCGATCGATCTCAAACTTCTACAGGTTTGTCAGTTTATGTATATGGTGGATTACATAAAGTGCTTACACTGCCAGCAACTGTTTTGTTAGCAAAAACCAATTCTGTAGTGTTCCTTTAACTACGAGTACTTTGCTAGCCAAGAACAACTACGATTACGAGTGGGTAGTTCTCGAGTACGTGTATCGAGTTCGAGCACTACAACATCGTGAATAAATAAACAGAACGTCTTAAAGGCGCAGTACACGTTTGGTAATTGGAGTCTACTGATTGTGTTAATCCTATATAAATGTATACATACAATAAAACTAACTTGTGAAAATTTCACTTCGAAAGGTGGTCGGGTTTTTGAGATATCACCGAAAAACCGGAGCGAATATTTCAACGCAGGATGAATATTCCACATAGGAATACACAGTCTGAGAAGCGTTTCTCCGCTTCTCAGATTCAAATTTGGGGGAATAAAAATATATTTTCCATAACCGTAGTACTTCGAAATGAAAAGTTTCTCAAAATTAACTTGCTATTTACCCAAAGTTGCTGTACTTCTTACCAAGTAAGTTTTTTTTTATTGCCATTCATTTTCAGAGTCATCACCAAAACGTGTACTGTGCCTTTAAATATTTGTTTATGTTTCTGTACGGAGCTCGGGAAGTGCCATCTGAGATCATGCTATATATCAGGGTGAGGACATTCCATAGAAAACAAATAGTTAAAGGAACATTACAGAATTGTTTTTTGCTAACAAAACAGTTGCTGACAGTGTAAGCACTGTATGTAATCCACCATATACATAAACTGACAAACCTGTAGAAGTTTGAGATCGATTGGCCATCTGGGTCACGAGAAAATAGTGAAAAACCGATTACACATTTGCATGAAATCATTCATGTTCAACAAATGAATAAAACGCTCACTGAGCGATAAATCGGAAAATTAGTTTATTCATTTCTCATCAAATATGGCATTTCAGACAGAAATATTTCAAGGGATGTTTTCTACTATCATCATCATTAGACCGTGTAAGTTTTATGTAAATCTGTGATCAAAAGTATATTTTACAATTACCAACTCTGTAATGTTCCTTTAGGATGCAACATTCTGGTAGTAGAATGCCGTCCGCCTGGGATTCTATATCTCGGTGGGACGTCGACACCCTGAAAGGTGGGATGTCGACACCCTGAAAGGTTGGATGTCGACACCCTGAAAGGTGGGACGTCGACACCCTGAAAGGTGTGATGTCGACACCCTGAAAGGTGGGATGTCGACACCCTGAAAGGTGGGGGTGTCGACACCCTGAAAGGTGGGATGTCGACACCCTGAAAGGTGGGATGTCGACACCCTGAAAGGTGGGATGTCGACACCCTGAAAGGTGGGATGTCGACACCCTG
Organism: Pycnopodia helianthoides; assembly: GCA_032158295.1. Classification (NCBI taxonomy): domain Eukaryota; kingdom Metazoa; phylum Echinodermata; class Asteroidea; order Forcipulatida; family Asteriidae; genus Pycnopodia; species Pycnopodia helianthoides. The sequence continues at coordinate 8,618,477 of CM063255.1, forward strand.
AAAGGTGGGACGTCGACACCCTGAAAGGTGGGATGTCGACACCCTGAAAGGTGGGATGTCGACACCCTGAAAGGTGGGATGTCGACACCCTGAAAGGTGGGATGTCGACACCCTGAAAGGTGGGTGTCCCTTTCGACAAAGTAAATGAGGAACTGACCCAGTGTTGCATGTGCAGCAGTTTGTGTTTTTACAAGTTAGTGTGCAGGGCCCAATTTCATAAAGCTGTTTACCGGTAAGCAATTTTTTGTGCTTACTGTAGCAGAAAAATGTGCGCAAGCATAAGCGTATTTCACCAAGATTTCTCAAGTTAGCAGAACATTTCTTGGCGCGCATGCACGTTCACCATGGATTTGCATTGTGATGTCACTTGTGTGCTAAACGCGGGTTAGCGAGCATTTACCCTTGCTTACGGTGAACAGCTTTATGAAAGAGAAATTCTGCTAAGGGACGCTCCGTAAGCACAAAACGGCTGCATGTTTTATGAAATTGGGCTCAGGATACAAACTGATAACCATGTGTGTTATACCATCAGTTATGTTTATTGGATATAGGGACAGACCCACACATTCACTGGCCAAGCCCGGAGTCAAACTGCCCCCTTCCCTGTTACTGTCACGTCGTCAATGAATGCGAAAGTTGAACCTGGAACGGAATGTTTTAGTCAATTTGAAAATGATCTTGAATGGTGAACTATTGAGTAACAAACTATAGCTCAAGTGTCATAATGCGGTAAACAAAATCGTGATTTGTCAAGGCTTAGGCCTCAGTTGCAACCTGTTGCACATTCACAATTTATTTTTTCTTCTTCTTTTGTGGCCGAGGAAAACAAACCGCAGTCAATAATTTCATGTTTGGACGCTAATGTGACGAATGTTGAAATCGCGAATTCAATCACGCGCTATACCAGCCGTGAATCACCGTGGGGGTAAGAGGTTGAATCGCGTGACGTCACGGTCGTTTGAGATCAAATTAGAGGTGTTGAAAACTGATTTATTGCATGCGGTCGGACGGGTTGTGGCGTTGCTGCGGAGACAATGGTTCTCAAATGTTGGTTGAAAAAATAAATGTCACGAATAATCATGTTTGCTTGTATTATGTCGTTCAAGAACTAGAGCATTGTTCAGATGTTGGTCGTAAATGTGACCCTAAAATGTACCCGAGGAAACAGATTCCGGAACGTGTATGTATCCCAAACGTTTACCTAAATGCTCCAAACTGTACCTAAATGTAACCCAAACATTGGATGTAGCCCCGACCTGTACCCCAACCCTGCACCTTGTATGAACGAAGCCCCAACCCTGTGTCTTATAAGTGTCCCCAACCCTGTATAGGCCTACTTTATAAATCTAGCCCCACCCAGTACCTAAATGTATTCCAAACCCTGCACCTAAATGTAGCCCCAACCCTGCACCTAGTCGTAACCCCAACCCTGTATCTAGATGTAGCCCCAACCCTGTACCTAATTGATGTTACCCCAACCTGTACCTTATAAAGACGAAGCCTCCCTTCTAAATCTAGCCCCACCCGGTACCTAATTGTAGCCTCAACCCCCAGTACTAAAATCTATCACCTTGTGAATGTAGCCCTAAACCTGTACCTAAATGTAGTACCGACACTGCAGATGGAATGGTTCTAAATACAAATATTCTTCACACTAGAAAGTGCATTAGTTCTAGATTAAACATTTATTGTGGTGGCTCAGACATGATAATATTATCCAATCCATTGAGAGTCAATAGAAAATTCGCACAACTAAAATTAATGTGCATGAATAGAGGTACTTATTTACGTTTGTAACGGACCATTTTGTCCGACGTGGACTATTTTATGTAAAAAAAAAAAGGGGGGGGGGTAATTGGACTATCATGGGTCCGGCCCATTACGTCAGAAGAATCATTATGGGTCATAGAAAATGTTTTTGGGCCATGAAGGTCGGACGTTAAAACCCGTCGAACGTAATTAGTCGGGTATGAAAGTCCGTCAAACGTAATTCGTCGGACATGAAAGGCCGTCGAACGTCGGACATAATGTGGTTGCGTAAATTTGCCTTTTGAACACAACGATCCGTGTCAAACACAACTTCCGTACGACACACGTCTCTCTCTAAATCGCAAGCACTGACGTGAATAATGGCATATACATATTTCCGACATTCAAAACGTAAATTTGTGCGTGTAATATAACGGCCTCCAGAAAAAACTATAATGGCGTGCACTTTCATACAGCACGCAAAGACGGGAATATTCACGTACATTTTCACGGCAGTCAAAGACGTGAAAAATGACGTAAATTGTTCTAATACGTCAGCTCAAAGACGTGAATATTGACGTTAATATCTATAATTTGAAAACATTTTCGTGCTTACCTTGCACAAATTGTATGTAAGTCGACAGCTGAACTCGAAAATATCCACAACCATGCCCAATTTGCAATGTGAACACATTGTCCTTCATTTAGGTTGTACCACCCGTAATCAGCTGCTGTGTTTTTTTAAAGTTTTTATAATGCAGTTTATCAAATATGACTTTATTTGGTACTCCTATAGTTCAAGCAAAATAAAGTCCCAATTCTGCTCTTTGCACTTGTTCTGTTCTTTTACAACTGGATAATTCCAGTGAAACATGCAGAGTGGTGACTCTTTGTACATAAACTCTTCGACACAATTGCTATCGTCCCATGGTTATAATGTTTATACACGCCCGATTAACATTGAAAAACATGGTCAAATCTCTGCGAAATTTCCCATGTTTACGCTTAACAAAAAAAAAGTATTATTCTCACAAAATTTCCCCAAAAAGGGTATATATTTTTCCCCATCGATGCGGCTCGTCAGGGGAGGTATTTTTTATGAGGAATTCCCGCCGAAAAAAGTACGGGTTACTAGTTGCAAAGTCACTCTCCAAAAAATGAAAAAGAAAGGATCAGTGTCAGGGGGCTTCAGTAAAAATAAAACCTGTTTTGAAATCAACGGCATCAATATATACCTTCTGCATGAATGGCAATAAGTTGCCGCCATAATGCGACTGATATGTTATTATTTCTGACTAATCCACCGCCGTGATTTAAGAAGAAAATTGATAATCTGGGACTGTTTTGTGAGCTTTTGTTATGTTGGTGGGGCTCGCATTTCACATTTGGTTAAATCACAAAGGGGGACCATTTAAAACCGATCGCTGCAAACAGGTCGATGTGAAGCCAAGCATCGCGCGGCGGGCCTATCTCCGGTTCACTTACTGATCGGGTTTGATGCTGATTGGGAGTGAACGATCGCAAGCGAAAAGGCAAATCCTTTTTTTTTCCTTTTTTTTTAAAGATTGATTTAATACGATGTTCGTCCGAGCTTAAAGATAACAAATAGTCAACGTGACAAGCTGTTTAAAAAGGTCTCTTTTACCTCAATTCACTTCAAAACTACACTTTTTTTAGCGCCCTACATTGAACATTTTAAAAGCTGTCCCCCCCCCCCCCATATGACGGAAAATTTCATGGGGTAAAAGCAGAAATAAATAATAAAAAAATCGAACAAGAGCAACATCATTTACCAAATTCAATAGACCTTATGCATTAACGTCATTACGCCGCCGTCTTGGAGGTAAACAGATGGCGTAACAAGTTAATCGGCCAATCCTCTAGCCGAGGGCGCCCTACTCAAATATTTAAAATAATGACGTCATGTGCATAATGTATATACGTTCATATTGGCTAATATTATGAAGAACGACCCTTGTGCCCAAACCTTTTTTTTTTTACCATACCAGACCGATTAAAGGGACACTTGACAAAAGTATGGATAAGTTATTAATTATCATTTTTGAGCAATTTGAAGTGACGGAATTCCACAATTTCCTCTTGCTTACAAGAAAAAGTTGCGAGGAAATCCAACAAGTCAGTTTCAATTATGATTTTTTTTCTTCTATTGATATAATAATTTTTTTATACCAGAGGTTTGAAATGAATAACGTAGATTTTAGGTGTGCTGAACTTTATTTAGGATTAAGAAAATAACGTAACTAGGCCTATTTGGTGTAACATAACGTTAATATTTAGTATTTAGAACGTAGTTGAAAAACCAGCTATTGGCTATAGTGTGCAGAACTTAATAAAGAAACGGAGCAATACCATGGTTATAAATAATGTGCTAATAACGTGATAGACGAAGTGAAATTAACTCTTATTTTTACGCATTGAGGCAACGTGATTATTTGGAGAAAACGCATTTACGCCTAAAACGAGATTATTACGTATAGGCCTATGTGCAGAACGTGACTCACACTAATTCAACTCGAATCTGACCTGCTTTTTATCTGTATTTCTTTGGAATTTTAATTGTTCAGCGCTTTGTGATGTCTATATGCGACATGAAAGGCATTTTTTCCTATATTTAAATACTAACAAATAATAATAATTACTATACTTTATTGGCACAGCACTTTATGAAAGTGTAAGACTTTGTGAAAGGAAATCACCCCAACCAATTCGCCAGACTTGCAGCCTGGCATTTCGTCTCACCAGTAACCAAACAATTGCAAGTGTGATCAAATCAGCCGGATAGATTACATTTTACCTCAGTTTATAGAACGATCGAGAATTGAACGGGAATTCAAAAGCCCAGAGCAATCAAGAATCATCGCCTTTATCGGCAGAAGATTTCTTTTGTTCGGGCGGACAATTTCCCTATTGTGACCCACTCAGACGTCACTAGCCACACCGCCCCAGATAGGAGGGTTGCGCCAAGGGGCTTGGGTACACAAAATGCATGATAGGCCCACTTAGTAACCAATTAACAACTCAGATAAAGGAAAAAGGGCCCAAGATTGAAGTACCTTTAGGTACACAGGAGTTGCAACACCTATTAATATTTGTAACAATAATAATTGTGAATGCTGGCTTGTGTGACAGTCTGGAGGCATCGCCCTGATACGTTGATTCACCCCTTCGTCGTCTTCCTTTGGCTTTCTGTGCGTGGTGTCTTTGGTAAATAATGTGACATCCACTTAAGTGTATCTGTACACCGTTGGAAGATAACCCCGGAACATTCGCCACCAGCCCTCTCACATTTTGAATGACAGATAATGTTGTTATTATTGTGTCGAGAAAACATGAAATGCGGGCCCGTGTGTCGAATGCGATTATGGAGTATCGGAATGTGGTCGACCGTCATATCAAATACAGAGTGTAAAGGCATCAATACAGGATTGGTAGAGCTGACAAAAAAAAAAAAAGGTCGCAGACAGTGTTAATTTTTTGGGTGATCATTCATACATGAAATAACAAACCTGTGAAAATGTGGGTTAATCCTGTGTGTGAGTCGAGAGAAACAAAATCACAACATGCATAATTTTCAGCATGTGAACACATTGTCCTTCATTTTTGGTGGTAGCACCCGGAATCAGCTTTTGTGTTTTTTGTCTAGGTTTTCAGAATCTGATACAGATTTCTCAAATAGGCCCTATGTCTTCATTTCAGAGGAAAACACTTCACAGAAAAAAAGGTTTTAGTATAAAACTTCATAATCAATCAGCTTTCAGACTAAAACTAAACAAGGATGTTTTTTATCCTTACCAATCCTGTATAGTAGTTTTTAAAGGAACATCAGAGAATTGGTTTTTGCTAACAAAAGAGTTGCTGGCAGTGTAAGCACTTTATGTAATCCACCATATACATAAACTGACAAACCTGTAGAAGTTTGAGATCGATCGGCCATCTGGGTCACGAGAAAATAGTGAAAAACCGATTACACATTTGCATGAAATCATATAGATTCAACAAATGAATAAAACGCTCACTGAGCGATAAACTCCAATCGGAAAATTAGTTTATTCATTTCTTATCAAATATGGCATTTCAGACATAAATATTTCAAGGGATGTTTTCTACTATCATCATCATAAGACCGTGTAAGTTTTGTGTAAATCTGTGATAAAAAAGTATATTTTACAAGTTTTTTTCTTACCAATTCTGTAATGTTCCTTTAATGACATAGAAAGCATAATATTTCTAAATTGTACAATGAGTCCTTTTTGAAGCCCATTCTAAATTAAATTCATTACCGGTCACCCCGAGGCAAAAGTTCCAGTTGAATACAGTGTCCACTTCATGAGAAACCTTTAATACCTTTGAAGATTATTTTCCTCTCTCTCTTGTTTGTCTCTTCTTCCTTTAAGTGTGTTTTATTTTTGTTTTGCAAAACCTTTGGTGGACAGTATTGACTTTTTCACCACAGGCCTGTATTGGCTGTTACTCGATTTTCAAGTCGTTGATTTATCACCAGATGGGACAGGTTTTTTTAAAGAGAAATGCAGCTTTGTTTGTTGGAGATGCACGAGACTTACTTAAACTAGTTTCGTTGGTGATAAGGTTAACAAAGCATTTTGGATAAGAATTAAAGTTAGAAAGTTCAATGCCCTCGGAGGAACTGGTTTTACTGGACCAACTTGACCTTTTAAACTGCATTCTGATGGCCGGGTCTTCAAAGTGAGGGTTCGAATCCTTGTGTCCTTGGTCGAGACACTTCACTATACATGTACGTGCTTTCTCATCACACAGGCGTGAACGGGTACCAGCGAGGGACCTTGGTCGAGACACTTCACTATACGCGGTTCTCATCGCACATGAGTAAATGGTGGGTACCTGCGAGGGTAGGAACAGTGAACTACTAGCAACCTGTGCGCCTGTTTGACTGCCGGTGCTTCTTACTCCCAAGAGTGAGATGATTTTCAGGAATGGTAAGGCCCAGCCCAGAGGCAGTTCGCATGGATCGCCCGATGACGGGAGTTGGCCGATTTGTCTCCTGTATGCACCGGTGGAAGTTGGCATCCCCTCCCCTATGCGAATGCGGAGAGACATATATAGACGGACGGCCCCTGTACTCTATACCCCTATGGGCCGAATTGAACTTGAAGTCCATTGAGTCCCCATCAATGAGGTGGCTGACAAATGGCTGCCCTCACATAATCGTGAGCAACAACTCCAGAGAAGAAGCTTAGCGGCCAAAATAAACAGGGGTAGTAGTACCGCTGTGTGAGGCGCTTTGACCGCCAAAATAAATGCATATTATTATTACTTTTATATTCAAGAATTGTGAGTTTATTTTTATGGCAACCGGGCAGACTCGAAAAGGAGGCTATGGTGGGGTTGTTGTTCAAACAAAGGTCTGCGAGGAAATCTCCACAATTTTCCCTAAACAGGTTGATTTATCGCGTTGAAAGGGCGCGAGTTCTCAAGAAAAATAAACTTCGGTAGGTCGGTCAGGAGAGCTGCGGTGAGACACCGGTCGTGAGCCGTGCAGTGTGATGGGAAAATCCAGTGTAAAGGCCTACGTGCCAAAAAAAAAACTTTCTGGTAACCTTTTTGGGGCAGGGACCTGTTGATGGACACCAGTGGCATTGTATTGAGGGTGCTGAGGTATACAGGCATACCAGGATTGAATAACCATGACAAAAAGGTTACAGTGGCGGTAACAAACACTGGGGCCCAGCTTGACGGCGGCGCTCTGATGGGAGGGAAAGCTATGTTTTATGACATGTTTTGTTACATTTTTTGGTGTGTACACTATCAGTTATGAATGCTGATGCGCCACTCAGGGACTAAATCATGCTGTCCCCATTCAGTCATTGTGTGGATACACTGAAACAAGATGGCTGCGCAGTGAAAAGGGTTCCCGTAAAGCACTCGTTTTTGTGGCAAAGCGCGGTCTGTTGTGAAGAGCGATCAGACGACGGGAGCAGTTTGGCCTTGCCAGCCTGTTTATTCCATCCATTTTCCATGTTTCAAATAGGGATGCCTTTTCAACGTTGAATTTATAGCCGGCACGACCGTTTGGAAGGGACTGTCTCACTAGTGGTCCTCGTGTGTTTAAGCTGGCATCTGTTACAATGAAGAGTTTCAAATTAAAGAAGTGCAAAATTACAAAACAGAAAACCACGAAATACCGTGGCAGTTGTTGCTGTTTTCTCAGCAAGTATAGACACTGTATTCAACTGTAACTTCCACAGGTGACTTTTGCTGTATCATCTTGATAATTTTGCCTGTAAATTAGCATAACATCATAAGAAATAAAATAAAATAAAAACACCGAAAAGTTGACCCTACCTTTAAGAACTATCGGTACACTTCAAAAACTGGGGTGTTAAAATTGACACCATGGGTGTTGTCACATATAGATACCCCAAAAAGAATCAACATTCACATCATAGGGTGTTAAAATAACTCTAATTTCTGCCAATTAACACCAATTTCTGCCAAAACAAGTACATTTGAGTTGTTTTAACACCTTATAATGTTCAATTCAATTCTCTTTTGGGGTATCTATATATGACAACACCCATGGTGTCAATTTTAACACCCCAGTTTTTGCAGTGCAGGTTGTTTTCTCTATTACCTCCCCCCCCCTCCCTCATGCTGTAACATTATCAAGGAAATATCACAAAAAGGGTTTATCAACTTAACATCCTGATTGTATACCTAAAAAGCAAACATGTCCATAAAATAACACATAAGTTCTCACAGCTATGTAGTACATTTTGTCTTTGTTCGTCTTAAGGTGCCCTCATCCGATCCTATATTGTAGGCCTACCCATATAAGTTTTATAGGCCTATATATAAATATATATTACAACAAATTGTGTTGTTACTGCAAACCTTAATTCAAAACTGGAATTATTCCCACATTGTAATGAATGTTGAATGTTTTTCCCCAACCCGTTCGACAGCCATGAAAAAAGGACAAACAAAAATGACATTATCGATTGGCAGACAACCGAAAAGCCCTCAGGCGGGTTTCAATTTTTACAATGCAAATTTGACTCGGTGCCTTTATTTCGAGTCAGTTGATATTGTCGATACTGCCTTTATTTCGAGTCAGTTGATATTGTCGACACTGCCTTTATTTCGAGTCAGTTGATATTGTCGACACTGCCTTTATTTCGAGTCAGTTGATAGTATCGATACTGCTTTTATTTCGAGTCAGTTGATATTGTCGATACTGCTTTTATTTCGAGTCAGTTGATATTATCGATACTGCTTTTATTTCGAGTCAGTTGATATTGTCGATACTGTCTTTGTTTCAAGTCAGTTGATATTGTCGATACTGTCTTTGTTTCGAGTCAGTTGATATTGTCGATACTGTCTTTGTTTCAAGTCAGTTGATATTGTCGATACTGTCTTTGTTTCGAGTCAGTTGATATTGTCGACACTGCCTTTGTTTCAAGTCAGTTGATATTGTCGACACTGCCTTTATTTCGAGTCAGTTGATATTGTCGATACTGCCTTTATTTCGAGTCAGTTGATGTTGTCGATACTGCCTTTATTTCGAGTCAGTTGATATTGTCAATACTGCTGGTTAATCCAGAGGACGCAGGTTCAAATCCCGAACTGAACTGAACTTAATGAGCTCATGTTAAGCAGGACAGATCCCTTTTATTTGCAGACGTGGGGTTGTTCAGCCGAAAGCGTTTGTTGCTCCTGACCAAGCTCCCTGCCAACCTTCGCACAGCCAACTTGTTGTGTGTGCGCAAATAGCAGCATTTGTCCGTTCGGCGGCACTCGCTGCGGGGTCACGCCCAGATCGATTTGGCGTGCAGTGTTTTTTTTCCCCTGTCATGTGTCTTGGACTGTTTTACCCCATACGATGAGCATCTTGGCATAGTGAGATCGTGGTTCAAGGTCAGCTTGAAGCGAATGTCAGACAGGGGGCACGGAGACCGGAGACAGCTCTGAGCAAGTTCGGGTGGGCGACTAAGTTGACTAGACTAACCAGAAACAGTGTGACAGTGTGTGACGTAGCTCTCGAATTTACTAGATCGACCATGCTCCAGTGCATGGTCGAGCTGTAGTCAATCTCCCTGTGCTCTATGGTTTCTAGTAAGTCCAGTCACTCTAGTCGCCCACCCGAACTTGCTCCATGTAACTTATGTCCGTAATTTGTTGTGTTGATTTACCTGGCAGCGTATACGTTTTGCCGTAAAATTCGTCGATACTGTTTTGTGCCGGTAGTTGATCCCGTGTAACGGTAATTTACTGTAAAAACTGTTATCTTATTTGAATGGTGACTGCACACTGGGTACACAACAAATACCGTTTACGAGGAGCAGTTTGTCAACGGTCCACATAGACTGCTGGTATTTTAAGTAATACGGGAAATCAACCGTAAATGTTACGTCATAATTAATAACATGTTTTTAATCGAGAGAGCCCATTATTAAATACGTTTATGAAGTGTAGATTTGTAACTGGTACCCGTATTATTTTTACGTTAATTATTTTTCACGTGGTGAACATGGGGTAATTCACCGTAATATTACTGGAACTTTTTACAGTGAAGGTGACAGTAGTCTTGTAATCGGGAGGGGGGGGGGCTCCCCTCTAAATAATATCCGTAATCAGGGGGAGCCCCCCCCCCCTTAAATGCGATCGGGGAAAAATACTCCCCACCCAGGATTGAGCATTGTTTTTGTACGTTTGATTGAACAGCAAGATTGTCATGTAAACTGAGTGACGTATTAATTCTCGTTGCACGCTTTTTATTTATCTATTTTCCTTGACAATGCCGGCGTTCTAAACAAACAGTCTGGCAATAACTGTCAGGGCTCAATTTTATTAAGCACAAAAAAGTATAGCTATGCTAAACAAAATTAGGCTTACCAGAATAAGGTTACGAGCCAAAATACCATGCCACATGTACAATCTGTGGCTGGTATCCTGCTTTATTAATTGTTTTGGTTTTGCTTAGCAGAACATTTTAAAACAATAATTTCTGCTTAAGCAGCTCTATGAAATCGGGCCCTGGGCCAAATTTCATGGAGCTGCTTATGCAAGAAATATTGCTTAACTATTGTATTCTAAGCAAATAATGGGCAGGATACCAGCCACAATTTGTACTTGTGACATATTAGCTGGTAACCTTGCTCTGGTAAGCATCATTTGGTTGGGCTTAGCTCCTTTTTGTGCAGCTCTATGAAATTGGGCCCAGGTTGCGGAATTACTAATAAACAGTACAGCTCGCCCTCCGGGGACGAGAGTTACATACGAGCGTCGGACGCTTCCCGTCATCGGCGAGTGGGTTTGCGCTTCACGATGCCGGTGGCCATGACGGGAGGGCCATGACGGGAGGGTCACCACGCTGTTGGCTTTGACCGGCCTGCCGCTGCAGACGTGAGACCAGTCTACGCTGATGTTTTGGCTCAAGTTCATAATAACCGGCGAATCAGTCATGCAGTCTGAGAACCATAGGCCTAGTATCGACTATCGATAGCCAGTAAGCCAAGTATACTCTAAAAAATATGGGGTGAATTATCGTCAGCGTTGTTGATACTACTGCCTCGATGACTTTACTGTATTTAAATGTGCTATACAGGATTGTATGATCAGCCAGGATTAGGATACTTTGGGTAATTACTATATAGAAACACACTAGGCCTACCATAAAAACTTACTTGGTAAGGAGCACATGAGAGCTGCTGATATAGAGTAAAATATTGTTAGAAACGTCCCCCTGTGAAGTAATGTAGTTTTTGAGAAAGAGGTATTTTCTCACTAAAATAGTCATGAAGCCTTTCTCAAGCATCTGAAAGCACACAAGTCTATGCAACATGTTTTTTCTTTCTTTCATTATTTTCTTGCAACTTCGATGACCGATTGAGCCCACATTTTGCACAGGTTTATTATTTTATGCACATGTTGGGTTTACATCAAGTGAGGATACTGGTCTTTGACAATTACCAAAAGTATATCTTCCCTCTGTGCAACTATTTTGCCAGCTCTACCAATCATGGTAATTACCTTTAAAGACACTGGACACCTTTGGTAATTGTCAAAGACCAGTCTTCTCACTTGGTGTATCTCAACATATGCACAAAATAACAAACATGTGAAAGTTTGAACTCAATTGGTCGTCGAAGTTGCGAGATAATAATGGAAGACTACCCTTGTCACACGAAGTTGTGTGCTTTCAGATGCTTGATTGCTTGATTTCGAGACCTCACGCGTGAGGTCTCAAAATCAATTCAAATATTTTACTGAGAAATTACTTCTTTCTCAAAAACTACGCTACTTCAGAGGGAGCCGTTTCTCACAATGTTTCATACTATCAACAGCTCTCCATTGCTCGTTACCAAGTAAGTTTTCATGCTAACAATTATTTTGAGTAATTACCAATAGTGTCCAGTGCCTTTAATGAGGATAGTTATGTACATGTAAATAAATTTGGTAGAGTTGTTTACTGAAATGTTAGTTTCATTTTGACGCCAGAGACAGTAAGGTTTTCTGTACCGGTAGGCCTACATATCCAAACCACAAGATTTAAAATAAAATAATTTTCTATGTTTACTCGCAGCTATTCACAATCGAATACAATCATTTCGGGCCTCATCGAGGTTCCCTTTTGGTCAGACGTTTGGCAAAGTTCCTCCTCCATGATCGAGGAGGGATGGGTCTGCTGGTCACTTCTGTACACTGGGTCGCCTCTTTGCTAAAGCAATCCCAAAAAAAAAGCGAGCGTGGACCTTATTATTGCCGGCAAAAACCCCCCGGGGGACCTGCCAGGCACTCGTGTGTGACACACGAGTCATTTGCCAGTAGGTACCCATCGGCTTGACTCCGCCTACTGCTGGCCACTACCACTACCAGGCACCCGAAACCGGTGACCCATTGACTTTTTCCCCCTTACCTTTGAACGTGCTGGGCACATCACCACTCCTGAATATTCACGAAAGCTTGAACCAGTCGCCCTACTCAAATCACTTGCGTGTACATGTACACGAACACACGTGTGAGCTGGTACGGTAAGTTGGTGTGTGCGCATCAAGTGCCTGTTGCAAACTTATAAATATTCATGAGGGGCGGGGACATTACAGAGAGGCATTCATCATAGCTAGCTGTCAGAGTAGTACTCGGTAACTGCTGAGAGAGGAAGGTCGTGTATCCAAACAGTCTCTTATTTAGCCGCGTAAAAAGTACATTCTAGCCAAGTACGTGCACATCGGGAGTACTACATCAATCTACCGATATCGTCTGATCACAGCTTTGGAAAATCTGGTCTAGGAGTCTGACGGACGATCGCGTAGAAAAAACCGTCCAGATCTGAGCTTCAAAAATCCGGATTTTGCATCACCCGGAACTACCAGCTCCATCTGCTACCGTGTTCAACACTTGCGTATCACTGGCAGGAACATAATCCTCTCGTGGAATACCGTCTCAGCGTCACCAGAGCGGAGGTAGAGGGCTCCGATGACATCTTAAGTCCGGCGACTTAAACCCAGCAGTAAAAGAAAAAGAAATTAGTCACTTGCGTAAAACAGAGGAAGAACAGACACTATACAAAATGGAAGGTAAAAAAGACACCACATTGACGAAAATCTTCGTTGGTGGACTGCCATATAACACGACCAATGAAAGGCTACGTGAGGTCTTTGAGCCGTTTGGTGAAATCGAGGAGGCAGTTGTTATTACCGATAGGAATTCCGGAAAGAGCAAGGGATATGGCTTCGTAAGTACCATTCAATAATCATGCTATATAAATAACAACCCTACTAAAAAAAAAATGCAGCATTAATTGTTGACTTACTAAATACTGCTTGGCACACACCACCTATACATCATGCCCACATCGAATGCTCACTCCTGTTAGGAGTGCTACCAATTCCAATGTGTAAAAAGCTCTCCACGTTTCTGCTGGAATGTTGTTTCGCTCACAAAAGCAACGGTTGAAAGTAGGTTTACAATGCAACATTCATCGTGCTCTGTTTACAAAATGGGGAAAATCCATGCAGCGACACGACACTGGCGGTGAAGTTTCATGTCGACTCACACATAAAGGACTCGTTGGGCTTTACTAAAAAAAAAAAAAAAAAAAAAAAATGGGGGAAAAAAAACCCAGTACCTGGCCCATTCTATATATAGGCCGACTTACTACTATTTCCGTTTTGGGTGTTCGATAATCGTTCGTCGAGTCCGACCCAGTAAATAAGCCACAGGCGCCAGCAACAGAATGGCCCAGTGACTGGGCACTCGACCCAAGCCGTATTGGTGACTTTGAATCTGGTGATACGGCAGATTCTTATCAACGTCAAAAGAGATGTAACAGAAACTAAATAATGTAAAGAAAGAAACAAAAAATAGGCTAACCATTATCGTGTTCCCACAAACCCTGACGATAAGTCCCCGAGGTTTTTTACATCAAGAATGACAAATGAACACAATAGTGATATTATTTTTTTATTATTTAAGAGGGAAAAGACAGCATTAAAAAAATTAACAATTTTTATGTACTTGTAAAAAAATATTCTCGCACGTTGACATTCAAAGAATGCATTTCAAAGTGAATTATGCGATTTTGTTTATACAATTTGTCTATTAATTATTATTTTTTAAACAGTATTCTTGTTTATTAGTTCATCTATTGATTTGTACACTTCATGCTGATTATTGTTGATTTGTGGGGGCAAATATGTATATGATTAATTTCATAAACATCTTCCTCTCATTCCAGACCAAAACAAAAAACCAAAAACAGTTCATTAACTTTACATCTAAAAAATGTCATCGTTGAAGCATGGAGCTATGGTTGAAGCGAATTGCAGTTGCACTCAAACAACACATTTATACTCGTACAACAAAATAACCAAAGTCGATATACAGATCGAAAACAAACCAACCAACAAGAAGGCACCATTTTTTTTACTTACAAGGCATCGTTTTACAAGTTGCACACAAACTCGGTACCGATGGGACCAATCGATTTATTACACACGATCGCACACACATTTTTATCTGTCCATCGGGTGTTTTAATTTTTAACACAGCCCTTAGGCCTCTGCATGCATCGCTCGCATACATGTGCTAAACTAAGCCCTTGTATGCATGCATGCAGTACCAGTAGGTTTGCTTCTTTTTTGTTGTTGAAGTTTTCAGTTTGCACACAGGGCAGTTGGTTTTCCCGTGTTCCATCGAACAATGGTATGTTACGAGACCATTGAGTCATGGCTCGTACACACACACACACCACACATGCCTTCAGTCCGCATGACTGGTAACTGTGCATGGCGTCCGTGGTTACCAGAAGTGCTCACGAAGTTAAATAAGGCATAAAAATGCCCCCGGGCCACGCAGCCCCGTGAGCCGGGGTGATTCTTATCCCACAGGACACGTCTCAAGGGAGACATCTGTATCATTATGGACCATTATGGTGGTGTGTTTTTTTTCGTACAATTTCACACGGTCGAACCGAGGTTAGAGTGGACGAGGAACGGTTGCTTAAAATGATTGACTCTTCGTTTAATACGCTCAAATCGTAACATGAACACACAGTGATATCACTCAGTAAAATGCCATCAGTGCCCCGTTAGAAAGTTTTATTTTTCGTTGATAACAAATCAAAACTAATTCATAATCAGAGCCCCGTTACTGCAGTTGTATTTGTATAACTTTTTAACTGGAACATTGAAATCAGTCTTCGTGGTTATTTTAAGCCTGGGGTGACAGCCTCCCCCCCCCCCGCCGCACGCGATTATTTGTTTTCACACCACACGCTGGCTACTGTATACACACATAAGCTATGGGCGCCTCCCTGGATCCCTTCACTGTAGACCCCATAGTAACTGTGTGCTGCAAAACAAAAAATTGCCCCGCACCCACTATCGCTGTATGGTGCTCTGAAAGACTAACTGAAAGTACCACCTTGACGTAAAGATCTCGAGTAAGTGCCTATCTATATGATGCTATTATCCTATATGTCCTAAACTAATAATCACCAAGTCAGATGGCACTTCCGTGGCTCCGTACTGTTGGCCTTTGGCGAGTGGAAAATTCAAATCGGTTTTATAACTCCAACACTTTTTTTGATATAACGCTATCAAGTCTAAGATGGGGAAACGTCTGCCTGGGCTATATAGTCACGAGTTTGTTGTTTTAACATAGCTGGTTTAGGCTGGTGCAGTTGACCCGGCACTTTACAATAAGACCGGTCGGGCACAAGGTCCCGCAGAGCCAGACGGGACAAACCACAAGGCCATACATTCTGTCATTTATCAAAACGAACGTATGAATCCACTTGGCCGTTTGTTCATTATGCTTGGCTCAAAAAACAAAAATGTTCAGACGTCTTATCTCAGGCAAATCAAACAATCTACTTAATGTAGATTAACATTTAAAAAATAAATTGCAATGTCTCTGTATATCCACTGGGAAGAAAATTCTCGTGGTTTAAACGTAATCGAATAAAATTTGAATATTTATTAACACTATTCAATGCCCACTGTACGTAAGAACCTACTCTAACCCCCCCCCCCCCAAAAAAAAAAACAAAATTGGAAAAAAAAGTTTGCACGGACAAAATTCCACAGCTAGAATCTAAAAACACCGGTCTGAGAATTGACTCGGATTCCGTGTCCCAGCGGGCCTGATCCATTTCTGGGTCAGTTTAACCCGGAATCTGTGTCAATGTGATCCGTAATGTGGTTAATATCTGGATATTTGATTTAGATTCCTGAAGTTACCGTGGTACGGTAATCGCTCCGGGTCAAACTGACCAAGAACTCGATCAGGCCCACTGGGGACGGACCCGGAATCCGGGTCACTTTCTGACCCAGGAGTTAGTGCAGACAGACAAAACTTTACACTGGGTCTCTTTGGCTTGACTTAGTCGAGACACGTCTACAGTAAAATTGTGAAGTCTGTGTGAGGTTACAGAAATACCGGCTAAACAATCCAATGTCAGCAATTCCCCAATCATAGGCCACATAATACACGTGTTGCTCAAAATCAACGGTCGTACAACACAACTCTGGGAACCGCATATGTACAAGGTGTCCTTATTGTTCACGGGGACAAAAACGGTCGTCGAAATGGATGTAAATTCATATTTTATTTTTCCCACCGGGTCATCACCCTAGCCACAAAAGAGATAGACGGGGACGGATTGAAAACACGAAAGCGACTCCTCAATTCATCATACTCGTGTTTCTGGCCCACTTTGTACGCCAGACCCGTCGCCAACGGGGACGGTACCTGACCGAAGTCACCCGCTCAATACACTATGGATCCCTTATATAAACTATCTATATATTTCGAGCTTACGCTCTGTCATCATTTGACCAAACTCAGTGGGTTTACTGGAATGAAACAGCAACTTGGCTTGAATTTTTTTTTATAACTCGCTTGGGTTTATAGCCTTGGGCCTTTGAAAATACGATTAAGCCTTGTGACAGCACATACAATGAGCTTGTTGAGTGGTAGCTGGCATGGGTCGAATGTGTCAAATTATGGTATGATTCGTTTTATGCTCGGGATGTTCTGGGTATAGCCGCATTGTGAATGTAATGGTATAATCTACATAAACGCATGACATTCTAGTACAACATAAGCCTTGCTTCTGTTGTACGCCGTCATGTTATGCAGTTACCAAACTCAGTCGGGTGCTCTGTAAACCAGTGTTCATCACTTGTCTTAATCACCGTCGCATTCGGGACAAGACGTGCCTTGCAGGCTCGATGTTGTCGTACGTAATTTAAAGCAAACTACGGCGATGCCGCTTTTGTCTGTTGCAAATGAGTCTGAAGTTGTTGAACGAGAATACATACAGTGTTGTAAACACCCCGCTCCTGTGTCTTTTAGGGGCGGGGCTAAGTCAATCGTGTTTTCTTTAGTAGTACAATGCAGCCAATCAACACGGGGCCGAAATTGAAAGATAGTGGGACCACATTTTGTTTTGGTGTGAATGACAATCTAGCTCGTAATCCTTGTTGGGACTCCTGATGAAGTAAAATGGTCAGGTCTACACAACCATTTTCGTAGGAGGTTTAAATGCACTAGTTATTTTGACTAAAATTCCATGTATTTATTCTGGTACCGAAACTAAACTTATGTTTGATCACCAAATAAAGTTTGCCCTTAAATTCTGGGGTCCTTGGTAATTCTGAAGAGGTACACTGTCTTCATGTACGTGACTTCAAACAGGCGAGCTGAGCCTATCAATAAGCTGGAGTCCAATCTAAAACCATGGTTTCGAAAATGCCCGTGGTCCTTCACCCTGCCACGTATGTGTAAACTGCCTCGGATGGAGAACAGTGATATAGGAAACGGATAGTATACATGATGGGTTCAATGGTTGTCACATGTGAAAAAGTGGGTCCCCCCAGTGCAGGGGTTCGGAAATCCGGGTGGGGTCCTGGTGGCTGTTTGTGCAAAAAAAAAAAAAATTAAAAAAGAATGGCCGTAGGCCACGTCGAAGTGAACAAAGATTGCCACTCAAATGAACCAGAAAAAGAAGAAGAAACAAATGGAGGCCTGAGTGGAATATTCATCCGAAAAATTGAAATGCTTTGCTGGGGAAATTATCAATCATGTTTCGGCGCCGGCGTGGCAAAGGGGTAATTGTGTCCTACAGCAAGAGTTACAGATCACTGTCCTCTTTAAAAAAAATGCAAAGAAAGAAGTAAAGTCCAGCGAGTCCCACTTTTCGTAGTGAGACATTCAGAGTTCAAACATGGAGTTTTTTTTTTTTTGGGGGGGGAGCTCTTTTGGGTTCATCAGAGTTTAAAGTAGTCCCTTGTTGATTTGGAAAGTGTCGATGTTCAGTACGACACCCGGTGGAGTCTGGAGCCACCGGCTTGTGGGTCCCCTCACACACCAAAATGAGGTTGCAGGGATCACTTCGTTGTAATGCAGTTGTATTTTTTTTTTTTTGATTGAGCGGAGTTTGGGGATTTTTTTTGAAGAACGATATTGAAGTGCTGGGGAAAAGACGTGTGTGGTTCATTGCTTTGATTTGTCCGGGGACCAATCTGTTTCTTGCGCCAGTGAGATCACGAGCTTGGCTCTCCCCTGCGTGGTCAAAGCATAGTGAGATATCTTTTCCCCTAAAGCGTGGAGGAAGAATCGTCTACCTCCAATGCTTCAAAAGTAACATGGTGTCTTGCCGAGGTATGAGTGATGTTCACAAAAGCCAAGTACTTATTATTGTACCATTCTGACATGACTTTGCGTTAAACTAGACACTCTTTGTTGTGGGATAATCGCCTCAGCGTGACGTGCGAAAACATTTTTTGGTAATGTTCTGATTGTGGTCTCCAAATCCACTGGATTGCCCTGCTGCGGTTGGCTTCGGTGATTATAGAAGCAGAATGTTTACTATAAGAACGCGGTTAAAATGTGGTCAGGATATAAATCTGACTCGTGTGCCAAGCGTACACATTTTCTTTTTTTAAAGCACAGTGAATCTTTCTATTCACTGGACGGGCAGTGCTTTGTCGCGATAGTTCCTTACGGCTTGATCATCCACAAAGATTTGCTTCGAGGCTATGACCCTTTTGAATCCACGGCGGCTTTGGCTCCGGATTAGGCTTCAGGCCCAGTTTTCTTGTCTGAAACCTGACCGCAAGCATGCGTAAGTTAAAATAATTGAGGGAGCCTAGCTAGCCTGAGCCGATATTGGAGCCGAAGCCGTGAATTCGAAAAGGGCCTATGTTCGATTGGTTGAGCGATGGTGTCTGTACGGGTTCAATGCTTATGAAATTAGGCCCGGGTTTGAGGTACAACCGTATTCTGTGTAAATCAAGAACAACGACATAGTACTGTGAGGCATATAACCAAACAGACGTATGAAGCTGAACCACGAACCACAACCATGTACGTTCTATGGTAGCTGCCACTGGTTCCCTGTTTCTCAGCTGGAAACCATAACTTTGTTTACTTTTTTAAATTTTAAACCCTATCCCTATTCCCTAACCCTAACCATAACCCTCACCCTAACCCTACCCCCTACCCTACCCCTACCTACTTGACCTACCCCTACCCCCACCATGGAACGTGCATGGTTGTGCTACCATAGAACGTGCATGGTTGTGTACCATAGAACGTGCATGGTTGTGCTACCATAGAACGTGCATGGTTGTGCTACCATAGAACGTGCATAGTTGTGCTACCATAGAACGTGCATGGTTGTGATTCGTGGTTTAGTTTCATATGTCTGTTTGGATCTCAGTACTATGTGTGTTTTAAGGTATACTCTTTAGTCCTTGGAAACATTGCCCCGGAGGACTTTCACTGTTCTTGTTCTAAGTGCAAGGAGGAATCCTACGAAGGCTGAAGGGACTGTGTTGTAAAAACATATTGAGGGTAATGTTTGTATACATCTGACAAGGTTGTTGTAATAGTAGGATTGGTTGCTCATTGCATATACGATTAATCTAGCTATAGTCCTATTACACTTAAGGAGTGACTGGAGGTCAACCAGAGCAGGTTTTTTTTTTTTTTTTTTTCTCCATCGTTCGGTTTACTCGTGGTGATATGACTCATTACTCATCGTTACATGTAAAAAATGTATGTAAATGGTATCTATGACGTACACCCGATCCCTTGATCGGATATAAACCGTAAGAGGCTCAGATGGGATTAAGCTTTAATCGCATTCGTGAACGAAGATTCTCTCGTGACACACCTGCTAAACGCATGGCGTCTTCCCGAGAACTTTATTCACTTAAGCCGCGTGTGGAGACAGGGGACACGACCATCCTAAATTGGGACTTTATTCGTAGTTTCTTTTTAAAGCTGCCATAAGCTAAGCTACCAAATAGAACGTAAAGAAAGAACTCAAGATGGTCAAAGGTGTTATTTGATGTGCAGAACTGAACACATGGAGTGTTCCCTGGTGTAATACCGAGGTGATGATAATGAAGTCCCGTAAGCCTGGTTTATGACGTCAGAGAACCGGGGCTCGGAACGTTTGTTGGCACACAAAGTCTCTATCAAAACTAAGAAAAGTGCATTGTGTTTGCATACACGAAAATAACCTAATGATTCTGCAATCTGTGATGCAATGTCCAAAATGCTCCCAGAATTAAAAAAGTTACTTACACCATTGTTCTATGCTTTACACAGTTAAACCTTATTAACCACTGGACCGATAATGTTGACACTGTGATTTCATTTTCACTACCTTATTTATGGAGACCGAGAACAAAACAGAAAAGGGATAACAAAGGGTCTCCATAGGGACATTCTAAAGACTGGGTTGCTCCACAAGGAATTTTGTGTACAAAGTCTATGGGAGATTCTAAACTACAGGGACAGGAAGGAGGACAGAACAAAAGATGGATGGAAGAGAGATGCAAAAAATGGAATGTGTGAACAAGAGTATGTATGAAGGCACAGTCAGCTGCAGAAGTTCCTGCATCTGGGAAACGGGGAAGCAATCTAAAAAAAAAAAACAACCGAGGGTTGCATTCAGCTGAGACGCGGAGACCTGGCCAGACAGAAATCAGCGCAGTAAGACTGCAACTGTAAACCAAGTGCATGTCATACAAGATGCATTCCTGAACCATGGAGCAATATAATAACACATGTGTTCTTACTCCTCCATGCCTGATGAACAAACACATGGCGTTCGCTTCACACAGTATAATGCATATACACATGTACGAACGGTGCACGTTACAGATGCTGCAATCCAGTATATTATGTGCAGAGAGATCCGGCATAGATCCTTGGTGTGTTTCACCACCATGGAGGAGGCAGGAACCGTTTCAGTATGTTGGACTGGAGGAGAAGGATCGTGTTCCCAGTGACCTGTCCGTCATTAAACCACATAAACAGATGCCGCAGCTCCTATGCTCTGCATTGATGATAAATGGTCGTATAATGTATAACAGCACTGTCAAATTTGACAGCACCAATAATGCGCACTGTCGCGTGTGCATGGCTTATGATAATACCGATAACAAATCGTAAAATTATATGATTCCAGGTTTTAACAATGCTGCGTTACAAAAAAACTACGTGAAACTCTTGTATTACGTTATCCTACTTCTTCCAAGGCCCAACTCGATCCTATTTTTGGCGTGGGTTTTGTTTGGGTGGGAAATGCCCCTTCGTTTAGAGTATGGCCTTTAAAAAAAAAAAACATAGGTTATGAGGCACCGTCAGCGTGCTCAAAGTCCAATACAGAGAGTTTACGCCTGGCTCAGCCCAAGCCGTTGTTTCGAAAAGGCCCTAAAGCACACTTTCAACTCCTTAATTCGCATTCTAAAAAAAAAAAAAAAAAAATCGAAGGTCAGGGATGACCCAGATTCTTTGTTCAAGGGAGGCCTGATCCATTTCTGGGACAGTTTTGACCCAAAGTCTGTTTCAAGCCCAGGTTTCAACCAAGTTACCTGTCACAATAACACAGATTCCGGGTCAATCTGACCCAGACATGGATCAGGCCCCCTGGACCCGCGGTATTTGGTGCCAATTCTGAACCGGGAGTTTTTAGCTGTTTTGTTTCATGTATTTTGTCTTTTTGTTGTTGTTGTGTTGATCGTTTTGTTTTCCCTTCATTCTTTGTATGAGACTGGATGGTGTGGAACAACAACAACAAGTTCCCATCAACCGTCTTCAAGTATAGACTCATTGCATATGACGTCACACTCTCAAAAAGGAGGCAGATTATTGGACGATAGCTGTTCTCTGTGCGTAAAAACGTGCGCGTGACCTCAGCGTACCTGTAGCGTTTCGCGTTATGCAGGGGGAGCCATTGATTTATATAGACCCCTTACTCAACACAGAACGCGCTTCCGAACAATGCGCGTAATGTTTGGTGTCAACTTTCTTTTTTGTATGTTTGTATAAGATTTTGACACCCAAAATGACACCCAGGATAGGCACATGTGAGTACGCTGTGCGTTGTGTAAGGGGTCTATAGTCCCTCCTTCCCCCTTTCTATTTCTTGTTATGGGAATGGATTTACTCACTATTATTGCCTGTAGCATGCTTGTTACACTCTGCGTGTCACTCGTACGTTTTCCTGTGCTCTAAATACGGTGTTGAGCATCTCAACGAGCGTATTGGTATGTGCATAGCTTTCAGCAGATGTAGGGTTTCCACTAAATCCCCGTTAAGTTTTTTTTTTAATACCCATAGAATGGACGAAATCCATGTGACAAAAAAGGACACAGTCCTTGTCTGTGTCCTGCCATTGTAATACGCTATCGGTCACAATGTAGACTTAATAAACCCCGGTGTATAATGAATTTAGGTTTTGCTGGACGGGTATAAATATGTACATGTACCACGACTAAACCAGGTCCCTGGAAATAGTGGAATGAGTGTAGGCATTGGGTGCGAGCATGCGCCATTGAGGCATAATCAAAATGGCTGCCTTGGAGTTGGACACGTCCGATGTTGTTACCATTGTCTCGATGTGTTTAGTCGCGGGACGTCCGATCCTTGGGGCCCAATGTGCACATAGTCTTGCGGTCGCCGTCAACCAAACTTTCCATGTTTGTTGATCTTGAATTTTCCCCAAAACAGTTTTATGGTAATCTCATCATAAGAATGCACAGTAACAGTCGTTTAACTTGAGGTTTAATTTTCCGAGGTCCAGTTGTTTTTACTGACTACGTTGCAACTTAACGTCAACACAAAACCACTATCCTATCAAAAGACAAACAACTTTAACTGCCAGTAAATCTGAAAAAGGAGTCACATCGAAACAATAAAAAAAATGCATTTCCGTTTTCCAGTCTCGAGTTTTCACAATCAAAGTTTAAATTCTCACTGATATGAAGTGTGGTTGTTCACGTTGGATGTCTTGAGCCAATCAAATGACGCCGCGTAGCTGTGACGTTCTTTGTGCTGACCAACCCCAGCGCGATTTGGAGGCTATTACGCACCCTAAGTGCGCAGCTGGAGTAAATTGAAACATGGGCTACTTTCGATTGCTATGTCAATCGAGAAATGTAAGGTCAAGATTACAGAGATGTTTGAGTAAATAAAAATAACATTAAGCCAACGACTTTCAATTTAAGCCCCGATGATAGAGCAGAATCCGATACGCGCTCAAATTTACCCAAGTGCCTATGCAGTTATTTTTCACAAGTCCTCCGGCACACGGGGTAAAATATATTCGGAGTTTTTCAACCTGTCTTGTGCAGGCAAGATAGTGGGAAGCTCGATTTTTGTTCACATTCCCGCTCTGTGTGTATGATATTCCCGTCGGACTATCGCTCGCTCCCGTAGACCCCCAAATACACGGGCTTGTGTATCTTGCATCCCATTGGTGATGTAACAACTCCTGCCAGCCCCTCTAAAAATGCACAAATCAATCTTTGGGGTTACGATTACACGCCTTCACAAGGTGACAAAAGCCGGCGTCTTGTTGTTGATCTTTCATTCAGGTGACAGGTCCCCGCAGTGGGACGGCCGACAATACCCAGCCTGACCCGGGCTACAAACCCGTTTGATCCCGTGCTGTGTGTCGAGGGTGTTCCCGGACACCTTTGGTGTTTCGCAGGCCTCTCCGGAAGAGTCACCCTTGCCCCCTGAAATTGTCTCCATTATGTTCACTCCAAATTTAAGGAACGCTCGGAAAATATTGTTGGATAAAGGGACCACAGTGTATATTATACTTCAGATATTGAGGCATTATGAGGTTTATCCTGTGAGCAGAAATAGATTTGACCCCAAGTCTCCCCGTGGTGTAGGCGATGCCGTACAGTCGATGATCACTCGTACCTAAAACAGATTTACCTCCCAAGGGTACACTCTGAAAAACACCCAGATTTGACCCGGATCTGGGTACCGTGAGGCCCGTTCCATTCATGGGTCATAGTAGGACCGACCCGGAATCTGTGTCGAAATGACCCAGCAATGGGTTTAACATTGACGCAGCCGGGTCAAAATCCCATGTTTGACCAGTTTGCGGGTCAAGCCTGACTAGTTTCCGGGTCAACCTGACTAGTTTCCGGGTCAAGCCTGACGCATTTCTGGAACAGGCCCCATCGGACTGGGAATCTGAGTCAATTCGACCTAGTTGTTTTTCTTACTAACGGTTTGGGCGAAAACGTTGTAGGGAAACCAGTCAGTGAAAACAACTCGCGACAGAGCCTTTGTCGATGAACCTTAAAAGAAAGGTCGATAAATTGCTAGGGATGCTCCCATAACAATACCGTAACCTTTGCGAACACTGCCGAGCTGCACCTTAACCGTCGCCTGTAGTATAATGTTCAATGGCAACCTTTAATAAATGCCGTGCTTATTGAGAAGTGTTTTGTTTCATTTGATACAAGTGTATACGGGGTACATACAAACACCTGACAGCCTTTCCTTGAACACCACCGAAAAAAAACCCAGCATCACAACAATGAAAATCAGGAATGCCAATGGAGGTTTGTTTTGCTGTGTACATGTATTAACCATGGATGAAGGAAATGTATAACGAGAAAGCAACTGGGGAAAGGGAGAGAACACAACCTGTATAGAGCTCAAACCAGCCCCGGAGCAAGGCCGTGTGCCCTGTCTCTTTATATAATAGAGGAACCATGGAGAAATTTGCCTCGGGACCCGGAGACACCACATCGTGAAATTTGCCATGATAAACAACTGTGAAGGAACATAGAACAGAGAGGTGTCGACAAAAATACAACACCATAAAACAGGGGGAAAAACATGCAGACGGTCCTCATTTTGAGGTCATGTAATGGTGACAGTACAAAGCTGCGCTGTCAGCTGCGCTGTGTGATGACATTCCTTCGATTTGTTCCTGGATTTGTCATTGATGTTTTTATCTTGGTGTCCACTTGAGCAGCATTGTTAGGTTTAATGAGTGCCATTCTGCCTGTGTTGTTAATCCATCGTTTGGGAAAACAACAATGCAGTCAACTTGTTTGTTACTTTTCTAAACAAGATGTATAACAATATTGAATGAATAATATTAATACAGTCAACTTAATAGTTACTTTCTCAACAAGATGTATAACAATATTAAATGAATAATACCAATACAGTCATTATTAGTTCCTTTTCTAGATAGGATGTATAACAATGAAGAATAGTATAACTTCTCGAGAAATCCAGTCGAGAGTATTTCTCTAATCTCGTGTGTCACGTGTATTTTTTTTTTTTACTCAATCACAATACGTGAGATGTGTGGAAAGGAAGTGGTTACAAAAACAACCAAAGAACGGTACATATTTTGTCACGGATTGTATGCACGTTCTTGTGGGATCATTTCGGCAACAGTGACATTTGGGATTTCGATTTCTTTTTCTCTATAACTGAAAACGTACTTCAGCAAAATTATTTCTCCAGTGGATTTGCACTGGTTTTAACTTTCTACTCACTCGGAGAGCTCTCGGGCTGTTTTATACGGCCGGGTTCCCAATAATTCTGCACGTGTCTTTTAAACTGTAAAGCCCGATGAAATCTACGATATCGTGACTTCATACTCTAACCACGGTTTTCCCCCTCTTCACGATTCCTCTCACAGGTTACAATGGCAACCAAGGATGCCGCCAGGTTAGCATGTGCAGATGCAAATCCCATCATCGACGGACGAAAGGCTAACGTCAACCTGGCGATTATTGGCGCCAAGCCCAGGAACAATGCCACTCACAGCGGTAAGCAACATTTCAAGACCTCATTGCAGCCATCTTGGAGGTTCCTTTTATCCCCCCCCCCTTCCTCCCTACTGCCTCCTAAAACACTCCCCATGCTAAGGCTTCATGTCAGGTCGTTTATAAAGCTGTAAGTTGTAACAAATGGGGCCCAGATTCAAATAAAAAGTGCGAACACAGTGTGGCACTCAATTACGTTCCAATCAAGAGATGTTTGGACAAGATTCTTTACTTTTAACAGATACTTCGATTACGTCCGCAACACCATCATATCACAACGTCCGCAGTTTAAATTTTAGGGACCGAATTGGCAATCGGCAAACTGGCGTGACACCATTGTTGGAGTTGTTCACAGATTGCCTGGCTTAGCCTCGGTCAACCAATGAATTTGATATAGAAAAGTTTAGTCAATGGGTGCGGTTGAAGTGGTACACTTATAATTGTGTCCAGGAAGAAAAGCTTCCATGATGTCACCTCATCTCTACATCATGTGAACATTTGGACGCAAAGCAGCAGTTAATTTCCCCTCATCGGTCTTGCATAACATTTAATGCACTCAAACCGAGGGCATGGTGGTCGTTTCAAGGAGCCTCAAAGGGAACACTATGGTTTTTTTGCGAGAGGCAAGACTACCTTCCATTCATAAAGTTCAGGTGGCCATATACACCTGACTGGTTTATTCCAAGGAGGTGGCCATAAACGCAAGCTCGTCTCATTGTTCGTCAGAGAGGGGATTGGAATCTGTTGAATTATCACTAAAGTGTGTAATTGTACATGTATACCCCAGGTCTCACGGTTTATCGGTTTTGCTGCAATTCTCCCCCCTATCATATCAAAGAGAGACAAAAAGGACACAAACACGAAACGTCCGTGACGCAGCAAAAGTCTTGAAGCTGTGGCAGGATCGTGTCAGGCAGCGACTCGGATCGCCTCGTGAAAGTTGCGGTACATGACTTCCTGATTAATCAAGGATTTTTGAGACTCGCGTTTGCAACAACACCATCGTGTGATGTTTTCTCTTATGAGATTTTGGGGTTCTGATGAAAAAGTGCAACACTAACCACTCTGGATACGTATGCAAATTAGAATAGTCTGGCTGCTTTTCGAAATTCACATCTTTGTCATGGTCTCGTGGTCCGGTACCAGATTTAATAGCCTGTTTGTACATTAGTTGCCGGCCGGCTGTTTTGACAAAGGTTAACATTTTGGTTTTGTCCAATCAGGGTCCAAGTAAGGAGTTTCCCTCCCAGGGTTTACTATTGTAAACATGGTTGGAAATAAAGTAAACCATGGGGACGAGGTTGGCTCTGGTTGTCTCCAGGGGAAAAGTTGGGGACTATGCCACCGCACATTTGAAGTATTATTTTCCCGCCATTAGACAGTTTAAAATCCTGCGATCGATGAACTCTTCTCATAAAGAGTCAAACCTTGGTCACAGCTGACGTCTTGTATCGCTTCCAACCAACTGCCACTGTAACAAAACACGAGACATGGAGAAGAAATGTAGTCTGGTACCCTTTTATGTGAGAAGAACGCTAGGTTTCAATACTGTCATAGCAATAAGGGACGATGGGAAATAAAACTGGTGCCTAATCTCCCATCAGCAGGGATTGCATCTCTCTCAGGTAGAGGGGAATGCAATGACGTCCAAACCCAAAACTGCTGAAATCGATTCGATTCTGTGTTCATAAAAAAAACCTCCCAAACTTGAACTCGAATTTCTTTTTAGTTTATCCTGCGACAACAGGACGCTTATATTTATAGATTCATATTAGATGATGTCCGTAATGAACAGACATTTTTTCAAAATGATCCGGGAACTGTGTGTGACTTTTTCGAAAACTTCACATTATTCAAAGTATAAGAAGTAAACAATTTTCTTCTGTGCAACAGGTTTTGAAATAAACCCACTATCCGTAAGATAATATCGGTCATAGATTTATAACAAAATGACATATTTTCTGAATTATTCGAAAAGGAGAAGTTGACTTGATATCCCGTTTCGTTTCGTCACTTTCGTGGAACCCAGGGCTGTGGGAGCTGTGCCGGAAACAGGCCTTAAAAGACACACAAAGATTCACGTGTTTAAACTTGCCAGTCGAAACACCAACCATTTGAATCGCCTCAAAGACGAGCTTTGTGTTTGGTTACATTGTTAAAAAACGGGAAAAAACGGGGGAAAACAACATCCTATTTCGTTAATGGTGTAAACAAACTTAAATCAGGAAACTAATTCATTGCCAACTTATATTATTTTGTTGTTCCCCATTGTTTGCATGAAATTCTACCTGGATCGAAGTGGTGGCTCGATCGACATTGGGGGAATGTGACAGTGTCCCTCGGTGCTAGCCATTTTGCTTTGTACCATCGGATAACATGTATATCAAACCGAGGCTGGAAGGAGGATAAGTCTGAACCCGTTTGGATGTATTGGATAGTTCGCGTTCGTTGCTGCCGTTGCCCCGCCAAAAAGGGGAACGTCGTATAAAATAGGGTGACGTGACACCCTACGTGTCTAGAACACAGCTGGTACAGTCTGGTGCCCTTTGTGCTAAAACATAATAGCTCTCCCTTTCAACACACAGAAGGAGGGCCAGTCCGATGTCAACAGCTATCAATTGCAAATCCGTCACATTTACCAGACCTTTTGATGCAGAGTTTAAAAAAAAGGGAGAGAAGAACAGCAAAAAGAAGAACAACAACAATAGAACAAACTAGATATTGGATGGAAGAAGAAGATCCCTTGTTTGTCAAGAAACGAACAAAAAGCAGGATTACGGCGCATGCCCGAATACCTGACTAGAAATAAACTAATAAATACGGCCAATAAATAAGACAAATATTGCATACTAAATGTTCATAACAAAGTGAGGTATCAATTGAAATGAATCTATCACTTGATCGGTCAACTGCATGCAAGTCTTTTCACCCAATGCTTTTGACAAAGCAGACAAGGTCGTAGACGGTTGACAGTTTGGGGGTTTGTGTTCAAAACAAACGGCAATCACCTGAGTACACCCGTCAGCGTTGTTCAGACGTTGTGAATCCAACTGCATGCCAGACGTGGATGTTCAAGAATTGCCACACTGTGTAGACCACTTTGCGGTCTTGTTCCTTGTTCCATGTATACGCAACGGCAACGATCATTCTCACCCTCCATTTTGTAGAAAGTGAGCAGACTACTCTACCGTTCATCCTCATTTTGATAACATTTATTGCAATGGAAGAAAAACAACATGGTTATACTATAAATGGGCGATACCCCCTCCCCCTCCCCCAACACACATTTCTTACATTACACAAAGCCTCACCCTCTGTCGCCATGGTGTAAATGTTGTTTACTTCTAAACACCTTTTTCATAACTCATGCTAATCTAATAAACAATATCGGGGGAACCTGGGGGTCACCGCATGGGCTCCTAACGAGGAACCAAACTTGATCGCCGATGTCGAAAGTGTCGATGGAGACACCGCGGTCCTGACAGAGTTGAATGTTAACCCACCACCCCCACCTGTGGGACACGAACCGGTCATGTTCTTTGGCCGAGCCGATTCGACGACGAACACCCGCTCGTGGAGCTGCCATAACCTGTTATTTTGAGAGACTTTTCGAAGACCCTTTGGTTGAATTTACGCTAAAGCGAAACCTTGATTTTGTAAGAGTATCCAAACATTCTTTTTGTTAAAAACAAAAATAAAATTCAAAGGGGAAACCCAAATTTTGTTTTCTATGAATTGATGTGTTGTATAATAGTCCTTTCGCTTGTGGGATATTGTCCCACCGAACAGAGGTGCTTGTAACCAGAATCCGTGACTATTCAACTGGTACCACACACCGTTCTTCCAATCCACCCTTGCACCTTCTATTCTTTTCGTGACTCATTCACGCGCTACCTTCGTTCACCTACCCGAATCAGCTGCTGGTTAGCGTGGCTAGGTTGCCATGGTACCCGACTCCCTGCCAGGCATTGTACGAATGACCTATGACCCTCCCTTGTTGGCCCTGGGAGGTATTTATGCACCCACAGGCGCGCCAGATTTGATATGAACATTTCGATGTCATTATTGTGACTGAAGAGGGAGAAGAGAAAAAAAATGAGGTTAACTGTTCTTTTCATGGTTGTTGTTGTTGAGTGTGATTTCGGTCGTTGTGACACCTAGTGCCACGTTGCTTTTTGGCACCAAATTCAGAGTGCCATAGAAAAGGGTAGTGTAGTTTCTCGTGAACGCTAAGTTGAACTTTGGCCGTCGGTTGATTTTTGTTTTCATATGCGATAAAAAAAAACAGCCGAGCCAGAGTGAATTAATTTAAAAATGGCAGTTCATAATAAAACAAGTTTTTAAAATTCCGTGTGCCTGGCGATCACTTGTTCGTCGCATATATAGGCCTATTAAGCATTGGTCTCCAGTCATGTTTGTCCGAACTTAAGTGGTTCTCTTAATTTCAACTTTTACCCAATACTTGATATTATCAACTATTGATGAGTTGTGAAATTGGTAAAATAAAATGTACGTACATAAACTTTCATCAGTTAGTGATGAAGATAAATGTACAATGATAATAGAAACAAATTCGGCTATACATGGAACTAAATATGACACACCAGTAAACTTCCAGCAGTTTGCCTACGCTGGAATATTTGGGCGAGTTTCACACATTGCAGACTATGTCAGCAAGAAGTCAAGTTAAAACACACACTGTGTTCTTTGAAGCTTTAAAGGTAGGGTCATAGATCGGTAAAAAGCACCCCAAAACGTATATGACCGTAAAACTGACTTGGTGAGAAGCACTGCCGCAGCTGTTGACATTATAAGCTATTATGAGAAAGGATTCCCTTCGAAGTAGTATGGTTTGTCTAAGTTTCCACCCAAAAATATTTAAATTTGAGAACTTATCCATGCATGAATCGTGTCTCAGATTTCTGAGGGTCGGTGTCCGTTCGCGAACGCCGAGGCCCGAGATGCCGTTGGTATAGCCGCTGTCACCTTGCTGAAGGTGGTTGGATTCGACGTTCTTGATGAAAGTACCGTGACATGTTTTTTTTTTTTTTTTTTTTTTGGCCGATTTCTGAACATGTAGACACTGTAATACAGCTGCAACTTTCACAGTGACTTTTGTTGTATCTTTCTTGACGATTTAACCTATATATCAGCATTACGTTGACAGCAACCAATCTATGAACCCTACCTTTAACTGTGTTGTTTGAAATCCTTATTGTTATACATTAACACCACCTGATGAATTTGGGCTCCTTGTTTTCTTCTCCGAAAGACAACCCAGCCGTAAAACCGCCAGCAGACGACAGAGAATTGATGCCTACACATCTCAACCTCGTCCATTCACAGTATAAATCACGATATGCACGTACTTCTAGCACACAACTAGTTGTGCAGTTACAAAAGATGACGTATGTGCACGATCCACGATGACACCGTCTGACCCCAAATATTATTGCGATGCAGAACCGTGCTAATAAACAAAATAAACACCAACCAAATTGTTTACACTAAATCGTGTATTATAATACTTATGATCGGGCACGTCCGCTTAATGGTAATAAATCGAAGTTTGCACGTTTAATGTCCGCCATATTTTAGAATCAGAAGAGGCTTAAGATCTGCGGCGATATTTCTTTCCAAAATGTTGTCGGACTTACTTTGTAGTTGGTTGCTGTAAAAACACCACCTTTCGCTGAAGTGATGGATCGGTTTGCGTGGAAAGTAACGGAGGCGGGGAACTGTGTTGCGCTCATCATCGGTGCCATTTGTCATTGTGACGTGATGGAGGCGAAACGAAAAGGTGTGGCATTGTGGGGAAATGGTTTTTGGTATAACTGCCAAAGATCAGTATCCTCACTTGGTGTATCCCATGCCCAACATATGCATAAAAAACAAACATGTGGCAATTTTGGCTCAATTGGTCATCGAAGTTGCAAGACAATATTGAATGCTTAGTATAACATTCACCTCCGCAGAAAGCCATAAACAACTAAAAGTGTTACATTTTTTGTGAATTTACTCTTAAAGGGCAAAATATACTTTTGTTTTGGTTGTTGCCAAAGACCAGTATCCTCACTTGGTGTATCCCATGCCCAACAGATGCATAAAATAACACACCTGTGAAAATTTGGGCTCAGTTGGTCATCGAAGTTGCAAGAAAATATTGAAAGAAAAAACACATGTGTTGCATAGAATTGTGTGCTTTTCAAATGCCCGAGGAAGGCTTTAGCTTGAATCTTTTTTCTCAGATTCAAACATTTTAGTGAGAAATTAACTCTTTCCCAAAGACTACATTACGTCAGAGGGAGTTGTTTCTCACAATGTTTTAATATAGCTCTCATGCCCAGAGTAAGATTTTATGGTAGGCCTAATGTATTTCTTGAGTAAATACCAAATGTATCCACTGCCTTTAAATCTATGTTTTCCATTCCTATGCTGAATTTATACTCCGTAGATTGACCAACAGAGGTCCGAGAAAACGCTCAAACATGCAAACTTGGGGTTTTCTCTGAGCACACTTTGCACAATTGCGTCTGTCTTTCTGACGGACAAAATTAAAACAACTGTTGCACATAGAAACGTTTCCTATACTGTTAACATAAACTCGGCACGTTGGAATTAGCAGACTTTGTTCTAACACACGAGCACACGGACAGAGCTTAAGGCCATATCTGAATTGCGGCTACAGCTACGGCTACGACTGTTGATAAGGGTGTTGGCTAAAGACGTCCTATATACTTCAATGCATGATGACGCGGCGGTCCAGCCGTATAGCCGCAGCCGCCAATTCAGACGCTCGCCAACACCCAGCATGCTGACGTGTAATACAGCATGTCACCCTTCGAAAGGCCCTTTTCCGAAATCGCGTGTCCTCACAGTGCTTCCTCAATTTAAAACGTGAAACGGGGACAAGCACGTGCGAAAGCTGTTGAACATTTGACATTGTTGGGCGGGGATTCCTCTGGGGTGCGTTATAAAAAAAATAAGAGTGAAGCGCATGTTTTACGAAGTGTGGAAACATGGCCAATCGTGTGTTCATCAGGAGTAGATACTTCGTGGGTGGATTCCGACAGCTGTACAGTTTCACGGAATTAATTTTAAAGTAAGAAAGGTCTAGAGTGTACCCATGGGGCCCAGCTTGTGCTTTCGGCTGAACATTTTAATGGGTTCATGCTTAAAACCTCATACGAGTACAACATTTGCTGCAATTTATTGCTTTTTTAACTGCGTGTGGGTAGGCCGTTATTGTTTCAATGTCTTGATTTGGGGGTAGGCCTAGACGTATGACGTTTAGAACGTGGGACTTAAACGACAACGAAAAGTTCAAACCGTTGGGGGAAAAGAGCCCTATTACCATCGGTTTAAACTTCAATGTTAAGCAAAAAAGTTGATGCATTTCAGCAAAATGTTTTATCTGAGAAGATGTAGAATACTAGTTAATTAACAGGAATTGGTTTCCGGCCAACTTCTCCTTCATGCATCCATTGCCCGTCTGTATTTGGTACGGAGCTCTTGAAGTGCCAGCCGACTTGTTGAGATTTCGAGGTCAAATTTATGAAGATCTCAACAGGCCGCGAGATGGCACTTCCAGAGCTCCGTCAATTTTAGGTGTTTTTTGTCATGCCGTGTATCGGATTTGTAGTCGTAGTAAGCTGTTTTGTTCGTTTGCCAAACTTGCAGTGTCCGTTTTATTGACAAAATTAGTTCTTTTGAGGAGGTGTGACAATCGATGTTGCCCTTCGTCGCCGCAGTGGGGGGTGGCGGATCGCGGAGAACTGCTGGAATTACAACAAAGCTTTCGCGCTTGAATTACTCTGAAGCCAAAGTCGAGCAGTTGTTAAGACGGTCAACAGTTTAATTCATTGATTATTCACTTTGCCATGTCCAATCATGTTTCTTTCGTCCACCGGTTCAATAGTTACATCAGGTAGCGTGTTGCTAAGTCCATGTGCACTTACTGCTTTGCCGTTGGAGTTTCAACAGATTGCCTTCCTTGGGATGCCCCCCCCCCACAACACACACACACGTTTGTGAATCCCGTAAATCGAGGACTTATCTTTGTTCTCCCATTGTTTGCGGACCATTGACACAAAAGCAAAGCGAGTACGTCCTCGCTCTGTCAAACACCCGGATCCCTTTTTTTTTTAAGTCCTCGGTTTCAACGGGTTGACACACTCACACACACCCCCCCCACCACCCTACTACGAAGGTGGTCTTGGAACCAATTAGAGTACCAGCAAGGCAGGCCTAATTTCTGTCTTTTCATTTTTTTTTTTTTCGTTGGATATCGAACGAGCGATAACCCTTTCAAACTCGGTCAAAGTCGTGTCTGAAACTTCCCGAGGGAAGTTTCATTGTTTGATGTTTTCTTTGGCTGAATGAAAAGCATATGTTTGTTGGTTAACTGTTAAAGGAAACACACACATATTACGCTCAGGTAGGGGGTAACAAAAATGGTCTCCCTAAAACCTCCCCTGCGCAGGTCTGTCTCGTCAAACTCTTTGCATATCCCCTCGCCCGTGGGCACCGTGGATAATATTACAAAGGACATCCAAGCGCCAATTTCAGTTTGTAAAAAACTAATTTCAGAAACAAATTTGGCCCGATTGGATGTAATTATCGTCCCGACATAGAAGGCGTGGCACTCCTTGTTGCCCCCCCCCCCCCACTTAAAAAAAAGAAAGAAAGAAAAAAGATTAGAAATAGATCATGAGTAATAAAGACAATCTTACAAAATATAACAGAGTTTAAGCTCAAGCCTTGAGGGGTGCTTATGTTGTTGTGTTGTGCACGTCGCCAGACAACGCTCAAGTCTAATGGGTAAACTGAAAATATATTCGGACCAACCAAGAAGAGAGAAAAAACCATTCCAATGAAAATGTAAAATGTACATGGAGACGTTCATTGACGCGGTTTGAATGACAATATGTAGTTACAAGAAAATGTTTCAGGGATTAGTGTCTACCTGTTGTATGACAGGTGAGGACTAATATCCACTTCAGCGACTGCTCAAATACGGTGCTCGCAGAATGAGCGAAGAACTGCGCGAATGATCTCGACACATGCAACAATTGAAACACCCACACCGAGAAGCCAGAGAACACAGGCCCTGTGTGACCTCGCGAGCAAAGTGCCCGCGGGCTCTAACGGCGGGCTCTCTTTAGTCCGGGCACGGCGAAGGTTCCTGAACAGTTCAAATCGTGTTCGTCCCACCTCACTCCCGCGGTGGACGAACAGGTCTTTACGCGAGCAAATAACTAAGTTTCGCGTGTAAATAATGGCATTAAAGTATAGATACGTAACACACAAGTACTATTTGTCAGACAGTTTCCGAGAGGTTGGCAAACCTCAGCTAAGTCTGGTTCGACATTGTGCAAGTGGTGGACATGTTTGCCGTGCCGTGTGGCGCAGGCTTAAGACGGAGACCCATCTTCTTAAATGGGGTTAATCACTCACGGAGTACGAGAATAGCTGACTAACGATAGGTCTTCTATATTTACAAAATAGGGACAGAATGCACGCGGCCTTGGTGCCGGCAAGCAAACTCAAAACGACATTATATCCCGCCCTTAGATAAACACGTGAATTAAGCACGGCTGTTTGCAGCTACCGGCGTAAAGTTGCGGTTCTGCAAACTCTGGTCTGGGTTGTTCCGAATGAGAATCCTTTTTATAAAGATTCGCTGTCCAAATAAAGATGTGTCCACTGGGGAAGAGTGACATGATAGGCCTATAGTGACAAAAAGGCAAAAATCCAAATAAAACTTTCTAAGAAATCGTTGTCTTGACGTTCTTTCAAAAAATGACGTCACAAGTCTACAAGATTATGCATTCTTCATGAGTGGGTACGTTATCGGTTCAAGACAGAAACAATGACTGAAAGTCGTATGTGTGTGTGGGTTTTTTGTTTTCCTACATAAAAATCAACCTGTTAGAAATGTATCACAGTGGATTTCATCGTCCTGGAGAAAAAGGTGGCAAAAATATGACACTCGTATTTCCAAATGGTATTGTGGGATCGATGTTGAATGAGGAAACATCCCCGCAATGCCATTACATTTCAGATTCATTTCGCAATAAGTCGACTAATATATGGAATAAGTCGACTTGCCGTAATATTTGTTTACCTCGCCAAAACGACTGTCTGGAACTAAGAGATCGACGTACAATTTGTCGTCTTGGTAAGATAATTTATCACATCGAACTACACCGGATGAGGTTTGGTGAGCCGTCAAAGTTGACTCGTTTTCTTCCTCTCTGTCATGTCATTTTATTTATTTTTCATCTTCTTGTATTTTGACAGCAGCAGAACAGATCCAGTTCGCCATAGCCAGGCAACAGCAGGCTGGTCAGATCGCCCACCACCATTCTGGGCATGGTGTACCAACCCTCGCCTCAACCCCGTATGGGTAAGTGCCATTTATTATTACATAGGCACACACAATGGTATCGTTTTGGTACGCGTTCGTTATTATGCTACGGAGCCCTGGAAGTGCCATTCGACTTCATGAGACCCTGAGCTAATTGTATGGGTATGACGGCACTCCAACAGTTCAGAATATCCCGAAATAATTGTCTTATTAGGATACCAAGAAGTCTGACGGCACTTCCAGAGCTCCGTAAATACACACACGTGACGTGGTATCGTTTTCGACGGTGATCAATCTTCATGACAACTTTCCAGGGGGCTTCGAACGGAACCTTGAAGTCTCCATGAAATGGTTTTTAAAAATCGTGCTAACTAAAATGTCGTCAATCTTGCTCAGCATTTTTTAAAATTTCTATTTGCCAAGCGAAAGCAACAGCGGGGAACCAGCGAAAACCATTTCACGATGCCTGCCACATTGGCTGGGTTACCTGTGTTCGCTTAGTGCTCAGCTTGTACGTACGAAAGTACACACACATTTGTTTATGAACAGTGAATATAAGTTAATAGGTCGTCGGTTCGAATCCCATCTGAAATGCCCGTTGGAGACACCGGCACAAGAGCATCATAATAAGTCAGATTGCCACTCTATCAGTGTAGACTTTGTGTCAGACCCGAGTGTAAATTTGTGTCGTCCCTGACGTCAGATGTCCAATGAAAATAAAAGTGTACGATTAAGGACATGTCCGAATCAAGCAGCAGCGGCTTACGGACGTTTCCTGGCTGCAGCTACAACGCAACAGCCACCCGGCCGAAGCCATTTTCGGGGCACACGGCCGTCATCATCAATATATCGATCATTTATACTCTCAAGTTGTCCAATGGCAATGGATTATATGTGCCTGGTTGGCATTGTATCGTACAATCAAAAATATAGGGTATACCTGTACTTCGAAACCTAGCGGATTATACTCTAACCATTTCCGGGTCATAATTGACCCTGATCCGGATCCCCTATGGGCCTGATCCAATTTCTGGATTACTATAACGCGGAATCTGTGTCAAAATTACTTGGGAATGGGTCAAAATGACGCAGAATCCGAGTTCAGATCCCATTAATTTTTTAAAACCTTTTTTCCGGGTCAGCCTGACCTTTTTTCCCGTGTCAGGCTGTCCCGGAAATGGGTCAGGGCCCCCTGGGAGCCGGAATCCGGGTCAATGCTGAACCGGGCGTGTTTGCAGGTGATTGAAGTAGTAAAGTGGAAAGGCCAGCGTGACTGTATTCCATAGATTCTCAGACTATTTTTAACTAACAGGGAAATATATGTTGTTACTAACATACCATGAGACACTCACTTGAGCTGTGGACATTTTGTACAAAAAGAAATATTCCACTTGTTATTGTATTATAATAATACATGCAGTCTTTATTAGTTTATGTTGTAGCACAATGCCTTTTTAGGCGTTGGGGTAAGCTGTTGTCCATTTTGCAAC
The DNA here is from genome assembly GCA_032158295.1 of Pycnopodia helianthoides. Lineage (NCBI taxonomy): Eukaryota > Metazoa > Echinodermata > Asteroidea > Forcipulatida > Asteriidae > Pycnopodia > Pycnopodia helianthoides. Next base: position 8,656,699 of record CM063255.1, read on the forward strand.
TGTAGGTTCACTGGCTGTCATCTACACCATACACCGTCAAGCGTGGAGATTATTTTTTTCCTTTTACTCCATATCAGTGCATTTTTGTTATCAAAGTTTTGGGTTATGTAAGAATCCGTCCGCTGGCATTGCCAGCCATTTATTATTAAAGATGCCGGGAGGCAGATAACATTCTGCAGTGAGTCGTGTTGTTTTGCCTCACGGGCCGTGCCATGTTTAGAGCCACACACCGGGAAACAACCTTACCATGATGGGTTCGGGAAACAACTTTACCATGATTTGTGTTTATTGTCATAAGTTTTTTCTCAGTGTGTAATTGGCTTATTTATTGCGATATCGTGCCAGCTGTGATGAGGGCGGCTGAAGTTATCTCAGCTTGCGCATATACGCGGAGCTGCGTGATAACGGAAGCCAAGTATGGGCATCGTCGCGTTGCTTGTTCTAAATGCTCGTCCCATTTTATCTCACTTGGTGTCCTGTCACCTGTATACACCACTCGCACGGCCCAAGCCAGTGGAACTTAATCAAGATTCTTAAAATGCTACATTATCACCAATTGAGTTGGACAATAATAACACGAACATGCTTTCCCGATAACAAAGCGTAGTGTGGAAAATCTAAGTTCACGTTAAGCCTAGAAAGGGAAACGCTTCATATTGAGAGGTTTCAAGTATTGTTTCAAGCCAGAAATGTTGCTGCAGCTTTTAACTTGAACGTTGTTGTTCAACAGAGGTTTATGTTTAGTTTGTTATACTTTGCAGTATTTATGTAAACAAAAAATTGTAACAATCGGACACCCTTTTTAAAGGTGGTCTATTTACGTAAAATAGCAGAAATTACTGCTAAACTTTGTAGTATTGGTGTTATTCTTTTATCATAACAAAAAACGAAATCCCATTTAAATGAGCGGCAAACTATCTACAACAAAATAGCAAAATTGAATTGATGATCTACTCTATGGTACCTCAGTTCATGCTGCTTTCTTTTACCTCTTAAAACTTCCTAGAGTTTGATTCTCATGTTATAATATTATTCTTACTTTCATGGCTTATATCTTGTAGGCTCGTTACTTAAAATAACACCAGCAACAGCCACGCACTAGGAGAAACCGTTTCTCCCCGCAGTGCTGGTGAAAGGTCAAAGGTCATTCCCAAGATGGCGCCAAGGCAGGGGGAAAACGTCGAAAAGCACAAAATGTTAAAAGGTTGGAAAAGATCGTGTGAAGCTGCTGTTGTTGTTGTTGGTTTGATTGTGACGGTGCCTGGATGTAGTTCACAGATTGGATTGGCGTGGGAATGAAAAAAAGGCTTGTTTCTTTTGGCAATTTGTTTTGTTTGAAGTCAGTGGACTCGTTATAGATGACCTTAACTCATCCGAAGTAGCCACATTTAGCGAAGCTTTTTTTTTTTTTTTAGTTACAAATTTGTAGTGATTGGGGGGGAGTACTGTTTAAGGATTGAATGATCATCACCACACAGCGAGGCAAAGCATGGTTTGTCTGTTCAATTAATTCATCCCATAATCTTTCTGTGGATTTATTTTTTTTAACTTGTCATCATTTTTATGCCGTGCACAAAAACAAAAAATCTTGATTTGCAGTGACTGAATTTTGATTGAAATTGATGTGAATTTAATTGAACATATTTAACCATAATTATTGGGAAAAACAGAACGTGGAAAAAAACCAATAGAATCTTTTAAGATATCAGATCAGTTTATCTCAAACAAAAATAACTTCAGTTTCTTCTCTTCTTCTCTCACTGATTTCTCTTGCTTTCGATTTTATTTCTGTTACCCAAGCTTGCCTGGCTGAAAATCATGAGCAACATTGCTTTGCTGTTTACCTAGTCCATATTCAATGTAGCCTATTCGTCACTTGATATGTTTTCGTGTTTCTTATACTTGTTTCATCAATTAATGAATCCCGAACAGAATATGACTGCAAGTTCGACATTTTGGAATCGAGGTTGTAAACTGGATCATACCCACATCTCTCATGACGCTATTATTATGTATGATAAAAATGTTCAGTACACACCATGGAGCAAGGATCGTACACTACAAGATCAACGTGTCGGGCTATCTAGTTGTTGCAGTCCCTACTGTTTCCAACGTGTTAGTCCGTTCTGTGTTAAATTATTATTATTATTATATATTTCTGATAATGAAACCAAGGATGCCTCATAAGTGAACTTAATCACTGTAGCTCGCAAGCCCGAGGACACCTGCAAACAAGGCTGCTTGCTATGTGAACCAAAAACACCAGGGTTAACCCACACTCTTCCATGATTAGTGTTCCGGGTTCTATTGCGTGCACTGTATAGTATACACGTGACCTACGGCTTATGGTAATGTATCTTGCTTAAGGACACAAGTGCCAAGACCGGGACTCGAACCCGCACTGCTGATCAGAAACAGCTCGGCCACGACACATTAGACGACATAGCACTTCAGCTCCAGTTGGAATACAGCAGACTGCTGACGACCAATAGAGCATACTCATCGAAACGTTGAGTATGCCTATCGGTTCTTTTCAGATCCACACAAATTCCAAAATATGTTAATCGCATACAAACATAATCCCCATTGTATTATGTTTGGCAATGATCAACGTTTAGAATCTCTAAGCCCTCTTTTGATCAACTCTGGTACAAGTCGCAATTGTTCTGGCAAATGCTCTCGTCTAAAAAGTACGAAAACGTGTTGACCGAGCGTTCGATTACTCATTCAAAAATTGCAAATTTAGTGAAAACGCGCGCATTGTGAGCGTGCACCTTACCACTGACAAAACACACCGCAACTTGATGACATTTTCACAGGTTGGTTGTGGTGGTGTGTTTAGTGAATTGAAAATCCTCTCCCCTAAACCGTTTATGTCGTTTTTGTACCGTTCAGACGACTTGTTTTTAAGCCATTAAACACCTATAACGTGGATGTATACAGCCAGCGGGATGGTCATTATAGTGGTTGGGTGTTTATACATAGGAATGCATGGGTTGGCCATGGATCTTTGGTTTTCTGATCATCAATATTGCTCTGATCTGATACAGTTAATCTTCTCCGATCAGGTGTACTTCTTTCCAATCGACAATAGCCACCTGCATCGATTACTATTGATCAATTGCTCTCCCAGACACACCGAAGCTGGCAACACAAAAACCCTTGTTTGTCGTCTCACCGGGGGACGGGTTATTGTTCGCCATTGTCATGTACTGTTTAACAGCTCACCCTTTTAAGCTGGCAGTTCCTCGCTGGGATTAGAACCCTGTTTATGAATAATTGAATGCGGTGCAAGCACCGGGTTTGTTTAAAAGAAACCCCAAGGCCTCCGAAACGTCTTTTGCGGCCGTCTCTTCGATCTCTCGTAACTAGTTCGACGTGATCAGCTCCCGTGTCAATGGGGGAGAGGAGAGCCGTTCAAATTGATGTGGATTAAATGAGTTTGGACCCGTGGTAATCTCGCAGGGTTGCCCCCTCTCTGTGGGTAGTCTATTCGGTCCATGGTTTGTTGGACATTACCATTGCTGTGTGTAATGACTTTATTTTGTCAATAGATCTCCGCTCAACATTTGCCATACAATGGAGAAACAGCAACGGGTGTCGCCATTTATGTAGTTTCGTCAATCATTAAAGCGACAGACTCTGCCATATTGTGAATAGTTCGAAGATACTTTGGTGGATCTGACAAAAATAGTCGCAGACAGTGTCCATGTTTTTTTTGTGATCAACCGTATACATGAAATAACAAACCTGTGAAAATGTTGGCTTTAGCTATTGTGTGAGTCAGGAGAAAATAGTGAAAAACCTTGCACAATTTTCAGTACGTAAACACATTGTCCTTAACTTTGGTTGTAAACAACCGAAATCAGCTGTGTTTTTAAAAGGTTTTTTTCCCATCGAATATGACTTCATTTCAGAGGGAAATATTTCACAGAATAAAATGGTTCTAATACATAAACATTTTAACTAGTAAGCTTTGAGACTAAAATTCAATAAGGATGTTTCTTTATCCTGTATAATAACTTAAACTATATCACAAACTGCTTCCTTTGAACAAAAAAATCTAGTCCTTCAGGGATGAGACATTTGCCCTTTTTATATAGGGACAAGACGATGTCTCCTTATTGGGGAAGTATTTTGAATTTGAAAGACTCGAGGGGCTCAGTTTAGCACTTCCGAGTGTTTCTCCAAGTAGGTTTGGTAGATTTCGTGGAAAAAGAGGAGCGATTTGTTAGGCCCTTAATCGCAGCAGCTTTCAATGTGTCCAACCATTCATTCAAGCTCGGCCATCACCGGTTGAATAATGTGGTCAGTGACACTGCTAAACAGATTCATGGCAAAACTTGTAACGGCGGCCATCAATTATTCAGCTTTTCTGCCATCTTCAGGGGCATGACCTTTTAAGACTATTTTTCCCCCCTCTTTTTTTTCGGGGTGCAACGTCTGAGGATTATTGTAGCTTCATTTATTCAAGCACGTTAACCCATCCGCAGACGTCTTTTCATGTGTTTTTAATGCGACACTTCATGAACTGCTGGGGTCGATTGTCACAAAGCTACGAGAGCAGAAGAAACCGCATTCAATTCGTTCCAATTTAACTCATTGTGCGCGTTTAGTTCCACCTCACGCACAAAGTGGTGTAATACCGTGAGGAAAATACTTGAGTGGAAGCTAAACCAGAGTAATAAACAAAACTGGGCTTTTGTTGGATAATGCACTGACAAACAAAACAGAACGAAAACAAAACATGCTACAACAACAGTGTATAATGCGCAGACAAAACTACATTGTATGCCTGTTAAAAGTACGCTCAAAATGGTTGTAACCAGCTAAATGGAAACTGGGAGATTCTGCAGGAAACATAATTTAATTAAGGGAGGGCACCGCGTATACTTTAGAACTAAGAAATGACTTAGGTTGTTTTAGCGAGTCTAAGTAAAAACTGACCGCAGACAGTCGTTTAGGCCCAGCTTAAATGTACAGGGTTATAGCACAACTTTGCTGAGATTGGAAATATAAATGCTCACATAAGTTTGTGAATAACTTTCATGATATAAAGATGGTGGGGAAAACCTCACTAGAGAAAAAAAACTTCTAGCTTGAAAATGCTATAGTTTTTGAGAAATGAATTTGATCCTCACGAGTCAATAACTCGATGTTCGAAAACAGTGAACAAAATATTTTCTTTTCTTCCCACTACTATCTCGTGACTCTGACGACCGGTCTTAAACTTTTCACAGGTTTGTGATATACGCAGTGCAGATACTGGTCTTTGACAACAGTGCAATGTGTGCTTATTAGTATTGCAAAAATCACAGGATCGGAATGATTAATGTGTCCCTTTAACCATGCTTTAACCAACTAAATGTCAAAGCGATAGTTGAACTTGGGAGGTATTGTTCTCCACGTCATCGGTGCGACTATCTGGTTAATTGTATCTGAGACCACCACAATACGACATGTAATACGATAGTCGTCACCATCCTAATGGGATCTTGTGCAGTTGATAAGGCTATAAAGGCTGCTGTCATTTGAAAGAGAGCCGGAGTGAAACAATAAGGGTGTAAATTAGATTAAAGGGAAACAATGTCTCGCACTTCGTGTACAGGTGCAAACGCAGCAGTGTGTGTAGTCGCTCTAATTAAAGGGGCATCACATTGTTGTAGTACTAAGTACTATTATGCTGTCTGTAATGACCCTTGCACCTCCGCACAGTGCGCGTGTCGACCATATCCGCCATTCGATCGGCGACATTCAAATTTCAAGCGCAATTATGTCGCGTGCAGTTGAGGTCAATGACTGTACGGTATGTTATGATGCCATGAAATCATACCCGAACTGCACGTTTACCAGTTGAAACCATTATAGAGCTGTCCATCCTTGCTCTCTGTGTTGAAAACGAGTCACACGAGTCTCGTGTCAACACGGAAATTCGGAGGTCATCATTTGGGGGTTACAGAAGCCAATAAACTTGAAAACATAATCCACGGGATTATCGGGTTGCCAAAAATGGGAGCCAACTTCATGAATCATGACAATGAAGTCGCTCACAGATATTGAATTCGATCAAATCATTTTTAATTTGAAACGCGTGATCAAGATGCAATTGTTGTCCTATACTGTTTACTGTGCGTTGCGTGTAATAATAGTTTGTGTTTCGTCTCAGTGAACGTTTTCACTGAGAGATTAGTCTTACAAATGTCGGTTTATTGTTCTCTGGGCTAGTGGGTTACTGCAGTTCAATTTGGTACATTTGCAGAGATTGGCTGTACCACACAGCCTGGGTAGTGTAAATGCATTCAAATTCATGAGTGCCTGATAAGTTAACTTTATCACTTTAGCTCGCAAGGAAACCTGTAAACAAGGGTGCCTTGCTATGTGAACCAGAAACACAGGGGTTCACCCCTACCCATCCCATACTCTTCCACGATAGGTGTTCTGGGTTCTGTTATGTGCTCATACCAAAGGATGGAACAATAGGTGGTCAAAGTTGCTCAAGGAGCACATGGTGCCACGTCCGGTACTCGAACCCACACTCTGCTGATCAGAAACACCAGAGCTTAACCGCTCGGCCACGACACACCACAAAATACACCAGTCCTACACTTTAAATATTGCAACAATGCCGAACGTTTAATGTGAAAAATCAATCATAACATAAACAGCGGCTCATGTTGAGATAATATCCATCAGTGAAATCACCGAAGCAAGAGGGGACGTTTCGCTGAAATAGAGACAGACTTGCCGAAGTAAACATGTTGACATTTCCATTCATTGTGCACAAAGTTTCAGTAGTGTTCCCGCACTGTGTGCGAATCATGTTTGGCACGAATGCCACGAGACCAATGTACTTTGTTAAAGTCACTGCCTGATATCACTCTGCACGTTTTTTTTATAAGCGTACAAGAAGAAAATAAATAACAAACAGACCTAAATAAAAGTGTCGAATTCAAAGAGAGAATGGGGTAGGCCTACTTGTGCTTGAACCTATTCAAAAGTGCCCCCCCCCCCTTAAAAAAATTGTCTATTCGCCACATATATCTTTAAACACATAATTGAAATGCGTTGATAGCAATCCCCAGCCAGACCGCATAATGAACATGTTCACAAATGCACATAATAGCATATAAACATACACGCACACACACACAAAAGGGGAAACTGAACCGATCAGTTTAAAGGTATTGTACACTTTTGGTAACAGCTCAACATCAGTGTCCACATTTTGTGTGATTAAACATATGCATGAACAAACAAACCTGTGAAAGTTTGAGCTAAATTGGTCATCGAGGTCACGAGAAAATAGTGAAAAGAGATCTTATGTGTTTTCTGTTTTTTTCAAATTATCGCGCGCGATAATTACTACTGTTTTACTCGTTTCTCAGAAACGATAGCATTTTTGGCAGAATTATTTTAAGGAACCCTTTCTACCATTACTTACTTTAAATCATGTAAGTTATGTGTGAATCTGTGAACATTGTGTTTTTCGATCTTACCAATAGTGTACAGGGCCTTTAAGTGAGCGGCACCAACAGTCAAAAAAAAAAAACATCTGAAAACCGTCTGTAAAAAAGCATACATGAAACAAAGGACACTTTTTGTGTTTTTGTTTTGGGTAGTGTTTGATCCCCAATCCATCACCCAGAGTGTCCCGGTTCCTCGTAACCACTCATAATACAGAGCCTGGTGATATCGAGGTTCTTTTCTCTTCTTCTTTCAGTCCGTCCCATCCCCACAAACATACAACTTGACTGGCCGTGACCCCGAGGGATAACGGTCCGCCTACCGTGCCGCGAATTGCTCCGGGCGCACGCTTGCCCTTTACAACTCGGGTCTTCCCCCCGTCGAGCCTGGTATCGAATACTGTGCGTCATCCACGCGGCCTGGACCGGCCCTGTCGTATGCCACAATTACGCACCCCACAGTCAGAGGCCTAGCATTCCCTTTCCGTTTTTTTTTTATAACCCTCTCCTCCTGCCGGCCACAAACTGTGCCAATTGCTCTGGATCCGAAGCATCCCGTCAACCCAGCACACAAGCATTTTTTTAATGTGTGTATACAGCCATCGCGCTGTAGCTACAGGCATGCTTTCACCTCTCTCTCTACCCATCTCTGTTTCTTACCAAATAAGGCAATTCAGCCGGCACGTGGCTAAAGATTTGAGTCCAATTTAGACGGGAATTCCGTCAGAAGTGGGATGGAAATCTCCCGCTGATTGATGCGGACTTGTTGTGCTGTGCGCCCCTGCCTATGGTGAAGCTATCAAGTTTGGGGCGAATAACTATGCCCTGGATTTAAGCTTATCCAGTGCCATCTAGATCATCCCGGGATATAGAACTGGTCCAAGGCGAGGGCCAACTGGATGCTAATAGGGGCACTTGATCCACATACCCAGGTTGCCTTACTTCGTATCACTCATGGGTGTAAAAAAAAAAAAAAAAAAAAAAAAAAACCTACACAAACAACCCAGAAGCGCCCCGCAGAATGTACCACTCGCACGACGGCTCCAGCCGCACTGCGTTATTAACACACCTCGGGTACACTCTGCTACATCCCCACAGCAAAAGCAGCGACAGGAATTGACCTATGACCTTTGACACGGGTACATAATAGGACGGAGTGTGGGGGATAATGTCAAGCGTGGTAACGAGCCTGATGAGGTAACCATTTGTACGTCTAGAATCTCAGTTGGTTCTATTACAGGCTCGTGCCAGATGCCTACGCCATCCACTTATAATATCATACAGAACAGAAATTGCCAAACAATAATCCATGTCAAGAGTTGGGTGCTTAGTACGCGTGTAGAATGTTGATTAAATATACATATTCGTGGTGGGAGAAAGGTCAACTCTTTTTCAATTATTTTAGTGAAATCTGTAGTATTTTTCTCCAGCCACTTGTCATAACTCATTGGATTTGTTTGAATGAAACGGTTGACATTTCCCAAGCCGACGTACTAAATTGCGACTCGGAAGACGTCTATAAAACGAACAGTTCCAACCTTGGATAGTTTGAACTTCATTTTGCGCAGTCCAGCCATGCACAGGAATTATAACGGGCAGTGATTGCATAAGTAGCAATTTTTTTTTAAAATAATTATGGATATAATAATCTATGGCCCACTATAGACATTTAGTTGAGTAACTGTTATTCAGTCATTTTCGGTCATGTTTGGGTCCAACTTCACCAGTCTATGGCTTCTGGCTCCGGCTTCGCTCCGTCGTAGGTAATAGCGACTCAACGTACATTTGTTGTAAGGGATTTATTGAAGCCAGAGCCGAAGCCCGGAACTGTGGTTTCGAAAATGGCCGAACGGGTTTAATAGCCATAACTCATGTAAGTATTTTGAACTGTGAATGCAATAGTAATTTCCAAAAAACAAGCGACTTCATCCTACATGTTCTTTTTGTGTAATCCTTCCTATAATTTTTTTTTAACGAATTCGAAAAAGAAGTACCGATGGCCAGTGCTAGTCATTTATCACAGATGTGATATAACGGCACAGATAACCGAGAAATGAGTAACGACCATTGCTGTTTATAATTATAGTACACACTATCCTTCTTCCCCCATCGTCTACCATTAATTTTGTAACAAAGAAAGTAAGAAACACGGGTCTTGAAAAAAAAAAAAACAAGAGCGATTTTTTTTTAATAGCACAAATTAACGAGGGACATGTTTAAGGTCAGCGTGCGCCAGTGCAGTGATCTTGTAGACGTAACTCAATACTGTGGGTTAAAATGTCAAAAATGGAATTAATGCCGCCGTGATTTATATTCACTGGTTTTTGTGATTGATTTAAAAACTCGCGTCGATGGTTCAGCCCTGAAATGTTCAAGATTTCTTTCTTTCTTTTGGGGTCTGAAAAGTACAGTTAAAATATCATTGAAATCACGGATGCACAGTCAATTTCTTCAGTACGGTTTTAAGTAAACATAAAGAAGCGTAGCCTTATACTCAAAGCGTTCATACCTGTTTTTATATTCTTACCTGACACACATCAACACCCGAGGTACTACGGACAGTGGGTGCATTAGGAAATCGAATTGTTTTGATTTCTATAAATCAATAGGTTTTTGGCACCATGTGGTGTACGAGGTTGCACACTTGACCGTACCCACAGCTGTCACAGTGCATTTAATCACGGGTACCCCTGACAGCTTTGCACTCTTTATGTCTTTACTACCCACAGTGCACACTCGCCAAGGCCCTTTGTACGCATATAATATGTGAAGTGTTTCATTGGGATGACCATATATGGCCAAGTGGGCTGAAGTGGCCGCAGTGTGTTGACTTCCTGTTGAATGAATGGTCATTACGGGTTATTCCTGTTTATTTTATTCATGCAAATCGCTCTCTTCACTGCACGCTGAATACATTCTTCAGGAGGGCGAAGTGTTTTAAAATTGCTTCGAAGAAATTGTGCTGTGTTTACCTTCCCGATGGAAAAGGGATTGTGTGCATTGTTGCAAAGGCTTGACACGTTGTCGACGAGAGAGAGAGTGGCGCCAGACGGTAGTCGAGATATCCCCTCGAAAACTTACCATTTTACATTAAAGGTAGAAACCTCCAGGATTTTCCACACCAAAAAAAAACCCTAAGTCAGCTTCCTTAAGTGTTTGTGCGGCCCCCAAATGTAAATCGAGACCTTATAAAGCCCGGATATGAACGTATACCTAGTTGTGTTCCTTAATGTCAGCCCCGAACCGAAACATACCCCAAATAGTGTCCCTAAAGGCAGCTCGGATGAACCCCAATCGTGTACATACATGGGCCACACCTTAATCTTCCACATTTTGGTACAGGGTTTGGGGCTACATTTAGGGCCAGCCGTTCCTAGAATAATGTGAAATGAGGAAGTTTAAGTTTGAGAGTTTATCCATTTCCTTAAAAAAAAGTGATAACTTTTATTGACTGCATGCAGCAAACGCCTTCACCATCAGCAGTGTGAACGTTGCGAGAGTCACCTGTGTGCATTGCAACCCAAAGCAGTTGCAACTCAATTCCATCATTGGTGGTTTCAAATGAGCTGGAAGTATACACCAAAAAGCGCACCACTGGTGTTTTTTTTTTGTGTTTTTTTTGGAGGGGAGGCAAAAATAAAAAATAAAAAAAACACCAGTACAAAACACCCTTTTTACCCCTTTCTGGACTCTAGCAATGTCTACTTTCCCTGTTGTAACCTTTTGCAATGTGTTTAATGTCGTTGAACCCGAGTGATTTGTTAAAGTCAACTCGAGTCAATCGGTCATATTTAGAGCATAATAACACCTGGGTCGGCTCGCTCACAATTTTGTGGGGGAAAGAAAAGAAGTACGACACAATGTAAAATGCGAATAAAATTGTTTCCACATTCAACTTTTTTGAATGACTTCAAAGCAATTTTGCAGATTTCGCCGCCTCCCCGAGGCAAGTTACATCTGTCGGGGGCGGGAAAATCTGCTTCTTGTGGTCTTTTTTTATGAGCAATACTCGAAAATGATGTGCCATTATGATTTGATATTTTGGGTAACGAAACCAAAGATGCCTGGAAAGCAAGCTGGTGTCCTTTAGCGTCGAGGGTGAGCCAGTAGAACTCTTTTTAGGGCTGTTTGAGTTTCAGTCAATCAGAGAAACGGGGGTGACTGTTATACTCTCCTCCCCGTTTCTTCCGGTTTTTTTTCTTCTTTTCTTGCTAAGTCCTGTCGTTATAACAAACCGTGCAGCTAATATGTAACCTAGTAAACAAGTGGGCGATTCTCAGGCCAACCGTGAACACCAGTATGGACCTCCTGGCGTTCCATTCCTCAATGATTGTAGCCCTACAATTAAACGGCATATTATTAAATATGTACCAGCTACTGCAGCACCATCACAACCTCATTTTGTTATCACCCTATAACTAACACAAGGTGCTATAAGATCTATTCTGTACACAGTGCCATAATTTTAACCCAAATTGCATTCTGGACGGTATTGACACGGAAACTCCACACAAAGTCACTGTGTTGCCAGGCCCTGTCTGGAGCACAGGTATTCTTTCCCGGTTTTTTTTTTATTTTATCATTCCCTTCTGATTACTGGTGTTTGCTCATCTTTTGTCCGCCGTGCGATAACCCATTTTCCCCCACCACTAATGTCCTGCTCTGGCAGCTCGACTGGCTGGAGTGTCAATTTGTAAGGCAGCAGTCACTCCGAACCAAACCGTCATTGTCAGGGGAACTTGAAACATTCCCTGATTGCTACTCGACTTTTGAAGAAGCTCCTGTTTTGGAGGATCTGGGGTGTGTTGTCTTTTTTGTCGAACAGAGTACTCGACCAAAAAAAATGATGTATATTTTGAGAGGGAAAACAGGTAGAAATAAAAACACTGACTGTATACAAAATTGCTGTCCTTTTGGTGGGGCCTGTTTTGTTGTTGGAGGGACTGGAGGAGACTCTGGGTGGAAGACCAATTGTCAACGGCATTTGTACTTTCCAGTTGTTGCCAAGACCTGACCATTGTGTACTTTTGTATCCCGATTCAAATTCTGAGTATTTCCTGTTAGTGAGATCTCGTCCTTATTCTCCATTAAAAAAAACTTGTTGTTCGGTCTCTACTGCTGAGTGTTTGATTTTGGATTCCAGTCGATGATAATACCGTGTCTATCTGTTGTCAGTGTCTCTTTTTTTTCTCGTGACTGTGAGGTGTCAAACATGATTTAATTTTTCTCGGCATTCAATCCAACCTCCACCCCCACTCAAAAACTGCTAACATTAAACAAGGAACCAATACAAGAGGAAGTGGGGTCCACACACTGTGGTGGACTTGAAACATTATCACACATTGTTGAAGAATAGTTTTTCCTATGTGCTCGTATTAAGGAATGTCCACAGGGTGTATGTAACACAGAGCTGTGGGTATGTATGTTTTAATGTAGGAATACTGGTAATAATCAAAATAGAAATATGGTTTTTAAAATACGACACCGGGTTTTTTGTTTGTTTCCAAAATGCCAACCAAAATAGGGGGGAACAGGCCTCTGCTGATGCTTTCTTATTGATATTGTTGTTAGTAAACATATTTGTTACCAGTAGGCATATTATAAAGGTGTTGGGTTTGTTAAAAGGTTGTCCACGATGAAAATGTCAAGGTATTATAATAAAGCAGCCGCATATTACCCTCCCCCAATCCTTTACAAGTCAAGGAATTTTCTAGCCGAGGGCACGCAGGAGTTTCTTCGTGGTGTGTATAGACTTCTTTCTATTTTGCGAATCTGGGCTCCTCTCGCTACATGAGTTTTTTTTTTTATCTCATCAGAAGACTGTCTGTTATCACCTCTGCTCGTGATTGGCCGTCTGAGGTGCCAATTACATTCATCGGTTCTTTCTTACCCTCTTCAGTCCAGATAGATTATCTTCATGCCTTCAACGTAACGCCAGATGTCATGGGTTCGTGAAGCGATGGTGTACATCTTTTGAGGTGCCAGCCCTGTTGAAAAGCAAAACACCTTTACCGTAAAACAAACTAGCATTGGAAATCACGCTCTTTCGTCTGTTGTGTGACACTAACACGTAGCAAATGACATTGTATTAAGTGCCTGCAAGTTTGTAAGAGCTATATGCCTGACTCCACCACCAGGAGTGTTACGTAGTAACTATCCAGATCCATATGATTATTTTCTGTGCATTCTAATTCAACACGTTAGGTTACCATTAATGGAAAGCAAGATAAGAACAGACTCAAACTTACCAGTTCCTTGCTACTAATTTGTCTTGGTTTTTGTGTGGGTAAGGATTATACGTATATAAACTGTGGACCTGAGAACCAAAGCGGTCCACACAAGTTAGAGACTATGTGGAATAATAAATGCCAACACAGTGTTTCCACCAATGTTGCAGGATATCTGTTTTCTGCACAGACCAAAGGAACGACACGAGCGTATGTAACACAGAGCTATGTGTGTGTGTGTGTGTTTTGGGCTGATGTTTTTTTGAGGAGGGCTGATAGTGATATTGCATTTGTAGAATGAGTCGAGGCTCATTGATATACGCTTTCCATTGAAACCCCGGGCAGCAATCTCTTCATCTATTGACGAAAATAATGCAACAGTCCAACATGGAATACCTTTTTTTCATGCACAATTCCTAGTATGTTTTGGCGTTGGTCGTACATGGCTTTTTCGCGAGTGCCATATGGTTCCTAAATGAATCTTTAAAAAAAAAGGAGTTGTTCAAAAGCGAAGCTGGCATACCTTCAGATCTTCCCATTTAAGACTCGCCAGCCCTGTAAAATGTTGATCTTCAGTGATGTATCATGTAATACACACATGGCATGAATTTATCATGAATTTCATGATCGAGAAACCACACAGTGTGTCTTTCATCGGGAACATTTTTGCAGCTAGTGACGAACAAACCCTAGGGCAGCTTCGACAAATCAGAGACATTCGATCAGCTAATCATTCTATCTTTTAAAAGGTCAGAGAAAACGGTGTCAATTTTATAGCACTCCTGGGTGCTAGTGTGTTTTATAATGTGTATAAAAAAAGGGTGGTGGGGTCATAGATTCAGTGCACTGTGGGTTTTTGTGTGAGGTTTCACCCAAAACATATTTGCCTTTGACGGGCTTAATCCATCTTCTGTGCCGTTCTTACACACTTTGCAATCACCCTGAGGGCCCCCTCGTCGAATCTCAAGGATTGATGTATCTTATTTAGAAGTGGCACACGACTCCGATGAGAGATCAACCAATGGGAAGGCGCCCGGCTTGCCAATTTTTCGCCGGTAGCCTGCAGGGTGCTTTTAACTCTCGACACTTCACTGTTGACCTTGGCTATGGGGGAGGGTTAAGGGGGTAGATCTACAACGGGGGGGTACCAGTTGTTTCCCTTTCTTATGGGTTCTACTTCAGTTATTCTTTCAAAGCAAGGGGAATGTTGGCCTAAAGGGGGACAAGTTTAATTTCGGCACAACCTGTCAAAACGTTTCCGCTCAGCAACAGTGGGTAGCTTTGTAAGACATTATTTCATGGTGTTTTACTTCTTGAGTGTGTGGGTTTTTGTTACCCCCCTGGGAATCTTAATGATGCTCTGATACAACGCCAGAAAGGGGGTTTACGATTGCTGCCCAGCTGCATTGTGGTCGCTATTGAACCATGAACTGAACTCACAGGAACTTCAGTTCCAAAAGGTGGCGATTTAAACAAACAAAAAAAATCTGTGATTGATGTAGACCATGATCCAACTATACCGATGGCGGGGTACACTCGTAGCCTGAATTCAACACCGAAACGGTGTTTGAACTTACGCATGAAGTATTGGGTGGGGAGATCATGTGTGACTTCGAATGACCCTTTGACACTTGGTGTGTACCGATTGTTTTGGAGCCTACCGAAGTAACGAGTTTAATATTATAAGCGTCCGAAATGCAGTCACCTTCGAGAGAACTGCGGTGTATCGTGTCTCGTTTTTGGTGTTTTACACTGGAGTGGTATGGGCATGCATTGAAACATAAGGAGTTGGCTGTGCAATAATTTGTTATATTGGGTTTTATTTCCACTCTCTTGATTTTGGGTTCAATTAATCGTGGCAGTAGAATGAATGCACCCCTCCAGGAACCAATGTCAACAGGTTCACATTTAACTGCATTTTTTCACATTCAAATTTACTGCTTCAAATTGTCATTAAAGTCCGAAAATTTCAATCGAAACAGGATTTTAAAGCAACAAATTTGTCTTTTACCATTTTTTCCTCTAAATTATGAAAAACATGCTCCAGATTTTAGAAATCAATCTAGTTTTTTAAAGCTAACAATTAAGAAGTTAATAAATTCCAGTTATTTGTTGGCAATATAACGCACATTTTGTCATGTTTGGGGTCCAAGGGATAAAAAAATCTATCCCCTCCTCTTTTTTTGCTTGGTTTGAGCAGCAAATGATACAAAAATATTTCCCTTCCACTTTTCGGCTAGGTTTGAGGAACAAGGGATAGAAAATTCTATCCCCTCATCTTTTCTGCTGGATCTGAGGAACAAGGGATAGAAAATTCTATCCCCTCATCTTTTCTGCTGGATCTGAGGAACAAGGGATAGAAAATTCTATCCCCTCATCTTTTCTGCTGGATCTGAGGAACAAGGGATAGAAAATTCTATCCCCTCATCTTTTTGGCTGGGTTTGAGGGACAAGGGATAGAAAATTCTATCCCTTGACCTTAATTATATCAATTCGAACCACAATTAAACTTTTATTTTTGTCAGCTTTTTCAATAGTGAAGTACATAATTGTTAATAAAAAGGTGTGCGTATTTTTTTTTAATTGTATGATGCAGGAATAAGTATGAGTACGCAATTTTGCAAATTTGTTTGTTAACAAAAATGAATTAATCAAAAAACTGTAAATAATTTTTTTTTAAGTGCACCAGGTTCGAACTTTTTGCCTCCAGCAATATTTTATGAACAAAAATAGCATAATTTTAACATTTTAGAGACAACTTTAAGAACAAATGCTATGTATTTTTAAATAAATGTGAAAAGTGAAAAAGTGTAGTTAAATGTGAACCTGTTTGTCGTGCAGTCCCTTTAAAAGTTGGTTGTCGTTTGAGCAAGAGACCATACCAGGATGCGATGCCAGCTATCAACCATCAGGGGGTCACCAGGCACGGGTATATAGTTGCTGAGTGGAGCCGGCAACTGCTCTACTGTGGATGGATAGTTCAGTGCTGTCGAGGGATGGGTCTTGGGATATCAAGGCGCTCATCTCCGTTGAAGAAAAGGGGGGAAATGTTAGGGTTGAAAAGGCCTGGCGTTTCGAACAACAATAATTGTGAACATTGATCGTGCTAGAGAGCTACGGATTGTTAATATGATGTAAGAATAATGCAATTAAGTAATGGTGTTGTAAACTTTGACGTGAGTGTTAATATGTAGCATGGCATGACAGTGTAATGCAAATGCATGGCACCGCGAGTAATGCGCTGTTTTATGATGCCGGGCAGTAAATTAAGTTTCCCCCAAAACTGGAGCCTGTGTTTGTAACCCACGGCTTTGTCTTAATAATTGATCGGCTCATTATCCCTAATGTGATTGCTGAAACAGCTGGCAATCATCTTGCAAACAGGGAAATCATTTTATTGTTGTCTTAAGGATTTTCTGAAGGGGAGGGGGGGGGGTGGGGGAGAAGTCTTGCTGTAAATGTTGTTAACTTTCTTACATACTTGTCTTCACCAAAGCAGGCAGTTCCTAACATGGAGGAAGGAATGATTCCAATAAGTAATAATTCAAAGGCAGTCTATCACAAAAGAAACATATTTTTCAGGGCCGGAAAGACATCATCGAACAGAAATGTATATGACCACTGTTGGAAGGTTTTCTTTAAAGGAACATTACAGAATTGGTAAGAAAAAAACCTTGTAAATATACTTTTTGATCATAGATTTACATAAAACTTACACGGTCTAATGATGATGATAGCAGAAAACATCCCTTGAAATATTTCTGTCTGAAATGCCATATTTGATGAGAAATGAATAAACTCCGTTTGGAGTTTATCGCTCAGTGAGCGTTTTATTCATTTGTTGAATATAATCATGATTTCATACAAATGTGTAATCGTTTTTTCACTATTTTCTCGTGACCCAGATATCCGATCGATCTCAAACTTCTACGGTTTGTCAGTTTATGTATACGGTGGATTACATAAAGTGCTTACACTGCCAGCAACTGTTTTGTTAGCAAAAAACAATTCTGTAATGTTCCTTTAAAAACCAGGCGTTATTATTTTGTAGTGGTTTTTATTTTGCAACCCCCCCCCCTCCCTCCCGAATGGGAGGGGATGCTGATTGAAAAAAATAACACTTCTGATAGGATTTGATCAGCTTGCCAACCACCATACTGCTCCGGCTCCTCAATAGTGTCGTGTGGAAATAAAACTTCCTTAGATCAAAAGATTAGACGTCATCAAATCGTAAGCTTTACAAGTTGCAAAGGGGCAGAGAGGAGAACGAGTGTGATGGGTTGGAGAGGGAAAAAAAGGAAAGACAAAACAGTTCCACAAAATGTCAAGATGATATCGCTGTCCTGTACCGTACCGGGCAGTAAATTAAGTTTCCCCAACTGTAGCCTGTGTTTAAGCAACTCATGGCTTGGTCTGAAACATCGGCTCATTATCCTTAATGTGATTGATGAAACAGCTGGCAATCATCTTGCGAACAGGGAAATAATTCTATTTTTGTCTTAAGGTTTTTTTTCTGAAGGGGGGGGGTGGGGGCAGTGGGGAAGAAGTCTTCGTACACGGAGCTGTCCTCGGCTGCTTGACGTCGACGGCAGCTGCCGCCGCACCCCACCGCACATCTTTGTGTTCTCTCTTTCATTTTATAAATGTGAAAGTTGAGGCTAGTCGGGTACACTGTAGAAAGTTCAGAAGAGGATTGCTGAGTGGGGGAGGGGGGGGTGTGGGGACACCCAAAGGGATGATGAATGAATACATGATATCCGACAAATGCGCTTCACACGACGCCATTATATATATGAACTGTTTCCACATTGTCAAGAATCCGGCCTGTCCGGACCCCCGGGGAGGACGGGGACTTTATCCTTAGCTTAGGAAGCTTAAGCGAGGACATGACTGTGGCATTAATTATCATCATAGGCTCATGGTACCATCTAAATTGGGCCAATCTCTTTCCCATCCTGGTGTAATTACATAGTAATTTACTCTCATTCTAGACTATCCCTCCCCCCTCCAACAAAAGAAAAGTAAATACATTTTAAAAATATAAATCGTTATAATCTTTAAAAAAAAAAAAAAAAAAAAAAAATCGAATAAAATTTTAAAATACAAAACAAAAACCCCCAACGTGTTGCCGACTGTAATAAAAAAAAATACATGTATAAGGTTATCGATGGAGAAGTTGAGTTTTCTGCACTGGTGTCGCGCTCCGTCTGATCACAATGTCCTACTCTCAATTTGATGTCACAGATGGACTAGATTTGAATCTACTGCCTGGTTTTGAAACCGAGATTGGAGTTTCACAGACAACGGGATCTTTCTCAGCTCTGAGTTTGTGAAGTATAAAAAGCGATTGGATGCACTTAATTATATAAATGAATATCTCACCAATTCCTACAAGTTCTTCACAACTTACTTGTGGTGTAAAAACTCTTGGTCTCGATTTTTTGGAATTCCGGGTCTCGACTGCATTTAGAATCACTGCAGTCACTGGTTTCATCTTTATTGTAATTTTTAGACGACCACGCAGTGAACTATGTGAATCTAAGCGATGTGTGTGAAAGTGGTCAGGAGGTTTTTTTTTTAACGTGCAGTTCATGATAATTGACATGCCACAGTGCCTAGGTCTGTCAGCACCAGTAAAGACGAGTCCATGTTGATGCGAGCCACGCAGCAGATGCCAGCGCGGTGTCGGAATACGGATTTTTAACTACTCGCTGTACGTTTGAAATTGAAGGTCATGTTGGTTTTTTTTTTCATTTTGTTTGCCCACTTGATGTTAATTGCTGTTGATAACCATCATGTCTAATCAGACAAATTGGAAACTACTGATGATTCGCCGGCTTTGTTTTTTTCTCCCGCCATAGTTTGGTTTGAGTAATAATTAAAAACATCCTGACTGACATGACACCCCCATCTTCTATAATAGTCAGACAATTGAAGAGTCCCGGGTCAGAATTAACCAATCCCATGAAGGTCCATACTAACTTTTGGCTATACTCTAATGGGGAAAAAACGGGTCAGATCCTGGTCAGCTTGACCTGGAACCTGGGGTCAGACTGACCAAGAATCCAGATTCGGACCATGGAGTTTGTACACAGTGCATGTTTGTCAAACACGAAGGCCCTGTTAGACCTATACCCTTTTCGAAACTAAGGCTTGTGCTTGGGCGCGCTTGGGCCCCGGCTTAGGCTTCCGGCCAGTTTGAAGCCCCTTTGGGAAAGCACACGTTTCGGGTACGAGATCAAATTTTCATCTCGACTTTATAAGAGAACGAGGTTGTTCATAATATCCATTTCTTGTACAAACAAGTCACTGATGACGTATAAGTCGGGACCGTCTTTAATGACTGAATGTCATCTCTCTGCTTATGACGTTCTAACAATACCACACGAGAGCACGTGCAGGTCACAATATTTATGCATGATTAATGCAGTCTTTGATCTCCTCTGATGTTGTTTTTTGTTCACTGATGGTTCTGTACACGTCTATCGATGGACGTAACTTTGTGTACGAATCAAATAATAACATGACATAATGTCTAGACCATAGCGATGGTATACGAAGGAATTCGTGCTACACTCGTCACACAAGCTCGTCGTAAACATGAACTACAACAAATGCAATGTCTGCCGACCGACCCCTTTGGTTTATTTACAAGAAATGTCAGATGCGTGCACTCGTTGAACCGTTCGTGGTCGTTGGTAGGGTTTTGTAGTCATGCAATCTCTTGACGGCTACGCCAGACGATCTTGGTCCCCCCCCCCCAAAAAAAAAACCCACTATGGTTCGGGCAAAAGTAAGATTCATGGATCAATTATTACTTTGTACATTATAACTTTGCACATTGTACATGTACATTGCAAAGAGCTCACGACACTGACTTAAAAAAGAAGAAGTCATCTTCATAATTTTGCTCACCATAATAAAATATTACCAATCATACGTATACTATTTGCGATTTATCTTTCCCAATATTTATCTTTCCCAATATTTTCTGCCTATAGGAGGGTTCTAGCTGTAGGTCTTACTTGCCCCGTGGTCTTACCATTATAGAGAAAGGTCCTTTCTCCATGCAAGTCATACAGTGTTATCACCCAATTTTCTTAACACCTACATAATTGGGCACATGTGCTATGGACCAATTGGGTCGTTGGGGCTGTTTATGGGGTTGCAGGCTTTGTGTACACACCCACCACTCCATAACCAGTGAAACAGTTACTAATGGAGATGTCATCTACTGGCATCTTGATACACCCAACCCCCTTTTGACAGTTGTTTGGTGTCATAGGCCTTAAGGCTCTACTTAGTTCATTGATTTAAAGGGCACACTCAAATGTGGGGGAAGCCATTTGGATGTATTTGGGGGGGGGGGGGTGTTGTTAATTGAAATATGCTAACGGGACAGTGTATAGACGATGTGACCTGTGACATCACATGTTTACAAAAGAGCCACAGAGCCTGGACTTCCTGCAGGCACGATTTGTACACAGCTCAATGGAAGAAGGCATAAAATCTTATATTTTATGGAGATTGCACTGTCTAATTCTTATCAACTTTTGATATGATGAAAGGGGGCACATCTCAAAACTTGTCCAGCTTTTACTTTCATAACTTTTGGTTTGATGTGGAAATTATGACACAAAATGTCAACTTTCCCATAGGACCAGTGTAGTATCTTGCCTGCCAGAATACTCAAAGAATGTACAAGGTCACACTTATTGTAAACAAAGTTCACATGGTCTATAGCCATAGGCCTATACCCCTACTTTCACTGCCCTCAAAATGCACCTGGTTTTCTGGTACAGTGGTGCTTCAGCACACTCCCATGCAAATATGCATTCCAATTAACAAGTGGATGTTCTTGTAAATATCGTAAGAGGCAGGTAGTTTAACTCTTCCAATGTCCCCAATTACCTCTAAACTCTATTACACCCCTCAAGATCAAAAAAAAGAAAAAAAGTGCAGGCTCAACCAATTTAAACTCACTCTGTTGTTTACCTCAAGCCCTGTACCGAAGCCCCCCCCCCCTCCTCCTCTTCGAGTGGAGAGAGGAGGGGGGTGTAACAATACACCCATTTTGCTCCCTGTGGTATTTACATAGGCGCACCTTGTGTTCCAGTGGATGAGAGCTCTTCACCAGGATGTTGTATTGTTCAGGGTGTTATTCTCCCCCTCGGGCTGGGGCGGTACTTCTCTTTTAAGTTCCCCTCTCAATTATTGATGAGGGCCTTTTTTTGTGGGGGGGGGGGGACTCTTGCTTCCTGTCTAGCCTATGGCTCGATGGGAAAGTACATCTTTGCTTTGTAGAATGAGTAGATTTGAGTCCTGCCCTCCTAGTGTGTTCCGACAACACTTTGGTTTGGGTTTAGGAACAAACATGAACTGCAGGGGTGGGGGTGTTGGAACATAATTGTGTAACCATCCAACCAACCTGTGAAAATCACATTCGGTTTTTAGAAAGAAAAAAAAAACGGAATGCAGTTTATGGTTTTTTTTTTCAGTGATTTTGGGTACACATTCTTAGATTTTTCTTGTGGGTGCTTGCTAATGCTATGTGAACCAGAAAGACCGGGGTTATACCCCTACTCTTCCGTAAGTGTTCTGGGTTCATGCACTACCAATCCTTGTACACGGGACCTACGGCTTAATAGTGTCCCATCCGAAGGACATAATAGCAGTCATAGTAAAAAGTATCTTGCGCAAGAACTCAAGTGCCACGGCCGGGACTCGAACCGACACTCTGCTGATCAGAAACACCAGAGCCTAATAAGTAAAGAAGTGGAAAGATGGACGTGAACCAAAGCCACTATTCCCTACTCCTCTCTCCCACCCATCCCCCAACACACCTAAAGAACATTAAAGTGTAAAACATCATGGGGAAATCGTAGCAAGATCAAACTCTGTTATTATGTGCGGCAAATTACACCTGTTGTTGCACATACACGTCGTCCGTCCAGCTCAGGGAGGCACAACGTGACCGATGTGCGACCAATCTATATATGCATACAAAATAAACCCTGAATGTTGGTATTTATTCTAGGCTGGTTTTGAAGTTCGCCTTGTTGTTACTGACTTGTATGACGGTATTGATGTGGACTCGCCAAGCCTGTAATCGCGCCCCACCCAACCCCGCCATGGAGAAAATTCGCCTTTTTCATCCATTGTCAACGAAAGCTTTCCCAATTTAATAACCGTGTGGCTATTACGGGACTTTTTTTCTGCCTTTCTGACTTCGACAACAAACAGTATTTCGTTGTAATTGGGGGTGACCGTTCCAACGGCCATGGAGGTGGTATGTCGTGTGCCCCCCCCCCTGCCCCCCCCCCCCCCCAGACACACACACACACACCTACCCACCAAGAGCACACAATAATGTGACCCCAGTAAAATCATTTGTAAAGATTGCTCCATTGGGTGATAATCCGAGATTGTCATCCTGGTGTGAAGTCCCTATATGAAGAGGGAAGTACGCCCCTTGGATGTGGGTGTGAAGTTCCTATTGAAGTGGGGGGGGGGGGACAGTTCACCCCCGGTTGGGTGTCGAACCCTAAGTGTTTAATTTGTGGACAGCACGGGGAGTTCCTTTGATTTCTTAATTGAGTTGTTAACGGTGAATGACGGGCGGAAGTGTCTTGCCCTCTGCCTCCTCCCTCAACAGAATACCAAAGGATGGAAGAAGGAAACAACCCCACACCTTTCTGTATGTATTTGTCACCCCCAATCACCGAACAATCTCCGGATGTAAACTTCTCGCTGCTGTGCAGTCTGAAAACTCCCCGGGGTCAGTGACTCGGATTTCGGGTGCCCCGACTCATTTTCTGAGTCAGGTTGACCTGGAAACTTGTTTTTTTTTAATGGGATTTTAACTCGAATTCGACGTCAGTTCGACCCATATCTGGGTAATTTTGAGACATATTCCGGTTTAGGAATGGGTCAGGCCCCCACAGGATCAGGAAATCGGGTCAATTCTGGCGCGAAGAGTGTGGCCTTTGCCCAAAGCAGGGATGACAAAATTGCAGACTGTTTTTGTATGTCTGCCTGGAGAACTAAAACCCAGTTTGTTTGTTTTTTACTTTGGATATAAAGAAACTGTGCTTTTTGATCTACTGATTTTTGAGGACTGTTGCTAAAAGCTCTTGAAAACAGTAACTCTGATGAGCTTATACTAAGAAGTAGAAATGCCATCTCTTTAACATATCTTAAAAAATGTATGATGTACCGGTATAAGATCATAAAAACTAGTATAAGGTGTGCGCGGTGACTACTTCATAAAACAACAATACATAAATGGTTCTAACTAAGAGAGCTGGCTTAGCTAAACCACGGACAGGTATACTCGAATTACCGTTGAATTGTCTCCTTCGCGATCCAAAGCTGCTCCTTCATTAGTTTTGAATAGAAGCATGTTCGGGAAGAAGACACAAAAATTACCACCCATTGTCAACTCGATGGCACTTCAACAGCACTAGCGGTTGTAGCATCCTTGCACACACACACACACACACACACTTCCATCAAACACTGAGTTTTCACTCTCCCCCCTTCACCACCCCCTAGCCCACACCCCTGGGAGCTTCGATGAAAAAAAAAATCGCCAGACAAAAGCCGCCATATATCCACTTGTACGTCCGCCAGTGGTATCATCGACCTCTTCAGTTTTCAAGCACTTTTTCTTTAGACCTCATCTCTCGAAGAGGTTTGCGGTCTCTTGAAAATGATATATGACCGCATGTTTTACAGAGCTCCCACTAAACAGCTAATAACAGTGGGAGTGAGTGCACCATTGGTGCATTTTCCTGATTCTGATTTTGGTTGGTGTTTTACTGCAAAGGATTATAAAAATGAAGGGTGTTTTCTTAGTATCTAGAGCAAGAACTTGTATTTCTACGCAGTTGCTGTAATTTCCGTTATCACCTGATGGTAGGAATGTTTCAGCTTTGACAGGTGTTGTTTTTTTTTATTGTGGAACCAAGTGGCTAATTCTCTCTCGTGGGGAACCTCGATGTAGGAACTGATGGGTGAGAAGGAGGTACCCATTGGGGTCGACCTGTACCCCTTGATCGGGCTAGATTCGGTAGACACTCGACCCTGACCCAAAAGGGGTTTCCTTGTATTTTGGGGCCACCATTGACGGGGAATATATCCCGATTGGGTGAAGAGTGTACCCACCTTTTTACATCGATACCACCATGAAGGTGGTGATGTGACTCCAAGGTTTTCCTTATAAGGGCCCATACCCAGCTTTAGATAGTTTGGGTATAACAAGGCAGAGGTTTAACAAAGGTTGTTGTCAACCAAGGGTGCTCTCTTTAGACCATAATACAGGACTTTCCTCATTGGGGGGGGGGGGGGGATGTTCCGATTCAGTTGAAGTAATACCAGATCATGAGATCCTGCTACGGTTCATCCCCATTGTGTAAAGAGGGTTCCAAATAGGATACTATTAGGTGTGATATATCCCAAGTAGGATAGTTTAATCATGGAGGGAGGTACCCTTCCTCCATGGTTTAATCGACACTACCCAACTGGCCAGCACATCAGAGCCAAACAGTAAAACCCCTTCCCACCCCCTTACCGCCACCACCACCCCCTTTTCTAAACCGAGTGCGGAATGATTGATTTCGGTGATGACAATCTGCCAAGACGGATATCTTCAGAACACCTGTTTTTGCTACTGGTTTGCACGTCAAATTAAATACCCACAAAGGACGCTGCGAAAGTATTATGACGGTACACAAAAAGAGGCTCAAACACCATTAAGGCCATTGTGGTCAGGCATAATGCTGTTGCTGGTGACATTTTGGGTGGATGGGAGAGTGTGCGGACAATGTGTGACCCTCGGACAGTGGTCAGAACAAACACAGCATTCCGTCATCCAGTTTGGTGGTGTGAGTTGACAGATCCAGTGAGCCAAAAAGCTAATATTTGCCACACTGGAACTGGTGTGTGTGGAAGAGGCTGCGGTTTGGACCAACAACTTTAACTAACTTGCCCATCAGCCTCCTTTGACCACGCGGTGTGGACTGTGGCCGGGCCCCAACCCGTGGACCCTCAGCCGAACCACTGACCGCATTATGTTTACCGACTAAACACCGAGTGTTTGCAGAACTTTATTGGGTTTGCCACCGTGGTGGAAAATGACTTAAACCAAGCCCCTTTTAGTCAACAAACTGAAAAAGACCCTGCCAACCTAATCAGAAATAAAGACACAATCATTGTCGAATCTTTGTATATCTTTAGTAAATGATATATTTGAAGTGGGTTTTCCATTGCCAAGTCAATCCAATAGACTAAACTGTAGTGGCATGACTTCTTGTGTTCACTTAATGCAAACGGACTTATTAAAATGACTTTGTATGTCATCTTTATTACAAAAAGAGGTACTCTTTACATTCCAGCGTATTTCCTGGCAGGCAAAATACCCGGCGCAAGTCATGGGTGAAAAATTTTTTCCATATCATATTTAGGCCTACCACATGAAATCAATAATTGCTGTACAGTTGAACAGGTTTTGAAGTGACTGTGTATTCTTTCTTCCTAACAACGCTTGATCAAAACCATAAGGTAATTTTCCATTAAAATTTAACATGTCATGTTTTTCTCCATTGAGGAGCTGTGTACAAAAATGTGCTAAGGCAGAAAGTCCAGGCTCTGTGACTCTTGTGTAAACATGTGTTGTCCTTAGGCCCGGCTCATTTTGAAAGCTTAATTTTGTCTTTTCTCTTTTGAAGGGCAATCAAGCTGCCCTCACCTTGTACAACATTGTCAGCCCTGTCACACAAACCACTGTCCATGCAGTTGCATGAAGCAGACAAGCAGAAATCATGATCGGCAAGTCTAGTTCTTGGAACTCAAAAAAAGTAAATACATCTATGGGGTTTGGCAGGAGTTACTGAATGTATTTGCTGGTAGCTTGTGCTTGCTAGGCAATTACTTATGTACACTTTATCAGAGCATACTTTCGCTGTGGTCTGAGTCATCAGCCTTTGGTCTATATCTGGATCTACCTCCGTACTCCAGTCTCGAGTTTCCAACTCACATGGAGCTTTGATATCATTTTCCCCATCACACAAGAACAAAGTTGGGGAATGTTCACTGCTCTGTTGTCCTGCCACTGATGTTTTTCTTTCAGAGCCGAGAAGATAAAAGCTTCACCACAAACGGCGTGAGGAAGCCTCATATGACACCCTGACCACATGGGCGGTATGCGTAATGATTGTTTTTACTATTAATGATGGTCGCATCACGTTGGGGTCCAACGGAGTGTGAAAGACGGCTGTAATGAAACCAAGGATGCCTCATAAAAGTGAACTTAATCACTGTAGCTAGCAAGCCTGAGGAAACATGTAAACAGGGGGGTGCTTGCAATGTGAACCAGAAACACTTTATGTTAAAGCACACCAAGCAGTCACGTTAATTTTTCTTCATCTTAAATTATGTTCGGCACACCCCAATATACCCACGCGTTGTCGATGCTCGAATGCGAAGTTATCAGGACTTCCTTCGAGCTTGCATACAGCATTATAGCATGTACTCAGCTATGATGTGCATTTGGCACCATGCTGTTCTCCTGCCAGCGTGCCTTATGTTGAACAAGTACATGTGGAGTGTGCCACGGCGCTAGACCAGAAGGATCCCTGTGACGCACGGTCATTGCCTTATTTGGGTGGAGGCCTCACTAGGGTAATTTACACAGATAAGAAAACTGGTTGTTTTAACAAGGCTTTGGAAGGGCTCTGTGTGGCTTTACTCTGTTGTTGCAGCGCCAGCAACAACACCGCAATATCTTAATGCAGTCCATTCTGTTCTTAAAGGTGTTGTAGTTGCAGACAGTGTTCATGTTTCTGTGCTATCAACAATTATACGTGAAATAATAACAAACATGCGAAAATTTGGGCTTAATCCGTTGTGTCAGTCAGGAGAAAAAAAGAGAACCATGCACAATTTTCAGCATGTAAACACATTGTCCTTAATTTTTGTTGTTACCCCTCCGAAATCAACTGCTGCGTTTTGTTGTAGGTTTCCACTTTCTCGAATACGGCTTCATTTCGTGGAGAAATATTTCACAGACAAAATGGTTCTAATGTGAACTTCATCAAAGCTTCCATCAAAATGAACTTAAACAGTGATGCTTTATATCCCAACCAATCCTGTATAATACCTTTAAACTAAATTCTGTTGTAGGCTTAAGGGAAGGAAGCATTGTTTGGGTTGTATGATTAGACTGTGCCGTCATTCGTCATCATGTATAGCTTGTCAGTGACAAATCATTTGTGTGGTATTCGTGTAAATATAATATTTCCATTAGTATTTGTTTAGCCAAAAAAGAAAACTATTCAATTTAGAGTCGATCGAGAATGGTTTAAGCTGCTGGAAATGTGTGTTAATAACATAAAAACAAGTCTTATAAGATTCAGTATTATTTTGGTAAAACAAAAATCGAATTATTCCCATTAATTTCTCCATGAATGTTGATGAACTATCTGTTCTAATTAATAGGCCTACACCATTTGACTTTCCCCAACAAGGACTCAACCATTCGACTGGTTCGCCAACCTTGACCGCAGTTCAATGGCTTTCCGACAGTTCATTTTGTTGTCCATTGGAAAATCAATCCTCTCTTCGAAGCCATTTTTTATTATTTTTTTTTTTTTATCTGCTAGTATTATGATGCCTTAATATGACCAGAAGAAAACTTGTTTTAAAGCTACAAAGAGTAAACATTCAACCATTATCATTTTTGTTTAAAGCCACAACAAAAGCATGTATAACTTATGCAGGGATATTTATGTCGTCACTGCTCGTAAAAATGCAATCCATTTCAACTTTTAATGGGTAAACCGTCCCTGCTTGGTTGTTTAATCACATTGTACTTTTGACTGCCACAGTGAGAGTGGGTTGCACTTCTTTGACCAATGTCTTAATTACAAGAGCCGGGCACTGAGCAACGAGTCCATTTTGATTTCTGTTCTGCGATGACACGGACCCGTGGCAGCGTACATGTACGTGTTAGATCAAGCCCTCAATGGAAAATACGCTATTACAGTATCAAGGTATCTCTGCTGTCAGTGCACTTGTTATACTGTTCCAGTCATTTCTGGCGAGACTTTGACCTCCACTGATAATAGCGGTCGACCTAGATTCCCAATTAACGTCGAAATGTCCACATATTTTGACCAAGGTTGTAGTAGGGGTCAGAAACCGGGCCGAGAGGATTCATTCTGATCTTGAAGTACATCAGATAACTATAAGTATACCCTGTGCTGATATTGTACTTGGGAATGAATGGACGTCAACATGCGAATGTGGTGGGAAATATCATGATTTACCATGGTTTGTGGTTTGTGAAAAGAATGCGCTGAGGTGAATAACGTCTAGACTTTATCAGTGTACTTCTAACTGTGTTACGTTTAGAAATAACGGTGTAGGCTTGCTCCACGTTTAGCTGTGTTTACGTCTAGACGTAACAGTGTAGGCAACTCCACGTTTAGCTGTGTTTACGTCTAGACGTAACAGTGTAGGCTACTCCACTTTAGCTGTGTTTACGTCTAGACGTAACAGTGTAGGCTACTCCACGTTTAGCTGTGTTACGTCTAGACGTAACAGTGTAGGCTACTCCACGTTTAAGCTGTGTTGCGTCTAGACGTAACAGTGTACGGTACTCCACGTCCATAGCAAGCACGTTACGTCTGGACGTAACCATGTAGCCCATTCCATGTCTACTCTGTGTTACGTCGAGACAGTGTGATCCAACGTATACACGAAGCTGTGTTTTTACGTCTAGACGTAAAAACAGAAATTCGGAACAAAACAAAAATAAACAAAAATAGACATTGAGAATATACTTTTTTCAGTCTTTCAGATGGAACTCGGTTTTCAGGTATTGTTTCCTTTGTCGATGAACTTTTTGGCTATGACGTGATACATTTTTCAACCTGTGTTGATTTGATCACTCGTTTTAAAGGAACATTACAGAATTGGTTGTTGCTAACAAAACAGTTGCTGGCAGTGTAAGCACTTTATGTAATCCATCAATAAAAGATTGATCGGCCATCTGGGTCACGAGAAAATAGTGAAAAACCGATTACACATTTGCTTGAAATCATATAGGTTCAACAAATGAATAAAACGCTCACTGAGCGATAAACCCAAATCGGAAAATAAGTTTATTAATTTCTCGTCAAATATGGCATTTCAGACAGAAATATTTCAGGGGATATTTTCTACTATCATCATCATTAGACCGTGTAAGTTTTATGTAAATCTGATATCAAAAGTATATTTTACAAGTTTTTTTCTTACCAATTCTGTATTTGTTCCTTTAACCAGATGATTATTAAAGTATAAATATAATAATAAACCAGTTTTGCCTGTTAATCCATTAATTGGTGGGGGGGGGTCTCATTCCGGTGAGTTAAACAGTTGATATTCCCTAACTGAACTCCGGGTTCAGGAGCCTCCCCAAGTTTCTTCATAGTTCACTTTGCCCTTCTGTTTTATGAATGCAAACATGGTGGAATGAGTGGTGGAACATAGTCTTCTAAGCCAACGCCAACCGCAATCCGAAATGGTTTGGACTGTTGCCAATAAACCGCAGACGCGCGTACATGTATCCCTCGATTTATCCAATACCTCGCTTCGAAAGAGCCAACAAAAATCGGGGAGAACTCGAACGTTGCATGACAACGTCATATTTTTTTCAAATTGGTGATACATTGTATACCCAATGACGTTTTAATGGCAGGTCACATATTTACTGAAATGTGACCCCGATAAAAACAATTGAGTTGGGATTTTTTTTGTTTTTCTTCTCCCAACTCGCATTTGGCTGGGTCCAGAGAATAAATAACCAACAGGAAATCTCAAGAGGTAGGGGAAGTTTAATCGAGATGGTTTTCATTTCTTTTCTTTGCGTTTCCATTTTGAGGATATGTCGTGGAACAGGTGTTTTTGATGACAATTATGGAGCGGTTGTCATGCAATGTCGTGATGACATACCAAGGAGCAGTGTTCGGGATGAATTTATTTGACAGCTACGTGCCTCAAGGATGTAATCACGAAGAAGGGAAAAAATAGACGGTATGCTGACATGTGAAAGTTTAAAACACAGTTATAAGTTCATACCAGGTTTTACGAAAAACTATATTCTGTAACAAACCACAAGGGAAACTGACTGGGTTTTCTTACATTTCGATACGGGGGCTACACGAACGAATGCCACAGTTGCGTCTGCCAAGAGTCGCAGGTGCAAAAAAGGGCTTCGCTGTCCCATCAAAGAGAGATTCAAACACTTCTCATTGCACAGTAAAGGCTCGTTTGCGTATTTCGTTTGCCACAATTGAAATAAACCAAAACAAACAATTGTACTTTTCCCGTTTGTTTTCAGTAAAAAAAAATAACCGAATTTGATGAACATTCTCAAAGGTTGGTTGTTTAATGAAAACTGGAGGATAGAAATTAACATTTAAACAAGAAAGTAAAGTCTGCCCCGAGCCAATATGGCTCATCGAGACGGTGTTTGTTATTCGGTTTCATTGGCATTGAACGAATATTTGTATTCCCCCTGGACAGGGTGCCAACCCATAGCAGGTTACTCACAGGCTCTCGCCGGTACCCATCTGTTCTCCTGGGTAGAGAGAAGCAACTATGATAAAGTGCCTTTCTCAAGGACACAAGCTTGGCGACTGCCCAGGCCAGGATTCGAACCCACATTTAGAACTGTCATTAACTTGAGTCCACTGCCCTAAACCGCTCGGCCACGACACCCCAAAACCACTATTATTATACTCAACATGCCTTTTACAGTAGATACAGTTTGAAAAGTAGCTTATTCATGTTTGTCATAAAGCTCTTTGAATTTGGCTCCTCACGTCTCAAAAACATCTCCGTACTTGGAATATGATCTGTTAATACTCACATTGATGAGACTCTACCCGTGTGTCAGCTACGGACGCCTACAAACGTGGATGGCCATATTCGGCTTCCGTAGTCATATCAGCAGAATCCCGAATTCGATACCAACCTAAAAATGTGCTGTGTGACTACGAATGGCCAATTTGGCGGTCACGTCACGTACATGAATGTTGCCAATATTTGACCAGGTGAAAATGCACACAGGGATAAAAAATGTAACCCCCCCCCCCCCACACACACACACTTTTAATTATTGACAATGTGCCTGCAATGTGGACTAATGTAACACGATATGATGGCGGTATGGCTCTTCTAATGGTTGGGGGGGGGGGCTTTGGTTCTGGGTTACGTTCAACACGAGATTAGACTTTGGTTTATGGGTTCTTAGCACCTACGATTAATGCAGGGCAAACACCAATTAGCTCCAGTAAATACACTCCAACACCAACTCCGATTCCCTTTGACGGCAACCCGTAATGCCTCGTTATAGATCTCGTATTCCACGCAAATTGTGTTGATACCAATTTCAG
This sequence comes from Pycnopodia helianthoides, assembly GCA_032158295.1. Classification (NCBI taxonomy): domain Eukaryota; kingdom Metazoa; phylum Echinodermata; class Asteroidea; order Forcipulatida; family Asteriidae; genus Pycnopodia; species Pycnopodia helianthoides. The sequence goes on from CM063255.1 coordinate 8,688,829, forward strand.
CTAATGGGCGTGATTATTGCATGCTGTACTTTAAGGGTGACTCTGGATTTAAAAAACGAAACACGAGGCATCAACGCTCCATCAAGTCATTTACGGCATTATGTCTTTTTTTGGAAGTGCTTCTAAAATCAGTTAAAAAGTTATCTGTGTTGGAATTTATTTTTTATTGGCCTGTTATTGCTTCGGGGTTCTAATTTTTGTCAAAGAACGATTCTTAACGTGGTCGTATGGTTGTTAATAGAGACCCCTTGCATAGGCACTGATGTCATACAATGGAAACGCGCACGTTGTGTACGCGCCACGCGCAGCTCGCATGACTGCCAGTGGCTGATCTTCATTCGACCCCAGTGAGGGCGCTGTCTGACCTGTGACGTCATATCCCCAAGAAAGAAAAAATGAAATCGGTTCTTGGAAAATAACTTGGTTGTGTGTATGCTTTAATCATTGCATGTCTTTATATTGTAGTGGTTTGGTGTCTCAGTCGAAAGCTGCTGACGTGTAGGTTGTGTACGCGCCAAACACAACTCTCAGCCAATGATTGATCTTCCTTTGACCCCAGTGAGGGCGCTGTCTGACCTTGTGACGTCATACCCCCAGGACCGCACTGAATTCGAGTTCTTGGAAAAAAAACAAGTTTGTTGTTGGTTGCGTGGATACCTATTACGTGGCTTTATTTCAGTGGTTAGTGTCTCAGCCGAAAGCTACTGACTTTGTGAACTTTATACATATCCCCTACAAATTGCAGATCATAATCTCTTCAGTTTTTAGCACTGAGGAATTGATGCACAGGTGAGGCTAGCTATACCTCGTCAGCAGGGTCCTGGGTTCACTTCCAGAGCAATTGAAACTATAATTTATTTCTTGAAACTAACAAAAACCATGTCCAAAATTAGGAAGTTAAATGGAGATGTGGGTTGATTTCATTCCCAGTCACTTCCCAGACATAACTTACATTGCGTTTGACCTCCTGAATGACCCGGGGTCAACAGAGGTTAAGAGAGGTCACCCTTGTACGCAAGATGATTTCTTGTTTTACGTGTAGTCTGATGCTGGCGTGGTGTACGAAATTCTTTCTCTATAACTCAGTCAACGTGGGGTTGTTGCTGGCCGCGGTTTCTCCACCGAATGTCAGTCGTGTGATGTCGAGATCACTCAAGCCCCCCGTCAGTTCCCCGACGCATAAATCGTCTCCCTCTTGCTCCTATGGGATCCGTGTGGGTAAAGGGAAACGGTTGAAGCCCCAAACCGACCGGGGTTCAAAAGTCGACCATTTTCCTGACGTGACGGTAATTGACAACATTCTGCCGCATATTTTTTGTGGATTCGGATCAAGCTTAATACTAAACTTTTTCTTTTTCGCTGAACCGATCAAGCCAGTCTGCACAAAAAGGAGTGTAATGAAATATACATTATATTTTTGATTATGGGCTGAACAAGGACAAAAAATAGTTGACTTGAGCGGGATTTGGACCGGCAAACTCTGAGTTGACGTGCCCGGTACTCTTACCAACTGATATAGCCTACTATTATTGTCGGTTTGCCTATTTTGTCAGTATCTTTGTTTAGGAGTTGCCAGTCAGAAAAACTTTGTTCTATCAAAATCAAATTGCACGCTGTTATTGGTCTAGATTTTCAACGTAACATTTTATGAAGTTGTATTTCATTTTTTCTTTCCTTAATCTTGCTACAGCCGATAACAAAAGTTGCCTTACGTCTAAATCATTTCTGTTCTTTACTTAGTCCGACATCGATATTCCCTATTCTGTTATTCTTAACACTCTCTGCTAAGACTTCTTGTCGCCATTTGTTTGTTCCTTTTTTGTTATCAATGAAGAATGACGCTTTCTATTCTGACGGTTATTAATGATAATTATCTTTTTGGTACATAAATAAAAACTGGCCTGGTGTTATGATAAATTATTCCTATGACTTCGAACGTTGATAACATTATCATAATACATAATTCAAAAATAACATGAACACGGTTAGAAAACCCGCCTGGCACTATCAGATTTTGATCTTGGCCTATCATTTTCCCCAATTTATTACAATGTTTTAGTAAATTGCGTCCATGGGACTTTGATTAAGAATGTGGGGGGGGGGGCTTACAGATTTGCAAATATGACTTGACAAAATGCCAACGATTGTGGTCTGAGAAACTTAAATCACTCTCTTATTTTTTCTTTTCCCCTCGAGATTGTCTGATTGTTCTCTGAATCTCTGATGTTGGTTTCGTTTTCTTTTTGTTTTGTTCCTACCCTCCTTTTTTTTTGGGGGGGGGGTGCCGGAGGGTGGGGGAGGGTGAATCGATGGGGGTAGTGGGTTGTTTGTCCGTTTTTCCTTATTGTCTATAAATGCATACTCGGAGTGTACATTTACTTAATATACCCTGTTCGAAAGAAGAATAAATATATTGGTTTCGGGAAGTGTGCTTCGTGGAAAACTGCCATGATTTCAAGAAACGAATCTTACAGTTAACTTTGGGGATTTTGTTTTACTGTGATTGGTTGGCTCACGAAAAATAAAGGATTCTAACATGTTCTTGACCCCCCCCCCTCCAAAAAAACCAAATCTTTCACCTCACACTCCCTCATTCGTCCTGGGGACAATTCGCTACCAATTAACAACTTACTATTTTTGTTACAAACCCAGCGACTTTTGTTTCTTTTTGGTGTAGCGTCCCAAATTTTCGGCAGAGCACGACGAGCTTGGTTGGATCATGGGGGCTTTCACCAGTGAGATTGTTGTTGCAATTGTTGTAGATTTTGAATAAGTTACGGTTGAGTGGGTCGTTTTTATACAAAATTTGTTTGCCCCTTTATTTATTCATTTTTCATTTTTTAAATATTTTTTATACAGTACTAGAATGCTGAACGTTGGTGTCATTTGTCACGTTTCTGGCCGGTGATTTTTCTTTTGTATCTTTATGTCGGTGTCTCTCCGAATTCTCACTCAAATCAGTAAATAAAAAAAACTTTGACAGTTTTTTTTTACCCCCTACCGCTCAAAGCCATTCAAAAAAATCATGCCATTGTCTCTCCATTCATTACAGTTGTATTTATTTTCCCGGATAGGGTTTCACGTTGACGATGAATATGTTTTCAGTGGATACAGGGCTGTTTTCTGAAAAAAATTATAAAAACCCTTATCCTCTGCTTCTTCTTTTCTCAGAGTGATTTATGATGTCTGATTTTTGTCTGGTGTTTTGATGTACTTTAATGTTCGAGTCATAACCCTGAGATGCTAATCGCTCTGGCTATATGTTTTTTGTATTATTATAATTGTTATTATTCTTTGAGTGGGGTATTTTTTTCTTCAAAATATAATCGCTGGAAAATATATTTTATAAGCTGTTTTGATATGTGTGGTTTTGAAAATATATACGATGTTTTTGTTCGGTCTGAGGGTTTTTTCGCGTTTGTTTGTTTAGCTTCATTGCAAAGAGTACCACAACATTTCAGTAAGAGATCCTTGGGTGACTGTTTAACCCATCAAACACCTTTCTAAAATCTCCCCGTACCTGAAGTTCAGTTGATTCTGTATACTGCTGGACGCCCATTACGAAAATCATTCCTGGCATGGGGGCCAGTCAAATTTGGCGCCCAATATGTAGGATCTTACATTATGTGGACTGACACACATCCACACATCGTAGGATCTTCAGACATTGTGTGGACTGACACTCATCCACACAATGTAGGATCCTAAAACAGTATGTGGACTGACACTCATCCACACAATGTAAGATCTTGAGACAGTATGTGGACTGACACTCATCCACACAATGTAAGATATTAAGGCAGTGTGTGGACTGACACTCATCCACACAATGTAAGATCTTGAGACAGTATGTGGACTGACACTCATCCACACATTGTAAGATATTGAGGCAGTGTGTGGACTGACACTCATCCACACAATGTAAGATATTGAGGCAGTGTGTGGACTGACACTCATCCACACATTATAAGACATGATTTGGAGTGACACTCATCCACACAATGGGAGACAGTGTATGTAGAGTTGACACTCATCCACACAATGTTGGATCCTAAAACAGTATGTGGACTGACTCTCATCCACACAATGTTTTCCCTACTTAGAAAATTCTTCTTCATTTTAAAAGAAGATTCATTAATGGTTTGTCAGAGCAAAAATTCCGGTCTTAAAACAATTACCAGTAGAAATTGTAAATGGTTTAAAGAATGTCATTTTGTCAGCTACACATTAACAGTGGAATGTCCACGGAGCGCACGTAACATACTCGTCTGAGTTGAAATGTGTTGAATGATTTTTTCATGGGTTTTAAGAGGGCTGTGGCTTTCGCAGGTTACCCAGGGGGGAATAAAATAGGATTAATTTTGCTTTTCTGAAAATTGTTGTTTATCAACCAAAGTCTCGACGCCCATACCCGACGAGTCAACCTCTGAACCCATTCATTGGGGGTGAAAAAAGGACAGCGGGCCACACTTCAAGTGCGTACTTTTGCACTGTTGACTGTTCTGTTGATGCTGAATAGACGGTTGCTAGACTCTTCACGGCTCGTAGTCGTTGCACACTAGAAAATTTGTCTATTTTTAACGAACTGTCGTATGTGGCATGTCTATTTTCTGTTCAATCCTTCTCGTGTGTGGTTGCCAAATTTGTTTTGTTTGGATTGGCAGTCTGGCAGACTTTATCGAAAGAGAGAGAGAGAAAAAAAAGAGAAGCCACACATTAAAAAAGTAGTGGGGTTCATGAAATCCACCTTGCCAAAAGCAAGAGGGCGCTGTTGTGCATTTACGTGATAAGCTGCAGCAAACTTCAATGTTTTAGTATTTTCAAAAATGCCCGTTTACTGCATACTTCGGTGATTATTTTACTTGTATAGAATGCAACCAAAAGCAGGTGCTTAACATGAAGAGAAACGTTATCATTTTGTGCGTCACAACAACTTTAGAAGCCGCATTTACGTTTGGTTTAGTTTTGTCAAACCATGAATGATTGTGCTCTGTCGACTCGATGCTGCACCATCATGGGTCTGTTGTTTGAACAAATTGTGTATGTGTTGGGTTTTTTCTTCTTTTTTGTTCTTCTATTTTTTTTAAAGGAATGTTGAGTTGTTCATCGCAATCCAAAGGACACCACAGACACCATATAGGGATAAAAAGACAACGTATGATAAGTTGTGAATGGTTTGATTTTGGATAGGATAATAATGGGTTTTTTTTTCAGTGGGCTACAGTTAGCACTTTTAACCCCATTTGGAGGTTTATCAATCTGTTAAGTGCCTTCTTCACCTAGGGGCTCTAACCCAAACAGTCCCAATCACGGGGACAGGTGCCACTTTTGTTCTGGCAAGACCTTCAGTCTGGTGGTGGTAGATTCAATCTTATAAGCGTTGGTTTTAGTCGCTTATAAGATTGACACCTTAAAAGGCTAAACTGTGGATAACACATGCTATAATAAAAGAAGTAACTCTTTTGTTGGTGCGTAAAATCCGCAATGGAATGAACAGAGGGCCAAGGAGTCTTCTGCCGTGCTAGCATTTCATCTTTGAGGAATTCCACCATGAAAAAAAACAACCACGGTGTGTAGCCATGTAAGAGTTTTAACCGTGGGATAACCAAGGAGGAAGGGGGTGGGTAACCAACCCACGAAAAGCTTGACAAGTTTTGGGGTGTTTTGTTTTGTTTTGTTAGTTGTTTTGTTTTTCCGTGCAGTGAGGGCCGCTGTCAGCACTTAATTATCTCTCCATTGTATCAACAACATCGTACACACTGGTCAGCTCACATGCCATGACATCCTGAGCTTCACCATGCCTCCCAATCCTGGAGGGAATGTCAATCAACAGGGGTCGGTGATTTAGTCAGGGAGGGGGGGGGCAGCGAAAAGCTCTTCCAGCATCCTTTGTGTTCAACTTACGTATGTCAATTATTTGTAATGGTAGATGAAACCAAAGTATCAAATTTAATTATTTTCGCAGACAAATAAACTAACCAAGACAATTCCTGGACATGTAATCAACACACTTAGATTAAAAAAAAAAAACATTAATTAAACAAATGCAAAACAAACTCTCTAAAGCTGCGGTAACACTTTGGAAGCATATGCTGACAACGTATACCAGAGGGAACGTAGTGCACCGAAAAAGGTGCCTCACCTGCACGTAGTGCACCGAAAAAGGTGCCTCACCTAAGTGTTTTGAGGCTTGGAAAGTTTGTGACACTCTTCTCGTTTTCATCAAGCAGGTTTGCCTCGCAAAATTGAGTCTTGAGACCTATAAATGCTGTGCCCTTCAAAGCGTGTTTTCTCTCCTGTGGTGAGAGAACGGGCCTAAGAGTCGCAATGTGTGGAGGGACTTTATTCGTGTACATGCGTAAAAGCATTCCATCCAATGTTGTCAACAGAATTACGGCAGAAGTTTAAATGAAGTCATCCTTTTTTCTTGTGTTTGAGGATTACCCACCTATTTGGACGCAGTCCCCTGTTTGCCTCTGCCATGTCCCCCCTTGTGTGGCCAGGGAACACCGATATCCATTAACGTGTATGCTCTAAAGTGTGCCCTGCTCAATTGACATGTTTGCCCAGGCACCATGCTATGTTTGATGATTACGGTTTCTGTTTTTCTTTCCGGCGTGTTTCCCGTAGTTGTTCTGTCGGCCGTAGTCTTTACATGGAGACTGTTGGCAATTATTCTTATACAGGGACCCGCTTATCAAAAAGTTAGACCCCCCCCCCAATATCATTCGGAGAGCCTTCTTATTCAAAACCACCCCACCCCAAATCCTGTCAGGGCCCAATTCCATAGAGCTGCTTAAGCAGAAATTATTGCTTAACAATTCTCTGCTAAGCAGAAATGAGACTGGATACCAGACACAAATTGTACAGGTGACACGGTATTTTGGCTGGTAACCTTACTCTGGTAAGCATAATTTGTTTGTGCTTGGCTACTTTTTGTGCTTAAGCAGCTCTATGAAATTGGGCCCAGGTCTAGCTACCTCGTTATCATCTCACTGCTTAACATTGGATTGCCGAAATCGAAATGAGCCCGTACATAAAGTTTAACCTGCGCAAAACCTATGATTAAACAGGAATTGTTTTTTGGCTGTTGTCTTCGCTAGAAAGTTATTGCTCAATGTTTGTGAAATATTCTCACTTAAAAACGATGCAGCGGGTATGCATCTCTTCCAAAAACCAAACAACTTGGTAAATTGGCCTGTGAGCCATACCAGTATACATGAAATATCTATAGAATACTGAAAAAACTGGTGGACTACACAACACTATGTCAAGCTTGCTACTGGTACTGCTGGCTTGTCACTGATAAAGTCAAGAACAAACCATGTAAATGGGTTTAACCAAATTCAATGTACATTGATCATCCTTGTTTTTCCAACCCGCGTGTCTATCATCTCCAGTTAAACACATTGGGCTCGACTTAAGTGGGCAATTATAGTTTGGATATACAGTGTGCCACACCACATAGAAATGACCTTGGTATAGGAACTTTGCAAGCGGCTTTAGGAGTGCCCTAGATTAGTGGGAATATCTGGGTAAAGGGGGGGGCAGGCTCTTGTAGAGGGCTCTGCGTGTATACTGTAGTCATTGTACTCTTGGGTGTGGTTCGTTCTCATGATATACATTAAGACCTCTGTGCTGGGTAAGACCTTAAAGCTCAGTCTAGTAAAGACGGTGAAGTCAATCTTTTGCTGGCAGTGGCAAGTGTAGGATGAAAGTTTTCATGTTTACACTTGATGATTGTTCGCCGGAGAAATTTTATTCTGCAGAATGTTTTATTTCAATTCGATACTTTCGCATGCTCGGATCAAGAGAACAGCATGTGTTGTTGTTGTTGTTGTTGTTGTTGTTATTTGGGGGTTCTTTTTGCAAAATGGCGCGAGCACTGATATAGGTCAGTGGAATATAGTTGTACACTCATTTCGGGAGCGTTTCTTTCTTCAAAACTATAGCAGCTTTGGATTAGCGCATTCTTCGAGAAACCAAACGTTAACCATGAATTTTTGGAGGAATTCTTTTGAGGTTTCTCGTCTCGTATAGTGGTTTGACTTCTGCCTGCGTATGCGTTTCAAGATCCTAGATTTGTATCAGCTAAAGCAGGTGGGAACAAATTTTGTGAAACATTTTGTAGAGAGGGATAAATGATTGCCACAGAAGAAGAAAAAAATGACAGGTGTTCATGGAGTTGTTTATCATTTGTTCCGGAGCGCTATTTCATTCACTAAGAGCCCTTTTGGGCTCACACTTTATGGCACTTTCTGTCACACAATAACGTCTGCAAAGAAATGGATTATAGACTGAACACCTAGTGAATTGCAGACCTCACGTTGAACCCCTTACACTTTGGTGCGTGGCAGGAAAGTGGTACGTACTTCCCCTACCACAACCACCACCCCTTATCTACCTCCAAAACCACTCAGAGTGAACGGATCTGTCACACTTTTTTGTACGGGAATATTTGTACCTTTTGACTCCACTTGCTCTATGATTTGACTCGGTGGGTTTTTGATAGTGTACTAGAATTGGTTCTAAATTCCGTTCCAGACAAGATTAATTTGTTGTATTAGTGAATTCTTTGACGGTGCCCCGGGTATAGGAAAGTATATTTTTGTTGTTAACTTATAAAATAGGGGTGCTGTAGATGTCATTCAGCACCAGAAGTAGAACGGAAGATACCGACATGGTCTGGTTATTTCGCACTGCCGCCCGAGCTCCACATTTGAAAGTGTAAAAAAATTCAGCAAAAATGATTGAACTTTCGTTTCAGTAAACGCAGTTGTGATTATAACAATATCCATGAGTATTGTTGTTGAGTTATGCAAGTCTGTGATGACTGGCTTTTTTTTTTCTTCCCGGTGGTCCGTCTTGTTTTTGGTTTTTTTGTCTTTGTTTGTTGTTTTGTGTTTGTTTGTTTGTTTGTTTTGCACTTGTTTACCCGTCTCGTTATGATCTTTGTATGATCTGTTGTTAATATGAATTGTTTTATTATATAATTTATATTTAAATTACTTTCCATCTTTGTGTTGTTTTGTACAAGGCATCCCCAACCTACAAGCTTTTGCTTTTATGGGTTATTTCTCTACGCAGTCTCAGTCTCCGTTAACTAATCAAGATGTGTATTTTGATTTATATATGGAAATAAATGTTGATTGATTGATCGATTGATTGACTGATTGAAAAGTGATCGAACAAAATGTTTTGAACCCGGTGGAATAGTTTATGATCAAAGCTGTACCTACACGTACACATAAGTACAGTGTCAGAACGTTTTTTGTACATTATAAGTTAAAATTGTACAGTACTTAACGAGTGTACCCCCATAGTGAGGCTCAATGGGATTCAATTCAATTCAATTCAAGGTATTTTATTCAAATACTTGTAGCCAAAGGCTAATTTAATTACAATTGAATTTACAAGGTAAAAAACATCAAAATTACATTCATTGAAAGGAAATATACATAACGTTATACCAACATAAAATTTAAACAAGAATGTAAGAGATTGGCAATTGCAATAGTGGCATGGTATAAATAATGCCTATCAAATAATCAAAATATGCGGAAAAGTAAGACAAAGTTACAAACTTTTACATAAATTAGCTTAACTTATTTAATGAAAGGGTAATCTTCAGTTTGATAATTAAGCTAAGTGCAAGAGCGTTTAAAGCATATCTTTATCAAAACTTAAGTTCCTATTAATATTATTACATTTATAAACAAAACCAAAAGGATGATTAAATATGGCTAAATGAGTGAGGATTACAAGAAAATCAATCAATAGGATTGTGAGGATGGGGACTACAACGTTTCACCACACCACGTACAAATGTTCTTCCATAAAAGAAAAGGGGGAAGCAACCGAAAGGTGCATTGTATGTTTTGTTTCAGTTGCAGGGATTCTGTTCCTTTTGGAGAACCATGTGTTTGATATGTCTTATCGACCAACTGATTCTTTTTTTCCCCACTCTGTTTGTTACAAGCCGGTCAGGCTTTGACAATGTACATCCTTGGTGTATAAGAACCTATGGAGGAGTGAGGGAAAAGTTACACAGTGGAACATATTTATGGTGTCAGTTGCCCCATGGAGCAAGGACCTTCTTTGTGGTTGGTCCCCCCCCCCACCACCATCCTGCACACTACATGTATGGGTCATCTAATATCCCATGTTGTTTCTGACGTACTTACGTGATTACTTGTTATGTGGTGTGGTTTTATAGTTTAAAGGAACATTACAGAATTGTTTTTTTCTAACAAAACAGTTGCTGGCAGTGTAAGCACTTTATGTAATCCACCATATACATAAACTGACAAACCTGTAGAAGTTTGAGATCGATCGGCCATCTGGGTCACGAGAAAATAGTGAAAAACCGATTACAATTTGCATGAAATCATATATAGATTCAACAAATGAATAAAACGCTCACTGAGCGATAAACTCCAATCGGAAAATTAGTTTATTCATTTCTCATCAAATATGGCATTTCAGACAGAAATATTTCAAGGGATGTTTTCTACGATCATCATCGTTAGACCGTGTAAGTTTTATATAAATCTGTGATCAAAAGTATATTTTACAAGTTTTTTTCTTACCAATTCTGTAATGTTCCTTTAAAGGTAGGGTCGTAGATTGGTAAATACTCCAAAAAATAAATGACCATTAAAAAAAAAAAACTTACTTGGTGAGAAGCACTGCAGCTGTTGATAGTGTAAACTATTCTGAGAAAAAAGGATTCCCTTCGAAGTGATATGGTTTGGAACAAAAATAAAGGTTCACCCAAAAACATTTGAATCTGAGGAAACGATTCATGAATGGTTTTCTCAGATCTCTGAGGGGTTGGTGTCCGTTTGCGAACGCTGCGGCCAGAGAGACTACCTTCGCTAAACGTGGAAGGATTCCATGTTCTTATGAAAATACCGCAGCAGACTTGTTTTGCGGTTTTCTCAGCGAGTAGACACGGCATTCAGCTGAAAGTTCAATAAGTGACTTTTATTGTATTTTTGTTTTATATTTTTTTTTATTTTTTTTATTTACGTCATGAAAGTTCCACAAGTGACTTTTATTGTATATTTCTTTTATAATTTTGTCTACAAGTTGTCAGTGTTACGTTGACAAAAACCAATCTATGAATCTTACCTTTGAATAAAAGAGTCTGTAAATGTCACAACGTTGGGTCATTAACGTTGGGCCATTAACCAGAACAGTGATCGTTAAAGTGGTATTAGCTATGTAGACTATTAGTTCAAAACCATTATGTAATTTCAGCATGCAAGGCGGAGTTTTCACTCGTATAGGAGTTAATTTTCGCACGTAGGCCACCGCGAGCGGGTGACGCACGAATGCGCATTGGTAAGCGCCACTATGTTTCGTTTGACGTTGGTTTCAAAAGCACAACGGGAACTTTCCCTGGCTATTTTGTTTGGTATAGGCCTGGATCTGCTCCCATTATTCTTGTGATACGGAAGGCGGTAAGGGAGGAACTCTCTCACTCACTCTCACACGTACATAACACACACGTCATAAAGGAACTTTCCCAACGCAAGGTGGTCACCACTCAACAACGTAATGTTTGCCGTTGGAACCTAGCTTCAAAATTTGATATTTTCTTTTGGGACACGCGCGATTGTTTTTAACATTTTCCTTAAAAACTATGGCATTTCAAGCAAATTTATTTCAAGGGAAGTTTTCCACCATGACCATCTTTATACCATGTAAAGTCACGTGCAAATCTGTGAACATTTATATGTTCAATCTTACCAATATTGTACACACCCTTTAACAGGAGCCTTCCTCACTGTCACAAAATCCAACAACATGGAATGATAACTCGGAACCAAAACTGTAGAACTCTAATTAACCTGACTCCAATCAAGGATAATCCGTTTTACATATAGTGCAGACCAAACGAAATTGAACAAAACTTGGATTTTGAAGAGTTTGGAGTGATTAGGGATAATGCGATTCTAGCCATGACACTACTGCCTAATCCACAAATGCTTCCACCGATCATGAGCTAATAATGGCCATTTTGAAGTGCCCAATCGGGGAAGTTGTACCCCAAACCGAGATAGTGATTTCGGGACCCCCTGTGAACATAAGTAATACTTGTTGACAAAAAGAAAATGGCCGTCGGCCATTTTTTTTTTCAATGTGTTTGCCAACTTTTTTTCCCACGCCACAACAACCCCAAAACTAGCCCTGTCAAAACGTGTTCTTTCCACCGAAGCTGTTGATCATTTGATCAGAAGTGGGCATCAGTTATCGGTATAAAGGCCCTTTATTCCATGTTTTCACGAAAAGGTGCTCACTTATTTTGAGGGGAAGCAAAAGACATCATTATTACATGTGAGAAGATTAAAGAACAACCTTTCAAAAAGTGGTACAATGTATCTTTTCTTACAAACCCCTCGGTGACCTGGTCCGTTCCTGGTTTTTGTTTTGTATTAAGTGTGTCCGGTAGCCCTGTCAAACCCCAACACTTGGTCTGTTCGGCGGGAGATCGACACGTCCTTCGATATTTTTTGTTCTTCTTCACACTTTCCTTCGTCTTTTAATCTCTCTCTTTCTTGCCTCTTTTGATGGGGGGGATAATTATTTCACAAGGATGCACAAGAGGATTTTTCAGTCCACTTTGGTAGTCAAACTAAGTGTTATTCGAAATGATCCGACGGTGAGGCACATCTCTTCGCAGAGGGATGCGACCGCATGCTTTTTTAAATTCCGCAAAGAACAGAAATGACGCGGCTTTACCGAAAGCAAGAACCGACCAAAACTGTCTGCAAGAAAGTCGTGTCGCCTGGGAAACTTATATACTCATTATTTTGTTATCACATTTTAGCAGTTTTGCTGATTTGAAATTTTACCCAAACCCGAGAACCAAACTAGACACATTTGTATCGCTATGACGTGTTTGTACTGTTTTAAAGTCAGGGTATACTTGGGTAAAGTCAGGGTAATTGTCAAAGACCAGTATCCTCACTTGGTGTATCCATACATATGCACAAAATAACACACCTGTGAAAATTTGGCCTCAACTGGTCATCGAAGTTGCAAGAAAATAATCAAAAGAAGAAACACCCTGTTGCATGTAGAATCGTGTGCTTTCAGATGCCTGAGAAAGACTTCTGCCTGCAGCCTTTCTCAAAAACTGAGAAAGGCTCCATTCTTGTAGCCTTTCTCAGAATCAAATTACTTTTGTGAAAAATTACCTTTTTCTCTAAAACTACACTTTAGAGGGAGTCGTTTCTCACAATGCTTTATACTATCATCAGCAGCTCTCAGCTGCTTCTTACCAAGTAATTTTTTTTATGGTAATGTATTTCTTGTGTAATTACCAAAAGTATCCACCGCCTTTAAAGGAACATTACAGAATTGGTAATTGTAAAAACTTTTGATCACAGATTTACATAAAACTTACACGGTCTAATGATGATGATAGTAGAAAACATCCCTTGAAATATTTCTGTCTGAAATGCCATATTTGATGAGAAATGAATTAACTAATTTTCCGATTGGAGTTTATCGCTCAGTGAGCGTTTTATTCATTTGTTGAATCTTCATGCAAATGTGTAATCGGTTTTTCACTATTTTCTCGTGATCCAGAGGGGCGATCGATCTCAAACTTCTACAGGTTTGTCAGTTTATGTATATGGTGGATTACATAAAGTGCTTACACTGCCAGCAACTGTTTTGTTGGCAAAAACCAATTCTGTAATGTTCCTTTAACAAATCGGAAATACCCGTGTTTTTCCGCAGGTTCTACAGAACGTGGGAACCGTTTACTGGGTCTCGGTTCAACCCAATACAAAGCTGTTTTAATGTTTAGTGCCATGCAGTTCTAGGTGTGACGGGTGAAGTGCGATAGGTTAACAAGTCTGTATAGTAAGGTGTGACAAATACCACTTTCCCGGTGCCCAGGGTGCTCGCAAATATTAATTACTGGGGCATTCGACCAGTTAACAGTTGAGTTACCTATGCACCGCTGCCTGTGTGCGGGTACACAACGTAGGCTTATAATACACTGGTGCTGAAAGTGTCGAGCAGAGCGTGAAAAATAAATAACAGCTCCCACAAAGAATTTCATTTTGGCTTCAACCGACAAAGAGCGGCTGGGTACGTGCCTGGTGGGTAGTTAGTGTCTAAATCCCCGAAATTAAAATTGGACAATTTGTAGTAGGCGATTGTGTATTGTCTAATATTCTCTGTCGGTTTTGGGTTTTTTTTTTGGGGGGGGTTGGCTTTCAACAGGGTTGTTTTCGCGTTAAGCGTGGCGTGACTCTCTCTTTTTTGTAAAGTCTGTCCGAATTTAAAATTAGAAGGAAGTGTTTTATCGCGTCTGAAGTCAGAAAATTTGCTTTGAGCACTGACTATGAGGTGTGTCAATTGGTCCATTAATACGGAGGCATTGAGGAATTATATGATTCCATATATTTTTGTGAACATGTACAAATGCCGCCTGTTAGTGCTTTGTTTCATTTAACAACATGATTTAGGGGCTGTTGTTTTGTTAGTGTGAACACTGCAAGCAAACTTAGGACCCCCCCCCCCGTTCGCGGATATACGTCAACACATCAAGCATAAGAGGCCATTGTTGGAATTGGTCCAATAGCGATTCTCGTCTGTGGCAGTGAAATTGATACCATGATTTAAATAAACGTTCCTATAAAAGGTGCACCCCGCCCACTTTTAGAAGCACCTGCTCGTGAAATTGTGTAATATTTTGTATCCTTGCCAAGGTTTAATACTTTAATCTTTCTGGTTAAACGAAATCAAGCGATCCGTCAGAAGTGTCTTGCACCGAAACCTCAATGAACCTTAAGTGACCCGTGACGAGTGGTGGTGGAGTCATCGAAGCGTGGGTTCGATTCCTGGTCATGACACTTGTGTCTTTGAGCAACGCACTTACCCATCATTGCCTCTCTTGATCCAGACGTATAAATGGGAACCTGAGAGGGCTGAGACAGTATTGTGTTGAATGAACCCCCTTAACGCTAACTTAATAAGCTGGGGGTAGTATACTCCCCAGGGAGTTGAGACAGTTTGAGGAACAGCCTAATAGTATGCCCGATGAACAGAGACAATAATGTTGTAAGGCACCATGATCTAGCTACTGGGATATGTGCGTATGAACCAATTAGTAGTAGTAGTAATAGTAGTAGTAGTAGTAGTAGTAGTAGTAGTAGTAGTAGTTAGTAAATAGTAGTAGTAGTAGTAGTAGTAGTAGTAGTATAGTAGTAGTATAGTATAGTAGTAGTAGTAGTAGTAGTAGAAACTTTAGATATGGGAGGAAATTTCTCAACTGGGGGGGGGGGGGGGGGGGCACCAGTCGAGTTTATGGATGAAAACCCAGATCCACACTGCATGGCTCCGGTCCGGGAGCCGGGGTCCACAGAGGTGAAAGGCAGGAAGGAAACCCACTAAATAAAGACTAAGGCCTGCGCTAAACGTCGCACTTTTGCCGAGCCGAACTCAAATGTTTTCAGTTCGATTCGACACGGCAAGAGCGCGACGTTTGTCACCGTGTCGTGCCGCTACCGTGTAGCACGGCAGGGCTTGCCGTGCTACACGGCAGTGCCGAACTTAAATAAAAGGTTTGCGCTAAACGTCGCTCTTTTGTCGAATTTAATTCCTAATTTTACAACTGTTACGACACGACTAACGTGCGACGTTTAGCGCAGGCCTTACCTTAATGCCCAATTGAGATGTTCACGTATGTATAGGCCTACATTTTTGGGGGGTACGCGGGAAGCCGCTGTACGTTTTGATGGGACTCGGGAGCTTTTCGCTGCATTTCCCGCTTGCTATAGATAAAGACGCAGTTAAACAAAATCCCCGAAGAAGAAAAAATGAAAACATAGACCTACCCACATCTCCATAGCAACTTGATTCCGCTCTAATAAAATTTCATCGGCTCTTTGTGTCACCCCGGAGTCATGTGCACACCTGATACTGCGTGTGTACACAATGCTCTCCACCATTAGACACAGTTTTGTTATCATTGTTTGTGTTTGTCATATATTCGCTCTTTTTTTTTTTTTTTTTTTTACCCCCCCCACTCTTTTGACCGAGTCAGTTTTCCACACTCAGGAACAGGAACCATTTGCAAAGTTCACAGATCTTTGTTTAAAGAAGTCTAGACGTATTCACGTAGTCTGCCCTCAAGGCCTATTTTTAATGGCGCGGGTTTTCTCACCAGTCCTTTAGTTTTTGTAAAAGAAATTTGCCACGTCGATGGACCGTGAAGAAACCTTACAGTGTCTGTTCTCAAAAATCAATTTTGAAAGTAACATTTATGACCAAATTAGGACACTTATCAATGGTTTTAAATGAATGGTTATTTAAGAGGTTTTAGGAATGATTTCTTATTTGCCCAAGTTCCTTTTTAGTTGACCTTTTTATGTACATCGTAATGTTGTTTGCACAAAATATGTATTAATAGACCATGTGACCCGTGACGTCACAAGTTCACGAAAGAGCCTCAAAGCCTGGACTTCCATGCAGGCACGATTTGTACACTGCCCCAATGGAAGAAAACAGGAAATCTTATATTTTATGGAGATTGCACTGTCCGATTTTTACCAACCGTTGATTTGAAGATAAGGGATGCATCTAAAACTTGTTCAGCTACTATCTTGAATGTATGTGTAAATTACAACACTAAGTGTGAAATTTCCCACATGACCGGCGTAGCATCTTGCCTGCCAGAAAAGCCCCACATCCCCTTTTTTCCTTCTCATATTTTTTTTTAAACACGTGGTTCGTTTTGTAATATATGATACAAGGCATGCAAATGCTTAAAATATGTACCTTTCCATCGGGAGCAAGGCGATGAGCCTTGCCAAAATATTTAGACGTACCCTGAGACTACGATCGTGTACATGTACATGTTGTCACGCAAACCATAAAAAGAAAATCTACAGACGGTTTGCAGAGTAAGGTTAATAGCTTGGTGCCTTGCCCAGATCCCAGGCGAGGTTTCCAACATTTGTAAATCCACACTTTCGTTCCCCTGCCCGTCATATTTCGCTCATGCTCATAGCGATTTAATGATTGTCTACATAACCTGTACAACAGAGGCCACAGGAGAGGAAGGCCGTGCCAACCACGGTCAACCGAACCTTTTAAAGGAATGATTGTGGAACCGGTAACAATCTCAAAACACTGCTTTGATATAGTGTGCATTCCATTGAGTGCGCAGGAAAATTGCTCTTTAACGATTGCGCACACTCTGTTAACACTCGGGGTCAGACTTGACACGGAAGCGGTTTCTCTGGGGAGCAGGATCCATTTCCGGGTCATTCGGTTCACAGCAGAATGTGTTTCGGACTCAGCTGCAGAGTCTGACCCCGGCATCCGGGTCGGGCTGATCCGGCATCCGGGTCAGGCTGATCCGATAAATCGGATCTGGTCACACGATGTTCCGGATGGATGTTTCCACCCCGGGCGTTTTTTTTTTTGGCAGTGGTGCGTCCGAGTGTCAAGCATTTTCTTCTTGATCAAAACGGCGCCCGTTCTTAAACCTAACAAAGTTACCCGTATAGTTCCATCTGGAAAATTGGCACAATCTAAGATTAAGAAAATGTGTGATCGCCCCCTGTAGTCTACAGAAGCCCAGTCAATCTTTATTATATCTGTCTGCTTATTGGATAAGCTGTGATTTTGCGCCCTAACTTCATTCAGCCCATTAAGCGTCAACATCAACACCCTCTCCCATCCCTCTCCTTCAGTTGTAAAGTAACCAGGTTTATTCTCCCAGAGGGGGTTGAAGCACTCTCGCTGCCCGTTGTGAAGCGAGCGCTACAACCATATATACTAATTATATTTATTGAACTTTTACGGTTTTTATCCCCAAGGGTCTTTACAGGGACACGATTGTCCTTTTATCTGCTACAGAACCATGTGGGTTTTTGAACACAGTTTAGGGCGTGATTAGAGTGGGTTATGGCATCATTATTAAATGGGCCCGCACATTTCTCGTCACACTGTGGGAGTTTTTGTAAAGATTCTAAAGTTAGTTAGAAGGGGTGTGTTATGTTAGCATGTTCGAAAGTACAAAAGAAGCACAGTGCAGAGGTTTACGGTAAGGTTTCACCCTGGAAATTGTCAATTTAAAAGACAAACATTATTACCGTGGCGACTAAACTCGTCAACAAACAAGCAGAGAGTATAATTGCAAAGCGATTCTGTAACGCCACTTTCGTCCGTCATGCGGTTGCAACATTGAAGGATAAAACTTTACGAATCAAAAGGAGCACCGTATGACAAATAGAGGCTTACTCACGTTACAATAACCTTGTTTACTCACGTTACGTTTACTCATGTTGCAATGACCATGTTTACCAACGTTACAATGACCGTGAGTCACGTTACAATGGACATGCTTGCTCACGTTACAGTTACCTTGCTTACTCATGTTACAATAACCTTGTTTACTCATCACGTTACATTTACTCGCGTTACAAGGACCATGTTTACTCACGTTACAATGGTCACGTTGACCACAACGACTGCATTTACTCACGTTACAACGACCACGTTGACTAACGTGGGCTTAGGCCCAGTCGCACCAATACGGGGTGGTAGTGGGGGTTTATATTATGTATCATTTGTT
Organism: Pycnopodia helianthoides; assembly: GCA_032158295.1. NCBI lineage: Eukaryota > Metazoa > Echinodermata > Asteroidea > Forcipulatida > Asteriidae > Pycnopodia > Pycnopodia helianthoides. Next base: position 8,707,436 of record CM063255.1, read on the forward strand.
TTGGGTTGTTTATATGGTAGTTTGTCCCCAATGGCCCAGGGGGCTCTTCGATAACGATTCATGGCTCTCGATCATTATTGTCTGCAAGTTCGCCAGGCTCTGAATCATTGGTTAAACTCTTCTTGGACGCTTGCCAGGTCCCATCATGTTCTTATATGAAACACACTAATCATCAATGAGTTGTTTTAACTTTGGCGGAAACAGCTTAGCAATTATTTACCACGCAGTAATGTGTGAAGGTTGACCAGCGAAGTGCACCTTTTTTTTCTGGGGGCACTTCTGGCCAATTAAAACCGCAGTTTCCATTTGCATTATTCTTGAACAAGCCACTTGGCGGTGCTCTCTTTATGTCATTTACTATTGGTGGGGTTGGAGGGTGTGCTTACACGCCACCTTGGAACTATAGAGGGCCGGAATGAGTGTTCTGTGCCAAGAGACAACGATGTTTTAAGCGGAAAGATTGAGTTCTGGCTGAGGCGTACATTGTCAACTGTGATGCAAAATATTGTCAAGGTTTTTGTCTTCTTCCCCCCTTTTTTGTGGGGGGAGGGGACTTGACGAAGGAAGCAACGCCTGGGGGCATTATTGTCCACTGTTGATTGTGTTCCGCTGTTGGCTGTCACCAGGTCTGGTGTGAAACAGAGTGCACGAAATCAATGGGGAAAATAATTCACTTACACTTCGGGACTTTTATAGGCAATAAATTACTCAATGTTTGATTGCTCAACAACGGCGAATGTGATCTTGGTGTCGCTCAGGAAAATAACAGTAGGCCTACCGTACTCTGATGTGGGTTTTGGTGACAGCATCGCATAATAATGAGTGAGGGATGTATTTGTATTGTTCGCGCAACAAGGGCAAGAGTTGAAGTGGATGTCAGATTGATATAGTTTACTGTGGCTGGTGCATTGAAGTTGCTTTGTTGAACACTGTAAACGGGGGTAGTCGGCTGAAGTTCTACAACGAGAGAAACTTAAAAAGACATTGCAGCCACGGAGCTGCAGCTAATTTTGACCAATGTTATTATTTCCCTCTTAAAAGGTATTTTATGCTGGATTGGTAGAGCTGACAAAATAGTCGCAGACAGTGTTCATATGTTGTGTAATCAACCATATATACATGAAATAACAAACCTGTGAAAATTTGGGCTTAATCCGTTGTGTGAGTCAGGAGAAATTAGTGACAAACTATGCACAATATTTTCAGCATGTAAACACATGACATTGGTTGTAACAACCGGTATCGGCTGTAGCGGTTTAAAAAAAAAAAAAAAAGATGTTCAGATACATTTTTTAATATGACTTCAGTTCAGAGGGAAATATTTCACAGGAAAATAATGGTTTAGTATGAACTTCATAATCAGTAGTAAGCTTTCATACTAAAATGTAAAACAATGGTGTTCTTCATCCTTACCAATCCCGTATAACACCTTTTAGCGGAGCTAATTAATACGACACTTTGACCTATGAACCCCACGTCATCAACCTAGTAACTCCCGATGACGTTTCAGTGTGCACTGCAGAAGGATGTCAGAACATTCTTCGGCCTTATGATAAAGACCACAATGCCTTGGGACATCGCAAAGGACGAGCGTGATCCACAATTAGATGTTTGAAATTATCCCGCTGTGCCATTAAATCGTTACCTCATAGAAATGGGAAGTCAGTGACCAAGAAAGGGTGCAAATAAAGAATCCAGTGGTTGTACTGTAACCGTGGACGTTTCCTTGGTGGTTTAAAGGTGTTGTACACTTTTGGTAACAGCTCAAAATCAGTGTCCACAGTTTGTGTGATTAAACATATGCATGAACAAAAAAACCTGTGAAAGTTTGAGCTCAATTGGTCATCGAGGTCACGAGAAAATAGTGAAAAGAGATCTTATGTGTTTTCTGGTTTTTTTTCCAAATTATCGCGCGCGATAATTACTATTGTTTTACTCGTTTCTCAGAAACGATAGCATTTTAGGCAGAAATACTTTAAGGAACCCTTTTTACCATTACTTACTTTAAATCGTGTAAGTTATGTGTGAATCTGTGAACACTGTGTTTTTCGATCTTACCAATAGTGTACAGGGCCTTTAAAGGCAATGTAAATTTGGGGTGCAGGAGTCGGTTTGAAAAACAAAACTTCCAAACTACATTTCATATTGTTTCTCCTTCGGTGAAATGTAGGGATGGTAGTAGATCTTTATTGTCTGCAACCATCGAGGTCATGTTCCTTTATCCAATACTAGCAACGAATACTAATACTCATTGCAGGCCTGATTCTTCACGAAGGTAACGGAGGCGATTGCCTCGATGCCCGCTGGTCATTGCCTTGGTGCCCTTAAAATGCTCCAGTAGAAATTTACAATTTCCTCATAGGGTGCCCTTTACCGAGGAGAGAATGCCTTGGTGCCCTTTCCCTTTCTAGAACGAAGCATACAGGCCTGTCATTGTACACACATCTTTAAGAAATAACAGCTGACACGTTTGGAGGGGAACTTTCCAAGTTTACACTGTGGTTTGAAATTGTGAAAGGACTCTTCCTCCTGTGAGTACACGTTGGGCGATACACTGCACGACAAAAGAATGATTACACTGCCGGGACGCCCGCAGCGTCTCATTGTGCACATGATATTGTGCGGATCGCCGATCCAAAGACGGGGGGAAATGAAGGGGCTTTAAGTTGCGATAAAACGTCATTGTGTCCATCACCATGAAGTGCTTTCGATAGGAATGTGCATTGAAATGGGATGATACTATGTAAGCCCAAGCCTGATAAATTTTTAAGTTCTTAAACTAGTTGTGCACCAACACTTGGCCGAGCAGGAAGGGCGTCGGCTTGACACGATTTGGCAAGTATAAGACAGTGCTTACATCTCGCTGGTTTCATCTTGTTGGATAGATATTTACAGCTTTACTTGGTGAAAGACCTAAATTGATGCTCATGCTATAGTAATATCCCAAAGGAAATATTTTCGTCGGATGTGTTTTGGGTTTTTTTCCGGGGAAAAAAATGCTTTTACATCGTCACAGGTAATATTTTGTACGGCGTTCTCTACAAACTTTACATTATATCTTTCGCCTAGCAGATAGTCTGTGCTGAGAGCAATTACAGTATTGAGCTGGGCGGATGAAAGCGATTCTCAGAGCCTGTGATTTCAGCGAAGCACTTTAGAAGAATTAGGCTGCTTATTACTTTAGTCGTTTAGCTAAATTAGCTCAGCTAAAATAGCTTGGCTAAATTATATCACTTTGAATGCTGTCTGAGAACTGTGCTTAACACCCAAACGGTGTGCTTGAAGCGGCAACGATGTCTGCAGTCCTGCTGAAATTTTCTCTTCAATGAGAGTAAAAACCGAACGATTCGGTCGGTGGGTTTTGCGACTCTTTTGCCTTTATGGGCCGTCGACCAACGCAGCGATAAACCTCCTTCGTACTTGTAGTATTAATGTCATATCTTTCAAGGTTTGTTTTGTTTGTTTTTTTTGTGGACGAGTTCAAGTTCACTGGTGTGTGTTTTTGCACCAAGCGTGACAGTGTGGCCGGATGAGCGATTGCGCTCCCCTACCACGACTTGACAATTGGAGAAATGACGTAAAGTAAACAAAAACAAAATTAAATAAAAATCGCAGGGTGGGCTCGTGCAGAAAAAAAAGAGTTCAATTTGATTGAATGATAATAAACTGATAAATAAAATGTTTATTGGAATTGTAGTGTTCTCGAGTACGGAGATCTGTAGAGCGAAGTTTCACCTACTACAACTTGTGCCATGGTGCCAAAACCGGATAGTGGTAACATGTACAGGGTACTACAGGGGGGAAAAATCAAATTTAGTACGACTTGGAGTAGCGTTTAAGTACATTTTGATCAAGTGCTGAGGTTTGTGGAGACACCATGTAAAAACTCTCTCTCCATGAGCTTTGGTGTTCCTGAGAATTAGAACCGGTGGTTAGCAACTCTAAAGTAAGGATATGGGTACGACTAGGATTCCCTTTCGCAAATTATATCAGGAATATGCTAATGTGTGATGAATATGCTAATTGTATGACTTTGTACTAAAATTGTTTCCATTTGTTTGGTATCTCCTGCTACAGGTTAATTGCTCAGTACGTCTACCCTCAACATTACTACGTACCGGCAGCAGCACCTTCCTACCAGCACCAGGGGGGCCAGGGCTACATGGACTACTCGACCGCCTATGCGGCGTACCACCAGCACCAAAACGCAGCCAACATCGACCAGTACACGTACGCAACCAGCCCGGCGGCCTACGTGCCCACGTCACCCACCAATGCCGCCTTCCAGTACCAAGTGCCACAGACGGGCCAGCCGGCTATCCAGCAGCAGGCCGCCTTGCCGGTCAGCACGTCCAACATCTACCAAGCCCAGTTCCCAGCGGCGCAAACTGCCCAGCAAGTCTGTGAGCGGATGTAACATTTTTTGTCTGTTCTTTTTTTTTCTTTCTAATAACAGCGAGAGAGACTTGGGGACAGTCTAACAACCACGTGATCTGAAATTCGTTCTGTATCCTTTGCTGTTGGAAAACATGCTTGACCACGGCTGCTAAGTTGGTAACTCGGTCTCTCTTGGTCTGTCTTGCGTGCCTTTTCGTATCTCGACACTCAGGTTTTGTCCTCCAATAAGTAGTCATTTGGAAGCGTTATTCTGATTGGTCACTCACTGGTTGTTGATTGGTCAACTTGCTCAAAGTGCTAACATTGGTCTGCTTTAACGTGATGGTATACATCATACAGAACTGTTTCTATGCGAACCCAAACGTAACACAGGATATTTGTAGGGAAATTCTTCGCAAGTATTTGCCTCGCGGAACACAACAACCGTGGATGGAAGACAGACCTTGGGAACACCGCCACACAACTTCATAAAACCGTTCAAGCGAGGAGAGAAAAAATATCGCTCTACCAATCTAATTTATCTTCGAGGAAGGTAACAGCCGTGATTCCACTCGCAATTCGGGCTGGTGACCTGTGTTTGCTTAGGCGAGTTTTTTTTCTTCTGCTGCTTAGCATATTTATGAGATTGAGTGTTGGTTGGCCTATTTGAACTGTCATGCAATCTTTCCCAGGAAATATGAGTATCAATTGCTGAGTGATATCAGAGTTTATCATGAGGTGTTGAAAATTGTGACTTTTTTTTGGTAATCAATGTTCAATTTTATGGGTTTTTTTTAAGTTGTTTATGTTCTTTCTGGTTTTGGGGGAAACCACTCTATAACTATTCATAAGATCGTCAGAATATTCAATATTAATGTGCCTGGTGATAAGTTATAATCGGGAGAAGAATGACCGTGTCATTCACCTTATTCAAAATGCCGTTCATAAATAAATGAATATTCGTTTACAATGCGTCCAGGTTCATTAATATTCATGAGCCGAAAAAAACTTGTTCTGTATAAACGTGTTGTGCTCATGATCGTTATGTTTTTTGCCCAATCATATTTATGAGCGTCTAAAATGATGGGCTTCATTGTTATAAACATCAAGGCACTTATGTTGGCACTTGAAAACACAGTACTATGCTCGGCCGATTAAACGCCTTGCCATCCGATCCAAATTGAGCAAAATTTCCTACATAGAGGTTTTTTTTCTCTCATAATGTTGAATCCATCCTTGAGTTTTTGTTTTGTCTCTGTCGTGTCTGGCAAGATGTTGAACATAAAACCTTTTCAAAAAATGTGCACATCCGAAATCTGTCCACTGGGAAATCGTCTTTCATAACCCCCCAGCAATGGTGCAGACATGTTAATGCATATTCATTTATTCAGATTAAGATGTATTCACTCAAAATTAAGATATTCATGACGTATTTAATCATATCGGTATATACTTTTAAGTGCATTTTCTGTTCCTGTAGTGAACACTTGCTGCATTTTTTTTTTTTTTTTTTTTTTTTTGGAATCTGAAACTATGCAAGAGAAATATTATGGACAGAAACTGTGTACAGAAACTGGTTTCTTGACTGGGAGGGTGCCTATCTCTCTCTACGTGTTTATAAAGTATAGTGCGATAAAACTGTGACATATTTCAGACTACAGTACTTGATAACGTGTGCAAAGGGAGTTGTGATGCAAGCATGGTTGGAACTTTGAAGGAAACAAATCACGAGTTCTTAAAAATTCGAAAATCTTAGCAAAGTCGGTATACCCAATTTTATAAAGCTGTTTAAACGGTAAGCAACAATGTGTGTGCTGACTTTAGCAGAACAAAACATGCGCCAAGCAAAAGGGTATTTTTGTGTGCGCATTCACAATGGATTTGCACTGTTGGGTCACTCGTCGTCTGCTTACAAGAACCGCTTGAAAGTCTAGCGTGCATGTTGCTTTGCTTACGGTAAGCAGTGATTATAAAACAAAACTGTGCTGGGGGGGCCGCTCTCTATGAGCACCAAACTTCTGCTTATACTCCAGAAATGGATCAGTCCCCCCGGGGACCCGCGGAATGCGGGTCAATTCTGACGCGGGTATATGTTGGAGTGTACACAGGCTTGATCGAAAATGGCCCAGAGCTCACGATGTGGTTTTTAAGTCTCAACAGTTTGATGTCGGTCGGTCACAGTGTGTTTATTGTGTAAACTCGTCCTTCGGTATACACAGATAGATGAGTAAACCTTTTAATGTTCCAGGTTAAGGGAAAATTTAAGCTGTTAATGTGACAAGAATAGAGTGTATCTTTCGTTCGAGAATGATGTCTTGCTTTATTATGAATGATGTCTCCTTTTCAATTTGAATTGTTAATTCAAACCACCCGAAGTGTACTTATATTAATCCGAGCCATACATATTTAGTCTGTTCATTATTATGTACATGTTAATTATATGTTAATTCTATTAATGCAAAATGAATAGATCATTAAGACAGTATTTGTTCTCTCTCTCTCATTAGACAATCGTTTCTGGGTGGTAACCGACTCTTGTCTCATAGAGCTCTTAAAGCAGTGAAAATTGTTTATGTGACGAATTTTGCTATACAAGTCGGCAGTGAACCAGTTACAAACTCTATCCTGTTCGTAAGTGTGACGTCATTCCACTGTAAGCCACGCCCATTTCACACGCAAACTCGCTCCACTGATTACCAGAAGCCTATAATAGGAGTTGCATTAAGCCATTTTTTCTTTGAAGATGTGTATGCAATAAAAGTTAAATAATTGGACTTGGCTTTTACAGACGTTCTTCAAAGACGCGAGGTCCTCTCTGAGTCTTGAAAGTTGTTGTCATAAGAAAAGCTTTCGAACAATGAAATTGGTGATTTTGGTGTAACAATACAAACAAACGGATGCCAGCTTTGGAGCCGGAAGTATGTGACGCAGTGACTTACCAACAGGATAGGACACATAGGGCCTTTTCCAAACCAACGCTAATATACTCCGACTTTGGCTTGGACTATTGCCATCAATTTTGGAGCAGGATGCACTTTGCATGGTGCTTCAACATCAAACGGAGCCCGAAGCCGGGGCCGGAGCTTGTTCCTAAACAAATGGTATTGGTTATCACAGCTGTGACTTTGAAGAAAATATTGCTGAACAAGTTTCAGTTTCAAAAAAAAAACCAATCAGAAAATCAGTTAAATACAAACGTATACATCACGTGTTAGTTTGGCAGGTATCCCATTTCGGCCCAGCGAAAAAAACGTTCTTGTGCTTAGCCAATTAGACCTTATGCATATGACGTCATTTGAGGGGGGCGCCCTCTCCTAGAGAGGTCAGAAGGAGGTTGTTCATTGGCCAGACCTGTGCGCCGCGCGTACAAATCTGTGCATTTCCATTGTTTCATCATCGGTTTACCTCTAAGATGGCAGCTGGATGACGTCAATGAATAAGGTCTATTGTTATGCGGGACAGCTTTATGTAATTGGTCCATGTACAAGACTCTGGATAGTGCATTAGCTAGAAGGGAGTAGATTTTAGGAATAGTAGGCTATTGTTAATAGTAATATATTTAGTAATAGATGTACACATATCATGGGTATAGAATCTATCTGTGGGGTGTCCCTATTATTATTCGTACTGTTTAAATAGTAAAATAATGTTTTTAAAGACTTAATGTTTACAAATAATATTGAAGCTCAACCCAAATGTATTGACTTAAAGTTTGATTTAATTTAATGCATTGTGTTCAGCCCAATAAGATCTATTCCGTCCATTTTTAAATGTAGCATTTTAATTAAGCTATCATAAAATAGCGTTAATTAATATTTATATTTTAGAAGGCCCGCGAGGTCGTTAAGTAGATGTAGACATTAATTGCATTCTTTTTCTTTTGCTATTATGTTGCTGCCAAATAATTGTTCTGAATTCCTCTTGTAGAAAAATTATTTTGTACATTTCATTTTTTTTTGTTTTTTTTATATATATATAATTATTTTGGCACCACGAAAAAAAAAAAAAAAAAGTTCTGTCGATGATAACTATCAAGCAATGTACCATAACTGCCTATAATTAATAATGTCTTCCAAAACATTGTGCTCGATTACACCATTTTGTACGAGCCGTGTTTTTCAATTTCTACTTTTAATTTGTACACTAGTCAAAGAGCGAGCGGGGAAAAAACATACGTATTGCAGAGTTGTCATTTACGGTTGACTACAGAGTGCACTCTCGTTAACACAAAACCTAGAACAGGTTTGTTTCTCTTACGAAAAAAGGTCAATAGATAGTTCCTATTCGCATGAATATGCCTATGACGTCACACAGTGTAATAGTCCGCCATGTTTAACGTCGGGCAACGATAGTGCCTGATTTTGAACGCACAGTATGCGTAAATACCACGTGTGGCACGCTGAAGTTTTTTATCAAGGTTCCTGGCATGATGGATCGTTCAACCACTTGGCTCTGACGAAGAGTTGGAACAAAAGACACAGCTTAAAGCCAAAAACACAAACTGCCCGCTGGCCTAAAGATGGCGTCTGTCGGGGGAACTATCCCTACTAAAGTCGTCAACAGAACTTCATTCTCTGATATTAAAAGAAATATATTTAAAACGTACTTTTCTACACTGAAATTCAAAGAATATTTGTAACCCAAATTGTATTGGATTTTGTTTCTTCATGGAAATCGTTATATTTATTGACTGGTATTAAACATAGTGTTTGTCTTTGAACGTCCGTACTATCAGGATACTGTTTAATCAACTTTATGTGACGGACACATACTGTGTCTTATTTTTTTATCACACTGATTACGTCATAATGACGTCATTTACATTACAATTAAAGTGTTAAACTGAGCTCCAACCGTTTACTTTAGTACATCAGCTGAGCAAAATATTTGTCAATAAGCAAGGTGTGTGTGACCCCAAAATACAACAACAGTATGTCACCTCACATCGACTTAAGCAACACGAGCTGCTGTAACTGTGCCGTTGTGACCATTAAGGGAACCATTGAAATTTGCATTTAGAGAAGCTCAAGAGAGTTCAATTCTGCGTGAAAAGTACACTGCAATATTTTGACAACAAAGCACTGAGAACGAGTACCAGCTATCAACCGGCCCCTCTTAAAGTATACTGAAACCCGGTACACATAGACAAATAATTATGTAGACAAATAATTATCTCGACTAAAATTGCACGTACAAAAAGTAGTTTAAATAATTAATAACAAGCAGAACTTTAGCTAGTTTTTACTTGAAAACCGTACTGTCCATTTCCATACGAAGTAAACAATACTGTTATTATTGTTATTATTTTTTAGAAGCCACTGTACATTTTTATATAATATATATACTGTTCTTCCACTTCAATTGTTGTAGTATAGAAGTTATTGTAAATGCTGAAGTCGACAGTTGGTGGGATAGCACGTGTTTAGGCCTAGGGCGACCTCTGTCGAAAATATGAGGTGAAGGCCTATGCTACGTCAACACTGACAGTCACCATCAGTCAGTAAATGCCGAAGACTGTAGAATGAGGGTAAATAAAGGTAAAAAAGGGAGAATTCGGAATATGACTTGTACTTTAGAACGGAAGGATATTTCTATAACAATTATTAGACGTAACTTTCAGCTACGATGGTATGAAGGGTTCGCAACCTATATAGAACCAGACAATAGTATAAACAAGTAGTGACAAGTTCTTATGAAATAGATTTTAGCACGTAATTTAGATTTCCTTCAATTAGTTTATTTGTTAATTCAACGTTAATATCGAGACCGAACCATGCAACGGCCATCTTGGGAAGTTAGCTCGTGAGCTGTCAATCAGAGAGTGCCTCCATTTCAAACTAATTGACTGTGAGTGTAAAAGCAAGATGGCCGCCGCGTCTTAACGGTCTTTTACTACAGCCAAAGAGCTCATAAGAAATTAATAGTAGTCAATTGTACAAAGAAATATTACCAGGCCTTTTTTGGTTTTAGAATACGTGATACCTTTTAAAGGGAAAAGCGACAATAATATTGAATATTTTAATTAAATTATATGTTGTAATATTAATATTTACGGATTACGGTATTAAATAATGTTGAGGCTAAAACGAACTGATCTATGGTTAAAAGAAATACCGCATGTTGTAGTAAGCAATAGAAACACAAAGTCCCACACTGTGGAAATAAAGATGCCTCCTATGTCAACATAATGTACATCTTGTCCGGCCCATCGATTCATTTTCGAATCGTGTCCTACCTCGTACTTTTTATAGTTTTTCGCTACATAATGTACAAGTCTCATTGTATATGGAATCGAAAGTTGGGCGCGCGTAAAAAAAAAAAAAAAAAAAAGCGCGGTTTTACAGTTAGGTTAAAGCAAAGGCAGATGGGTAATGGGATTGTGCCGTTGATGTTGCCAACAAGGAATTTGGCCCATGGCCAGAGTATGTTTCTCTCTCTTTCTCTCTCCATAGGTTCAACAACAAGCAGTCGCAGCCATTTTGAACATTTTGTAATATTTCTTGTAATGCTACCAAAGGACAAAATCTGAGATGGCCGTGTAGCCAAATATCTTTCTCTCACATACTCTGAGAGTGTGCCGAAAAGAGTCCATATTCATAAGCGCCATCTTAAAAAAATAAACCGCAATGCATCTTGGGAAACCGAGTACAGTTTAAAAAAATAAATCGAGCTGCCATAGACGCCGTGCTGTATTTTACATGTAACCATGCCAGGTTGTATAGTTGTGTACCGCATTGCTTCAAAATCAGCGCGCCGTGATGGTTGCCGGTGTTGCTTGGACGCGGATTTCACCCAGAATACTTTGCGCGCCGATCATGCGCCTTCGGGACATGCATATAAAATGGGCTATTCCATGCTTGCATCATCAAAGGCACAGTTCCCCCAATTATTTCCCATATATCTGCCCCACCACAGTTCGTGGGAATTCAATGTTCCCATAATGTTCGAATACGCACTGAGACTTGCGCAGTCTATCCACAATAAGCCACGCCCACTACACGCAAACTGGGTCCATCGATTACAAGAACGTACTGTCACTCATAGGATCTTTTTCGAAACCACGGATTTTGTTTGGGCTTGGGCTGAGGCCGTTTCAGTTCTTGATTGGCAAAAATGAGAGAACATCGTGACGTTTTGTCGGGGGCCTGATGGTAGCGTGACGCACGCGTCTGTGCGTCTACCTATATAGTTTTGCCAACCAATAGTGTATGTACGCATGCGTAAATATAGTTAGCATATTTCATCGGAAAGGCTTATTGTACTTTGTTCACCCCCAACAAAATAATATAACAACAATTCTAACCTATACACTTAAATAGCCTTCATGGGAATTAGTTTAGTGTTTGGTTTCCGAGGGATGTTCAAGGTGATGTGTACAAATATTTCACGGGAAAGTGTGAAACATTCCGAATTAGTCTCCCGAGCCGGAGTTGGCACCGATAAATTGACTGGCTCGTAGACTACAAAGTACCCCGATATTGAACCACTCCAACCGTCGTGTCCGATCGTGACGTGGTCCACAAAAAAGTGCCTCTCCTCAGTACGGGGGGTTCATAAATAATGTCACTCTGGTCGTTCCCAATAAATCGTTCCCTTTCTCCGCATGATGTCTGCAAACTTTTCTCACCTTGTGCCCCGCTGGGAACATGTCGGCAGAAATGAAAAGACTTGCTGGGGGTACAAGGTGGAGAACGGCTGACTTTTACCCTTAAAAAACAGTGAAGTTGTCTTTTTTTAAAGTCATTTTGACCAATAAGCTTTCTTTGTAAGCATTTAATGCAGCAGCTTTTTGACAAATCCAAAAGCTGCTGAGTATTTTATATGCACGCTGTTTATGGTGACTGTAATGAGAGAAAAAAAACGAAGTTTGACAGACTCAATCCAGCCACCTCCCCACCAGTCTGTACCGCAAGAATGTAGACTTCTTCAACGTGTATACTTAAAGTGAAAGCCTACCTGCACCTGCTAACCCATGCCCCTGAACTTAGCTCTCCCCCCTACAGTCGCTCCTGACTCTCTTATGGAATGCACTCATTCTAATTGAAAATACTGTCGAGCATTGTCTCCGTGACTCGCCCTGTCGACCATTTCACTGTCGAGCAGTGTCTCCGTGACTCGCCCCTGTCGACCATTTCACTGTCGAGCATTGTCTCCGTGGCTCGCCTCTCTCGACCATTTCACTGTCGAGCATTGTCTCCGTGACTCGCCGCTCTCGACCATTTCACTGTCGAGCATTTGACTCGCATCTGTCGACCAGACAGATTCTCAAATATGAGTTTCAATACAACTTTGGCTAAACTATTATATGAAATGGGCATATATATATACTGGACTCAAAATACCCACTGGGCCTATTCTATTTCAGCATTGGCCAGAATCCAACTGAATAAATCCAGCGGTCTACAGTGTGCATTTCCCCAACATATATTTTTAATACCGTAATTGGTACTCTAAATTTTTAGATTCAAACCCCTTCTAAAAAATCAGCAATATTAAAAACTATAAAGAAGTCGTCCATGATCTTGTTTAAACTATCGTCCTTCCGGTGCAAAACATTAGGCCTAAGCTACAAGACTTGTGGATATTTCTCTAAAAATGATATGAGCACTGATATCCAAGGTGAATTTGTTTACGGAACCGAAGGTCAAGAAGGGTTATGTGATCGTCGTCTGCACTGTAAACGACAATTTTTTTATATCCAGGGCCCAATTTAATTATGAAGCTTATCAGCACAAAAATTTGCTACGCACAGAAGCATCTTGCTTACCAGAAACAGGTTACTAGCCAACATTCCATAAAGCTTACATTGTTTCGACTGGTGCCCCACTCAATTTATTTTAATTTTTTTAAATTTGCTTTTTCTGCTTTTAGCTAAGAAACTAGTTAAGCAGTATTTTCTGCTATACAGCTTTATGAAATGCGAAACTTTTGAATGTTATATGGCAGCAGACATACCAATTCCATTGTTTACGTAGTTCTAAGCACGCGCACATTGCCGAGAACAATGAATTTACCGGGCCCCATTTCATGGCTCTGCTAACCACCGAATTCTGCGCTAACGATCACCATTCTCCGCTTGCACGGCATGCGCCGAATTTCTGCGCTAGCTGTGTAAGCGTAGAATGCCTAGTTACGTGGAGTACGCACGCGCACAAGCCGAAATTCCCCGCTAACCCGTGAAATACGCTTCACGTAAGCGCGGAATTCCCTGCTTCCGCAAGCGCCGATTCTTTGCTTACGGTAAGCAGAGCCATGACATTGGGCCCTGGTAAGTCTGCTTCCACGGTCCACCTAGCATCCCAAGAGTCTCCATTGGGCAATGAGCGTTTGACCAGGGCCCACTTTTACGGCTATGCTTGCCGCGGAATTCTGCACTATACGGCCCATAGAATAATTACGTGTTTTCAAAGGGCGCCGTGTAAGCGAATAATTCCACGGTAAGAAGAGCCGTGAAATTGAACCCAAGTCTCTTCCCTTCATCCATGCTTCCTGTAACCGTTCCAGTTGCTGTTTTCCTCAATGTCAAATTCGTGTAAGATGACTGACCGGAGTATGACTGTTCCGTGGCTTGGAATGACCGGACGTTGACCAGCTCGTTGCTGCACGCCCTCCTTGACTTGAACTTGAACTCAGGCTTCAATGCTTGGATCTGTAATGGATCTACGGAGCGCATGAAGTGACAAAAGACATTTTTTTTTTAAAACCCGTTCCCATGAGATAATTCTCTCGTGAAAATGAGATAATAATTACTTCCCATAAACAAGATTTGAACCCGTCAGACGAGATATTATCATGAGGGAACGAGATAATAATCATGTTGGAACGGTTTTTTTTTAAACTACTTTCTCATCACTTTTGGGGTCTCCGTTTTCAGTGGTGTAACCAGACAGAGGCGGTAGCCCCCCCCCCCCTCAGGGCCCTTTCCCCCTCCCCCAAATGAGATCGAAGAAATGGGCAATGAATGGTTCGATGCATCAATTATAGCCCCCTAAATAATGTCTTCGACCCCCTCCCCCCCCCCCCCCCAATGAAATGTCTGTCTGGTCGAAGGGTTTTGTGAGGGATTTTGTGCACACTTGTTTTATCTCGTTCCACCTGGGCCCTTACTTACGTGCCCTGCCTACTCTAGGACACGGGACACGGCTTCACGTTCCATGCAGCGTCAGAAGGACAAAGCGTTTTGGGTAAAATATCTCGCTCTCAGTACAGCAGCAACACAAGCATCGCGAGCAGCAAGGCCGGAATTCGAACCCGCACTCTGTGAACTATATTATTCGATAAGGGGAATGGTGCCCCCCCCCCCTCCACCCACTCCCCATTGCGTCTTCATTGTGTGCTTGGAATCTCAGGAATTCTTTAGGGGATAAAAGGGGGAACTTGGGTACCCTCTATACCCCCATATCGGGCATGGTATAGATAAAGGGTGCACCCCTACCAAATAGGAGAAAACAGAGCGTCGAGCTCATTAATTTTGTGTGGGCCGTCACTATATTATATATTAGACAGATTTGAGAGCCCCCAGAAAGTGTTTCAGCGTAAAAATGTTGCCTAATAATGTGACCTGGGGGTTGTTGACTTCCAGCTTGAGGTATTTTGGATGACAGAGGTCCTGGAGTATTGGTCCTATTTGCTGAGAGGTGTAGGGACATTAATATCAAGATTGATGCTCGGACGTTTTGAAAATTACACCTGTGTATAAGGGGTGTTTTTACTCGGAGGGAGAATAACTCGACGGGCCCAGGGACTCCCCATATAAAATTGAGCAGAGAATAAAAGTTCAAGAGTCAATTAATAATGTTTTCTTTACTGTTAAAAGCTGTGAGACCTGTAAGTATTTTTCTTGTATTTTTTTTTAATATTTAGCATTTTGCACTGTATGCTATGGGAGATTATTTGGTGGGGTGCAACCTATAACTAATGGATACGCCATCATCGAACACGGACCGGGTAGTATCTTTAGGAACAGCATGTTGTTTCTATAGGTAAGATTGAGGGTGGCGTGCAGATCCTAGACGGCGATTGAAAACGCAGTCTTGCCATGTCACCGGATTCATTATCCGACGGACGGTTAGTAATCACGAACGAACATTGAAACCTCTTTTCTTTATAGTAGGCCATGTTTTTGTATAGTAGATAAACAAAACCATCCCAAGACCACAACTGGTGTCCTACTGGTTTGTAGTCAATCACAGGGTTAGTCAATCACAGCGCAAACAATAGCAGCCATTCTCGATGCTGAATGCAGGAATCCACGTTATACAACTAACGAACAAGCGTAAAGAAAACCCAATTTTATTGTGCACAAATCTGGGTGACGCCTGTCGGGCTAAGTTGTGGGAATTGATTCGAGTACAACAGAAGCATTATCCCCGGCAAAAGAAGATCATAGGAGGGCCATGGTACTTATAAATGACTTCCAAGCAAAGAGGGGCCGATTAACCTATTAAGAACAAAGCAAACTAATCCGTATTGTAAATCGTACACGCCATAAAGAAACTGACTTCGTTTATACAACCATACAACAGAGGCTAGACGAGTACGCCACCGGCCGCAACAGACTTATGGAGGAGAAATCTCGGCACTTGCTGACGACTTTGTAATCTGATGAGCCCACACAACCGGGAGTTGAACGAGGTATGTGGGGAGGGTGGAACTGTTTGTGACATAGTGGGCCTGCACATCAGTATGGGCCTCGCTGGCCTGCACGGTGGCACCGTGGGCCTGCACGGCGGTGCGGGTAACGGGCCCTAAAGTTAGCAAACACAGGTCTTTTGGAGCCTGTTTTCCCAGCTCTTTAAAGGGAGTTTTTAAGCTCATGTCTTTCAAACATGTCGATAGGATGAATTACAGCCTTTCAGGGGCTTCCTTGATTTCTTTCAGACCTTTTGGCAAGTGAGAATGAAGTATTTAAGCCCGGGTAACATGAGGCATGTAGTTCATGCGAGTCTCGGCTCGTATTAGATGGTCGATTACGTGGACCCATCACGCTCGATTTGGTTAGATCAATGTACACTGGGAATCGGTTCGAATAAATTTTTTTGTATAGGAGGTTCAGACACTATCGTAGTGCATCGTTTAAAGATATCAATAATAAATAACCTTTATCCTAAATAATAATCAAGATATCAAATATTCGACAATACCAGGATTAGAACCACGGTCCTGTACTTTTGATTATTTCACCTATCAATTTGGGCCCATTGTTCTCCACGTAAGATGCGTCATTTTTTAAGGACATCAGTGTGTTCTAAATTTACATTTATAGTAAGACATTACAAAATAACACCATACCAGGATTTGAACCTTGGTCATTTGGTTTTGCATTACATCACCTTTATTCAGTTGCGCTAACTGTTCTCCGTGTGAAAAGCGTTCTTTTAAAGGCATTATCAATAAATAATAAATTATATAGTAAAATTTAAAAAATAAAAACAAAAAATAACACCATAGCAGGATTCGAACCAGGGTCAGCTCATCTCCGTCATACAACTTATACGCGGTAGATATCTGTTGTGTACTTTTTTTGTGTACAATTTGTATCTAGATATTTAAGTAATGCCGGACATCATACCGGTTTTACGCTTAGGTTAAAACTATTCAAGCCGGGTCAATTTTGACCCGGCAGTTTTCATAGAGTGTGGAGATACCTGTAGTAGGCCAATGTCTGAACGCTTCGAGCAGTACTGCAGTGTTTTGTAGTACTCATACTTGGTACTCGTACTCGAGTGCTATACCCGAGTACCGTTGTGATGGTACTCGTACTAAGTTGCTCAACCTAGAATGAGAGCAGTGGCTGTGTGGTCAAGAAAAAAGACTTGCACGTGTGAAGTCCGTTCTCGATACTCGTCTGAAAAAATAATATGTACTCAAAGTCAGGTGGGCCTACTCAATACTCGACTGAAAATGTTCTCGAACTCGGTTCTTTTGGGTCCACATACAGTTGCCTAAAACGTTGGTGTAAATTTATGTCATATTGTTGTCCAATGAACAGAGGATTCCTCATTTGGTAAAAGTACAACTAAAGTTGACTTTGAAGTGTTAATTTTTAAAAGATGTTATCATAACAAGTACAATATTGTCATCTAGAAAGAAAACAAAATTAAAGGAAGGGTTTACCTTTGGTAGTTACTCCCCAAAAAACAAAGGTATACTTCGCATTTTATGTTTTATACCTCCTTTTGCTGCGCACATTGTCTACTCTTAATCTCGTGCTCGCACTCAGAGATCCAAGTACTTGGTACTCGGCTGTTCGACTCGGTACTCGGATATCACAATACTTGGTACTCGGCTGTTCGACTCGGTATTCGGATAACACAATACTTGGTACTCGGCTGTTCGTCTCGGTACTCGGGTATCACAATACTTGGTACTCGGCTGTTCGACTGGGTACTCAGGTATCACAACACTTGGTACTCGGCTGTTCGACTGGGTACTCAGGTATCACAACACTTGGTACTCGGCTGTTCGACTCGGTACTCGGATATCACAACACTTGGTACTCGGCTGTTCGACTCGGTACACGGATATCACAACACTCGGTACTCGGACACTTGCACTCGTACTCGATGGCCCAAGTACTCGTACTCGAGTACTACTCGGCCTGTTCGACTCGGTACTCGGATATCACAATACTTGGTACTCGGACACTTGTACTCGTACTCGATGGCCCAAGTACTCGTACTCGAGTACTACTCGGCCTGTTCGACTTGGTACTCGGATATCACAATACTTGGTACTCGGACACTTGTACTCGTACTCGATGGCCCAAGTACTCGTACTCGAGTACTACTCGGCCACCATCGTACTAATATATATAGTGGACTGAAAAGTACTTGAATACAACTCTGTTCGTCTTCCCAGGACCTGGAAGATGAACGAGGTTTACCCTCATTCGGCAGCGGAGACTGTACGCTGCATTGTACGTCATGTTGTGATCAAACCATAGGTTTTGTGTGTCAGTTTCTAAATGCCGCACTTTAATGTTTTTACTGGGACTGTTCTCTTGTGTCTTTTTTCCCGTCTTTTGTTTGTTTTTCATCTATGTCGCCTTGCCAGTTAGTTTATTTATGTTTTTACATAGGTTAGAGGCGTCTGTCTCCTGAAGAGATCGACATTACCGTAGCCTTGATATCAAGGCTGTGTAGACAAGTACTCTAGCTAAAACCATAGAGCAACGATACTAAAACCTCAGCCGCCCGAATGCGATACAACCCCAGTCCCCCGACTGACTCTAAACAGGAGTTGCATTGCATTCGGGCATCGCATTCGTGCGGCTGTGGTTATGCACATTTTTAGCTTTATAGTAAGCAAACACAGCCTTGCAATCAAGGCTAACATTACCGATGCCAGTAGGGTTAGGCTTAATATGTAATAAGTAACTATTAGTTCCCTGTTGGCGGGACAGACGTATCCCCATACTGTTGTTCGGGCACTGGCCTGGTGGCCAGTCTTGTTTCTCTATCTTTGTTCTTCCATTCTTTGCATTTCTAAACGTGTTAGGCGCTTTTGATCATTTTTATCTTAAGGGGCGCAATATCAATTTAAAACTATTATTATTATTGTTTAGCTGTATTGATAAACAAAGGGCGCCTTATCACGCACGGTTGGGTATAGATGGTGCTCAAAAACGGGTGCGTCACAGATCGTACGCAGTGAGGACCCCGTCCTTTCTACCACTAACCAGGGACCGAGCTCGGGAGCTCATACGCGGCACACGGTTACCACAGCCTCGTCGTGACAGGACCGGCAGTGGCAGAGCACGGCGTCGAGAAAGCTGTTATCAACTCGCCCGTAATGTCTAATCACCGTAAACGCAGTGATTTTTTTTCTTTTCACATTATAAAAAAGAAGTTGAGATTGTTCTCCGAACCGCTTTTTGAGAGTTATGGTTGTAAATAGAGCTAAGGGAGCAATTAAGAGGCCAATAACCCGCCATTATCGACAGCTTATTCAGAGATCGTGCAATAAAAATTACACCACCTCAATCAAGTTTGATTATTTTTGCACGTGCTCTTGCGGTTAGGAAGATATTTCCCCTTTTATCCTTGACGTTGTACAGCAAGTGAATACATACTCATTCAAAAAGCCTGTGTACAAACATTGGTAACAAACCCATGTGCAGGATTTCAGCTTCATTTTTGTTGTGGCAGGTTTGTTATTTTTACGACCATCTTTACAAAATTGTTGTAATGTCAGTGTGACAACATTATTGAAAAAAAGGTATAAATACAAATTTGGGGGTGGGCAAACGGGTACAACGAAATTAATCGGGCGGGGGGGGGTCTTGATAGTTTTCAAAGAGAAACCAATGGCAAGAGGACTACCGTAATGCAAGACATAGGCCTATAGAGGTTTTACAGTCACGTGATGTTATCACGTGACTGTGTGTTTGAGACGCCATATTGCCGGTCAATGACCAGAGGCAAGATCACAGTTCATTACCGTAACCCATGACCGTAACCAAGATGGCTGCCGTTGCGGTAGTCGGGGCCAGTGACGTTAGCTGAAAAACCTCTATATAGATGTTGGTCCGTTGAAATCATGGGACAGGGGGATCTCATCGGGGACCTTAAGCCTCCCCTCTGGTTTCGTCACTCAATGTGCCCAAGCACCACCCCCTGTACCCATCCGATTCCTAGTTCACCCAATCCCACTTTCTACCCATCAGCCTCTGATCCAAATTTACCAGCACTGTAACCCTCCGATTCCATGTTCTCCACTGTACCCTCTGATCCCATACCAAGTTCCCCACTGTACCCCCTGCAAACCCAAGTACCACCCCCTGTACCCATCCGATTCCTAGTTCACCCAATCCCACTGTGCTACCCATCAGCCTCCGATCCAAATTTCCCAGCACTGTAACCCTCCGAATCCATGTTCAACAGCACTCTACCCCTCTGATCCCATACCAAGTCCCCCCACTGTACCCCCTGCAAACCCAAGTACCACCCCTGTACCCATCCGATTCCTCTTGTTCACCCAATCCCATGTGCTACCCAGCATCCGATCCAAATTTCCAAGCACTGTTACCCTCCGAATCCATGTTCAACTGCACCCCTCTGGCTGATCCCAAGCCCTCCACTGTACCCCCCATCCGGTTCCTATCCTATAGTTTCCCTCTCCCATCCTTTTCCGGGCATCTAAAACCTTAATGCAGCCCCCTCTATACTATAAAAGCTGTCAACAACCGAGACACCATCGCAACTAATAACATTCCCCACACCAACAACCACCGCCATTGCTGACAGATCGGTAGCAGGATCCCAATACAGTGTCAATTTACGAGCGCAAGTCACTTCAACACACCACCACTGCCACTGGCCCCTCAGCTGCAAGCCCCGCAGTGGTAAATCACTCGTAGAATCAGCCTACGGTGCACGGTGACACCGGGCTACCCCCGCATGGAGGTCAAGGCCGGGGCGTTGCGTTGCGTCATCAGACAAAACGTAACATGTTGGGCAAACCATAGTTTAACGTGGGTAATTTTAAGAGGAGTAATGTGTATCGATGTATTACCAGCGTCAGCCTTTTTTCTTAAAAATCATGAAACAGTTGTAGGTTTTTTTGTTTTTGCTTGATAGGTTTTGGAAGAGTGAAAGTCATTCCTATTCGTCAGTTTTGAATAATTATTATACATTATGCAACCAACCTGTAAAAAGGCCCGAATTAAGTGGTTACGTTCTCGAAATGTTGAAAATGTCGTGGTGTCCGTTTGATAGTTGACTTCATTGCGGCTAGAGATGCGGTCGGTGCCCACTGTGAACGAGCACAATGTTTTTTCATCTTGCTTAATGTGGATTGATTCGATGTTTTTGGTGAAAATACCGTGACAGTTTATGGCTGTTTTCTCAGTGATGTGGGCGCTGTATTCAAGTGAAGCTTTCACAAGTGACTTTTTAACACGAGTTCTGTCTTTAAGATAAGGTGGTTCAGAACCAGGTGTAATAGCTCAACGGTTCAAGCAGTATGCTCTGATTGGTCTTTAGGAGAAAGCTGGACTCCGATGCTGCAGGCCGTGAAGTGTGGTTTGTTTTCGTGATGCTCAAAGGCAGGAAAGCTGGACCAGAATCCTATAGACCCCTTGCATCGGCCGCCATCGTTGATGAAACGTGCACGGCATAAAAAGGCTATCACTGGCTGAAAGTTGTGTGCAGCGCGTACACCGCCCACACCTCATCCTCCGAGTGGCCTATGAGTTGAAAGCGCTCTCACCAGTCTGCTCTCAACAGTGCGCCCAAGTGTTGGTCTCGGGGGTTCCACTTTTCTCCTGCCCTTAGTCAGAACCATAGAGGTATCTTCTATACAACTCTATGGTCAGAACCCCATACCATTGCTCTCCTGCTGCAGTTGCGATTATATAGATAGGTTGCAGTATGACGTAAATCGGCCATCTTTACGGGCAGTTTAGAACAAACAGTCGTGCGTTTCATGTGAGAACGGCGTGCAACACGCGCGCATTTCACGAAACTCATTGCAGGATTGGTCAGTGAACAACGCGGCTGCGTTAATAAGTTGAGCGTTTGACGCACCTGCAAGCCAAAATGCACTTTGCCCGTAAAGATGGCGTCTACTGGGAACTGTCTTTTTCATTCTCAAAACGCACGCTTATTTATTATATGTCAGGGATTTAGAGGCGGTTCATAGCCAAGTGTGACGGAATACCTTTTCTCTAAAATGTTAGTGCTACAATTTTTCTCAGACTGCTTATATCAATTTAATTACAAACAGCACAATTTTTTTTTTTTTTTTTTTTTTTTTTTTACAGAAGTATGCATTTGTTGTTATAATATCAGCCACTACCAAAAGCCTACTAACCAACGCATCTAATCTCAGCACGTTTCAAATATTAGTATTGAACTCAAACATTTACGGGACTGGGCCCACTGTGTGTGTGTGGGTAAAGTGTACACAATCAAACCGGGGACCTACAACAAAAGAGGACAATCTGGGGTCCCCGGTTGGGTGAAGGTCCCCATAGTTGGAAACTGTGTACAAAACCAACGGGAGCTCTCGCCAAAAAAGTTACAATACAAACAAAGGAGGGACGATGAGGAGGTTCTCGATTGCAGCTGTTTACCCATTTGTGTATGTGTAAAGTTTTAGCTCGAATAGACCAATATTGATGGTCAGCGGTAGAAACAGACGTCAAGTTAGTATCGACTGCAGCATGAGATAGTCACAAGAGGGCGCTGTGCATCAATAGCAGTGCGTCAGATGGACCCTCTGGGAGAGCAGGCAGCGCGCGAATAAACTTACCGTGTTCAAACAGGGCCCAGTTTCATAGAGCTGCTTTATAAACACAAAAAGCATCTAAGCACAACAGAATTATGCTTCAAGAATAAGGTTACCAACCAAACTATCATGTCACATGTGCAAACTGTGACTGGTATTCTGCTCATTTCTGCTGAGCAGAACATTTTAAAGCAATACTTTCTGCTTAAGCAGCTCTATGAAATTGGGCCCTGGTCATTACGAGAACTCTTTAAAAAAAGCGTTCGAACGATGACTTAATTTGTGAGGACGAGTTTAACATTGTGCGTTGGACATTCGCAGTGCGCAGCACTGATCAGGAAACGACCAGGAAACGACCTTACACCAAAATTTGTCGAAAATTATTGGCACAAAATTTGTTCCTACTGTTGACATACTTTTTGCAACCATTTCAACATTTGCCTTATTCGATCGGACAAGGGTTAAAACTCCAGTGCGTCAGGAATTGTAGGGACGTGCCCCAAAAATGTTAAAGTCACACACTTAAAAGCTCAAAATGCAGAAAACGCCATGCCGTAAAGTACTGTGTTTAAAACCGGGAAACATAAGGATTGTATATTATGGGCACTCTTGAAATAAAAAAAACTTGTTTCCCCTATTATCTAAAGGGCAGTTATAGAGCCTTTAACTGTGACATCACATGTTTCACATAAGAGCCAAAGAGCATTGACTTCCTGCAGGCACCATTTTGTTCACAGTCCTAATCATACTATTGCATTGTAAGGAGGTTGCACCATTGTGATTTTTTGTTGTTGAATTTTTGGTAGGAAGAAAAAATGGGACACATCTCAAAAAACTACTCGGCCGTTACACTTGTTTAATTCTTGATTTTAGTTTATTACGACACAAAATGTAACATTACTCATTCTAGTCTACTATCTTGCCTGCCAGAGAATGCCATTGAATGTGTAAAAAAAAAATGAACGAAGTGACATGGTCTCTAGACGGATTTGTTGTTAGTGGTTGTATCAATCTACTGACTAGGGGGTCAATAATCAAAAAGAGAACAATAGGACCACCTGTCATGACATTGTCATCGGTTTAAAGTACAAAACCCAAAGAGACTTTCTATAACAATGTCCAAGAATAGAACAACAGATGATAACAATAGATGATAACAATAGATCAAAGATTCATTCTTCGTATCAACTGTTAATCACTGGAACTCACTCTCCTCGGCTGCCTCTGAACAGCACAACACTAGCTGAATTCAAGGGACATATCAGTAATATTCACCAGTAGTCTATTTCCACACGCAGTGCGCAAGTTAGCGTTGATGTATCCGGCAGGATATTTTGCTGCGCAAGTTAGCGTTGATGTATCCGGCAGGGTATTTTGCTGACTTAATCAATGGAGATGGAGATGGAGATGGCCCTTTACATATCTCCAAACAACTGATATGTGGGCGCATTATACAGCCTACCTTTAGTTACATACGTATGTGATCATTATAACTCACACAACAGAGCCCTTGTGTTCTTTCGTTTGACTGGAATTCCCCGTAGATGTTATTACAGTCTCAATAGGCCCAGAGCTGATGTGTATTGACAGAGTGGCGACATCGAAGGACCAGGGTCACGTGGTAGCTGGACGCAGACCCGGACCTTTCTATTGCAACGTCACAGCCTGAAGTTTTACCAACCAAGGTTGGGAAAACTATGGAGAGCCATAAATGCAAAGCAAAAAACAGATAGCCACAGTTTGTAACATTGTTAAGCAAACATTCACAAATACTGTTGAATTTGTTGGAAACAAAGCAACCAACCATGGGATGTATTCTTTTTAATTGCAAGTTTGCAGAAACGTTGAATTTGCTAGCAACATCTGTCAACAAGATTGATTGTTTTTGTTAACATTCGGCCGTCCATGCCAACTAGTGCGGTTTGTTTGAGAGAGTTGCGACAACTTACAATTGGTCCAAAAAAACGCATGTGTGCACACAGGATGCCAGACTAGACTGCATACAGACCTTTCCATTGTTGATAACACACAGCTGTGAATAGGTCTAAAGACTAAAGTTGTGCGGTGACAATGCATCGAAAACAATTAAAAATGGTTTACGTGTTCGACGTCATCACAGACGAACACCTTGCATTCTCACCCCATCCACGGCGTTCGTTTCTCACTTTAACCTCTGACCCTCGTGTCCTTGAGGGGGTTTATGGGCTGAGAAGTGGCATTTTGCCATAAATATTATCACAACGACTGGTGTATGACATTAATCACGATAATCCCCTCTCGTGTCTGAAATGTTGGGTTTATTGGACCTTTTTTTCTGAGTTCATTTTGTAGAGTAGCTGGTGAGACGTAAATCAAAGAGTGAGTTTGTCGAGGATTAGTTGGGTGTGCGTCACGAGGGGCTTTTAATCCTATACAGATTAGGAGTTGGATTTTGAAAGAAGTGGTAAAAATAACTAAAGGCGCATCTATAAACAATTGATGATATTACGGAAATGCATTACAAACAGCGAGGGCGAAAGCCACAGTTGTTTCGATTTCCGCGACAGAAGTAAGCAGACAATGATCGTGCACATCAAACTGACGTCCTGACAAAACAAAAGCCGCATTGTTTTAAATTCGATAAAACTAATGATGAGAGGTTCGTGTATAGCTGTAGGCCTATTTATCGAAAATAAGGGGAAGATTTAAATTTGAAGGAACATTACAGAATTGGTAAGAAAACAAGTTGTAAAATATACCTTTTGATCACAGATTTACAACTTACACGGTCTAATGATGATGATAGTAGAAAACATCCCTCGAAATATTTCTGTCTGAAATGCCTATTCGATGAGAAATGAATAAATAATTTTCCGATTGGAGTTTATCACTCAGTGAGCATTTCATTCATTTGTTGAATCATTCTACATGTTTTCGTGCAAAATGTGTAATCGGTTTCTAGTGACCCAGATGGCCGATCGATCTCAAACTTCTACAGGTTCGTCAGTTTATGCATATGGTGGATTACATAAAGTGCTTGCACTGCCAGCAACTGTTTTGCTAACAAAAACCAATTCTGTAATGTTCCTTTAAATGAGTTTAAATACTGCCCAAGATGAATTAGAAGGCAACTAATTTTAATTATTTCTCAAGCAAATAAACCAAACATTTCATAAATAGTAAAAGAAAAAGAAAACCATTGTGTACAGTGGTTTCTGTGGTTTCTCAAAATTACAATTTTCCTGATTTTGACTAGACGGACAACTCTGGAAGATTGATATTGGTATAAACTTTATACGCAGTAAGATTTCAGATTGAGAATAATCAGTTTTTGAAGGGAACTACTATTATTGTGGTTAGTGTTTAGTGGATTTCATGCAACAACGAAAGTGCTGGCTTCCAAGCACAACTGACGACTCGGCCTGGAATCGCACCCGACCCTTTCCCGCAAAAATCCAGGACCCAATTTCTCAAAGTAGCTGAGCACAACAAAATTATGCTTAAACCAGAATAAGGTGACCAGCCAAAATACCATGTCACATGCACACAATCTTTGACTGTTCTCCTGCAAATATTTGCTTAGCACCAAATTGCAAAGCAAAATTATTACCCGCAAGGTATGTCATAGATTGTTTTTTTTTGTCAACGTAATGCTGATTTATAGGCAGATCAAGAAAGATTTACGTTTAAAGTCACCTGTGAAAATTTCAGCTGAATGCAATGTAATGCTTGTGAGAAAACAGCAAAAACTGACTGTCAAAGGCCACCAAGAACGTCGAATCCATCCACATTAAATTTTTAGCAAGGTGACAGCGGGTACCAACCGCTTCTCTGGCCGCAGCATTTACAAACGGACACCACGGAAATTGGAATCCCCCAAACTCGCCTCGTAGTGAGTTTTGGGGATTCAAATTTGTCCACGTACTTTGATTGATTTCTAATCAACGGGGGCAGTTCAGACGAAATAACTTTGCAGGATGCTTACTGCCATTACCATCTTTTAACAAGTAAGATTTCGACGGGTAGAAATTACACAATTTTATTTCGGGGTCATTACAAAAGCATGACCCTACATTTATACATTTATTCAGCTCCATGAAAACGGGCCCTGGGTTCCTGGCTTATTACAGGGAGGGTATATATACCTTTGGTAATTACTTCAACAGTTAAAGGAACATTACAGAATTGGTTTTTGCTAACAAAACAGTTGCTGGCAGTGTAAGCACTTTATGAAATCCACCATATTCATAAACTGACAAACCTGTAGAAGTTTGAGATCGATCGGCATCTGGGTCACAGGAAAATAGTGAAAAACCGATTAACACGTTTGCATGAAATCATATAGGTTCAACAAATGATTAAAACGTCACCTGAGCGATAAACTCCAATCGGAAAGTTAGTTTTATTAATTTTCATCAAATATGGCATTTCAGACAGAAGTATTTCAAGGATGTTTTCTACTAATCATCATTTAGACCGGTAAGTTTTATGTTAAAATTGTGATCAAAAGTATATTTTACAATTACCAATTCTGTAAATGTTCCTTTAATGGCCTTAAAAAATTACTTGGTAGAAGCACTGCAGCTGTTGATAATGTAAAACATTTTTAGAAACAATTCCCTTCAAAGGAATGTGTTTTTAGAGAGAGGGATTCAAAAACACTTCAATGTTTCTCAGATTGTGTATTCCAATTACGGATTATTCTTCCTGCTTGGACAATAATTGTTATAATTATTATAACCGTGCCAGATTTTCGGCGATATCTCCAAAACGCTATCACCTTTTGAAATTAAATTTTCACCATTTTGTTTAATTGCATATAGCTATACATTTATATAGGATTAATACAATCGAACAGTTTCAAAGGTACACAACCTGAGAACAATATACTTCACTGAAACTGAAATTTATTTGCGAAGGTCGCAAGTGTTTCATCACAAAGTTAGAATGTTCTTTTCAGTATATTTCTTCGTCGCCAATAAGTAAAGTCATGCAGTGCTCTCGAGAACGCTAAAGGTTTTCCTGAAGGAGTTTCGGCCAACAACACAAAAGTGAATGAAACAAAACTCTCTTCTGATAGATGAAATGCCCACCCCGACCTTGATCGACAAAACAATAATTATTCTCTGCTATAATTGTTACCACAGTTGACCGTGTAATACCACCTCTTCCCAAATTGGACATCAAAATCAGATAGGTCTCGAGTCCCACGGTGCTATTTATTGTAACTTGTGTTTTAATAGAACAGCTCAGCCCGTTTTCATTATTTGGAATTCAATATAGCCACTGTATATGATACGTGCTTTATTATTAAATGTCAATATCAATAAAAGTGGAATTGAAAAAAAAAATTCGTAACCGAAGTTGACGTGCAAAGTTCGCAGGGTACGGATTTCAGAAAGCGAGGCAGTTTTTCACAGTCCTTCTGCTGGAATTCACTTCTTGAATACTCCCAAGGGCGTACCCACCTATAAAGACCAGGCTAAAATTGTTTCTTCAATAAAAGGCTGACTTTGTGCATTCCTGTGCATTTCCTGGCAGGCACGATACTACACTGGTCGCATGAAGAATTTACATGACTGTGTACAATGAAATCCTCTCTCATTATGAGAGTGAAGCTCCCATAGAATCCTCACCCATTATGAAATCCTCACCCATTATGAAATATCCTCACCCATTATGAAATATCATCACCCCATTATGAAATCATCACCCATTATGAAATATCCTCACCCATTATGAAATCCTCACCCATTATGAAATATCATCACCCGTTATGAAATCCTCACCCATTATGAAATATCCCTCACCCATTATGAAATCATCACCCATTATGAGTTCCTCGCCCATTATGAAATCCTCGGCCATTTTGAAATCTAAAACAAGGTCTCTGCATTAGACTCGTATTAGTCAATCCATAACTCGGTAAAACTCGCTACACTTCGCTACGTGATGTAGTTCTGTTTGTTTTAAGAACAAGGTCCCCGTTTTTTGATAGCGCACTTGAGTCCATTTATAGGTTAATTGAGGTGAGAAATTTTCTTCTGGAATGAGTGAGGCATGTGTACCGCGGTCAGAGATCAAGAGCTATTGTAATACCACATAGGGCGACGACACCACCAATCATTTTAAAGGTAGTGTCATTTCATTGGTAACTACTCCTAAAATTAATGACCATAAAAACGTACTTGGTGAGAAGCACTGCAGCTGTTGATGGTATAAACTATTTTCAGAAAGGATTTCCTTCGAAATTGTGATAATATTTCGTTAAAAAAAAACATTTGAATCTGAGAAACGATTTCTGCATGAGTCATGTTTCAGATTCCATATGGTTGGTGTCCGTTCGCGAATTCTGCGGCCAAAAATAAAGTTGGTACCCGCTGTCACTTCTAAGCGTGGATGGAGTCGTTCTTGTGGGCAAACGGTGACAGCTGTTTTCTCAGCAAGTAAGCTAAACACCGTAATCAGTTGAAACGTTCACTCGTGACTTTTATTATAACTATCAAAAAACAAAATATATAAAACAATAACAATCTATGACCCCGAATTGTACACTTCTGCTACAATAAAGATGTCAACATTTTGATCAAAAACGAGTTGCTATAATATGCTTTGCAATAGTCTCCGTGACTCTACTGACTCCCCCGGGGTCAATTCAAGCCATATCTTGACTCCACTTTGACTCTTTGAGGGTGTCTCCTTTAAAGGCCCTGTACACTATTGGTAAGATCGAAAAACACAAATGTTTACAGATTCACACATCACTTACATGATTTAAAGTAAGTAATGGTAGAAAGGGTTCCTTAAAATATTTCTGCCTAAAATGCTATCGTTTCTGAGAAATGAGTGTAAAACAATAGTTTTTATCACGCGTGATAAAAACTCGATGCTTGGAAAAAACAGAAAACACATAAGGTCTCTCTTCACTATTTGCTCGTGACCTCGATGACCAATATTGAGCTCAAACTTTCACAGGTTTGTTTGTTCATGCATAATTATGTTGAATCACACAAAATGTGGACACTGATTTTGAGCTGTTACCAAAAGTGTACAACACCTTTAACCCTGAGGGTCGTAAACTCGCAACAATGACTCATCAAAAAGTTAGCCCGATAAGAGTCATTATGACTCTGGAGAGATACACTCTGACAACCCGGGTTAAGGTTCGCTCGGCCCCAGCGGCCAATCCAGGACCACTGGGATGGGCTAATTAGCTTGCACAGATTCGTGTTCAGGAAGTACGTCATGCGTGCAGTGCTTGCAGTGTGAGTGTGATGCATGATGGGACTGAGCATGGGACTGAGCATTAACGTTAACGATACGTTTGCCCATCCCAGCGCCTTTGCTTTTAAGGCAAGGCGCTGGGGACGAGAGAAGGATTAAGGTCCCTGGATGCCTGACCCATGTCTGGGTCAGGCTGACACTGTTTCATGATATTGGATTTTGACTCTGATTCTCCGTTAGTTTGACATAATTTGGGAACATTCCACTTTTCAGTCCCTGCGCTTGTCTGTCGAACAGTTTTCGAGCTTTCGGCCGGTGGTTCGGCCTCTCTGGACCTGGAGAAGAATAGGTAGGGGGAATAATAACCGGAGATCGATTTTCCTCACCGTCGGTACCTACCTCCGGACCTTCTGTTCTCTCACATTGTTTCGATCGGGCACGATGGGGAGGAAAAACGTTACCTTGGAAAATGTCTCACTTTAGTGCCTATACCAAAAGGACCCCCTCCTCCTCAGAAATTTATGCCTATCCCCCGTACACTTAGGTCGCACAGCCATGCACGCAGGTAATTTGACGCAAAATTTGGGCAAGTTCGGCATAATTTGGGGGCAATCATTCATCAATTGTTCGTGCGATTTCGTCATAAATACCATGTCGCCTTTGTCCAATCTTCAACAACTACGGGGTCACACGAGAGGTGGCACCGCGGAGACCGTTCTGCGCTTGGTTTAGTCTGGTCTCGGAGGGATTGCGTGCAGAACGCGATTTCAACGGGAGCATTATCTCGACGTGAGTGAAAGTACACCGAAGCCTCAAGAGGGTTGCAGGCCGAAGGTGGCTCGCGATTTATTCCAACCTGACTTAGCCGAACTAATATTGTTTTCAAACTGGCGATGATGCAATAGGTTTGAAGTGGTGGGAAAAACAATCTTAAATTTTAAGGGTTTACAAATCAAAGCGCCACCTTATGCTGGCTCTCTCACCGTACCACTGGTAGACCTGGACTCCGCAATGAGACATTTAACCCTTCTCCGTGTGTCCAGAACATACGGCACAGCTGGTGACATTCCAGGCATATGCATCTCGACTCTGGAATGAGCTTCCACAGTGCGTCCTCTGCTCCAATTCCTTGTATGCTTTTAAAGACGGCTCTGAACACTCACCTGTTATTGAACAATATTTTGTAAAAAATGTCAGACATTGTTCAGCGCTGTGTAACCGTGTTTGATGAGTAAGTAAGAGCACTCTAAATGTATTGCAATGTTTGCGGTGCCCACTAATTTGAATCTCCCATGCAGCTGCGGTATAGTTCTGAGAAGAATTATGTATTAAGTTCCTACCTTAAAGGCAGGATATACTTTTGGTAATTGGCAAAAACTAGTATCTACCCACTTGGTGTATCCTAACATATATAAAATCACAAAACTGAAAATTTTGCCTCAATATTGGTCATCGAAGTTGCAAGATATTGAGATATTGTTACATATATTAATTGTGTGCTTTTAAATGCCTCAGATTCAAATATTTTAGTGAGAAATTATATATCTTTCTCAAAAAGTGCATTACTTCAGAGGGAGTCGTTTCTCACAATGTTTGATACTACCAGCAGCTCTCGGGTGCTCCTTACCAAGTAAGCGTTTATGATAATGTATTTCTTGAGTAATTACCAAAAACCCAAAGGACCCACTAGTTTTAATCGCTTACCAGCGAGGTACTACAACACCGTAGTTATGGAGGATGCATCAACACCACATCTTCTGTCCCGAAGACCTCCAGAGCACAGACATAGGCCTCTTCTAAATAATTATTGAGTCGGTGGCGTAACTGGGGGCACGGTGGGGGGGGGGGGTGGGCACGTGCCCCATTAAAAGGGAAAATTTTGAACGCTAGGTGGCAGCAGACTTACCAGGTAAATTTCCTCTGTCTACGTGATCCGAGAACAATGGATTTACCTGGTAAGTATGCTGCCACCTAGTGCCCCTAAATCCCCCCACCATTGATGTTCATGCCCCCCCCCCACCTCCTCGGGGCTCCTCCCTATTTGAAATTCGAACCTTTGAGATTAAACATTACTGTATAGTAAAACGTGACATTTTAAGCTACAATGTGATACATTCAATGTTTTTTAAAACTTGTTCTCCATTTACATGCAGACAATGCAATTATTGATTTTACACTCACGTCAGATTATCTTTAAAAAAAAAAATAGCAAATGGCATAACAAGAGCGCTGAAAAGGGGCTTGTTGAAGAGAAATACAACCAGAAACTACAGTTTTAAACGGCCAAGAGTGCCCCCCTAGAAAAAGTGGTGCAATCGATCCCTTGTTCCCCCTAAAATAATTGTACCCATACTTATAGTTTCGGTGCTGCGTCGAGTTGTTACTCAGCGCGGGAGTGCACCCGCGGGTTCTTCTTGCAAAAGCCACAACAGCTCATTTCGATTAAAACGCAAAGAAAACCAAGAACTTGGGAGCTCAAAACCTGGTTCATACTTCCCTGTTGGCCTATTACTGTGAGTTGGTTTACCACGGCCCAATTTCATATTATAGTTGCTTATATAATAAGCACAAAAATAGCTAAGCACAACAAAATCATACCAGAATAAGGTTACCAGCCAAAGTACCATGTCGCATGTACCATTGTCACTGGTGGCATCCTACTCATTTCTGGAAGCAGAACATTGTTAAGTAATATTTTCTGCCGGGCAGCTCAATAAAATTGGGCAAAAAATAATAATAATGCCAATAATAATTCTGACAGATTTCACAGTAGGCCTAATCCGTGTTGGTCTCGAGACCTTCGAGACAGTAAAAAAAAAAGGGGGGGGGGCAATCTCTGCATCTGTCTTGGGTTGGTCTTGGTCTTGGTCTTGGACCATTTATTATTTTAATCTTTTTATATCATCCATTAAAAACACAGGATTATTTCCCCCATATACCGACTCCACTTGTACTCCACACCCACTGCAAATTCCCAGTTTGAACAACGAAACAAGTTTACTGAAAGGAAGTAGAAAGCGTGACATCAGCCATACAAAAACTGTACCTCTCCCGTAAGAAGAGAATTGCTGAAAAACAATGCACGATGAGTAAGCCTAATGGATCCACCCACGCACTGCGTCTCTACCCATACAACATAGCAACGTTTTTGAAATAACATTCATCTCAACCGCAATCATTTTGTAAAAACAAATATCCAAAGCCTTTAAAAGAAAGCAACTAAAGAGAAACAGATTTTCACCTAGTAGTTGGCAGCCTTGCCCCCGCCCCCCTACCACCATACCCCGCCCACATCCGTGAATGGAAAACAAACAATAAAATAACAACGCCTTATTTGGAGTTGACTTGACCTCCTTTGTTGTAGAGCATGAAACAAAATGGCCGTATTTATTCCCTTGTTTAGTGATGGACGGTAAGACCTAGGGACCTACTGATGGAAAAAACAACAATACTGTCGAAAATCCAGGTAGGCTATTAATTAGTGAACAGGACAGTGTACATTTGGAGGTATGGTACATGTCATAATGGGGGGGGGGGGCTGTGACAAGTAGGTAGGACGATGGCGATGAACTGGGAACGAGGCTCGCATTGCCCGCGTCAAGCTGTTAAGAATCAAGTCAACACATCTGAGCACGAGGTTGTCAGAAAACCACTTCCGGGTTGTACACCACTCCCATTTGAGTGAAGAATTCCACGCGAAACAGTTTCAAGGTAATTCACTTTTCAAGCTTAATTTTCTTAAAATGTAGACGATGTTTTCCTTTTTGTATTTAAGTAATTGCTCATATTTTGGATTATATTTCTTTGTATTTTTAGGGTTCAGAGGGTAGATTATATTGTGTTTATATTAAGAATGCCGGTGGCAAACTCCATGATGATCTGTGATGTGAACGTGTACTTTGTGTTGCACTGATTTACAATTCATGTGTTCCTTGCATTACAAACTGAAGTGACTTGACACATTGCGTCATTTGCTCCGTATATGTCACCGCTTCAAAATGGCTCTGAATGTGGAAGATGTTGCCACAAAACTGACCATGAATGTTGGAGAATGTCAATTGTATCTTGCATTCAT
This sequence comes from Pycnopodia helianthoides, assembly GCA_032158295.1. Lineage (NCBI taxonomy): Eukaryota > Metazoa > Echinodermata > Asteroidea > Forcipulatida > Asteriidae > Pycnopodia > Pycnopodia helianthoides. The sequence goes on from CM063255.1 coordinate 8,741,322, forward strand.
TTTCCCTAAGTTTGCAAAAAAACAAATGATTGCATACATGTACATTTGTTTGTTTGTATTTAATTTACGGAAGAACAAAGGAAGTACCTCTAATCTAACTTTTAAGAAAACAGGTTGAAGTCTTACAATTTAGTTAAATAGGGCTACTTTAAAACAAGTTACTTCTAATATTTAAAATTTAAAAATCTTCAACCAGAAGGGGTAAACCGCAAATAACAATGAGGGTATATAAATTATAATGCATGTATTTTTATTTAAAAATAAAAACAATATCGCATCGGGCATGCAATTTTCTAGCTTATTTCCTCGTTTGTATTTCCTCAGCTGTGCCAATGAAAATTAGAACGATGCAGTTTATTTGTCAAAGCCTTGCTGAGCTTTTCCTGCTGTACTTTTTTTGACGATTTTGCATGCCTGATAAAAATAATTGCGATGGAGGTCATCCTCCCGACGAAATCGTAACCTTCCTCCTTCCTCTCCATGCTCTTGACGACCGTCAGGAGCATGGAAGGTCATGATTATCGCAATCGTAACCCTCCTTCCATCCTCTCGACCACTGTCGGGAGCATGGAGGGTCAGGATTATCGCAATCAACCATCAGGTGGATCGCAACTAGCCTGATATTTATTAATAGCTCTTAATCTTGGTCATGTACGTCCCTTTTAATTAGAGTAGACCTATGAGGACAGACTATTTTGTTAAAAATTTTTCAACTTTTTCTCACAGTTCCCCCCCCCCACCCCAGTATTTGACATTTTGTGGCGTGTCGTGGCCAAGTGGTCTAGTTCACCGGACCCAAGCTCTGGTGTTGTCAGCAGCACAGTGTGGGTTCGAGCCCCGGTCATGACACTTGTGCCCTTGAGCAAGGCACTTAACCATAATTGCTTCGTAAAAAGTTGGGAAGGTAGTGCATTCTGCTCTACCAGCCAGGCTCCTAGTAGATGATACCCATGCGTACATCCTTACGGACTGTGAAGGGGGTAACCCTGTTTCAGCCCCAGGAGTAGCTGGCAACGTGCCTCTGGTGTCAGTTGATTTGGGTCAACAGCCCAAATCAGTTTTAGAAGTGTAGCCCTCACCTTGAGTGGCCGTTCGGCCTTGTGAGTTAGGCGATATCTCATTTGTAACAAAAAAATAAAAAATTTTACATACCCATGCATATGTAGGTAAATTTGAGTTGTTGTCCTATTCATAGATTGATGAGTCAATGTTCAGTCTAGAGTTAGTTAGCCAATTATTTATGCTAAATCGCAGGATGAAATCTTCCCTGCACTTCTATTGGGCTTATTTTCAATGCTAATGTTTCCTTATCTTTGAAAAAAACAACGCTTGGCTACGACATTCTTCCTCTATGCTGTAAAAACCAAAAGCTTCCAGGGCTATACCAATCCTGTACTTTTTCTGAAGTAAACAATGTGTCAATGTAAGGTTCTTGAAAATACATGTACATGTAAGAAATTTATTTAGGTGCCACGCCAAAATTCATCAGCCTGTGGCCCTTGGACATGAGTACAACATTTCTTTTTAAAATATCGGCAAAAGAAAAATCACTAATTCAGATGATTTCTATCGTTTTTCGATAAAGGTATTATTAATGGGAATGATAACAGTGTGATGACCCAGTCTTTGCTGTACAATGTATGGTAATGAGCTCGGTTGGTGTCTGGCCGCTGTTAATGGACACCGCCTGTCAATTAAAACAGCAGCCAGCCACCAGCCCGGTCATTACTACGCAATGAAGACCGGGTCATCACACTGTTATTCCCTGATAAAGCACTCGGTGAATCACAGAACATGTTCACTTTAAATATTTTGATATTGATGCAAATTTGCTGAATGAACACTTTGGTGCAGTCTAAGCGTTCACAATGAATAATATATCCAGGATTAACCTTCTAAAGTATGCATAATGTCCACTGAAGATTAATATAGACAGGAAGCCCTGATGTTATTATGACCTTATTGTGTATTCCGCCCGTTGACGACCTGACATAGGCCTACTTTACACAATGTATGGATTGCTGGCTACAAACATGTCTGGAGACTTGTGCATTGGACTTAGAACAAATCTAACTTTATGTGTTAAGGCAGTGTACATAAATGGACAGTGCAAAAAGAGGGTTCTCAATAACATTCACATCACACCAATTTAACAACATCGGCCACTGATAGACAGCTAACCCTTTTTTATTCCCCTTCATTTTTTACAATGTATATATCTATAGATCTACATTTTTTTAGTTTCTATTTTACTTAAAAGCAAATGTGATGCGATCAAGCTAAATGAGTCGTTTGTCGGCAAATGCATTATTGAATAACAGGCCAAAATAGGTCGACAGGGGTCTACATTTCTACACATCTCGTGGTGTTTCGGCTTCCATAAGTTTTGAACCAAAGGTGGTATCAACACAAGGTTTTCATATATCCTTAAAGCTGAGATTGTACTTCTTTCAAATTGATAAAAAAACAACAATTGACAAGGGTCGACAAATGACTCATTTAGCTTGATCACATCACAAATAATGAACATATCTTAACTTGTAAACACGTAGGCTACATCTATGTATCTCCTGTAGTTACTTTTGTCTGCGAAGTGAATAACCAGCTAGATAAAAACTCTTGCGAGAAAATACTCTGGGAAAACTTCACGAATAGATAGGTTGCAGTATGACGTAAATCGGCCATCTTTACGGGCAGTTTGGAACAAACAGTCATGCGTTCCGTGTGAGAACGGTGTGCAGCACGCGCACATTTTACAAAACTCACTGCAGGATTGGTCAGTGAACAACGCGGCTGCGTTAATAAGTTGAGCGCTTGACGCACCTGCAAGCCAAAATGCACTTTGCCTGTAAAGATGGCGTCCACTGGGAACTATCTATATAGCATAATATTGTATCAACCTTTATATCAGCGCTTGTATTATACAACCTTGTAATGCTCTTTCCTGGTCACAATAATTAAATTTAATTTCGGACTAGCTCGTTGGTGTGCCGATGGCCCCCTGCCAGCTTGACACCACCTTATTAAAAATACACTCCCTTTTCCAGCTATTCCGATATCCCTCCGCTTTGATAGTACCATAGTATTTCATTAGGGAATAACAGTGCGATGAGCCGGTCTTCACTGCGTGGTAATGACCGGGCTGGTGGCTGGCCGCTGTTAATGGACCGAGCCGAAGGCCAGCCAGTGAAGACCGGCTCATCGCACGGTTATTCCCATTAATAAATGCCCTATAACGAAAAAACTGTAAAAATCATCAGAATTTGTGATTTTTCTTTCACCGTTATGTTTAGAAATGTTCTACTCATGTTCAAGGGCCAATTATACAATCCTTTGGCTGTTCAACTTTTGTGTGGTACCTAATCTCTTACACATAATTAGCTGTTTATACATATTTTCAAGAACCAGACCATGACTTTGCATTATGTTGGTTTCATGCGCGTACAAGCTACCCTAAATTGATACATTGTCCGCGCGTTCACGCCTACGCGTGGAATGTTTCCGCACGCGGCACCATCTGTCCTGCTTAAAAAATATAAAAATAAATACGCACAAAGAAGTGAGTTGATTTGAAACCGGTAGTTTGCCGCGCAACAAGCACATAGTGCATAGGATTTTACACAACAATGTGCTTGTTTAGGGGCCATTTATTCGCTAATTCACTTGGCCGGTCTTTATATCACATGTTAATACACCCCCTCGTGACCAGTCTTCGACCAATCAGAGTGCATAAACTCTCCAAGGTGTTTATTATTCTAATTAATCCAGTTTAACCAAACAAAATACAAGTTTTAAAATTGTCTTATTTATGATTTGATTATTGTGAATCAGCCGTATTATGTATCCCCCCCCCCCCCGCCCAGTTATTAGGCTGCACACCATTTACATGTTCATCAGTGAAAATTACTGATAGTAGGCCAGGGCCCAACTTTAAGCAATCACCAAAAGGGAGAAAGAAAAAGTCCACGTCGTGTCCAAACCTGGATTTTTTCTTGTGATGTGCAGAGTCTGTAAACCTCTGAGATGTTCCAGGTCTAGAATGGAACCTCGTGGTATGAGCGCTAAAGCCATTGACGACATGGTCAGCACTGGTGTGCGGGCTAAAGATGTGGACAGCACTGGTGTGCGGGCTAAAGATGTGGACAGCACTGGTGTGCGGGCTAAAGATGTGGTCAGCATGGTGTGCGGGCTAAAGATGTGGACAGGCACTGGTGTGCGGGCTAAAGATGTGGACAGGCACTGGTGTGCGGGCTAAAGATGTGGACAGGCACTGGTGTGCGGGCTAAAGATGTGGACAGGGCTGGTGTGCGGGCTAAAGATGTGGACAGCACTGGTGTGCGGGCTAAAGATGTGGACAGCACTGGTGTGCGGGCTAAAGATGTGGACAGGGCTGGTGTGCGGGCTAAAGATGTGGACAGGGCTGGTGTGCGGGCTAAAGATGTGGACAGCACTGGTGTGCGGGCTAAAGATGTGGACAGGGCTGGTGTGCGGGCTAAAGATGTGGACAGCACTGGTGTGCGGGCTAAAGATGTGGACAGCACTGGTGTGCGGGCTAAAGATGTGGACAGCACTGGTGTGCGGGCTAAAGATGTGGACAGCACTGGTGTGCGGGCTAAAGATGTGGACAGCACTGGTGTGCGGGCTAAAGATGTGGACAGGGCTGGTGTGCGGGCTAAAGATGTGGACAGGGCTGGTGTGCGGGCTAAAGATGTGGACAGGGCTGGTGTGCGGGCTAAAGATGTGGACAGCACTGGTGTGCGGGCTAAAGATGTGGACAGCACTGGTGTGCGGGCTAAAGATGTGGACAGGGCTGGTGTGCGGGCTAAAGATGTGGACAGGGCTGGTGTGCGGGCTAAAGATGTGGACAGCACTGGTGTGCGGGCTAAAGATGTGGACAGGGCTGGTGTGCGGGCTAAAGATGTGGACAGCACTGGTGTGCGGGCTAAAGATGTGGACAGCACTGGTGTGCGGGCTAAAGATGTGGACAGGGCTGGTGTGCGGGCTAAAGATGTGGACAGGGCTGGTGTGCGGGCTAAAGATGTGGACAGCACTGGTGTGCGGGCTAAAGATGTGGACAGGGCTGGTGTGCGGGCTAAAGATGTGGACAGGGCTGGTGTGCGGGCTAAAGATGTGGACAGCACTGGTGTGCGGGCTAAAGATGTGGACAGGGCTGGTGTGCGGGCTAAAGATGTGGACAGCACTGGTGTGCGGGCTAAAGATGTGGACAGCACTGGTGTGCGGGCTAAAGATGTGGACAGCACTGGTGTGCGGGCTAAAGATGTGGACAGCACTGGTGTGCGGGCTAAAGATGTGGACAGCACTGGTGTGCGGGCTAAAGATGTGGACAGGGCTGGTGTGCGGGCTAAAGATGTGGACAGGGCTGGTGTGCGGGCTAAAGATGTGGACAGGGCTGGTGTGCGGGCTAAAGATGTGGACAGCACTGGTGTGCGGGCTAAAGATGTGGACAGCACTGGTGTGCGGGCTAAAGATGTGGACAGGGCTGGTGTGCGGGCTAAAGATGTGGACAGGGCTGGTGTGCGGGCTAAAGATGTGGACAGCACTGGTGTGCGGGCTAAAGATGTGGACAGGGCTGGTGTGCGGGCTAAAGATGTGGACAGCACTGGTGTGCGGGCTAAAGATGTGGACAGCACTGGTGTGCGGGCTAAAGATGTGGACAGGGCTGGTGTGCGGGCTAAAGATGTGGACAGGGCTGGTGTGCGGGCTAAAGATGTGGACAGCACTGGTGTGCGGGCTAAAGATGTGGACAGCACTGGTGTGCGGGCTAAAGATGTGGACAGCACTGGTGTGCGGGCTAAAGATGTGGACAGGGCTGGTGTGCGGGCTAAAGATGTGGACAGGGCTGGTGTGCGGGCTAAAGATGTGGACAGGGCTGGTGTGCGGGCTAAAGATGTGGACAGCACTGGTGTGCGGGCTAAAGATGTGGACAGCACTGGTGTGCGGGCTAAAGATGTGGACAGGGCTGGTGTGCGGGCTAAAGATGTGGACAGGGCTGGTGTGCGGGCTAAAGATGTGGACAGCACTGGTGTGCGGGCTAAAGATGTGGACAGGGCTGGTGTGCGGGCTAAAGATGTGGACAGCACTGGTGTGCGGGCTAAAGATGTGGACAGCACTGGTGTGCGGGCTAAAGATGTGGACAGGGCTGGTGTGCGGGCTAAAGATGTGGACAGGGCTGGTGTGCGGGCTAAAGATGTGGACAGGGCTGGTGTGCGGGCTAAAGATGTGGACAGCACTGGTGTGCGGGCTAAAGATGTGGACAGCACTGGTGTGCGGGCTAAAGATGTGGAGAGCACTGGTGTGCGGGCTAAAGATGTGGACAGCACTGGTGTGCGGGCTAAAGATGTGGACAGGGCTGGTGTGCGGGCTAAAGATGTGGACAGCACTGGTGTGCGGGCTAAAGATGTGGACAGCACTGGTGTGCAGGCTAAAGATGTGGTCAGCACTGGTGTGCGGGCTAAAGATGTGGACAGTGCTGGTGTGCGGGCTCACCGTATCCACTAAAGCCATTTTTCAGGAATTTTCACATCCGTCCAATCTTGCCCTAATTGGCATTAATGGCAGGGATTGTATATTATGTACAGTACTGTACATAACATAAGGCAGGGAGGATCAACATCACACCTTCTCTGAACTGAAAGGGAAAGAGGTGTGATAAAAAGCTGTGACTTCAAAAACACAATCTGCTGCAGCGAAAGTGCTTCCAGAAGTTGAACTTGTTTTTACAGTATTGTACGTTGAACACATTTTTTACAAGGAAGAAATTGTGTAGAGAGAGTATTAACCCCTCCTACTGTGTGACCATTAAATACCATCCACTGTGGTTTGAACTTGCTGTATGATTGATAAACTATGCAAGCCTGCTATCGTGTGAGTGACTGCACTCAACGTACACAGTACACATTCAACTCTCCTTTTGTCTGACCATTTAATATCGTCTACTTTGGTTTTTAAATTTGAATGAATACATTACTGAGATAAGCTATGCCGCCTTAACATTTTTGTAGTACACAGTCAACCCTCCTACTGTCTGACCATTTAGTATCATTCAATGTGGGTTTGAATCGCACATGTGTAGATTTATAAACAATGCCAGCCTGCAATGATATCATGTGGTGAATGCATAATGCACAGTACACAGTCAACCCTCCTACTGTCTGACCATTCAGTATCATTAAGTGTAGGTTTGAATCGCATAGATTTATAAACAATGCCAGCCTGTAATGATATCATGTGGTAAATGCACAATGCACAGTCAACCCTCCTACTGTCTGACCATTCAGTATCATTCAATGTGGGTTTGAATCGCACATGTGTAGATTTATAAACAATGCCAGCCTGCAATGATATCATGTGGTGAATGCATAATGCACAGTACACAGTCAACCCTCCTACTATCTGACCATTCAGTATCATCCACATGGTTTTGAACAATAGGATGCACTATGCCAGCCTGCATTGTGCAGTTATTGAACAATCTATCAGTGGTTTGAAATGGTTGGGCCACTCGATGGCAGATGGCGCTGAGACTGTGAGAGTTAATGGGGTTTGATCCAGTACAACGTTTCATCTTTCCCTTCCTCTTTTTGTTTTTTAAAGTGTCTTCCAGATTTTTAAAAACATGGCAGATATCGGCAGTCTCGTTTCCCAGCTCACGACGCTGAGCTCCAGCATCCAGGCAGAGTCGGCCAAGGCGTCGGGCAAGATCGACGGAGACGCAACCCAGAGACTGAACAGCGCCATCCAGTTACTGCAGAGCGTTGCCAGAGGGGCCAACGGAGGTAAAGAGTTGACATCTCTTATTATATAACTAAAAGCCCTCTCACACGAGACAATTTTTAACAAGAGACCTTGACTAAAACCACATCGGTGTTAAAAAAATAGGAAATTCCAGTCGTGCGAACGCTATCTATGTTAAACGATAACCAAGGACCCTTGTTATTTTTAATGTCTGAGATCCAGACCTAAAAAAAAAAAGCAAACATGTTATCATGATTAAAAATCATCACCATACGATTACTCACTGTCCAGACTGTGCCATAACCAAGGACCCTTGCTATGGTAATATCATTATTCACATGCATAGAAAATGTCACTAGTTGAAGAAAGTGTTTAGTGAATGAATAATCATGATCTTTATCCACCCCCCCCCCCCCGAAAAACAATGAGACATTGGTAAATTCATGTTTTAAGAAGTCATATGAAAGCTTGTTAAATAATCGCAATCGAACGGAGTGACAGACAACCGGTGTGGCAGGAGATTCTGTCCCCCTTACAGCGAATTGTGTAGAAATTTCTCCTGAAGACGATCGGAGCATACTGATCGAAACGTCGAGTTGTCAGACCACCGTTAATTCTGAGAACCACCACTACTCACAAGAAAGATTAATGCACCATGGTGACACCCCAAACCTCTCTTGATCGTACATGTACTCCTACCATGCAAAGTTTCGAATCCTAATGTACAACACTACTTTTTGTGGAACAATTCTCAATGAAGTTGGGCCGTGGTCACACTGTCCAGTCACTTGAACAGTAAAGGGCCAAATCTCAAGAAGCTGACTAGCACAACTTGAAATAGCACCGAAAGATCTTGCTTAACAGAAGCAGGTTACCAGCCAAAACACTAATTTATAATGTTTGTGACTGGTCTCCTGCTAAATTTTGCTTAGCAGAAACAAATAGCTTACATGTAGTGCCCTTTTCTGCTTAGCAGCTTTGTGAACTTTGGCCTTGGTCAATGTCAGTAATAGCGTCAAACCCAGTATTGTGTTATAGTAATGTACATGTAGCCTATGTTAATGAATTAATTCAATGATCAAAATGACTAAATAATTAATTGTTCTCATATTTTAAACAGAAACCCCAGCCTTTCTGATTGCCTTTGATGAGTTCGTCGCTGAACATGTCGGCAAGTACCTCACTCTGTCCGCAGCTATTGGTGGTGACGTCGCCAACCATGTAAGCTTGTCTGTGTGTCTCTTCCCGCATTCATCAACCTATGACCTCCTTTTTGACGTGTTTACTGTCTCCTTAACCCTCCTATTAACTGACCATTAAATATCATCCATATGGTTTTGAATAAGGGAATAAAAAAGTAGGTGATGAGGTCTTAAACGGCCTGTTAAAACTGAACAGGTCCTGGCTGTGTGATGAAGCCAACCATGCCAGAAACATCAGGGTGAACAACATATGGGACCTTGGGCTTTACGTCCCATCCAAACAACGAAACAATCATGATATGGTGTCTTGCTCAAGGACACAAGTGCCATGACCAGGACCCAAACCCAACCCAAGTCCAGTAAACTAGGCCTCTCGTTAAGGCCACTTGGCTATTGCTACGTACAGTAAAGTTATCTTACTCTGGTGTTTCTGATCAGCAGAGTGTCTTGCTCAAGGACACAAGTGCCATGACCAGGACCAAACCCAACCCAAGTCCAGTAAACTAGGCCTCTCATTAAGGCCACTTGCTATTGCTATGCACAGTCAAGTTATCTTACTCTGGTGTTTCTGATCAGCAGAGTGCGGGTTCGAGTCCCGGTCAGGGCACTTGTGTCCTTGAGCAAGATACTTTACCATAATTGCTTTGTCCTTCAGATGGGACATTAAGCTGTAGGATTGGTAGTGCACATCAAGGAACCCAGAACACTTAACATGGAAGAGTAAGGGTTATTAACCCCGTGTTTCTGGTTCACATAGCAAGCAAGCTCGTTTACAGGTTTCCTTAGGCTTGCGAGCTACAGTGATTAAGTTGGTTTCATTACCAGAATTATATTGTAATGATAATAATGCTCTAACCTTGTTTTCTTGTGTGTGTTTTTTTTTCTTCCTGTTTTTGATCAGGCCGCACTTGTGAAGGATTGTTATGATACAATGAGAAACATCCTGGTGGGAGCTGCTGGAATGAAGAGACCTGCACAGGTAAGACACCCAATCAGGGCTAGAATTTGGGGGGAAAACCTACACGACCGCAGGGTTTGTAGCTCAAAATATTTACTGGACTGGAACTTTGAGTACAAGACCAGAATTAAAGTTAGAAGAAAAAAATTCCTACAAAGGTTAATAATTGAACTGTTTGAATTTGAAAAAGCACTAAGAGAAGATTTATCTCATTTGTATATTATGGGTAAGTAGTCTCCAATAATCAACAAAATTGTATTTATCAGACTGAAAGTCAACATTTGAACACAAACACAAGACCAACGGACTTGGTCCAGACATGAGTTTACTGGCCCGATGCTAAAATCACTGGAAAATTAGGAGACCACTAGGTGAAGGAAGGTGAGCATGCTTTTTCCTGTGCTTACGGTAAGCAGTGCTATAAAATGGAAATAGCACAGTAAGCACTAATTTGGCCGTTAAGCAGCTCTGCAAAATTTGGCCCAGAGCACACCGGTCAAAGCAGCAAACGTACTTCTTATCCAGTTCCATGTCTGCTGTGGTCGTGGCCATGCCCTCTTCAAACATGAAATTCCACCATTTCATTCCTGACATCAAGAATGAAGGAAAATCTACTCCGCGGTAGTAGAACAAATAGCAAGACAAGTTCTCTAAAGAAAAAAAAATCTACACAGCAAAGTAGATATACATGTACACATGGTGTTACCACAAACCGAGTATACATTGATACCTCACCATGCAGTGATCAAAAACTATAGATAGTTCCCAGTAGACGCCATCTTTACGGGCAAATTGCATTTTGGCTTGCATGTGCATCAAACGCTCAACTTATTAACGCAGCCGCGTTGTTCACTGACCAATCCTGCAATGAGTTTCGTGAAATGCGCGCGTGTTGCACGACGTTCTCACACGAAACGCACGACTGTTTGTTCTAAACTGCCCGTAAAGATGGCCGATTTACGTCATACTGCAACCTATCTATAATGAAGAACTTTAAGCACAGCTTTTTTTGTTTTATTTCAAAACAGAAAGAGATCGCAGCCTTCTTCAAGCCTCTCAACATGAAGGTTGAAGCGGTCACAGAGTTTGCCGACAAGAGGAGAGCGGACAAGAATTTCCTGAATCATTTCATGACGGTGAAGGAAGGCATCGGCTGCATCGGCTGGGTCACCGTGGTGAGTGTCAGACTTTCAGAAATCGGATGAAGCTCTAATTCATTCATTCCGGTTAAAACTTTCTATAACATTTAAAAAGAGGGGCTTTAAAGGTATTGTACACTTTTGGTAACAGCTCAAAATCAGTGTCCACATTTTGTGTGATTTAACATATGCATGAACAAACAAACCTGTGAAAGTTTGAGCTCAATTGGTCATCGAGGTCACGAGAAAATAGTGAAAAGAGATCTTATGTTTTCTGTTTTTTCAAATTATCGCGCGTGATATTTACTATTGTTTTACTCGTTTCTCAGAAACGATAGCATTTTAGGCAGAAATATTTTAAGGAACCCTTTCTACCATTACTTACTTTAAATCATGTCAGTTATGTGTGAATCTGTGAACATTGTGTTTTTCGATCTTACCCATAGTGTACAGGGCCTTTAAAACAAATTGCAATGTTTTTTTGTTTTTTTTCAAGAATTTTGTATACAGGGAATTTAGGCCTAAATAGACGATTTGATTAGTTTGAATTGTTTGCTCATTTTCGATGTGCGCGAGACTTGCACAGTCTATTAGGACTCACTGTACTTGACTAATTTGGCCTTTTTTTTACTTTCCAGGAGCCCAAACCAGGTAAATACTTGAAGGAGATGTACGATCAGGCGTTGTTCTACGGCAATCGTGTCATCAAGGATTACAAGGGAAAGTAAGCACTTCAGATTTCACTGACAGAATTTGAAACCCTCTGGGCGACTATTCGGGAGCCCATCGCAAAATGCACAATGGTGTCAACGAATACTGCGGGGGGGGGGGGGGTATTTTCTTTTTTTTAATGGAAGTTCACCTAAATGGGTAAAAGCCACTTTTGGTATAAAAATGGGCTTCAAGAAGAAGATTTTTCATCTTAAAAAGATGAAAATATCTCAGGGGAGCTGAAGGTAGGAATTGATTATTATATTATTATTATTATTTATTTGACCGAGACAAACAAAACAAAATAACAAAGAAAGTACAAAGAAGATAATTTAAGAAGTAATCCGAGCAAGTAAGTAGGCCCTAGAAAAACAAAAAAGGCCCTAGAAAAATATTTAAATAAAAAGTGTTAACAAATAATTAATAAATACGTAAATAAATAAGTAAACAAAAACCACTTTAGAATAAAATAAAAAAATAAATAAATACATAGATAAATAAGTAAATAAGTAAATAAAATAGTAAGTAAATAATAAAACGGAATGAGCGAATGAGGGTGGAGCATGCAGGAGGGGAACACAACCAAAGAAACTAGGACAGAAAACACGAGCAAAACAAGGATAAGTCATGCGGGTCAGGGACAACAAAAGTAAACTCAATTACTGTTGCTCGGAAGCATGCTGCCCCAATGATATTCCTCTTATAACGGTTTAGATTGTAGGATGGTGGGCTTGCACCAGGCAAGGAGTTCCAAAGAGATGCAGTACGTGAAATAAAGCTGTTGGAATGGCCTTCCTCACATTCGACCCTAGCAAAGTCTTTCTTAGGGACTAAAAAATGTTTGTTTTTTTTGCCTTTGAGAAAGACTTTGAAGATCAAAATGTGAGGCCATTAACATTTTCTTTTATATAGCGCTCAAATCCGTCACTCACTGACGCTCATGGCACTCCAACGTTATTTGATATAATTTATCCTGCTGTATATGTGGAGCTACGTTTTGAAGTATGAGACCTTTTTTCCTTTACACAGCACCATGTAAGTTACAAGGTGCGGTGGCGCAATATGCTGCCAATCAAACCAGGAACACCGCGGCAAACCCCTTCTCTTTTCGATAAGTGTACTGGGTTCTTTTACATGCATTACACAACACACGGGACCAACGGCTTTGCGTCCCATCTGAAGGATGAAGCAATAATGGTTAAGTGTCTTGCTTAAAGACACAAGTGTTAAAGGAACATTACAGAATTGGTAATTGTAAAATATACTTTTTGATCACAGATTTACGTAAAACTTACACGGTCTAATGAGGATGATAGTAGAAAACATCCCTTGAAATATTTCTGTCTGAAATGCCATATTTGATGAGAAATTAATAAACTAATTCTCCGATTGGATTTTATCGCTCAGTGAGCGTTTTATTCATTTGTTGAATCTATATGATTTCATGCAAATGTATAATCGGTTTTTCACTATTTTCTCGTGACCCAGATGGCCGATCGATCTCAAACTTCTACAGGTTTGTCAGTTTATTTATGGTGGATTACATAAAGTGCTTACACTGCCAGCAACTGTTTTGTTAGCAAAAACCAATTCTGTAATGTTCCTTTAAGAAAATTGCTAATTCTATTGCAAGAAGTACATTATTGAAACCATCAACCGTAGCCCATTAGTTTTCCCACCATGACCACCTATACACCATTATGTGCAAATCTGTGATCATTCTATATTTTTGTATCTTACCAATAATTGTGTACACCTTTTAAAGGGCAAGCTTTCTGTTCTTTTGCACGTAGAGATGACAAGCAAGTGGAATGGATGAGATCGTTTATGGTGAGCATCAAGAAGCTGGAAGAGTACGTCACAGACAACTGCACTACGGGCATCCTCTGGAATGTCGAGGTAAGTCCTTCCTGGGTCAAAATGTCAAAGGTCAAAGTCACCGCTTTTCTCCGACCCAATTCTCGAGATTCTTACCTGTGCGAGTGGTGTGTCGTGGCCGAGCGGTTAAGAGTCATCGGACTCCAGCTCTGGTGTTTCTGATCAGCAAAGTGTGGGTTCGAGTCCCGGTCATGGCACTTGTGTCCTTGAGCAAGATACTTTACCCTCATTGCTTTGTCCTTCGAATGGGAGACTTTTTAGCGCTAGCTGGCAGCAGACATATTCAATTCAATTCAGTGTATAGACCTTTTCGCAAATACACGGTGTGAACGCGTTTCTCCACAGAGCCGCAGTGCATGCTGGTCTAGCTAGTAGTGATCAAATTGATCGCTAGCTAGACCAGCATGCACTGCGGCTCTGTGGGAAACGCGTTCACACCGTGTATTTGAGAAAAGGTCTGTTGGTCCTACCATGGAGGAAAATTTCCTTGCATACATGCCATACACAGAATAATCAACTGTACACACAAAACAAAAAATATGCTGAATGTAAATTAGATCAATGCGCCGTATTTTTGACCGCGTGAGGGCACTCTCAAAAACGTTTTTATCACTTCCGGGGGTATAACTTATCGTCTGCTCAGCTACCTGTGTACAGTTTAGCATCGGCGTTCTGTCACTTTAGCTGTGCGCAAGAGAGTTTAGTCAGTGCTTCTAGAATCTAAGGTAATAACGGCTCCTTTAAAGGTCTTATTTTCCGTGATGGATGGATATGATGTCTGGTAGTTTTGTGTTTCAGTCCTTAACTGTCTGGAGGAAGTATTTGAAGCAGTTTTTGTTTGCGGAGAACAGTTGTTTCTATAAGTATAAAGAGGAAAGGATGAGGCACGCTTAACTGCCAGTTCTGATATTTTTTAAGATTAGATGCAGGGCTCTTTATTTCTTTAAAGGAGCCTTTATTAATCCACCTTAGATTCTAGAAGCACTGACTAAACTCTCTCGCGCACAGAAGTGACACAACGCCGATGTTAAAACTGTACACACCTACCTGAGCAGACGATAATCGCTTAAGTTATACCCCCGGAAGTGATACAATTATTTTTGAGAGCGCCCTCACGCGGTCAAAAATACGGCGCATTAAACAACAACTTACACTGTAGCAGAAAGTAATTAACGTCTGGGCCGATCATTGAGGAGAGGAACAGCGTATGGTATGAATGAGTTGAGATATCTGTTTGTTTTGCCTCGGAGGGTGACTGCCATCTCCTACCACTCCTTAGTCTTATATCAGGTAAAATTCCATTGTTTACGTAGTTCTGAGCTCGGGAAGCATGGGCACTTTGCCTAGAACAATGGATTGACCTGGTAAGTCTGCTGCCACCTACATGTAGCAACCCAAATGCCCCCCCATTAGGACATTAAGCTGTAGGTCTCGTCTACTATGATTGGTAGTGCACTAAGCTTGGGCGATACCACGATATTATCGAATATCGCGATACTAGTTCTGAAACGATTATGATATCGGGTCACATTTTTTTTAATCGTGATATCGGTAAATCGCGATATCGTTAAGTATCGCGATGTATTTCCTAGCCGAGACGATCTTGCAACAATAAATCTCCTTGTCAAGACGATATTGCAACAATAAATCTCCTAGTTGAGACGATTTGCTGCATCAAAGAGTTGCAAGTCACAGACCGCAACCGCAAGATTCCCCAACAGATCCGATCCAACGGGGTTTAGTCTTCGAAAAAACCAACATCAAAGCCTTAGCGATCAGGCGGTCTCACGCAGACGGTGTTATCACGTGCGTTACCACGTGCGTGTTGCGTACGTGCGAGTAGCGTGATCTAATTAGTTATGCACACATAAAGAACAGTCTGTCATGCGCAGTTAACACATTAAATGTGTGTAAGTAATAGGCCCAGGTTTTCATACCATAGGTTTAGAGTAAAACCCGAAGAATAGGTGATTGGAACAACGGTATAACTGATAAGTCAATCATAGCCACAACTCACACCGTGAGATTTGTAGTAGATTGACGTCATAAAAAAAAAATCGCGATTATATCGAATATCGCGATATATTCTCGACGATATATCGTGGCTGAGAAAAGGCGATATCGCCCAAGCTTATAGTGCACGTAAGAGAACCCACACTCATGATGGAAGAGTAGGGGTGAACCGCAGTGTTTTATTTTACACATAGTAATGCACCCTTGTTTACAGGTTTCCTCAGGCTTGCGAGCTGCAGTGATTAAGTTCACTAATGAGGCATCCTTGGTTTCATTATCAGAAATAATATGATAATAGTAAGTTAGATCTGAAATGTAAATCAGGTTGTGACATTAACTTTAATAATAATAAATGATAGTGCAAGATTATGTGGAGCTACTTTTTGAAGTTTGAGACCTATTCCTTTACATAGCACAATGTAATGGTTTACAAGGTGCTGTGGCGCAATATGCTGCCAATCAAACCAAAAAGTGCACTGGGTTCTTGTTCGTGCATTACACAACACACGGGACCAACGGCTTTACGTCCCATCCGAAGGACGAAGCAATGATGGTTAAGTGTCTTGCTGAAGGACACAAGTGTCACGACCGGGATTTGAACCCACACTCTGCTGAACAGAAACACCAGAGCTTGAGTCCGGTGCTCTTCTCCACTCGGCCACGACACGCCATAAATATAATCAATATACTTTCAATATAATAATTCTTTTTTCTATTAGGGAGGTGTGGGAGGAGCATCAATGGCCCCTGTCAGCGTTGGTAAGTTTAACCCTCTCGTCGCTAAACTCTCTTGACAAAAACAGCCGCTGGTGCCCACATTGCTTTACCACTCAAACGTGAAACACACGTTCTAACACAACAGAAACTTGTGGTTCACCTGTAGGTCGATTTTCACAAACTCTATTTTTGGAGATTTCATTTTAGAGCGTTATAAGTTTTAAAAAATGTCGTACTCAGTTTGAAGAGATTGCATAGCAACCTTATTTAATTTTTTATACCATCATTAGAAAGACCCGATGTTTCACTTTCCAACCACAGTAAGCTTGGGTATGGAGGGTGATCATGGACAAAACTGCAGCTCTTTAACAATGGCCTTCGTGCTAAGGCTTGGGTGCTTTTTTGTGTGTTATCTTGGTCGACTAAGGTCGTCATTGGGGCTAAAGGAGGGTATATTGCACAGTCCACTAAAATCATCGTTAGGGTGATGCAAAGGGTTAAAGTACTGATTTTTCTAAACAAGTATTTTATCAACTATTATTTCATTTTTTCTATTGCAATGGGCACTTGTACATAAATGAAATTTTGGCAGATAATTTGTTGCATTATTACTAATAGTTAAAAAAAAAAACAGGTGAAATCTGTTTTTCCTAACAATTTAACAAAACTGACAGTACTAGAAAAAATGGGGCCTTCCTTTTTGGCTTGCCTGTCGAATTAGTCCCCAGCTCTGTTTTTTTTACAATTTGTAACAATGATAACAGTACTTTTGAGTGACCATTGTGAGCACACTCCTGGGCCCAATTTCATAGAGCTGCTTAAGCAGAAAATATTGCTTAACAATGTTTTGCTTAGCAGAAATGAGCAGGATACCAGTCACAAATTGTACATGTGACATGGTAGTTTGGCTGGTAACCTAGTTTTTGTGCTTAAGCAGCTCTATGAAATTGGGCCCAGGTCCTAGATGACACTTATCTGCTGGTTGTCCTGAACTAATTTTGACGTGGTCCCTTATAGACCTTATGCGCATGATGTCATTTGAGTAGGGCGCCCTCACCTAGAGGTCAAAAGGAAGATGCTCATTGGCCAATCCTGTGCGCTGCGCGTACAAATCTGTGCGTTTCCATTGTTACACCATTGGTTTACCTCTAAGATAGCGGCTTGATGACGTCAATGCATAAGATCTATTGTAGGTAATGAATAACAATGGAGTACTCTCTCCAGTATTGAATGCGATTATTCTGTTTATTGAAGGAGAAAGCTCAGAAGCATTGTCAGCCTTTGATGCCTTCGTGTCCGGTGAGCTCAGCAAGTACTTTAATCTCTCAAAGGAGCTGGGCGGTCAAATCGCTGAACACGTGAGTAAAAAACAAAAATGCTGAAATGAAAACGAGAAACGATGCGGGGTCAGCCTCGCTATCATGGGCAGCGCGCCGTATCAATACCTCTTGTCCTTAACCCCTGAAAGGGATGTACTAAAAAAAAACAATGCTGATTGGCTAACCATAAGTGACTGCTCTGCGTGCGCGCTTGTTGAAAATATTTGAGTGCTTTTAGGGCGTTTGGTATGCGCATGTGAAAATCTATTTTGATGCAATCCCACTTCAAATGAATCATGTTTTTACATGGTTCCCCCTAAACTGCATACAGTTAGACGTGTCGTTAGAGCGAAGAAGACTGAAATTGGACCAGTTGCTCTATGGCTCGATGCCGCTTTTGCAGGGCTGCCATACTTAAGCTTTTTAATTTAAATGTGCAATTATATGGCACATTTTAATTGCGCATGTGGCCGGTCCACTCTACGCAATGTTTCAAACTTTTGCACTTAAGTTTCAAACTTGCTACCTGCCATTTTAAAATTGTGGCGTGAAATTGTTGTCGCGGTCCGTGCAATCATCTAATAGCGCCCTCTTTTGACTCAATGCGCTCAGGCCATGTTTAAACACTCCTCACCGTGTTTATACGGCAGGTTTAAACACGGCCGCGTGATCTCCTCTTGACCAATCAGAATAGATGTACACCGTCTCGGGGTATTTGTGAACAGTGGATAAGGTATGCCAGCCTGAAGTGTGATATGTGGTCAACCCTCCTACTAGCTGACCGATTGATATCATCCACTGTGATTTGGAATGACAAAATATGCCGGCCTGATTGTACACAAATACACACAGACAATTCTGTGCACTGTTGTGCCATCATATACAAACCCTGCAAAATGGTTTCCGAATGGTTGGTGAATTTGCCGGAATATGTCGTGGAGAGTAGCAGAGTTATTAGATTTCAATAAATGCCAATTAATTATCATGACCTTTTTGTCGACAGGCTAAACTGGTTGAGGCCGCCTATGCAGTGGAGCGGAAAATCTTAGCACTGGCTGTGGTCAGCAAACAACCGGCACCGGTAAGTGAAGACACTCTGTAGGATTCAAAACTTTGCATGGTGGAAGTATAACTAAGAGAGGTTTGCGGTAACACCATGTTAAAATCTTTTTTGAGTAGTGTTGGTTCTGCAAAGAACCAGTGGTTAATGACTCAACGTTTCAATCAGTATGCTCTGATCAACTTCAGGAGAATGCTGGACTCTTTTCCTGGTTGCTGCTTATGTACTGCCATGTACGGGATTAACTGCCAGTTGGGCTCAGCTCGGTGGTGCGCGGAGGCGGGAACAGGAACTAGATAAGCTGGGCTTAGTTTGGTGAAGCGTGTAGGCTGGAGCTGGGGCTAAACCTAAACTGAAACCCACTAAAGGCACTCTGATGAAGACCAAGCAGGGCCCAGTGTCATAGAGCTTTCATTGCTGCTCAGCAAATGTTTCTGCTGAGCACAAACTAGCAGGGAACCAGTCGCAAACAGTGTACATTTACATGGTACTCTGGCTGGTTACCTGTACATGCTAAGCAAGATCTTTTTGTGCTTAGCACTAACTAGCAGGGAACCAGTCACAAACAATGTACATTTACATGGTACTCTGGCTGGTTACTTGTACATGCTAAGCAACATCTTTTTGTGCTTAGCAATTTTGTGTGCCTTATGACTTGTAGAAAATACTGTTTAAACATTTCTGATGGAAAAAAAGGTTGCATGAAAATATTAAGCAGGAAATATGACTGAGTGAATTTAATTTTCTTAATTTTCTTTAATTTTCTTAATTTTCATAAGTAGGGCTGCAGGCCTGGAATTACACAGAGGCCATGAAAGGTCACGGCCATGAAAGGTCATGGCCTCACTTGCCCTGGTCTTGGCTTCGGTGCCCCTTCACAAGTTTCCCATAGACTTCAAGATTTTTCCAATGGAAGTGCCCTATGCACAATGAAAGTGGCCTTGCCGTGTCAAACGTGAAGATGCAGGCCTGGTATACCGATATACAGACAAAACAATAGACCCTTCCCATGAAATATGTCAATTACATTCACGCATGCATACAGACACTATTGGTTGGCAAACGCCGTAGAGTTGTGCACTGGGCAGACGCACAAACGTGTGTGCGTCATGCCACCATCAGTCCCGTACATACAGGCGCGATGCTCTCTCATTTTGCCAACCAGTAGGGAGTGTGCGCACGCGCGATGTTCAATTTACATATTTCATGGGAAGGGTGTATAGATAGGTTGCAGTATGACGTAAATCGGCCATCTTTACGGGCAGTTTGGAACAAACAGTCGTGCGTTTCGTGTGAGAACGGTGTGCAACACGCGCGCATTTCACGAAACTCATTGCAGGATTGGTCAGTGAACAACGCGGCTGCGGTAATAAGTTGAGCGTTTGACGCACCTGCAAGCCAAAATGCAATTTGCCCGTAAAGATGGCGTCTACTGGGAACTATCTATTGGGCCGATTACATCATTTGGTGCTTGGTATGTGGCATGGTGTATCCTCCCCCCCCCTCCTATTGTGTCTTCATTGTGGTCTGGGAATCTGGGGTACTATTCAGAGGTTTTTTTTTGTGGGAGTGGGGGCAGGGCTGGGGGGTTCACTTCTGAACAAGAGGGAAAGAGTGTGTTAGAGTATGGGAACATTTGTGGGGGGGCACTCCCTTTGCCACATATCGGGTGTGGTTTAGATTACATCGGACTGGGACACACCGGGGATGATCGTAAATTTCAGATGCAAAAAATATTGTTTACAGAAGATAAACGCTGTATTTGGATTGTCACTCCACAGGATTTATTAGCCAAGGTTTGCCAGCCCTTGTCGGAGAAGGTAGACGCCGTCATCCAGTACTGCGAGAGTAACCGGGCGAGCAAAGTCTTGAATCACCTCATGACAGTCAAGGAGGGTATCGGGTGCGTCGGATGGGTCACCGTGGTGAGTAATAATAATAGTGGCTTCTTATATAGCGCTCATATTCGTCACTCAGTGACGCTCAAGGCGCTTCAACAGTCAGTATTTTCCTGCAAGGTATATATGTGGAGGTACTTTTTGAAGTTTGAGACCTATTCCTTTACATAGCACAATGTAATGGTTTACATGGTGCTGTGGCGCAATATGCAGCCAATCAAACCAGGAACACCGGGGCGAACCCCTTCTTTTTTCGATAAGTGCACTGGGTTCTTTCACGTGCATTACACAACACACGGGACCAACAGCTTTACGTCCCATCTGAAGGACGAAGCAATGATGGTTAAGTGTCTTGCTTAAGGACACAAGTGTCACGACTGGGACTCGAACCCACACTCTGCTGATCAGAAACGCTCGGCCACGACACACCACTGTGTTTCACTTGGATCTTTTTTTAAAGACCAGCTTGACTTGAACGAAAACAGCTACAAGTGTGGTCTTCTTTGCTGAAATTCATTGAAAGGCAAAGTTTACCTTTGGTTTTTGGGACCGTTTGATTGTTTTAATCCCATATAAATGTAGATGTATACAATAAAATTAACCTGTGAAAGTTTCATTTCAAAGGGCTGTAGCGTTTTTAAAATATCGCTAAAATCTGCAGCGATATGTCCACACCTGAAGAATAATCCCTAATAGGAAATCACTATCTGAGAAAACAATTCTGACAGAAACATTACTCAGATTCAACATTTTGGGGAAAAAAAAAATGACATCTCTTCCCATGTTCACAACTGCAGTGCTTCTTACCAAGTGAGTTTTTTATGGTCAGTAATTTTTGGAGTAATTACCAAAGGTATACCTCTCCAAGCAAGACGCTTAATACCCAATATTGCTTCGTCTGTTGGATGGAGCTTTAAACCAGAATTTGAGCCTGATGCACCTAAACCCCCTCGGCCACGACACGCCACAATCCACCCATCAGAGCTTGAGTCCGCTACAAGAGACCACTCGGTCACCACATGCCATTGTCAGCTTAAAGGCACTGGACACTATTGGTAATTGTCAAAGACCAGTCTTCTCACTTGGTGTATCTCAACATATGGATAAAATAACAAACCTGTAAAAACTTGAGCTCAATTTGGTCGTCGAAGTTACGAGATAACTATGAAAGAAAAAACACCCTTGTCACACGAAGTTGTGTGCTTTCAGATGGTTGATTTCGAGACCTCAAACTCTAATTCTGAGGTCTCGAAATCAAATTCGTGGAAAATTACTTCTGTCTCGAAAACTATGTCACTTCAGAGGGAGCCGTTTCTCACAATGTTTTATACTGTCAACCTCTCCCCATTACTCGTTACCAAGTAAGGTTTTATGCTAATAATTATTTTGAGTAATTACCAATAGTGTCCACTGCCTTTAAAACTGTAGAGAATGAGGAATGGTAAATCGAAATCCTAACCACAGACAAAGAAAATCATTTTTTTTGTTATGATTTTTTTTTCTTTTTCCGTTTTCAGTCACCAAAGCCTGGTAACTACCTAAAGGAATCCTATGATCAGGCTCTATTCTACGGCAACCGTGTGCTCAAGGAATTCAAGGGAAAGTGAGTAACTTCTACTTCCTCTTATTTTTGATTAATTACCTCTGCCAGGGAGGGGTTTTGTCTGTCTGTCTGTCTGTTGGACCGTCGGGTGGGCCTAACGAGAGCTACATTGCCGTGTGTTTTAGGTAATAATAATAATACGAGATATTTATATAGCGCATAATGCAGAAGCCTCTATGCGCAACACAAAACATAAAAACAATGACATAAATATAAAAGTAAGTTACACAACTAAAGATTCAAACAAATGAGTTTTTAAAAGTCCCTTGAAAATCTGAAGAGAGCCAGCTTGGCCTTTGAAATTTGGGGGGTGGGGAATCCACAAGACCACAGGACTTGTGTCTAAAAATTTTTTACTGGACCAGAAATAATTTTACAAGACAAGATTCAAACTGAGAAGAGACTTCCTTGCACAACTTAACTTACATTTAATTGAACAGGCACTAAGACAATATAAGAGAAGACTGACCTCATTTGTCTTTAAGGGTATTAGGCCCCTAACTATGTTTCAAATCATTACTCAAAGTCAACATTTGAACACAATTTGTTTCTTTTCACAAGATATTATAGAGTGCTTTGCATAAATTTGTTTTTGAATTGAAAACACAAGACCGCCGGACCTGTCGGGTCATGAGTTTACTGGCCCAATACTAAAATCACTGGCCTCGGGCCTGCGGTCCAGTGTCAAATTCGAGGCCTGGGAAGGAACTGTACTTCTTCTTTTTTTTCTTCCTTTTTTTTTTTTCCCAACAATGTGGGTTTAACTCAAAGCGCCTTATGCTGTTATTACCTCTGTTCATCGGCCCGTAAGCTGTCTTGAAGCGTCCCCGACTCCTTGGGAGTAAGCAGCACCGGCAGCCCAATAGGCGCATAAGTTGCTAGCCATTTGCATTGACCATCTCTGCCCTCGCAGGTACCCATTGTACTGCTGGGTAGTGAGAGGCAATTGTAGTTTTACGTGTCTCACCCTAGGACACAAGTGTCACGACCGGGATTCGAACCCATGCTCTGATGGACCCCGCCATTGGAGCTTGAGTCTAGTTTCGCTAGAACGCTCGGCTGTGACGCGTTAGAGGTTCCTGAATTGATGTTATGTAATGATTTCGCCTTTTTGCCTCTGCAGGGATGACAAGCACGTTGAGTGGATGAGATCCTACACAAATTCCATCAACAAGCTGAAGGAGTTTGTGGCCGCCTACCACGTCACGGGCCTCACTTGGAACCCACAGGTAAGCGTCAACTTTCGTCTTTCTTGTGAAGCCTGGGAACCAGGCCTTGCGCTTAAGCTTTTTGTAAAGTAGCCCACCGGGCTGGTAAACTGTGCATTTTACTTGCCCCGAGGAAGTTTCAGCAACCCAGATTGTATTGTCACCAATGTATTTTTCTCATGTATTAATGGTAGCAATCACAACCAGTTTAATAGTCAAACGAAGTTACATTTACACACTCAAAAATAGATTTTAATACTGAAAAGGAAAAAAATTTTAGCATTTTTAAACAAGTAGGTTGCACAGTTTTTAGTAGCCCACAGGGCAAGTTGAGAAGTGGTGTTTACTAACCCCTATCAGTTTAGCTAGTCAATGTACGCCGGGCTAGTGTTAAGAGCAAGCCCTGGGAACATATACTCGCGTCAACGCAAAAAAAGCGTACAACCTCCTAAAAATAGCACTTACATTATGCGCCAGTTTGAAATTGTCAAAACGTTATATCTCTCTTAAAAATAGCTCGGATATACACACAAAACAAGTACACGCCAAGATACAACATTTTTGCACAGAGCATTTACAATGTTTTTTTTTTTTGAGAAATCGAGATACAACGTTTTTGCACCGAAACACAACAATATGAGACGCTCTGTGCCAAGACCTGGGCCCAATTTCATAGAGCTGCTTAAGCAGAAAATATTGCTTAAAAATTTTCTGCTAGGCAGGATACCAGTCACAAATTGTACATGTGACATGGCAGTTTGGCAGGTAACCTTATTCTGGTAAGCATAATTTTGTTGTGCTTAGCTACTTTTTGTGCTTAAAAGCAGCTCTGTGAAATTGGGCCCAGGCACTTCCTGCTGAAACTCTAAGCTGGGTTTATTTGCTCATCAAATAATAATAATAATAATAATAATAATTAGTGGCTTCTTATATAGCGCTCATATCTGTTACACAGTGACGCTCTAGGCGCTTCAATATTCAGTATTTTCCTGCAAGGTATTGTGGAGCTACGTTTTTGAAGTATTAGACCTGTTCCTTTACATAGCACCAAGTAATGGTTTACAAGGTGCTGTGGCGCAATATGCAGCCAATCAAACCAGGAACACCGGGGCGAACCCCTTCTCTTTAGGATAAGTGCACTGGGTTCTTTTACGCGCATTACACAACACGCGGGACCAACGGCTTTACGTCCCATCCGAAGGACGCAGCAATAATGGTTAAGTGTCTTGCTTTATAAGGACACAAGTGTCACGACCGGGACTCGAACCCACACTCTGCTGAACAGAAACACCAGAGCTGAAGTCCGATGCTCTTATCCGCTCGGCCACGACACGCAAATAGATGAGAATACAGTGAGAGCTTTCAAGTAACACCTCATTAGGGCCTGTACGGTGAGTGTTTCTCAACGTAAGGAATGTTCGAGACAACACATCTCTTAGGTGTCATGGCTGGTGTTTCGGTTGTCCACACTTTGGATGCCCTTTCATTATTTCCAAGAAGTACCTGATTGATAATAACAATAATAATATCGGCTCTTATACAGCGCAAATCCAAAGAGTGATCATTGCGCTTCAAACATTATTACCTCTGGTCACTGGGCCGTTTATTTCATTCCTTAAACCATCTCAGCTCCCTCGGGAGTGTCCAGCCTGTGCTGCAAAGTTTGTAGCGCACTAAGCTAAATCAATCACAAGCACCATATCTACCCTCACAGGTGCCAATTTGCCCCTGGGTGATGCGAAGCATTTATAGTTAAGTGTCTTGCTCAAGGACACAAGCGTTATGACTGGGATTCGAACCCACACCCTGATGACTCGGCCACACCAGAACTTAAGTCCGATGCACTAAACATTTTCCCTTAATTGTAATAATGATAATAGTACAAAATCAAAATCTTATATAGTGCCAAATCTATCAAAGCAATGCTCAAGGTACTTTACACCTTGTGAAAATAAACAAACACCCCCCCACATAAAAAAATCTTTAACAGCTACTCGGGAAATCAGGCATGCAACTTTTCCTCGGATCAGCTGATTTCCTCTTTTTATTCTCAGTTTTACCATTCAAAATAGAAAAATACTATACAAAATCATTGAAATTTTGTAATTTCCTCTTTTTGGGTGAAATTACAGTTGCATGCCTGGGAAATGCTACAAAAATAATAACTATACAAGAGAATAGTATTATATTTAAACTGATGTCAAAACTGCTTACAAAATAATGATTAAGGCCATCATTAAATACAAACGACAAAAACACCATTAAAATTTAAGAAGTACAACAAATCTGGTCGTCGAAAAAAGTAAATCATTACAATGGATGTACATATGTATATCAATTATTGTAAATAGAAAGACTGTCGACATAGGGCTGGGGGCCGGATAGCTCATTTGTTACAGCGATGGCAGGTTAATCTGGAGGTCGCAGGTTCAAATCCCACACACTAGTAATTTGTTTTTCTTTGTTCAACCCAAAATTAGGAAAAATTTACTCAGTCAGTTTCCATGTGGTTTATTACTTGATATTTGAAATTTTAAAAAGTTGCATTCCCTTAAAGGCCCTGTACACTATTGATAAGATCGAAAAACACAAATGTTCACAGATTCACACATAACTTACATGATTTAAAGTAAGTAATGGTAGAAAGGGTTCCTTAAAATATTTCTGCCTAAAATGCTGTCGTTTCTGAGAAATGAATAAAACAATAGTTTTTATCGTGCGCGATAATAAACTCGATGTTTGAAAAACAGAAAACACATAAGGTCTCTTTTCACTATTTTCTCGTGACCTCGATGACCAATTGAGCTCAAATTTTCACAGGTTTGTTATTTCATGTACATGTATATGGTTAATCACACAAAACATGAACTTTGTTTGCGACTGTTTTGTCAGCTTTACCAATCCTGTATAATACCTTTAAGGTGATCCCTCTGCTGCTGCTTCCCAGTTTGAATCATAAACATTATCTCAACTCTGGTTCCCCTTAGAACCAATAATTCTCTAGAGTTCTACCCATGCACAAGCTAATATGTCGGGTCGTTACTCCCCCCAAAACAAATGTTATACAGTTCCTCATCTGAGAAAATGTACAGTCATCTGGTTTCTGTAGCAAGCCTCTGTCTTTTCTACAGATATTTTCATAGTAAATGTGCCACCAGTATGTCCGACCTGGTTCCTCGTATCAGGGTGTTTGGCTTTCTGCTTCTTCTCTGCACCCATACACTCTTGCTTTGCTGAGATGTAGAACTAAGAGCCAATCCAACAGCTTTATTCCACGTACAGCATCTCTTTGGAAGTCCTTACCTGGTGCATGTTTCCCTCCATCCTACAACTGTACAATCTAGACTGTTTTAAGAGGAAATAAAATCCCACCCTCAGCTCCCCTGAGTTATTTTCATCTTTAATATTTTCTTCTTGTATCCCCTTACCAAGAGGCTTTTATACTTGTTTTGGACAAACTTGCAACTAAAAAAATATGTTTTCTAAATGCAGTGGAATCTTCTACACACAAAGCAGGTCACAGTAAATTTAGAACGTCCAGAAAATGGCCGCCACAATAAATCGTAAGCTCAGAGCTACAAGGTCGTTAATTGCAATTTCAAATCATGATCAAAGGTCGACAAGTGAAAAATGCGAATAAGTTTGAAAAAATTAATCAAATCCACAAGTAAACTTTGTCTGAGAAACTGAATGTTTCTTTTGCTCAATAAGCTCCATTTATTGATCAATAAGCTCCATTTACCGAGTTCCAAAATATGCAAAACTGATTTAATGGAATTTCCTACAACTGCACTAAGGACCTTATAGTCTGCCGACGAATGCGTTGTTTAATTCAATTTCTTTGACATTCTGTACGGGGGTAGGTTGTCAATAAATGGTCTAAATTTATGAAGAACATTTTCAGTTTTTACTATAAAGGAAATCGTTTCACTTTGCATCGATTATTTAAATACTCCTATACACCACTTGCTTTTTTTTCAATCCCTTTCCTCCTTTTCGATGTAATCGTGGGAGGTTGAACTTGTAAACAGCATACACAACAGACAACACTCCGTAAACAAATTTGTAATCAAGTGTTCAGAATGTCAGAGCTCGTTGTCTGGTACGTCAATCAAGACTTTTGTTGCTGCCCAGGGCACTTTGGTAAACAAGGGCCAAAAAAGAACACACACACACACACACTTCCACACATACAAACGACCGCGACGTGTCTGAAATGACGAAGTGGAAACCGCGGACCCGTGTAAAGGGGAAGAGAAAAGAAGAGGGGAAAAAAAAAGATCTCTGTGGTTTGAACCGAAAGGACAAGTTATTTATTTTTTCAACGCCTGGGGGATGTTTGTTGTTTAGTCTGCGTAGGAATTTGAATGGATTTAATAGAGAAATGCTGCGTGGGGAAGTTCCTGGATTTATAGAGCAGAACCAAAAAATACAGAGCTGGCGCCTTTCCAGGAGGGGAAAAGGCAGTCAGCAAAATGAGGTCACCAAGATGGAAATCCACTTGGCCTTGGTTCTGGTGTCAAAATGAAGAACAAAAACTGGGTTGCTGCGCTGACCCTAGCCGGTTTAAAATAATTTTTCTTTTTGGATGTTTTTTTTTTTGATGAAGTAGAATTGTCGGCCTGTTGGAGATATTTTGATCTGACACTTACCATGTTTGGTTTCGAGAGGGAAAATATCGCAATGCGTGGAAGTTGAAAACTTAAGTTTGGTGGAATGGAAGCGAAATGGGGAGGTTTTTTTTAAAGTTTACTTAAAAACTGTGGCCCGAAGGCCTTCAACTCCAGTATGTCTGGCTACACACACATACAAATATATAAAGAATGTAAATCGTAAAAAATCTGTATACATTTATTAACAATTAACACGAAAGTAAAAAATGTCAGAGGTTTAAACACTAAACATTTTACGTTCCAACTAAACTAAAAATATGTGAACCATGCCAGTTTCAAGTATCAATTAGCCTGAGATACTAGGACATGTTCCTGGTCCTTTGAAATGCTCTTATAAATCTACGTACAAATTGTGAACAAAATATGCAGAGTTGCATGTAAGCAAAGTGGTTTCAGGAATACCTAAGGCCCAATGAACAAGGGGTAGTTAATAGTGTGAGGCGCTTGATGCAATGTACAATGTATTCCTGTTTGTCCTCTTCGTTCTGCTGGCCAATCCCTACGGACTAAAACTACTTTTTCCACTAAATTATATGGTCAAAGAGCCTTCCAGTTCATTGCACCTTCGTTATGGAATGACTTACCTCTTCATATTCGCCAAACCGACTCTCTTCAGATTTTCAAGGGACTTTTAAAGACTCATTTGTTTGAATCTTTACTTTTGTACCAATTGCTTTGTTTGTTTAACTTCCTTGTTTTATGTTTGTGTTGCGTGTAGAGGCTCCTGCATTACAAATGTCTCGTACTTTTTATATTAATTATTATCAACGTTTGAAAGAGCTTGATAAATGCTTATTGTTGTTAGTAGTAGCTAGTTTATCTTTAGTATCTGTTTCCACTATGCACAGCTTCACAATTTACTTGACACAGTTCTACATGTACAGTACATATGTACATGTAATAGAGACAACAGGGAATAACTGCATATAAATTCACGAGCAACAGGAACCTGGTTCAAGAAAATCGGATTTGAACAGGAACTTATAAATGCGAACAGAAGAAATTGACACTCATTCTCGGTGAAGGAAGCTTTTGAGGAAAGGTCGTTTTGAAGGCTAAAAATAATCGTCCTCAGTTGAAGCCAAGCACGGTTTTTCTCATGTCGTTAGTTCAGGTAGGTGTAATGTACACAGAATCTTACCATCCTCGATCCTTCAAAATCTAAATAATAATAATAACTAGAAATTAAGTTTTTGTTTAATTACAATAACAAGGTGTTCGTGATTGATTTAATTAAATGATGAGTGCATCATTTTGATGACGACGTTTTACCTTTCAACTTGAAATTATGGCTTTTGAATAGTTTTTCCTTATAACTTGCGGTTTGTAGCAGAAGACAAGGTCAGGTCGGAATCACATTTGTATCTAAGTTCAGTTCTTAAAGTCTTTTCCAATGAGGTATACATGTAGATTATTAAACATGGACTGGCAATGAGGTCACTAGGGCACGACTATTCCCCGAGGGACTGTGAGTGACCAGAAGGGAGACCAATGTCCCGAGGCCGAAGGCCGAGGGAAATAGGTCCCCTCTTCTGGTTACTCCAGGCCCGCTCGAGGGGGATAGACGTGCTCTATTGACCGAATCATGCCAGTCCATATGTGTTTTATTACACACCTCGGTCCAAAATATGAAATAAGAAAAGAAACTTTTCTTGAGGGCGCTGTAACCAGTCAAAGATTTTAAGTGTCTATTTCCCGCTTCGGGATCTATTTCCCCGCAAATTATGCGCAGGTGATGTCTTGACGCGCGTCTAGTTCACGGTGGCGCAAATCTCATGCACTAGCATATTAGTCAACCCCACGTGACCGTGTTTCAGCCAACCAGAATACAGAACTAGCAATCTATTGAGCGTTCCATAGTTGTAACTTTTTCAGTTGTTTTTATATTTAATTTAATGTAATTGGACATTTGATGATGTCATTGTTCAGGTTCAGTGTTGTTGTTGTTGTTGTTGAGGTTCAGTTGTCTGATGTTTTCAAGGTTCAATTTTGATTTCATCTTTGAGTTATTCTGCTGAGAATAGTTTGAAGGAATACAACAGTGACAGCGTAACACAATGGTCTTTCTGGGACACCGTAACTTGTGCTTTTCCGTTGCACAAAAAAAAACGACATGTTTTTGTACGGCCAATTTCTTTTCAAATTTCACAATTAAGCTTTTTTTATTTTATTATTTTATTAACCTTAAATTGCAAAGAGATGGGTCTTTAATACTAATGGAGATTTAAATGAGTCAGTAGATGTAGCTTGATGGATATTGAGAGGGACTTTGTCCCATAGTGGTTGTGCAGCTGAGGCAAAAACTCGTTGACCAGGTGCTGAGGTACTGAATGGAATTTTGACTTAGGACTGCTCTAGTAAACTTGTTATAACCAGTTCGCTTTACATGGGATCAGGCATACCACCATAATCAGAGTCCGATAGTTTGGGTGTTGAGTTACTGTATGGTGTTGGACTGAGGACTGCGCTAGAAAAGTGATTATGTTTTACATGGGATCAGGTATACATTACCACCATAATCAGAGTCCGATAGTTTGGGTGTTGAGTTACTGAATGGTGTTGGACTGAGAACTGCTCAAAAATGCTTTACATTGGATCAGGTATACCATCATAATCAGAGTCCAACAGTTTGAGTGTTGAGTTACTGAATGGTGTCGGGCTGCGGACTGCCCTAGTTAACTGGTTTAAAGTTGTGAACTTTTTGCAGGTTGATTTTTATGGTGTGTTTATTGAAAACGAAAGGACAGGAAAGAATGTGTTCTTTCTGAAAACCAATGATGTATTGTACCTGTAAATGCAATATCAATGCAAACCCGAACCTGGTCAGTGATATTAGGGGTAAACTGTGGTCCAATTCTTGGGGTCAATAAATCAAAATTAAGGTCAGGTTTAATCACATCTGACTGTAGTGTGTGTTAGAAATGATTGATTGAAATTTTGCCTGAAGTGTTTTTATTTGGTCTCCGGGGAAAAAAAGAAAAGAAAAATGTTTGAGAAATAGGTTGACCTATGGAGACCGAGGACAAACTAGAAAATGGAAACAAAGGGGAATTCTAAAGACTGGGTTGCACCACAAGGAATTTTGTGTACAAAGTCCATGGGAGGTTCTTAACTACAGGGACAAAGGAAAGAACAAAAGATGTCTCCACAGGGATGCAAAAATAAGAATGTGTGTTTGCAAGTTTGAGGTAATCCACTGGAAGCCACGCTCACTTGACACGAACTGGCTCCACTGATTGCCAGAACCAATTTTGCAGTGAGTTAGTTTATTTGATGATTCATGTAAGAAATGTTTTAATAGTTTGGCTTGGCTTTTAGAGCATTCTTCAAAGACTATCAGGTCTGCTCAGAATTAAAGGTGACTGTCATTAAGAATGCTTTGAACAATTTTAAAATTACACAAACGTGTGCCAGCTTTGAAGCTGGAAGTAGCGAACACTTTCGGCGTGCAGCAGATTTGAACGCGTGTAACGCAACGACTTTTACCAACAATACATGTACATGTATGTGAGCAGACATGCAACTTTTCAGCTGATTTCGTCGCCTTTCGTCGTTTCTCAGCTGTGTCATTGAAAATTAGTCTTGCTGTGGCCCGGCACTTTCCTCTTCTCTTTTTTTGACAAACTGCAGTAGCATTTCTACAGGTATGACACATGTACAATGTACATCGAAGACAGCTCTCCTGCATTCACTGTTCTAACAGTAGAAATATGGACAACGTCAGCTCAGCCGCCGATTTCATGAAACATTCTTACGCAACTGTGTAAGTCTACTTGTGCAACAATTATTGTGTAAGTTGTACACCAATAACACAAGAAATCTTGCACAAGTGGACTTATGCAATTGCGAAAAGTTTTGTGAAATTGGCTGCGGGACTGTAAGGTTGTCAGTGCAGTTTGTACGGATTTCATTAAAAAAGTGCTTATTCTGGAGCTCCTGGTAAATGGAGTTTAGTGACCAAGAGTGGTCTCCAAAGTAGTTGTTTGGCAAAATAAACCATTTAAAAAATGTTGACTGAGCTTTTCAACTTTGAGTTATCAACCTTGTCAATAAACGTTGTATTCCGATATTGTCCTCGGAGATCAAACAATGGCCCTTTGTCCGTCTAAAACGATCCTAACCTGAGGCCCCTCCCCACCAATTGTGGAGACCCACCTCTGTAATCTGTACGATCAATAAGCCTCAAGCCAACCGAAACAAAACAGAGAGACCGAACTTTCCAGGCGGTTTCAATCCACGGCCCGGCGACCTCGCCCTCTTTTGATGCCTCCCGATCCGGATCGAGTGGACGTGCAGCGTAACTTTTGATAATAAACGTGCGTCGGAGAGTTCTAAAGAAGAAAGGAGCCAACTTGAGATAGAGTGATTGAAGTTTTCCCACCGGTGGTTTTTAAACAATTGATCTGTTCATGCATAGTTTAACCAAACATTACAGTCAACGGTTTCAGTACTTGTTTCGTGTTTTTCTTTTTTCGTCTTCATCTTCGCCTAATGGGTTCGTAATGGTCTGGTGGCCAAAATGGACTACAAAGGAACGACCGACAGATATGGCGTCACAAAATGGCTTTAATGTGAAGCCGCCAGAAAACAACGTTAAGTGTTGTCACCGTCAGGGGCTTAGGAATTAAATTGTTTCCATTTTCCCCCGCTAATCTCTCTTTCTTTTGGGGTGTTCTTCCGTCTACCTTTAGAGTGGATAGTAACTTTGAATTCATGTGTAACGATTCAGTTAGGTGTTTTCCTTGTGAGGTTGGTAGGGGGAGGGGGGGAGGAGAGATTGCGTGGATCAACGCGGTGGGTGGTGAACTTGCTTGCTGATGTGATCGTACTCTTTCCTGGTTCATGTGTATTGATTCAGTCGGGTATTTCCCTCTTGAGGTTGGGGTGTGGGGGGGGGGAGATTGCATTGATCAACGCGGTGGGTGGTGAACTTGCTTGCTGATGTGATCGTACTCTTTCCTGGTTCATGTGTACCGATTCAGTCGGGTATTTCCCTCTTGAGGTTGGGGTGGGGGGGGGGGGAGATTGCATTGATCAAAGCTGTGGGTGGTGAACTTGCTTGCTGATGTGATCGTACTATTTCCTGGTTCATATTTCATTGCTGCATGGTCCCACGAAGTGACCCCTATATGGTCCCGGAAAAGGGATCTTTCTTTCCCCCCCCCCCCCATGTAATGTTGTTGTAATTTGGCAATCTTCCTGCCATATAAAAAATCACTCTGGTAGTTGCCCAGTAATCAATTAACAGCTTGAACGCTTTAATTGATTTTTTTTACAACCTGTCCGTTTTTTAGCCGACTCTTTTTCCGATTGATAATTGCATTAATAACCTGGAAATATTTGACCTAGTAAATCATAAAGTGACGTCCCGCATTGACTCTTCAATTCATACCTGTAATAGTTTTCTTAGTAGTTATTTCTATAAAAATTGATACTCCGAATAATGGCGATTATTAGTTTGCTCTGGACGGGCAAAGACGTAATTGGATTTTTGGAAGAGTGAATTTTTATGGCCATCCTCTAGTTTCCAATAAACAAACTGTCAAATCAACTTGTGAACAAACATTTTCATCATGGTCACGTTTTAACCCTAGTAGTGCCCTGTATTTTCTTTTCCTTTTTTTCACTGCAAGGTGAGGGCTACACCTAACTAATTTGGGGCTATCGACCAAAATCAACGGTCACAAGGGGCACGTTGCCACCCAGGCCTGGGGCTGAAATAGGGTTACCCCCTTCACAGTCCGTAAGGATGTAGGCATGGGTATCATCCACTAGGAGCCTGGCTGGTAGAGCAGAATGCAATTCCCTTCCCAAACTCTTTTCATTTCATTTATAAAAGCATCACAATTACTTTACAAAAATATACATAAAATGCAAAAAATACCCATAAAATACAAAAATGATAAAATCATAAAATTACAAACAATGTAAACTTAATTACTGTCTAGTTGTTTTCAGACAAAACTAAATAAATTCAAAAGCCACAACACCACAAAGAAAAGAAAACTGTAAAAATTGCCCGAGAGCAAGATTTTCAATACAACTATACTGTGCAGTGCACTAACTACTTTTTTGTTTAAAATGCAACTGTCATCAGGGTGGAACCTGTGTAAAATTATATGCAATTTGGCTGACACAACAACATAGTCACTTCTGTTTTATGTAGATTTGTATTATGTAGATTTGAAGCTGTAAATTACATTTCATGTTATTTTACTTTTTTTGAAATTACAAATTACAAATTCTGAAGACAATTTTTGAGACAAGGGATACACACGTTTAAAGCTACTAGGACTTGATTTTGGTCATAATGTGAACTGTCACCGAAATAGGGTCATTGTAAGGTCATGTGATGTGCTGTGATCAATCATAAATGCATTACAATCAGGGCTGATTTACAGCACGTAGAACATAACAAAAAGACCATCATCCGCACTCTGTTTGACCCAACATGTACATGAAACAACAAACCCTGTGAAAATCTCAGCTCAAATCGGTCATCGGAGGGTCGCAAGAAAAAAAAATCAAAACAAAACTTGTTTTCACTGTACATGAAATAACAAACCCTGTGAAAATTTCAGCTCAATCGGTCATCGGGAGGGTCGCAAGAAAAAAAATCAAAACAAAACTTGTTTTCACTGTATTCAGAACTATAGCATTTCAAGCAAAAATATCTCATGGGTAGTTTTTCCACCGTGACTGTCTTTATACCGTGGGTGTAAATTATGTGCAAATCTGTGAATTTATTTGTAATCTTACCAATTTAGTACACACCCTTCAGATCGGCTTTTCCAATACACAGTCTGAAAATTGGCCCGGGACATTGATACGATAAATGAATTAGTTTGGGGGGTTAAAGGAACATTACAAAATTGTTTTTTGCTAACAAAACAGTTGCTGGCAGTGTAAGCACTTTATGTAATCCACCACATAAACTGACAAACCTGTAGAAGTTTGAGATCGATCGGCCATCTGGGTCACGAGAAAATAGTGAAAAAACCGATTACACATTTGCATGAAATCATAATAGGTTCAACAAACGAATAAAACGCTCACTGAGCGATAAACTCCAATCGGAAAATTAGTTTATTCATTTCTCATCAAATATGGCATTTCAGACAGAAATATTTCAAGGGATGTTTTCTACTATCATCATCATTAGACCGTGTAAGTTTTATGTAAATCTGTGATCAAAAGTATATTTAACAATTACCAATTCTGTAATGTTCCTTTAAACAGGAAGGGAAATGACCAATACAATTTTGTGATGCTCTCATTTTCCAATAGCTAGAGTTCTCATGTGAGGGGGGGGGAAATATTACAAGTCTCTGACCTCACGTTAAAATGGTGTAATTTGGGCCAAGTGGTGTACGTGCGGAGCAGCTTTAGTTCAAGGCATTTGTAAACCGTTTTATTTGATGAATCAACCAATCTCTTCAGTCGTTCAAATTAACCTTGTGATATTATTGTGAGCTTAAGCTGCAGGGCATGTCTGGTTTTTACGAATATTTACAGACATTTCTTTTGCGACGTATTAGCCACGAGTTTTGCCAACCAGTAAATGGGAAAAAGTTCAAGCAGCCTTCACCACTACGCGAAAAATAAAATAGGAAAAAATTCATATGCAATACATAAAGTACACATGGTCTTGATTTTTTAAACGCGGGTTTTAAATGTTTGATTAAAAAGGGCAGATTTTTGCCAACCCAATTGTATATATGTTGTTAAGGCCGACCAGACAAAATGGTGGTCATTGTTTGTAATCAATAGACAGGTCTATTGTATCCAGTCTTTATTGGGAAGACCACTGTTGAATGCCTGCCCTCATCCTCAAGGCTCCATGGGTCATATTTTTAGGAGCCATTTATACTTTTTCCCCTAAGATATTGACTGGTCAAGGTTCTAGAATGCAAGAGGTCGTGGGTTCGAATCCCACCCAAGTAGTATAGCCTGCGGCAGAGCACTGTTGGACTCCTGCCCTGTGCCTCAAGGCTCCATACATGTCTTAATTTAGGGCCCATTTAGAACGCTTCTCCCTAAATTTTTGAGTGGTCAAGGATCTAGAACGCAAGGGGTCATGGGTTGTAATCCCCCCTCCCAAGTAGTATTTTCTGTGGCATACAACTGTTGAACTCCTGCCATTTGCCTCAAGGCCCCATAAGTCTTTATTTAGCGCCCATTCATAATGTAAATTTGTAACTGGGTGGCGCTCTAGAATGTAAGGATTGGTGGGTTCGAATTCCATCCAAGTAGTATAGCCTGTGGCAGACCACTGTTTGACTCCTGCCCTGTGCCTCAAGGCTCAATCAGTCTTAATTTAGGGCCCATTCAGAATTTTTTCCCTCAAAATTTTTTGAGTGTTCAAGGCTCTAGAATGCAGGGGGTCTTGGGTTCGAATCCAACCCAAGTAGTACATGTATAGCCTGTGGATTTGTTCCTGCAGAACTCGGGATAGCACAGACTGCAATCTTTGAAATAATCGGATCCAGTGGCAAGACCTTTGGTCTAGTCAAGGTTTTTTTCAAAATGGGAGCCTTGGGGGCCCAGTTTCACAGAGCTGCTTAAACACAAATAATCCTGCTATAGACCTTTCTTTTGCAACGTCACAGCCCAAGTTTTTGCCAACCGAGGTTGGAAAACTATGGGAAGCCATAAATGCTGAGCAGAAACAGATAGCCACATTTTGTAACAGTGTTACACCATCATTCAAAATTTAGTGTTAAATTTGTTGGAAACAAAGCAACCAATCATAAGATGTATCTATTGATTTTTGAAAGTTTTCAGAAATGTTGAATTTGGTCACCAAATCTGTACCCGCGGTTGAATGTTTTGTATACAGTCAGCCCTCCATGCCTACCAGCGCGGTTTGTTGATCAACAAAAGAAAGGAGCTATAACCAGAAAAAGGCTACCAGCTAAAAACCCATGGCATACATGTGCATGTATGCTCCATTTGAAACTGGTCTCTTGCATAATTTTGCGTAGTGGGCAATTGTTAAGCACTATTGTCTGCTTAACATGCTTAAGCAGCTCTGTGAACTTGGGCCATGCATGTACATTTGTATATGTAGGTGGTCACAAAACTTGAACAACATACAGAAATGTATATAAGTATAAACGCATTGTACATTTTTTGTGCTTCATGCGTTGCCCCCCCCCCCCCAGTAGAAAGATATTTACAAAGTAGGAAGTTTCCCAAAGCATAGGGCTAGATAGCTCAGTTGGTAAAGCACGGGCACGTTCAAATCTGGTTCTAAGCAAATATTTCTTTGTTCCCCCTCCCCCCCCCCCCCCCCCCCCCCAATTGATCTAAAATTATTCATTGCTTTTCAGATTGAAGCAGTTTTTATGTATGGGACCGGGCTTGTACCAATGGTTCAGATAGTTCAATTAAAACCATGAAAACCCCCACTGGTATTCAGCAGAACACCTATTAACGTGTCTTTACTCATGTCAACGAGATCGTATTGAAGTCCGTTCAGGAAATTGACCCCCCAGGCACTTTTTAAGGGGGGCGGTTTTTTCAAAATACAAGAGAACCTCCCCCCATGCCTAATGTAGTGTCTGTCCTTAACCATCTGAACTGCTCTGAAATTTGAAT
Organism: Pycnopodia helianthoides; assembly: GCA_032158295.1. Lineage (NCBI taxonomy): Eukaryota > Metazoa > Echinodermata > Asteroidea > Forcipulatida > Asteriidae > Pycnopodia > Pycnopodia helianthoides. Next base: position 8,779,056 of record CM063255.1, read on the forward strand.
ATTAGACCCCACCCAGTGGGCAGTCCTACGTGTATAACCCACCCCCCCCCCTGTTTTTCAAAGGGGGGAGCGATTTTTCTTCCAGTTGACCTAGAAATCCAGATCATGGCACCATAAAGGAAGAGCTTGTCTCCAGAATTAAAACTTGTTTGCCACGAAACACAATTAACAATTTAGAGAAGAATCATGACGAAGTACCCCGTGGTGTCTTTTTTTAGGGTCGTAAAACCGCCCCATGTTACCATTGACACTGACTCTTTGTATCTCTTTGTATAAAAAGCCCCTGAGCCTCTCTCTGTTTTTTCTCCTTCACCGACCCCCCCCCCCCTCCCATTATCTAGCTACACAAAAAACACCTCTGAAAACAACTTAACGCACCATTTAACACAAATTAGAAATACTGTCCAAAGGATTGTACTCTTGGCCTGCCAGAAGCCAGCAGGAATTTCATCCATCCTGTATTGTGCCTTTCCATGTCAGGGTCAACTGCTCAATTAGGGGGGAATGGCTGTTGGGTGGGGGGGGGGCATGGCTTTTAGGGGGGGGCATGGCTTTTGGTCTGATTTTCATTGTTTGAGAAGTTTTGACAAATCCATCCACAGATGATGTGCATTTTATGTACATTTCCTGTCTTAAGGCAATTTTCCGTGAAGCCTTGTTCAATTTTTTTTTTATTAGAAGAAATACAACTGTTTCTTAAAGCTACCCTTTCCTTTTTAGAAAGATACCTTTTTCTATTTTTTTTTTTTTTACAAATAGCCGGGCTGTAATGTCAACAGAATCATGACTAGACCACAGGTCTGTGTAGCATCAAACCTTTCACTGGATCAGAAATTAGTTTCACAAGACCTGTAAATGTTTCTTTTTAGTTTATTAGTCACTTAACTCTTAGGAGGAAGGTTGGGAACTGGAAAGATTAAGAATACCTGAGTAAATCTTCAAAAAGTACTTGTTGGGGGAAAAATGCTAGACTGTAGGGCTTGTTCGGTTGTGGGGTTATTGGCCAAGGGCTAAAAATCACTTGATTCTGGAAGGTTTTCCAGTGGTCCAGCGGGTATTTCGAGTCCTGTGGTTTACTGGTCCAGAGCTAAAATTACTACCGTAATCTTCGGCGTACAATCCGCGGCTTTTATACGCTGATTTTGGCCCAAAGAAGAAATTATTTGACTTATACGCCAGGCAGCTTATATGCCGACATGTTGATGTAGACTGTGCAAGTCTCGCGCTCATTCGAACTTTCGGGACCATAGTGGTCCCAAGGGCGAGATTTTGTTTCGTCAATTATTTTAGTTTAAGGTAGTTTATGACTATGAAAATTATATAATGTTGTTGGGAATGTAATACTTAGTGATAAAAAATATGAAAGTAAAATCAATTCAACAATATAACGAAGAAAACCCGAGAATTAAACTTGACCTCAGCTTCCGGCTACTGCAAAAACTTACTGCAAAAACGCTTGTTTTGGATGCGCGATGATAATTGCCAGATGCTGTAATTGCAACGCCAGGCCTTTTTATTGCAGTTTATGGTTGTTGAGGCGTCAGCATCCTCTATAAACTGCGCCAAGCGTTAATTTTACGCCGGTGTGACCTTCGCGAATCCGCGTGAGGGGTTTCTAAAAAGTTAAGATCAAATAAGCATCCTTGTCCCAGAGTTTTAATTATGTTTTAATAATAATTAACACATTATTTGCGTATTTATTATAAAAGCTAAAAACTAATTTTATAAAAATTGTACTGAGTATTTTTTTTGATAAAATTTTGTCATTAGATATAATTTAAAACACAGATTTGATTTCAGAAAAAAATATGTTCTTCGTTTGATGTGTTTTCTCGTTCCGATAGGCGCGAGACTTGCACAGTCTATTGAAGAACAAAAACCAACAAACACTTTTTTAAAAAGATTTGTAAAATATTCTAGATGAAAAAAAAACTACTCTTGTTCTTGCAGATCATTCTAAATAACGATTTCAATAACGGTCATTGGTGTTAACATCAATACATTTTTACTTCAATGCAACGCAACCCGCACTTTGTGGCGATGACTGATGTGCCGCATGCCAACCACAAAGGACTGTCCGGCAAGCGGCTTATACACTGACACCTGAATCTTGTTTTGACAATTTCTGTGCATTGCGGCTTATACACCCGGCGGTTTATACGCCGAAAGTTACAGTAGTTTTCTACCAGTGTGTAACGTGTTCTACATTCAAATTCCAGCAAGCCTGTGGTTAATTAGGGTTTTTCTTTAATAGCGTCGCGTCAGTGAAAAAATGTTGCACCTCAATTTTGCAAAAACATTGTACTTTGGAACGTGCTTGTTTTGTGTGTACATCCAGGCTATTTTAACGGAACATTACAGAATTTGTTTTGCTCACAAAACCGTTGCTGGCAGAGTAAGCACTGTATGTAATCCACCATATACATAAACTGACAAACCTGTAGAAGTTTGAGATCGATCGGCCATCTGGGTCACGAGAAAATAGTCAAAAACCGATTACACATTTGCATGAAATCGTATAGATTCAACAAATGAATAAAACGCTCACTGAGTGATAAACTCCAATCGGAAAATTAGTTTATTCATTTCTCATCAATATGGCATTTCAGGCAGAAATATTTCAAGGGATGTTTTCTACTATCATCATTAGACCGTGTAATTGTAATGTAAATCTGTGATCAAAAAGTATATTTTACAAAAAAATTCTTACCAATTCTGTAATGTTTCTTTAAGCAAGATATGACGTTTTAAAATTTGCAAACTCTCGCGTGTATCGTAAGGAGACCCAATGCTTTGTCACTGTCGGAATAATTTCATGTGTCAGTGGAAATAAATGTTGTGCCTATCTACGTTTCTACACCAATGTACAACATGTATCTGTCTTTTTGAAATTATGTGAAGAGTCTGTCAATCTTTAAAACGTAATGTCCTGTAAATGCTCCGTATTTTTGACCGCGTGAGGGCGCTCTAAAAAACATTTTTATCACTTCCGGGGGAAAAACACAAGCGAGTATCATCTGCTCAGCTAGCTGGCGTTGCAATTCTGTGCGCGATAGTTTCTAGTTGCGGACAATAAAACATTTAAAGGAGCCGTTATTAACCCACCTTAGAAGCACTGACTAAACTCTCTCGCGCACAGAAGTGACAGAACGACGACGTTAAAACTGTACACAGCTAGCTGAGCAGACGATAATCACTCATAAGTTATACCCCCGGAAGTGATACAAATAATTTAGAGAGTGCCCTCACGCGGTCAAAAATAAGGTTCGTCTCCAACCAAAGGGGAAACTGTTTTTTCAAAGGATTTTTCAAAGTCAAACAGTCTTAGCCTTAAAGGGGGCTGTAATGTGCAACGATGGCATATCATAGAATAGGGAAAGCACTTCTTAGCGGAGCGGTCTAGAGCATAGAACTCAAGTTCTGGGCCCGATTTCATGGCTCTGCTAACCGCCGAATTCTGCGCTTGCGGTGACCATTCTCCGCTTACTGTTCAAGCGCCGAATTTCTGCGCTAGCTGTGTAAGCGTAGAATGCCTAGTAACGTGGAGTACGCACGCGCACAAGCCGAAATTCCCCGCTAACCCCGCTAACCGTGAAATACACTTGACGTAAGCGCGGAATTGCTTCCGCAAGCGCAGATTCTTTGCTTACGGTAAGCAGAGCCATGAAATTGGGCCCTGATGGCTGAGTCATCAGGGTGTGGGTTCAAATCCCGGTCGTAACACTTGGCTGTAACTGCGTGTCATCGCCCAGGAGTAAACTGGTACCGGCGTAGAGGAGTAGAGATTGGTGTTGCGATGTGAATGATTAGCAGCCTGTGAGCCCATTTGGCTGCCGGTGCTGCATACTCCATGAGGAGTTGAGGTGCTTTCAGGAATGCTTAAAACGCCCAACGAGTAGGGGTAGTGATATTGTAAGGCGTGGTACGATGTTTAAACAAAGCGCCTAATAAATGCCCATTATTATTGTTCTTTGCAGGGCAAAGTTGCCACGCCACCCCAAGGAGCTGGAGCCCCGCCACCCCCACCCCCAGGTGGAGCACCCCCTCCCCCACCACCACCCCCTGCTGTGGAGGCCGGCTCCGAACCGGCCGGTGGTGATAAGGGCGGCAAGCCAGCTGCCGCAGCTCTCTTTGCTGAGATCAACAAGGGAGCCGATATTACTTCAGGTAGGTGCTCACATGTAATTTCTTAAAGGAACATTACAGAATTGGTTTTTGCTAACAAAACAGTTGCTTGCAGTGTAAGCACTTTATGTAATCCGCCATATACATAAACTGACAAACCTGTAGAAGTTTGAGATCGATCGGCCATCTGGGTCGCGAGAAAATAGTGAAAAACCGATTACACATTTGCATGAAATCATATAGATTCAACAAATGAATTAAACGCTCACTGAGCGATAAACTCCAATCGGAAAATTAGTTTATTCATTTCTCATCAAATGTGGCATTTCAGACAGAAATATTTCAAGGGATGTTTTCTACTATCATCATCATTAGACCGTGTAAGTTTTATGTAAATCTGTGACCAAAAAGTATATTTTACAAGTTTTTTTCTTACCAATTCTGTAATGTTCCTTTAAAGCGATCCTCTTGCAGCCAACATTTTAAAAAAAATTCAAAAATCAGTGCCCGTTGTTTGTGTGAACCGCAACCAGGCCTGGAACTTCATCATTGAGAGGGCAAGGCCATTTTCATTTTGCAAAGGGCACTGCCATTGGAAAATCTTAAAGTCTATGGGAAACTTTTGACGGGGCACCGAGGCCAAGATCATTATTGGATAAGTCAGGCATTTGAGTCATAGTGTAGTAGTACGCTTTTGTTTATCCTGGCCATCTTAGAATGGATTGTTGTCCCTTCCTCTTCCTTCCTCCACATCCCGTACCTGTCCTGTACCCTTTTGTCTAATCCCGCTCCTCTAATTACCCTGCATTTAAGTTACCTTTTTTTAAAGTCTTATTATCCTTTGTTCTACTTGTATGTATTTGTTTTTGACACTGGCCGAATAAATAATAATAATAATAATAATAATCAGGGGCAACGGAGGCCATGGCCTCTGTGGCCTCTGTGTAATTCCAGGTCTGCCCAACATAACAAGCCTGTGAAAAATTTGAAGAGGGGCTCCAAGGTGAAATTCAATTTTGTGGCGTGTCGTGGCCGAGCGGATAAGAGCACCGGACTCAAGCTCTGGTGTTTCTGTTCAGCAGAGTGTGGGTTCGAGTCCCAGTCGTGACACTTGTGTCCTTAAGCAAGACACTTAACCATTATTGCTTCGTCCTTCGGATGGGACGTAAAGCCGTTGGTCCCGTGTGTTGTGTAATGCACATAAAAGAACCCAGTGCACTTATCGAAAAGAGAAGGGGTTCCCCCCAGTGTTCCTGGCTTGATTGGCAGCATGTTGCACAACCGCACCTTGTAAACCATTACATTGTGCCATAAATGCATAGGTCTCATACAAAAAACGTAGCTCCACATACATGGCAGGTAAAAATACTGAGCGCCTTGTATCCTTTGGCAAAAGGCGCTATATAAATACAGTTATTATTATTATTATTATTATTATTATTATTCCAATAGATAGAGTCCTCATCAAAATAGGGGAAAAGTGCAAGTCTCTCACTGCAGGTTAAAATGGTGTAAAAATGTCAAATTTGATTTGATGCTCATTGAGAATGAAATTTAAAAACATGATGTCATCGAACATCAAAAAAACACATGGTTCTGTACATTCCAGAGAGGAATTTTGTATGCCTGTCAAAAAAGGTCAAACTCATTGCCGTTTTGGTTGAGAAATCATCAAAACTCAAGAATGTACTAACAAATCTCTGTACAAAAATGTACAGATCATGTATTTGAAATGACATGTCATCGACTGCTTTTTGAATTTTGACCAAAAAATTTTGCACCTGAAAGGGGATGAAACGCTGTGACATTTTACACCGTTTCAATGTGAGGTTTGAGACCTGTCAGTTTTTCCTTCTATTTTCATGATGAACTCTTTTTTTTTTATTTAAAAATGAGTGGGCCACAAAAAATTAATTTGACCTTTAAGCTCTTTAAGCTCCATTGGTCATCGGATTCAGTAGAAAATAGTGAACTGAAACAATCAATATTTTCAATTCCAGTCACGCCTCAAAAGGTATGCAGCACCTTTAAAGGGAAAGTTCGTCATCGTGTTTTGGAAGAGCAAATAGTAATGATAGCACGCGGTATTACAAATCTCTTACTTGGTGGTGGGAATTGGAAACTATATTGCTAAATAATAGATGTTAAATTTGCATCGGGGATAAAGAATATTAATTTTTGGTTTTTACCCATACACTGATGTGTGTTAGCACTGTATACTCAGTACTTTCCCGAGTCCTGTGAAAAAATATCACAGGCTTATTACTCGGGTGGGATTCGAACCCACGACCCTTGCAATTCCAGAGCAGTGTCTCACCAACTAGACTACCGAGATTGCCCGGTAGCTAGATAAATTTAACATCTATCGTTGCGGTACCCGCTGCCAAAACATAGGATTCAAACTGCCTCTAGCTACCGGGCAATCTCGGTAGTCTAGGGTTGTGGGTTCGAATCCCACCCGAGTAACATGCCTGTGATATTTTTTCACAGGACTCAGGAAAGTACTGAGTATACAGTGCTAACACACATCGGTGTATGGGTAAAAACCAAAAATTAATATATTGCTAAACTTAATATCCTGTTTGATTTGTTGTTTCCCCCACCCCCCCTTAAAGGCTTGAAGAAGGTTACCAAAGACATGCAGACCCACAAGAATCCCGCGCTCCGCCAGGCGGCGAAACCCTTCGATAGCTCAGCGAAGTCTGGAATCAAATCCGTCTCCGCCCCCAAAGCTGCCGTGAAGGCGGTGGTCAAGCCGCCCAGAATGGAGTTGGTCGGATACAAGAAATGGGAAGTGGTACGTAGATTTTGTTCTTTATTCGTTCAGAATTTATCATCATCATCATCATCATCATCATGAAGACGAGCAGAGTATACTGTTCGAAACATCAAGACCACGATGTTCAGCTCGTTTTTGTTGTTATTGTCACAGGAATTCTTCAAGAATGACAAGGACATTGTGATTGAAGGCGACATGAAACAGACGGTGTACATTTACAAGTGTGAGAACTGCACCATCCGCGTCAATAACAAAGTCAATTCTATTACCATGGGTAAGTCCACACTGACGTTTCAAGTGAACTGCGGCCCTTTTTTGAAACCACGTCCTCACCTCCAGCTAAAGGCTATGTCAGTTATTTTGAAAATCTACGGGTAGGATAATAGAATTTGTTTTTGTCAACATAATGCTGCTTTCTACGCAAAATTTAAGAAAGATACAATAAAAGTCACCTGTGAAAGTTTCAGCTGAATACAGTGTCTTCTTGCTGAGAAAAAAGCAAAAAAACTGTCACGGTATTTTCACAAGAACGTCAAATCCGTCTACGTTTAGCGAGGTGACAGCGGCAGCAGGGGTACTAACCGCATCTCTTGCTGCAGCATTCGCGAACGGACACCAACCCTCAGAAATCTGAGGAAACGATTCATGCATGAATCGTTTCTCAGATTCAAATGTTTTGGGGTGAAAAAAATTGTCTAAACCATATTACCTCGAAGGGGATCCTTTCTTGAAATAGTTTATACAACCGACAGCTGCAGTGCTTCTCACCAAGTAAGTTTCTATGGTTGTTAATTTTTGAAGTATTTACAAATGTTTGTGCCTGCAACTTAAAGATAATGGTTGTGGCGTGTCGTGGCTGAGCAGTCTAGTTCTCCAGACTTAAGTCCTGGTGGCTATGAAGTCGAAGAGGTGTGAGTTCTAATCCTGATCATGATACTTGACGATAATTGCTTGGGTTCCTGTGAGGGCAGGGATTAAGGTTAGGCCATTTATTAACCATTAACAAAATTATTTAAAAATCTGTTTCCAATTTGCCTTTTAAAACCTTGCAGTAATGCACCATAACACAGTGCACTGGCACATATCAAGAAAAACATAACCATTTCAAAATGGTAGATTCCAACCCCGTGATACTCCTTGATATCCTGCAGTGTACCAATACACACGTTTTAGGAGTGGTGTCAATCAACAGGGGTCGTCAATTTGGTCAGGAGGGGTGGTGGAAAAATGTTTCCCCATAGCTCATGCACAAACTCCTATCTCTGCGGCACGTGCGCCACAGATCACTACCACAGCTTAGTGGTAAGGCATGTTGTGTCTGACCGCTCTAGGTTCAATGGCCTTTTGTGAATGAAGGTCTTGTGATCTTGTGCCGACAGCAGACTGGTTTAGCAGACATAAATCATTGAGATAAGGCAGAACAGACCCTCTTAACCTATCAAATGACCCTGCCATACCTCAATGGCAGGATGACGTAATACCATTGGCCCAAAACAGGTGCATCGCTGCAGGGTTTAATTGTATTATGAAGTCGACAGTAAAAAATAATGTTAATCAACAAATCAATAAATAAACAAAGCCAACTGTGAAAAAAACAAAATGGGATCTTTTTTCTTTAAAATGTTAGCCCCAGATGCTATCCAGGGGGAATGATTGACATCCCTTTTGGTTCTCGAACCATTTGTTATTAATAATCCCCTATTATCTTAATCCCCTACAAAATGTAATACATTATTTTCAATCCCATTCAACCTGGCACCCCAAACAAAGATATTGACAAGTTAGGGAGACCGCCCGAGGTCGGGCTAGATAGTTCAGTTGGTAGAACGCCGGCACGTTAATTGGGAGGTCGCAGGTTCAAGTCCCGTTCTAGTCAATCATGGTTGTACCGGCAAGTTAAATATTTATTTATTTATAGTTCCTTTCTATTTTTCCCACACTATGGTTGTGCCCGCAAGTTTACTATTTATTTATTTATAGTTCCTTCCTACAATTTTTCTATGTTCAACCCCAAATTATTAAAAAAATTTACTGAGTTAGTTTCCCTTTTGGATTTCTACCTATTATTTTCAATACCCTACATTTTGTTATACAGTGTGGTTTGTGGTTTCGTGACTGTGAAGACTGGGTTTAGTTTTTCTAGAACCAGACTTAGGCATAATTTCAGACATAATCAAGTTAAGGTTCTTGTCAATCAATCGTACAATCGGGCTGTTTGATTTTGTGATATTATAGATAGTTGCAAGAAGACAGCTTTGGTGTTTGAACAGTGTCTGGGGTCCGTTGACACCATCAATTGCCAGAGCGTACAGATGCAGGTAAGTTATAGTATCTACTTTTCTTGTTAAATTGGTCTAACATGCTCCTTGTAGTTTAGCGTCTTTGCAAAAAACTTTGTGTCTCGTTTTTGCAAAGACATCATATTTGGCACGAAAATGCTGCATGCAAAAGCGTTGTATCTTGGTGAGTACTTATTTTTATCTCGGTGCGTACTTGTTTTGTGTGTACATCCGGGCTATTTTAAGCAAGATATGATGTTTTGACAAATTTCAACTCGTGCGTAACGTAAATTTGTGCATTTTTAGGTGCATTTTTTGAACTGGTTGACACCTGTTCTCTGTTGCTTCTTTAGACTAGTTCATACGGTCTAGTTTTTTGGTTTGGGGAGACACCATATACATAAAACAAACTCTCTCTATGAGTTGTGGTGGTTAAGTGTTGGACTGGTTAAGACTGGTTCTCTGTCACTTCTTTAGACTAGTTGAGACTGGTTTACAGTTGCTGCTTTGGACTGCTTGACACTGGTTCTGTATTGCTTCTCGTAACTAGTTTTCTCCATTGCTGTTATTGACCAGTTTAGACTGGTTCTCTTTGGCAGTGTTGGGCTGGTTGAGACCAGTTCTCTGTTGCGTCTATTGACTACGTACTGTAATAGTTGAGACTGGTTTTCCATTGCTGCTTTGGACTGGTTGACACTGGTTCTGTATTGCTTCTTGTAACTAGTTACAAGTTTTTCTCCATTGCTGTTATTGACCAGTTTAGACTGGTTCTCTGTTGCAGTGTTGGACTGGTTGAGACCAGTTCTCTAGACTACATGTTGTTGAGACTGGTTCTCCATTGCTGATTTCTGTTGTGGACTAGTTGAGACTGGTTTTCCTAAGTTGCTTTTAATTGTAGGCTGGATAAGATGCTCATATTTATAGGGGACTTTAGGGACGCTAGGTGGCAGCAGACTTACCAGGTCCATTGTTAGAACTACGTAAACAATGGAATTTGACTTGGTATGTCTGCTGCTATCTAGTGTTCAATAGTATCCCATTAGCACTAAGACTGTCAGTGGTTTTCAGCCGTGATATAGAACTGATCAAAGCATTTTGATTGTTAACTGGTACTTAGGTAGGGCCAAATTTCATAGAGCTGCTTAAGCAAGCAAAATAGCTCAGCACAAACATATTTTGCTTATCTGAATAAGATTACCAGCCCAAATACCATATCACATGTAACGTCTCTAACTGGTGTCCTGCTCATTGTTGTTAAGCAGTAAATTGTAAGCGTAATTTTCCACTTTTAAAAGCAGGTTTTAGAAATTGGATCCTGGATGTAGGAATTTAAAATTGCTTCGTACCGGCTGAACTTTTTGATTTTAATTCAGTTGAAAATTGATATACTTTGGCAGGTGACGAACAAGGTACCGATTGTTAGCATTGATAAGACCGATGGAGCTATGCTGTACCTAAGTGCGGACTCACTGGAAACGCTCATTGTTACCGCTAAATCATCAGAGATGAACATCCTTGTACCTAAAGGAGACGGAGAATTTGTAAGAAAGTTTTCCTTCCCTGACCCTATCCCTAACCCTAACCCCAACCCTATCCCTGACCCTTACCCTGAGCCTAACAGTTACCCTAACCCTAACCCCAAGGATGATGGAAAATTTTCCTTCCCTGACCTAAACACTAACCCTGAGGGAGACAGAAAATTTTAAATCCAAATTCATCATTCCAAAACTGACCAGAGAGGGATTTGAACCAACAACCTGTGGATTAATATGCTGGTGCTCTACCAACTAAGCCATAGAGCACCCGGCATTATAATCTGGAGGTCCAAATCCCGCTCTGGTCAACCCAATATTAACTAAGATTTACCCAGTTAGTTTCCCTTGTGGTTTGTTGCTTTGAAATACAAAGTTGCATCCCCTTAAGGTGATCCCTTGGCTGTCAATTCCCAGGTTGTATCGACAGGTTATACATGTATGGCTTCTGACCGGCGCCCTCGAATATTGACAAAATAGCGAGACTGCCAACATAAAGCTAGATAGCTCTGTTGGTAGAGCCCCTGCACGTTAATCGAGAGGTCTCATCCACTATGGTTTTGAGTTAGGGAATGAAAGAATGGCGATGAGGTCTTAACCAGCCGTTTAAAACCGGTCGGGTCATGGCCAGGCGATAAAGGACCAAACAAGAAAGCGAGGTCCTTTATTGCATTACCACAACCCGGCCGGTTTTATTGGCCGGTTAAGACTGAGTCACCACACTTTTATTTCCATTCATAAATACCTTTCCGTTTAAAGGCCTTGTACACTATTGGTAAGATCAAAAAACAAAATGTTCACAGATTCACACATAACTTACATGATTTAAAGAAAGTAATGGTAGAAAGGGTTCCTCAAAATATTTCTGCCTAAAATGCTATCGTTTCTGAGAAACGAGTAAAACAATAGTAATTATCGCGCGCGATAATTTGAAAAAACAGAAAACACATAAGATCTCTTTTCACTATTTTCTTGTGACCTCGATGACCAATTGAGCTCAAACTTTCACAGGTTTGTTTGTTCATGCATATGTTTAATCACACAAAATGTGGACACTGATTTTGAGCTGTTACCAAAAGTGTACAATACCTTTAAAAACATCCAAAACCTTTAAAAGTTGAGAACAAATCTGACAGTTTATCCTCAGCTCACCTCTACTCTGCACTGAACTTCTAGCCATGTTGAGCACTAGGTAGCTCCTTGCGCAAGTTTAGAACTTTGGCGCTTAAGAATCAAACTGTTGCGCGCAAGTTTCGAGCTTGTGCGAGCCAAAAATGCAACCTACCAACCTAGATTGGGCCGTGAAATTTGCGGGCTCCGCGCGATCATCTGAAAGCGCCCTCTTTTCACTCAATTTCCTCAGGCCATGTCTAAACACTCCTCACCGTGTTTATGTCACACATTTAAACATGGCTATGTGATCCTCCTCTGGACCTATCAGAATGGATAAACTGTCCCAGGTATTTACAAATGATAGACATACATGTACTATTCCAGCCTGCAATATGATTTCATGGTGTAAATGCACTCTGCACAGTACTAGGGCTAGATCCTCAAATCCTGTAGCCAAGAGTTTGACGGGTAGTAATTGTTTTGATCGCTATTCTTTTTTTTCTCTTTTCAGAACGAGTTTGCTCTACCAGAGCAGTTCAAGAGCACATACAACGGCAAGAAGTTTGTCACTGAGTGCAGTGAATCTCTGGGCTAGATCCTCAAGTTCTGAAACTCTGCCCATAATTGGTTACCACATCTCCGACCATTTTTCGACAGAGTGAAGTCACAGGTGTATAAACTTAACGGAGCGAGGGCTAGCTGCTGCTCGTTGTTTGATTGGGCGGGACAAACACTGGTGACGTGAATATGCAAAAGGTGTATAAGGTCAGTCCGTACTTGTTGCGGTTTACGCAGTTGGCTACGGTGACAACGTACTAAAACATATCGTGTAAAAATCTGACACACACACAAAAAATATCTTCATTCGCACAAGTCCGTTTTACGGACAGAATTCATATCAGCATTTTACAGCTTCTTGTAGCACCACCACGGATTGGTGCTGATGAGCCTGATATTCACTCATTGTTTTTACGACATGTATGTAGCACTCTGTAAAGTTTTACAAGTTGCTGTGGCGCAATCTGCAGCCAACCATGCCAGACACACCGGGGCAGACCCCTTCTCTTAATAACAATAAGTGCACTGGGTTCTTTTACAAGAATTACCACAAAACACAAGACCTACGGCTTTACATCCCATCCGAAGGACGAAGCAATAATGGTTAAGTGTCTTGCTCAAGGACATAACTGTCCGTATCGGGACTCGAACCCACACTCTGCTGATCACAAACACCAGACCGCTCAGCCACGACACGCAAAATCCCCACTCCCTACGCAATAAAAACGCATCCAGTATGGACTGACCATTCCACAGTGTTTATACATAGTTATAAAAGCTTATGCTTGAAAATGCATGTTGTGCATAAGCTAACAAACATAGTCCTTTACGTAATTCAAGAATGATATCTTGATTCAAGTCGAGATTACTTGAGTAAAAAAAAAAAGAATTTAGTTAACTCTAACATTTTCAAATGAATTTCATAGCAGAAAAAGTACATGTGATAAAAAATTGATTTCTTTATTATTATAGTTATGTTTATATATTAACAATCAGAAAGGATAAATATTAAGGGATATTGTTGATCACATTTTCTCATGTTTATTGGTAAAATATAGGATTGGCAAAGCTGACAGTGCAGTGTTGTTATTGTATGGGATTGTAACACAGACATAAAAACTCAAATCTGAAAATTTGGGCTCAATCCGTCTTTCGAGTCAGGAGAAAAAAGTGAAAAAAACCATGCGCATTTTTCAGCATATAAACACATTGTCCTTAGTTTTGATTGTTGCAATCGTAATTAAAATGGCGGTCTTCAAATGCTGTTTTCTTGATTTTGACAGTATTTCAGACAAGTATTTGTATGAAAGATTGGTCCTTGCATGAACTCTGCAATCGGTAAGCTTTCAGACTGGCACTGTTCAATTTTGTTTGTTTTGATAAACAATACTCCTATAATATATCTTTGATTCTAGTTGTTTACAGAGTTCATAAAGTCAGCTGAGAATATTGGTTTGTATTGTAGTCAAACGGACTAATGAATTGTTAAGGCTCTCAGTGTTCTGTGTTTGTTTTTGGGGAGGGAAAGGTGGGGGGGGTCTCCATCAGAGCTACTCCCTTCCCCAAACTCTCGGGCACAGAGCAAAACTATCTGGCATATTTTTGAAGATTTTTTATTAAACCCTTTACCGACCACTGGCCACAAGCAGCTTGTACAAATGCCTACTGCTTCCACTCAACCAAGGGTAGAACAAAAATATATCCGGAATTTACATTTTTCTAATGTTTCCTATGTCAAGATAGAATCTACAGTTCAAAAACAAAACCATGAATTTTTGTTTCCGATTGTTTTTTCCAGACATTTTCCCTAAACAAACCAAGTGCCCACAATAAGCGAAATTAGCCACCTGGTGGTGATTATAAGCATGTGAATTTATCCACATTTTCTGAATAATTTGAAACCAAACTGTTTACACTCAGTCCTGTGTGCCTTCGTAGTGTCATAACAATTTTGCAATGTTTTTTTTTTCCTTTTTCCATGCTTGGCTTTTGAAAAACTCTAGGGCATTCGGAGACAGAGTAAATTAAGTCGCTAAATTTTAAACAGAACGGGTTTGTAGGCCAATAGTAAACTATTTTTTTTATAACATTGTTTGGAAAGTACCCACATTTGGTCATGTTCAATTGGTATGCACTGAAACGAAAACATGGGAGAGTGGACTGGTCTTACCATTATTTTAAAGCAAGGATTCACCAATACACCCCTTGCACTATGGCGTCACACTCTCAGACAGCCCCCTCGCTGAGGCAAAAGGAGGCAGATCGTTGGACGACAGCTGCTCTTGGTGCGTAAAAAACGTGCGCGTGACCTCAGCATAGCATCAGCGTTGCGCGTTATGCAAGGGGTCGATTGTTTTTGTTTTGATGTTGTCTGCAAAACAGCGTCGGTACAGTTTGAGTTTGTGAATTGTCCTAATTTGACCGGCTTACGCTTTTAGTAATGACTCACCATGAATATTCTGAATTGTTACTGTAATTATAACAGTAAAAATGTATACTGTAATATATATTACTGTAAAAATAACAGGCATGCATGTCTTGATAACAAAGCATAGACATGGCAAACGTGTACACTGTGGGCCTATGTTTAACTAATCAGTGAAAGAATTTACACTCGTAGCAGGCCCTACTAGATGTAACAGTCAACTTATGTGAAAATTTATCTTTTTGAGGAAACGGTACAAAGTTTGCCAGTTGAGGCAAAACAGTCGCTCATAATGTACCTGGCATGACCGCTTAGATTTCACTCCATCGTAGAACCAAATTCAACCCTCTTTATTTCAATGGGAAAACTTGACGAAAGCAGCAGTTATCTGTAAAGACCATTAATGTTTTAAGCAAAGCTAATTAATTTTGTAACAGCAATATGAAATCTACCTTTACACATAGTGTGTGTAGTTTTGTTGGGTATCATTTGTTAATGCAAGCGCATTATTATGAAGATTTCCATAAAATGATATTCTTTTAGATACAAAATAAATAAAAAAAGTACAAAAGTTTCACAACAATCGAATTTGTTTTATTTCACACTGCAGTGGATGTCTCTTAGTAATTCTGACCCATTTCGATCAAATTTATTGCTCGTGTTATTCAAATGTATTTTGAAAAAACAATGTCCTTTACATGTACGTCAACAAGCAAATTTGAAAACTCAATACAAATACATGCAGTTTGGCAATTTCAATACAGACCGTGATCTACAGCTGGTCAAAATATTACTCATAAAAATACCCTTATATTCATAACAAAATTGAAATATTTTATCTGATTTTAGCCTATTTTCTACACAAATGCAAGGCTTACCCCTTGTGTTTTTCTCAAATTTTCTCTTTTTTTTGACAAAAATGCAAGGTTTTTCTCCGATTTCAGCCCATTTTAGACAAAAAACAAGGCTTACCCTTTGCGACTTTCTCAGATTTCAGCCCATTTTTTTTCAAAGATGCAAGGCTTACCCCTTGTATCAAGTTTTTCCTCACCCATTTGCGAAGTAATTATTTTAACTGTGTAACAACTTGATACTTAATACTAACGCTTCCCCCTTACCCTTAACCTATTCCATAACCCCCTCATCACTCCAACTTTTTAACCCTTATTGTTTAAGGGTCCAACTCGTTGTCACTTTGGCTAAAAGTGTAAAATTGAGACTGGAGGATGAACATCAAGGTTAACCCATTGCTATTTTCATGTAATTTGAGCCAATAATGCTAGGGGTAAGTTGCAAGTTCACACTTCAACTCAATTTTGTTATCAGTACAGCAGCTGTGCAGTGGTTTAATGTCACTGTATTAATTTGTCAACATCCTGGCATGAATCGATGACATCACGAAAACGTCACTATTTATGTTATCCGTATGATGTCCTTTCAAGCCTGATTCAACTATAAAATTTGATTGCAGCTTGCTTTGTTCCCAAGAACTTAATTTTCACATGCATCAATATCAATTGGTAATGTTAGAAGTAATTTAATGGTGGTTATTGCAAATTTGAAGTGATCCGGAACTAATAAATAATCCGGAACTGGTCAAACGATAACAGTTTTAGACCAAAAAGTGGCTTACTAATTTGTTATGATTCTGTCACATTTGTGTTATTCGAAGTGCATGTTCTGTTCTTGTATGTATTATGTTGATCTTTCTATATAAACCCAAAATGTGCCGGTCGGATTTTTTGTCGAATACGGCATTTTTGCCCGGCATGCCCGGGGACCAAGTGTAACAGTCATTAAGTCGCCATTAAAACAAATAATTCTGTTGCTGACGAAACAATAAACTAATAATTTGGGAAACTCTGAGAATCTGCGCAAGAATTTCAGTTTACATTTTATACAAAAAATACAAGAAGATTCGTTAGCCTGAACATCTGACGTCACACTTCGAGGCTCCTTGCGGATAAAGTCAGTTGACCAGTCTAGGCTGAGCCGTAGTGGTCTCGGTCTGGCGCCCTCTTTGGATAAACTTTTAACACGAATGTTTAAAAGACTTCTCTTTTTTTAGCAAAAGTGATTTGAATGTATTCTGTAATCTAGTGTGCACACGCAGCAGGTTTAAAGGACCCTTGTCGTCAGAACCTTGTCTAACCTCGTTCCCACGGGTGATCGATCTCAGTGCGGCCAGTTTTTTTCCAGCACGTGCCGGTCGCTCATAAAAGCCTGAGTCACACCAAGCTAGTTCTCAAACCGTCCGAACCCGTCCTAAAAATATCGTAGAACGGGCTGTGGTCTGGCTAGAACGTATCGCTCTGGCCGGACAATGTCTATAATGTGAACCGTTCATCTCGTCTTTACCCCGTCTGCTGTCCGTTTATATCAATTTCAGATAGGGGAAAACTGCCCGTTCACCTCAGTCCAAGCCCGTCAGTTTAAACCGGTTCGTAACTAGTTCAACTTCGTTCCATGTACGGCAATTCAGTTCGTAGTACGTCCATCTCGTTTTAAGTGCGTCCATCTAGTTGCAGGACGGGATGGTCGCCCGAAAAATTTGAGCAGGCTCAAAGTTCTGGAGCACCATTCCCATGATCAAACCCGTCTGATCCCGTCCATGAAGTTTGTAAATAGGCCGTAAAAAGTTGCTACTACGTCCACTCCGTTTGCGCACAGTTTATACACGTTCGGCTAGATTTTCCAGAACGTAGTGAGAACGAGTTTGGTGTGATGGGGGCTTAGGGCTTAACCAGGGCCCAATTTCATAGAGCTGCACAAGCAGAAAATATTGCTTAATATTTTTCTGCTAAGCAAAATTCAGCAGGATACCAGTTACAAATTGTACATATTGTGATATCGTAGTTTGGCTGGTAACCTTATTCTGGTAAGTATAATTTTGTTGTGCTTAGCTACTTTTTGTGCGAAAGCAGCTCTATGAAATTTGGCCCTGGTAGGAATTAGGATTAGGAAGACCGACCACACTGGCAACTCGACTCATGCCCAGCGGCGGTGCTACGGCGGGCACGGGGGGGGGGGGCAAATTGCCCCCCCCACCAGTTTGCCCCCCCTCCCCCAGTTTTTCCCTGATGGTGAGTTTAATCCCAAGCGATTGCACCCAATTTGTTACAATGTTGTTTGCCCTGTAAATAATAAACTCAATTTCATCCATCATAATTAGCTGGCACCATCAAAAAAGCCCAATACACTTTCCATCTCCAGAAATGTTTATAAAAATTTGTGGATTTATTTATCTGTACAAGCTTGGAAACTTGCTATAAATAGAAATGCATTGTGTGCCCAAAACCGCAAGCAGCCATTGTAGTTGTACACGCAGTTCGCACAACACGTCACATGCATTCACACAGTGCAAAATCTTATTTCTGGAGTGAACTGGTATGCGAAACAACATGACAAGATTTTGTGACGTAACAAGACAGTGGAACGAGTAGCCTGATTGGTGGTAATTGTTTATTTGCAACCTTGGTGGTACAACCATATCACACCCACTTCGGAGCAAATTTAAGAGTACATGTCATTATCAACCTTGGGTTGTAAAAGTGACTGGTGTTTTCTTGATTGGCAAGCCTTAGATTCAGTAAGAACATTACAAGAACCAACATTTCGACCTGATTGTGCTGACCGACCGGCGTCATGGCCACCACGATGCAAGAAGAAAGTATGCTTGATTCGGACAACTTTTGCGCGTCTAATTATCCCGATTTACCGGCGCTGAATCTCACCGACCCAGCAGTCGCTAGCCGGTACGAGTACAGCCCGATTCAGGCTGCATTGGTTGCGGTTGTATACCCAAGTATCTGGCTGGTTGGTCTTCTAACCAACATGTTGTTTCTACTGACAGTTTTTCGTATCAAGCGCATGAGGACGCAGACCAACGCGTACATGTGTAATTTGGCAATATCAGACGTATTGTTCCTGTCAACAGGTAGGTGTAGTAATAATCACATGGATGTTAAAAACAATCTTTACAACCATTAATTTGAAATTAAGTGGTATTTTTTGGTGTAATATACGTTGTGCTTTAGCCCGTTGATTATGTGAATTTCAGCATCGCAACGGATTTAATCATTCTATGGTTCCATGTGAGCTGTTTTGAACCGTCTGTTTGTAAACAAATGTTGTGCACTCCGTTAAAAAAATATTATTTCCAAATTTCCTTGAGACTTCGCAAAATAGCAAAGAAAATGTCAAATTACAGTTGACAGAAAAAAAAAAGTAAACCAATAAAGAAAACCTCAACAATGACCATGAACACTCGGGCTAGCCACTCCTGGCTGAAATCAATCATGTCTTCCACAGATGGCTTCCAAAATGGCCCGGCGGCTTTGAACTTGTTTTATCGGGTCTAAAGGTTCTCATCAGACTCTGCAGACCATTTGAAAGGAAATATGTTCGCCAAAATAAAAATATTACATGCTTAGTGTTTGTACACACACTGAGCACGAACGTCCATACTGCTACTGTGCGTAGGTCATGCATGGTCATCGCACTTGTATTACTGCCCGCATACGGAGGCCCACACATACACAATAATGTACAGCTAGCTCAGGTGGGTAACGCAAAGAATAAAATTATCAACTAAAACAAAACTCCAACGCCTAGTCAAAGCTATCACGCCATAAAAACGTTATACTGGTAGTGATTAAATTTATATTTCTACTCCCAGCCGCTCGTACACATTGTACACGACTCAACGGAATAATAGAAATACACAAATATTACATTATATAATAGAAAAAGAGGCGCATTTTAAAAACTTGCTCATAACATTACGTTTACAAAAGAGCCACGGAGATTTGGACTTCCCTAGCCCCCCCTCCTTTTGCAGGCGCACAATGTTTCAAATTAATAGTGTGAGTGAGTAAGTTTTAGATGCAGTTATAAAATACAGCATCGAACCCGTTACCCGTATGGTAGCATGGCCCAACAATTTCATTAACAATTTTCTGCTAAGCAAAGCTAACGTTTGACATAGCATTTTGGCCGAAAACCGTATTCTGGTAAGCCAAATTGTTTCATGCTTAGAT
Organism: Pycnopodia helianthoides; assembly: GCA_032158295.1. NCBI lineage: Eukaryota > Metazoa > Echinodermata > Asteroidea > Forcipulatida > Asteriidae > Pycnopodia > Pycnopodia helianthoides. The sequence goes on from CM063255.1 coordinate 8,798,906, forward strand.
ACTATTTGTGCTTCAGCTGTATGAGAATGTGTCCAGTCATTCAGGCTACTTTGTCTCCGCAGTTATATCACTATGCCAACTTATTTTGCTATAAAGTCACGCTCGTTCGTAAAAGTACATGTTGCGTTGGTTACTCAAAAAGGTGCAATTGACCGTTCCTGGCAGTTTCTCAAGTCGCTTGCAGTGTCCTACACCCGGTACTGTACAATTGGGGGAAGGAACACCGTATGAACGCACAATAATAATAATAATAATAATAATAGTCTTGAATAGCCCACGTACTGTATCTACCTACATGCCACACATGTCCCTTGAAATAAAAAAAATTACGGCGAAGCAATCTTTCTACGCCTACCGTAGTTTATGTATTATTCCCTTGTGAATAGATAATATTAATTGCAATTACTGGCGTAGGCTAATGAATAGATTAGAGAGTCGTTGTTTTCGAACGTGTTGCTTTTTAACCTGCCATGTATGTAGAGCTACGTTTTTGAAGTATGAGACCTATTCATTTATAGCACCATGTAATGGTTTACACGGTGCTGTGGCGCAATATGCTGCCGATCAAACCAGGAACACCGGGGCGAACCCCTTCTCTTTACGATAAGTGTACTGGGTTCTTTTACGTGCATTACACAACACACGGGACCTACGGCTTTACGTCCCATCCGAAGGACGCAGCAATAATGGTTAAGTGTCTTGCTGAAGGACACAAGTGTCACGACCGGGACTCGAACCCACACTCTGCCGATCACACCAGAGCTTGAGTCCGGTGTTCTTATCCGCTCGGCCACGACACGCCATTTTTAGTGCATTAAAACCCAGCGCAACGTTTCCCTTATAGCCTTTTACCGTAGGTTTTTTGCAAAATGTTTAACTACTCGCTTCCAATGACTGTTTACAAAATTCAGTCAAAAAGCGAACCACTTTTTAGAATACCTTGGGGTCATTAAGGCCCGTAAGAAATCCTTCAGTAACTTACTTACGGGTGCTACATCTAACATTCCTTATCCTTTTATTCCGTTTAATTTGGAAACACTTTTACAAAATAAAAAGGGTTCTATTCGGATTTACCAAATACTTACGTCTGAAAAGGGCTATTAGCAAGTTTAATGATAAATGGGAAACAAAATTAGTCTGTTTTCTGCAGTATGCCCTCTACAGTTACGTGTGACACAAGATTTAGGTTCTATAGACTGACTCATAGAATACTGGGTGTTAATTCTTGGTTAAAATTGGGGAAAGGGAGAGCGATTTATGTTCCTTCTGTCATTTTGAGAGTGAAACCTTGATCCACCTATTTTGTACTTGCGATTTGTCTACGTCATTTTGGACCCAAATTAATGGGTGGATCAGGGATGAACTGGGTATCAATGTTTTTACACCATGAGGCCATACTATTTGGTATTCTGAATAAGAAAATGACTGCCCTTAATTTAGTTCTATACTGCTAGGCCGTTACCGTATTTGTAGCATGAAGATGAACGGCAGTAAACCGTCTTTTTTATCAGTAAAAGAAAAGAGCTTAAACGGTACTTTCAATTATAAATATTCATTTGCATATGACAAACTCGCCAAATTTAAATTGAAATGGGACATACTCTCTACTCTATGTATTCATTAATTTAGTTTATCTTTTGTATTACATTGAATGTAATTTGCAAGAGGATGTATGTTTACTTGAATAAAAGGTTCCCCCCCCCCCGAGGTTAAAAAAACAAAACAAAAGCGAACCGCAGAAGCAAATTTAGCTGTCACCTTGAAAACCTTGAAAACCTCATTACAAATTCAGAGGTTGGGAAATAGCAATAAGCATCTCTATTAGGCTTGATAATGATGTGAAGCTTCCTGCCCCGGGTGTAATACTGTTTTCCAGAGTGTGAAAAAGGGGTATGGGGGGTGCTGCATGATGATAAATGATTTCGTAATTTCACTCACTGCAGGGTTTTAAAGGTAGGGTCATCGTTTTAGTTTGAGTTTGGCAACGTAATGTTGAGTTATTGGCAAAAATGTCGAGAAAGATTCTGCTCTATATAGTGTCCACTTTTTGTGAAAAACAAAAAAACTGACACGGTATTTTCACAAGAACGTAGAATTCACGTTAGCGAGGTGACAGCGGGTATCGACTGCATCTCTCGCCGCAGCATTCGCAAACGGACACCAACAGTCAGAAATCTGTGTCTCAGATTCAAATGTTGTTTTTATTGATTTCTTTCAACGGGGCATTTCGAAGAAGAAAAAAATTTGCATGATGCTTACTACCACTACCATTTTTATTACAAGTAAGCTTGCGGTTGCGGACTCTACTTTTCAATTATAAGGGGCATTTTTACATTAAAGCTCAACTACAGTGGTGTGGTAGTAGTATATTCTGGGTCACACACACCTCATTTTTGTTGGGCAAGCCCCGCCGCGAATGTGCGGCGGTGCGTCGCGGTAGGGGGGGGGGGGTGGTTTGCTCCACGAAGTGTTGGGCGAAGGCGATGTTGGGCGATGTTGTTGCATCTGAGGAAATTCGGGCTTTTTTGAGTGATTCATATTCACGGATAGTTTGGAGTTTTTTTGGATCGTAACACCAGTCATTCAGGCTACTTTGTTTCCGTAGTTATATCACTATGCCAACTTATTTTGCTATAAAGTCACGCTCGTTCGTAAAAGTACATGTTGCGTTGGTTACTCAAAAAAGGTGCAATTGACCGTTCCTGGCAGTTTCTCAAGTCGCTTGCAGTGTTCTACACCCGGTACTGTACAATTGGGGGAAGGAACACCGTATGAACGCACAATAATAATAATAGTAATAATAGTCTTGAATAGCCCACGTACTGTATCTACCTACATGCCACACATGTCCCTTGAAATAAGAAATTAACGGCGAAGCAATCTTTCTACGCCTACCGTAGTTTATGTATTATTCCCTTGTGAATAGATAATATTGAGTGCAATTACTGGCGTAGGCTAATGAATAGATTAGAGAGTCGTTGTTTTCGAACGTGTTGCTTTTTAACCTGCCATGTATGTGGAGCTACGTTTTTGAAGTATGAGACCTATTCATTTATAGCACCATGTAATGGTTTACACGGTGCTGTGGCGCAATATGCTGCCGATCAAACCAGGAACACCGGGGCAAACCCCTTCTCTTTACGATAAGTGTACTGGGTTCTTTTACGTGCATTACACAACACACGGGACCCACGGCTTTACGTCCCATCCGAAGGACGCAGCAATAATGGTTAAGTGTCTTGCTGAAGGACACAAGTGTCACGACCGGGACTTGAACCCACACTCTGCTGATCAGAAACACCAGAGCTTGAGTCCGGTGTTCTTATCCGCTCGGCCACGACACGCCATTTTTAGTGCATTTTAACCCAGCGCAACGTTTCCCTTACAGCCTTTTACCGTAGGTTTTTTGCAAAAATGTTTAACTACTCGCCCAATGACTGTTTAAAAAATTCAGTCAAAAAGCGAACCACTTTTTAGAATACCTTGGGGTCATTAAGGCCCGTAAGAAATCCTTCAGTAACTTACTTACGGGTGCTACATCTAACATTCCTTATCCTTTTATTCCGTTTAATTTGGAAACACTTTTACAAAATAAAAAGGGTTCTATTCGGATTTACCAAATTCTTACGTCTGAAAAAGGGCTATTAGCAAGTTTATTGATAAATGGGGAAAACAATTGGTCTGTTTTCTGCAGTATGCCCTTTACAGTTCCCAGCTAACAGTTTGACGTTTTCTCAACGTTGTAATGAAGTCAGACTTTGGTGTAAGTAACGTTATTAATATAACGTTGTAGCTACGGAACTTTGTCGACTCCCCTATACGTCTTCCGTACGTAATGACGCAACGTAACAACCACGTTGTTGGTACGTTTAAGACACGTTTCCAGTGACCTTATTACAACTTATATTTAACGTTGCAACAACGTTCTCAGAGCGTGTTTGTTTGGTTGTTATAAAGTTATCTAAGTAACGTTGTAGCAACGAATCTTTGTCGACTCCCCGTACGTCTTTAGAACGTAATGATGCAACGAAACAACGACGTTGTTGGCACGTATACACAACGTTGCAATGTTGTAAATAATCAATTAAAAAGAATGTTACAACAATGTATTTTTTTTCAGTACCGTGAACGTTGTCACAACGTCAGCCCTGTCTTATTTATTGATTGCTATATCGATTAATTATACAATAATTTCATGAATAATTTTGTTAAGTGATATGTCAACATGATCAATGAATTACTTTTACAAACTTACCAAGGTAGGTCCCTACTACGCGTTGTCGTAACCGGACTTCACTGTACCTGTATACTATACATCGTACAGCATGTACTATATATACAGACCAATTTCCTGACTTTTGCAATCACGGGGGTATATATTTTTGTAATTGTTTCCATTTAATTAATATTTCTGAACTAAAATTACATGTATAGTTACTGAATTATATTTATCCATATTTTCCTCTGTTAGTTTAGACAAGTACAAGAAGAAACCAGTACACCTAGTTCATAAATTTGGCAAATTTCGTGAAATTGTTTGTATGTATTGTACAACTTCTAAGCCCAATCTACAAATTTGCATATGTGATATTTACGTTGTCATGACGTTGTCAAATTAATTTTTACTAGACATGCAGCATTCCGCACGCTGGTCAATGCGGCAGGTTGAGCAAAAACGTATGTCTTTCTTTTTTCTTCAAAACTGAAACAAAACATACTTAGTGGTACACTAAAGTACTTCAAAATTTGAAAGTGTCTTTGAAATTTAGGAACAAATTTGGTTTTAGAGGAAGTTTTTAGCTGGGAACAAAACGGCCTAAGTGTGGATAGAAAATCCTATCAAGGGTAAATGTTTCTCTAGAAGATTCTAAGTACGGTTTGGAATGCCGCTGTACAGGTGGTCGGGGGGGAGGGTGCGAAGAATCGAATATCTCCCCAGACCGGTGCACTGCTGCTTGACACAATAAGCTCAATTAAATGCAATTAATGATTAGTATTAACTGTTCAGATTGATCATTAAATGCCAATGTGATAGCAAGGCCGCTCCTCAAGTGCCTATTTTATTTATGACAACCGATATTCAAAACATTGTTTGCGATGTCAAACATTAGGCCTACCAATAGTTGTTAGCTTATAAAAAAACCATCCCAACGAGCTGCTTGAACTATTCAACACAATAGTTTTAGAAAAAGTTTTTAGCGGGTGAACAAACGGCCTAAGTAATATAGAAAATCCTATCAAGGGTAAATGTTTCTCTAGAAGATTCTATGTACGGCTTGGAATGCCGCTGTACAGGTGGTGGTGGTGGTGGTGGTGGTGGTGGTTGGGGGTAGAATCAAATCTCTCCCTAGACCGTCGCACTGCTGCTTGACATAATAAAGTCAATTAAATGCAATTAATGGTTTGTTCAGATTGATAATTAAATGCCTATTTGATAGGGAGGCCGCTCCTCAAGTGCCTATTCTATTGATGACAACCGATATAAAAAACTAAATTGCGAACAAACATTGTTCGTGATGACAAACATTAGGCCTACCAATGCTGTTAGCTAATAAATGTCCTCCGAAACCATCCCAACGATCTGCTTGAACTATTTAACACAATGGTTTTAGAGGAAGTTTTTAGTGGGGGACAAAACGGCCTAAGTGAGGATAGAAAATCCTATCAAGGGTAAATGTTTCTCTAGAAGATTCTATCTACAGCTTGGAATGCCGCTGTACAGGTGGTGGTGGTGGTGGTGGGGAGGGGGGTAGAATCGAATCTCACCCCTCACCAGCGCACTGCTGCTTGACACAATAAGCTCAATTAAATGCAATTAATGATTAGTACTGTTCAGATTCATCATTAAATGCAAATCTGATAGAAATGCCGCTCCTCAAGTGCCTAATTTATGACAACCGATATTAATAAAAAACTAAATTGAGAACAAAAACATGTTTGCGATGTCAAACATTAGGCCTACCATGTCCTCCAAAACCATTCAAACGAGCTGCTTGAACTATTCAACAAAATGGTCTAAACATCGCCAATACAAACTAAAATACAACGCCAAACGATATCATAGTCAAAACATAAATACTATTATTTGTACGTTGTAATTAAACTAAAATACAATATGTCACAGCGTGATGGTAAAAACAAAGATACTACGTTGTGATAAATCTACAAGATGATAGTTACAATATGCGTTTGAAGATTAAGACAACGGGCTGTCACAACTTTAACAGTAGGCTACTTTTGTGTGCAAAACCAAAATACAACGACAAGACAACATACAGCCGAAACTTAAATATTACGTTTTAATGTTACCAAAATACATTGTGTAGACAACGTGACTGTCACAACTTAAATGCTACGTTTTATAACACCAAAATATAACGTCAAGACAACGTGACCGCCGCGATTTAAATATGACGTTTTGATAAAACCAAAATACAATGTGCAGACAACGTGCTCTTCACAACATAATTGCTACGTTTTAATGTTACCAAAAAACAACGTGTAAACAACGTTACTGCCACAACTTAAATGCTACGTTATAATAATACTAAAATACAACGTCTAGACAACGTGACCGCCGCGATTTAATTATAACGTTTTGATAAAACCAAAATGCAACGTGCAGACAACGTGCTAGTCACAACATAATTGCTACATTTTAATGTTACCAAATTACAACGTGTAGACAACGTGACTGCCACAACTTAAATGCTACGTTATAATAATACCAAAATACAACGTCAAGACAACGTGACCGCCGCGAATGAATTGTGACGTTTTGATAAAACCACAATGCAACGTGCAGACAACGTGCTTGTCGCAACAAAATTACTACGTTTTGTTGAGACCAAAATATGACTTATCGACAACGTTGTTGCCTTAACTTAAATACCACGTCGTAATAATACCAAAATACAATGTTGTGAACACGTTAGGTATAAAACCTTTCGGTAACGTTGCATAGATTACCAACATGCAACCAATGTACAACATTGGTTGAAGATCATGTTAAGTTCTGACGTTCTTGCAACGTAGTCAAAACGTTGTCATCCAATCGACCAAATTGCCACCTTATCACAACGTTGTGCAACGTTGTAACAACGTATTGTGTTAGCTGGGTTACGTGTGACACAAGATTTAGGTTCCAATGTAAACTGACTCATAGAATACTGTGTTAATTCTTGGTTAAAATTGGGAAAAGGGAGAGCGATTTATGTTCCTTCTGTCATTTTGAAAGTGAAACCTTGATACACCTATTTTGTACTTGCGAGTTGTCTACGTCATTTTGGACCCAAATTAATGGGTGGATCAAGGATGAACTGGGTATCAATGTTTTTTACACCATGAGGCCATATTATTTGGTATTCTGAATAAGAAAATGACTGCCCTTGCATTAGTACTGGTAGGCCGTTACCATTAAAGATGAACGGCAGTAAACCAGTTTTTTATCAGTAAAAAAAAGAGCTTAACCTTTTATGCACCGTTGTAGCATTTATGCTACACCGACTTTGGGCTAGTATTCCATCCTCTAAATACAAAACACATCACTTGTTACCCATTGAAGCATTTATGCGACTCCTCTAGAAGTGTTATAGCCCCCTCTTTTGGCTGTAGATAGCTAGTTAGTGCCATTTTACTCTAATAACAAACGTGTCGATCTGCTGATGAACATTTTCTGAAAGTTGGCATATTTCATGGTGTTCTACCAAGTTTGAGGTGATTGTCAGATAAATATCTCATTGTGTATCTTCTCCCCTATACCCAGTAGATTCAGATAAAGGACATATTTCAAAGAAACAAATCTTAGCCTAGCAACAGGATTTTTTTCAAACTGGCTGTAGCAGAAAAGCTACTACGGGTGATGCACGACAAAGTGCTATGAACATGTACAATGTGTGTATGTATACATGTAAATGTACACGTCCGTATTATGCACTGCATGTACATGTATGTAAATTCATGTAAATTCATGACGATATCACCCAATGTAGCATATATGCTACAGTCATTAATTAGAAAAGTCATTAATTATTTTTTTTTTTGAGGGGTGATATATCAAATTTTAACCCCAATGGATCACACACAAAAAATATTTTAATTTTACTCAACTATTATCATGGTCTGGTATATAAAGGGTTAAAGGGTACTTTTAGTTATGAATATTCATTTGCATCACAAATGACAAACTCGCCAAATTTAATTTCAAATGGGACATTGTTCTCTAGTCTATGTAATAGTTAATTTAGTTTATCTTTTTTATTACTTGTGTTGTAATTTGCAAGAGGGTGTATGTTTAATTGAATAAAAGCTTTTTTCCCCCGAGGAAAAAAGAAAGAAAAAAAAGCGAACCACAAGAGCTGTATTCCCTAGCTGGTGAGGATCACCTTGAAAAACCTCACTACAAATTGGGAATTAGCAATAGCAAGACTAGTCTAGGCAATAAGCATCTATAGACCCTCTGAGGGTTATTAGGCTTGATAATGATGCGAAAAAAAGCTTCCTACCCCGCGGGTAATGGTTTCCCAGATTGTGAAAAGTTTAGGGGTTCTGCAATTCATAATCACTCTATTAGGCTTGATAATGATGTGAAGCTTCCTGCCCCGGGTGTAATACTGTTTTCCAGAGTGTGAAAAAAGGGTATGGGGGTGCTGCATGATGATAAATGATTTCGTAATCACTCACTGCAGGGTTTCAAAGGCAGGGTCATCGTTTTAGTTTGAGTTTGGCAACGTAATGCTGATTTTTTGGCAAAATTGTCGAGAAAGATTCTGCTATATACAGTGTGAAAAAACAAAAGAAAATTGACACGGTATTTTCACAAGAACGTACAATTCACGTTAGCGAGGTGACAGCGGGTATCGACTGCATCTCTTGCCTCAGCATTCACAAACGGACTACAACCCTCAGAAATCTGAGAAACGACTCATGCATAAATCGAGGGTCAATTGTTTTTGTAATTGATTTCTTTCAACGGGGCATTTCAGACGAAACAATTTCGCATGTTGCTTACTACCACTACCATTTTTATTACAAGTAAGCTTATACCTTAAAATTATACGGGCATTTTTACATTAAAGCTCGACTACAGTGGTGTTGTAGTAGTATATTCTGGGTCACACACACCTCATTTTTATTGAGCAAGCCCCGCAACACGAGTGCGGCGGTGCGTCGCGGTAGTGGGGTGTGGTTTGCGCAACGAAGTGGTGGGCGAAGGCGAGCCACGGACTGGTGAGACGCTCGCCTCACGGCAGTGTCTGGGAGCCCCGAAGGTTCGATAAGTTGAATCTCAACACGATGCTTGGCATCAACAAGATGCTTGGCATCGTGTTGAGAGCCGGTGTCTGAAAAACACCGAAAGGAATTGTCTCATGACAGTGTAACTGAGGGCAAACTGTTATTGTTTTGTCCTCCGTTGGAGGTGCGGGAGTGATTTTTAAAAATCACGGAGCGCCGAGAGCAATACCACGCAGCACAAACGAGACGTGTGGGTGGGTCGATTATTAGTATGCATTTATTTATGTGTATGTAGTTTAAATAAGTTGAGTTTAGTAGGTTGTATGTTCGGTCGTCCGAATCGAGTATTTTCGGTTAATTGCCAATCGAAGGTGCGCTATGATTCCTTAGGAGTGTCATAACAATATACATTCGGTTTGCGGTAACACCATGATTGTGTACAAAATATCTACTTGCTGTGTAGATTTGTTCTTTAGAGAACTTGTCTTGCTATTTATTCTACCACCGCGGAGTAGATTTTCGGAATTCGGGAGACTTCTCAGTTCTGAAAAGAACTGTCCTGCTTATTATCTACTACCTGGGCGGGAGGTAGGAAATCGGCCTGGACTACTACTTTAGCTTTGTGGATCGGGGGGACTTCTCGTAGTTAACTGCACTGCCGCGGAGTGAGTTCTTTTTGGTCTCAACGTTTCGACTAGCTTGCTCTAGTCATCCTGACGATGACTAGAGCAAGTGTCGTGACCGTGATTCGAACCCATACCCCGATGACTCGACCACCAGAACTTGGATTCGAAACGTCTAGTGACGAGGCCATTTTTGATGATCTTTTTAGAACCACTGAAAACTCATAAGAAACGTCATTCCATGCATATAGGATATTTTCGCCAACTTAGGTTTGTTTGGGCCTAATGCTTTTCTACTCTGCATAGTTTGGAATCCTGCTTAAATGTTTCTTGTGTACTTGGAGTAACATACTGATCTTATTGTATTTTTTTTTCCAGGGACCGCCTTTGGTTTTTGGAAATACCTTTCCACTCCGGTAACATCAGATTTCTCGATACTAGGCGGGATCTACGGCTGTTTTCTGACGCAACAGGCCAACGCCATTCCCATATTTGCATCCACCCTAACGGTAACTGCGGTAACCATCGAGCGTTATCTGGCCATCTGTCATCCATTGCGTCACTTGCATTTCCGATCTAGAGGGCGCACTGTAAGCATTATAGCCGTAACGTGGTTCGTTGCAATGTGTCTGGCGGCCACGCTGTTACCAAGCAGTAGAAACTACTTCACGGTTTGCGTCACGTGGCCGGATGACGAGTACTTCATGGACTTTCCCGGCTTAATTTCGTACTGTGGCGCAAACGATAATTGGTCTCGAGGCCTAGCATATTTTGGTTTGATAATGCCATTCATTCTGGAGCTTTTCGTTTGTTTCGTCCTATTCTTCTTAATACTGCGAAAACTCAGCAAGCGAATTGACGGGATCTCCAACGCGAATGCTATGGATAACAACAACTCTCGAAACACACGGGATCGAGTTGCGAAAATGTTAGTGATCACCGGTGTGTCAATATTCGTTCTCCTCACACCTCGCACGGCAGTTTCAATCTACTACTACATCAAAGTGTCCACCGGTGCCAAGGGTCTTTCTCCCTATGCCGAATTCATTTTCTTTGCGTCAACAAATCTTCTCGTGTACGTGAACTCCGTGGTCAACCCGATCATCTACGCCTTCGCCAATGAACGGTATCGAAGGGCGTTCCTCGAAGCGATCCGATGCCGCCCTCGACGTTCTAGAAACAGTTCGTCAATTGAGCTGCGTCGAGATTTGAACGGCCAGACCCTATCGACAAATTCAGTGTAGACACCATAAAGTGCGCCACCGAGAATGTAGTGCTGCGAAGTAGCCATTCGTAAATGCATCATCGTTCATCATGTCATCCACGCAGTCCACGTATTATACGAGTGTGTGATAATTATGAAGATGTATTTGTTGGAAGTCTTCGATAGGCGCCCGGTAACATTGTTAGACACTGAATTACTTGCGTCTGCGCAAAATATCTATTTTCTGCGTCACTTCTCTACAACGACTGGCTTTTCTGAAAACGTTCATTCCAGAGTAAACTCCTGATGAGCACTATTATTGTGAATCGTGGTGTTAACTCGCATGAACCCGAAGTTTAAAGGAACATCACAGAATTGGTTTGCTAACAACAGTTGCTGCAGTGTAAGCACTTTATGTAATCCACCATATAAATAAAATGACAAACCTGTAGAAGTTTGAGATCGATCGGCCTTCTGGGTCACGAGAAAATAGTGAAAAACCGATTACACATTTGCATGATATCATTAGGTTCAACAAACGAATAAAACGCTCACTGAGCGATAAACTCAATCGGAAAATTAGTTTATTCATTTCTCATCAAATATGGCATTTAAGACAGAAATATTTCAGGGATGTTTTCTACTATCATCATCATTAGACCGTGTAAGTTTTATGTAAGTCTGTGATCAAAAGTATATTTTACAATTACCAATTCTGTAATGTTCCTTTAACTAAACTGAAACGTTTGGTACTAAGTAGCCATGCCCTTGTACGTAACATATTGACCCATTTCACAACGCGTTGTATAGCCGTTGCACTTCAGTGTAGTCTTGATGTGCTGCAACTCCTCTTTTGTTTGTATTCATAGTTTTTTTTCGGCAAAAGCTCATATTCTGGTTCTGTACATACTTTCCAACTAGGAACCTTGACCCAACCGGGGATTATATTGTCCCTTTTGTTAAAGGTCCCGGTTTTAACATACCTGTATACCTACCTCTGGAAACACACACAGCTCTGTGTTACATACCCTCTGTGGACATTCCTTTGTTCTGAACACTTAAGGAAAAATCCTATTCTTCAAGACTGTAAAGAAACACCGTGTGGACGTGTGTAAGTCCACATAGTGTTTCAAAACCCCTGCCTCTGTGGACCTCTTTTGTTCTCAGGTCTACACTTCGCATGTAATGCTTATCCAGTGTGTTTATTTGTAGATCATGCAATACACAGCAACCATTGCCATTGACGCATACAAAGTTAGACCGTGTGCATGATCAACACCATCATTTTGAACTCTTGTATAAAGTTGAGCATCATTATCTTAAAGGAACATTACAGAATTGGTTTTTGCTAACAAACAGTTGCTGGCAGTGTAAGCACTTTATGTAATCCACCATATACATAAACTGACAAACCTGTAGAAGTTTGAGATCGATTGGCCATCTGGGTCACGAGAAAATAATGAAAAACCGATTACACATTTGCATGAAATCATATAGGTTCAACAAATGAATAAAACGCTCACGGAGCGATAAACTCCAATCGGAAAATTAGTTTATTCATTTCTCATCAAATATGGCGTTTCAGGCAGAAATATTTCAAGGGATGTTTTCTACTATCATCCTCATTAGACCGTGTAAGTTTTATGTAAATCTGTGATCAAAAGTAAATTTTAACAATTACCAATTCTGTAATGTTCCTTTAAACAGTGTTAGCTATGTTAGGCAAAAAATTCCAAATAAACATGTTGAGCGTCCAGCCTTTTGGAAAAAGGAAGGAGTAGGGCCGGTTTTTTTTTTTTTTTTTTTTTTAACTGGCCGTCCGACACATTTTTTCAAAACATCCGACCGGTCTATTTTTTAAGATTGTTGCCAGCTTTTTTATGTGTGTGTTTTTTCGATGTGCTAAAGTCTGAAAATACCATCTTATTTATTTTGGAATTTATTATTTTGTTTCGTTAAAAGTTTATCCTTAAAAAAAGAAAAAAGAAGAAAAAAGGAGGCATCCTCATAAAAGGAAGCGGGTGGGGGACGTTAAACATGTTTTAAAAATTTTATTTGGCCTACGTTGATGTACTGAACCATGCATTATTATGCAGTTTTCCAAAAAGTTTCACAGGAATCGTGTTTTAAATGAATCCAAATAACTATTGGACGTACGTAGATGTTCCGTTTAATTACTACATTCTTATTATTCTTAACATCCTAGTGTACTCAAAAAGGATTGCATAGTAGTACGAAACGTACAGTAGTGTTATCGCTGTATTTTGACCAAAAAATATTATATGTTTTTCATTTTCTACACGGCAGTTAACGGTTGTATGGCTTGTATGGCTTCTGACTGGCACCCCGAACAAAGATATTGACAAAATAGGGAGACCGCCAATATAGGGCTAGATAGCTCAGTTGGTAGAGCGCCGGTACGTTAATCCGGAGGTCGTTGGTTCAAATCCCGCTCTAGTCAATTTTTCTTTGTTCAACCCCCATACTGTTTTTCATTTTCGTGTAAACTATTAGTGTTCACCGTTTATTTAAAAAAAAATACAAGCTTGGGCTGAGTTCTTTGATTCAAGCTAGACGTCCAAGTCCACACAGCTCATCAACAGCTGCTGTTTCATAGACATTGTATTAACAATTCAAGGCCCACCCCACATTACCCCTCAGACTGAAGCCCCACCCATAACTCCACTCTCTCTGTCGACTTGCCGTCCCCGTTGGTTCTTACGGTGTACAAAATCAAATTGGGTGCATTCTCGTTTAGCAAACCAGTGACGCTACTTTTATAGCCCCCCGTTCAAACTTTTGTTAAGTTTATATCCCAAACACACGTGGACCTCGAATCAGGACCCATGGTGCCCCCGGCCCCCGACCGGAGGTCAGCCAAGTGCCAGCCAGTACCCCCCCCCCCCCCTCTGTTGACCATGTAATATCTTACAGTGTTGCAAACAATTGTTAATGGCCTGACTTTTCGACCCTAGCAGAGTCTTTCCTTTTGACCTTTCGAGAAAGACTCTGCTATGGGTCGAAACGTCAGGCCATAAACAATTTTTTTGCGTTTATACCACAGGTCCTTTTGGTTGGTAAGCAGTTTGCAACAGCTAATTCTATTTTCTCATCTGACTTTATAATCTTAATTTAGGTAAATTTATGTATAAATACAACCATAATGCATTACCTTCTTGTTTTAACTCTTTCTTTACCTTAACTTCAAATATTCGTTCGTATGATACTCGAAGTACCCGTAAGAAAAATCTTTATGTCTTTTAAGAAAAGTTATGACATATTTCCGGATGATGTTTTGTCTTTGTACCTACATGTTTTTATGTAAGTCCGTGCTGTGATAGTCTGTTGGTGTGTTTGTATGTTGTTTGTCTGTCCGCAGGTACGGGAACAAAAGCTTTGCTTCACCCTGGCCTAAATGTTGTCCTGTTTGTGATTATTTATTCAACTTCCGTGTAAATTGTTATTGTCTTTACTACTTCTCTGGTTTGCCATTATATATTCATATCATGTACCTTAACTTTAACGATGTACACAAATGTAAATTTATGGCAGCATTGAAATAAATGTGATTAATTATTATTATTGTTCAGATGATAATTATACACGACTGTATGCTGTCCTGTCTATGTGACGTACCCCTCCCCCCGATCGCAGCTCTGACATTAGGTTTGACAAAAAATTCTTTCTCATTAATATTTTGTTTCTTATTTTGGCCTTCTAATAGCTTAAAGTGAAACTCCTTTTAGTTTGTAAATAATAGTTTGAAGTTGTAATTCAAAAGTTGTGACCCTTTAGCATTTCCAGTGTGTTTTGTTCTTTGTTAGTTATCAGAACCCTTCGACCCATCGTTACATCAGCAAACAAAGTACACAACATCGATGATGGGGGAAAAATCGTTTACGTTATCCATGGGTGTAGGCCTACATTTACATTGTCTTTTAGTGCGCACTCACATTGCAACTAATGAGAAAGTGAATGCTAAAATAATTTCGGACACAAAAAACCGTAACGCTAAAATCTGACTCCGTGTTTATCAAACTTATGCTCATACTGTCCGGGCCGTTTTCAGGATACGGTTTATGTTTTTTAGTTAAAAGTTAGGGTGTATGCTCCAATGTTTAGGCCGTTATAGCCCATCGCATGTACCTTTGGATGATTGGCTATTTATTTGCAATTTTGGTAAAACACTGTAAGTCAGTTTTTCAAGATTGTCAGATATAGCCATTTTTCGGTAAAGCGAGGGCGCTATTTTCGATTTTGAAACTCTCAACACGTCAGCCTCAAAATTACCAAACTGGTGACTTTAATTTACAAAAATGCTGTATGTCACACTTACATTTATTTTGAAAGCTAAGGATAAGGTAAAGTGGTGTATCTCTCTGACATACACCATTTTAGCAAAATAGTCAGCATCAAAAACGTTTTGGAGTGTACTATTGTTATGCATCAGTTTGACGAGATACGTTTTCCTGTTAATGCATTATCTCTGTAAAAATGATGTATCTTTGGATAAAATTGTCACAGTTTCTTCAATAATGTTCCAAAACTGAAAAAAAGGATGGAAACTCTATTTCAAAGATCAGATAAGTGAAAAAAAAAATAATAAACTCACGACCCATGATAAGCTGACACAAAAGGTAGTTATTCAAACTTGAAACCTATTTTTCTCGAAATGGGCGTTTTTGAGATATTATCATTACCAAAACAGGGCCGAGGAAGGACTACATGAAAGGAACGAAAATAATTAAATCAATCCAACAGGTGGCGCCCTTTTTATAAGCTCATAAGGCGATCAAGAGGGCGCAATATATTCAATCAAAGATGGCGACTCCCGGTGGAATGCTAAACAAGAAAAAGAAAGATTTCATCGGTGTATCTGCTCCACTTGGTTATGTACCTGGCTTAGGAAGAGGGTAAACATAATGTGAAAGATATGAGTAGTATTACATTATAATTTCAAGAGTGAAACTCATTCAGGCTGTTGTTAAAATTGTGTTTAAAGTAGGCTGAACGTTATATCAGAACTGGCATACCTCAAAACTGTCGTACGACTACATGTGTACGTGTGTGTACGTGTGTCACTGTGTGTTTCATTACAATACTATACTACTTAGTCTTAAAATTAAGTACAAGAGTACAGTAGTGACGGAGTAGTACCAAAAGTAGAGTCTAGAGAGGACACAGACAGCAACTCAAATCAGTCACACTGACAGGGTTTCAAATCGCAGTGAAATAAATAAAGGCAGTTTGCCATGTCAGCACATTTAAAAGATTTGTTATTTTCTCACCACCACTGGCACTAGAAAGCATCACCATTGATCCTAATAAATTAAAAAATAACTATAAGAAATAAAAAGTACCCCTAAAAAGGCTTAAAAAATGTAAAGGTAAAAAAGCTAGAGTAAAAGAGACATACAATCAATCTCGATACTGAGCTGAGTGATAAATTAAAAAATAATCAGTTTATTTGATGTTATTAAGTGGTGTAGTTTGATGGATGGATAAAATGTACCAATAGTAGTACTCAGTGTACTTTAATATAGTACTAAATAATACAAGTATTATAACAGTACTACTGATACATTTTATCCATCCATCAAACTGCACCACTGAATAAACATCAAATAAACTGAAACACTTTTTAATTTTTTTTTTAAAATATTAACAACTACTTTTAGACGTCTTTGAAATTAGAAATCCTTCCATAACATTGAAGGTTATGTTCACTCATATCCTTCACCATTTTGACTGGAAAATGCTTACGTCATGCCAATCAAACAATCACTAGTGTTATACAATATAGTAATGGTATTTACATAATATTGGATGGCTTTGTGTGTGATACAAGAATATATTGCTCGAGCTATGACAATATTGGACGAGTCGTAGACGTACGACTCGTCCAATATTGTCATAGCGAGAGCAATATTCTTGTATCACATGAAAACAAAACAATATTATTAATATTATCTATTATTATTGTAGTGCTGCTGTTTTTTGTGTCGATAAAACTTTTACACCAGGCCCCATTATGTAAAAATGTTATAAATGCACGAAGGGTGACCCCTAAAAGTCCCAAACCCCATATTTATTTAATTACAGGTGAAGTATTTTTGTGTTGTCTCGATTCTACTTTCAGAGCAACTGGATTTACAACTCGATCTGATATTGGACCGGCAAGAGAAGCAAATGACATCAGGTAAGTTGCATTGGTAATACTAAATACCAATAATACAGGGTTCTTATATAGCGTTTTAGTACACCCCTAGGGGCGTACCAAAAGCACTCATTATTTGTTTTTTTCAACAGGATAAGCAAAGCTATGTATTTGTATCTGACCCGACATGAGACCCATTTATGAAGCACTTCTACAAGGGTTTACAAGGCATTCAGCAGCCACTGCTGAAAACACAGGGGTAAACCCTTTTCTCTTCACGATAAGTGTTACTGGGTTCTTTTACGTGCATTGCACAACACACAGGGACCTACGGCTTTACGTCCCATCGGATCAAGCAATAATCGTTTTAGTGTCTCGCTTAAGGACACTCAGTGTCAAGACCAGGACTCGAACCCATGCTCTGCTGATAAGAAACACCAGAGCTGGAGTCTGGTGAGCTTGACCACTCGACCTGACATGCCACAGGTAGGCAGTAAGTGACAAAGACCACCAGGCTCTACAAACACAATGTACCTAGTGCTAATTTAGCACCCGGGCCCAATTTCATAGAGCTGCTAAAGCAACAAAAAGCAGCTAAGCACAACAAAATTATGTTTACCAGAGTAAGGTTACCAGCCAAACTACCACGTCACGTGTACAATTTGTGACTGGTATCCTGCTCATTTCTGCTTAGCAGACACTTGTTGAGCAATATTTTCTGCCTAATAAGCAGCTCTATGAAATTGGGCCCTGGCCCTGAATGACAATTACCTCAATTGAATCTGTTTCACCAATCACGCTTGGGATCAATGGTCCCCCATAGTGCCCCTGAACTCTGGAGCAACCCCCCCCCCCCGCCCCATAAACATCACCAAATACAATCCCTGTCTTCTTTTAAATCGATCCTTAAATACCATCGTTTTTTTTGTAATGAATTTTTTTTAAAGTTTTGTTGTCATGGTTAGTATTGTTTGAAGCTTTGCATGGTGTGGAAAAATGGGAAGGAACTATAAATAAATAAATAGTAAACTTGCGGGTACAACCGTGTGTAAATCTCTTTTTGTGAGAGTGTTGGCTCTGAAGAAAGCGGGTGTGGTCTCGACGTTTCGAACAGTCTCGTCTTCAGGAGAAATGATCATGGTTAGTTAATAACAGCTGGATGAGATACTGTACCCCCAAAATTAATCAGACAAGCTGAAATTGGAATAAACTTGATACATGCATATATTAAAACTTTTTGTTTAATTCCTATGATAAATAGTGACGACAGACATCCAGCTCCAAAGAAGAAGAAAAAAGATGATGAAGACGAAGAGGAAGATTTGAACGACAATAACTATGATGAGGTAAACTTGCATCTTTATTTTCTTTTCTTTTCAATTCAGCAAGTCATTTGTTACCAACGTCGTTCACACCTGCTCCTAGAAATGAAAGTACTGTCTGTGTTTATTTTTCTCGGTGGATTTTGCCGAAGTTGGCAAGATTTTGTTTTTTTCATTATGGAAAGAAATTTCTTTTCCAGTGAAATCACATATCTTGAGTCGAAACACCTTGCAGCCCAATATCTGCACATGTGTGTTAAGCCTATGCTTGGAAATACCATATTTTTCTTAACAAATTGTATGTTTTTGAACCCTGTTTTGGGATTTGAACTCACAATCCCTGCAGCCGTATCAGCTGCCAAATACAGGATTGAAACTGGCCTCTCGCCACCAGGCACGCTCGATGGTCTAGTAGTTGAGACCCACCTGAGTGTTCTATTTTTATTTATTTTTTTCTGGACTTGGGAAAGCACTGAGTGCAGTGCGGAGTTCACCGTCCGATGATGTCATACTGACGGGTGCCGAACGGATGGCGTCATACCGCCCTCCCATGAAAAAAAAGTCTGTGGAGAACACTGGAGTGTTCAGGGCTGATCACACAGTGGTGTATGGACACACAGTGGTGGAACCAAAGTTGTTTACAGTCAACCCTTCTTCTTCCTTGAAAAGTGCAGCCTTCAAATGATTGAAGATGTACGCGTTGCGTGTGAGCGCATGGGTTGGCTTAGGCAACAGGAATTTGTGTCAGGTGCAGATAGAATTATGTACAGGTGCGAGTAAAAAAGCTGGAGATGAGGTTACTTCAGCCGGGGGTCCCTTAAAGGAACATTACAGAATTGGTTTTTGCTAACAAAACAGTTGCTTGCAGTGTTAACACTTTATGTAATCCACCATATACATAAACTGACAAACCTGTAGAAGTTTGAGATCGATCGGCCATCTAGATCACGAGAAAATAGTGAAAAACCGATTACACATTTGCATGGAATCATATAGATTCAACAAATGAATAGAACGCTCACTGAGCGATAAACTCCAATCGGAAAATTAGTTTATTCATTTCTCATCAAATATGGCATTTTAGACAGAAATATTTCAAGGGATGTTTTCTACTATCATCATCATAAGACCGTGTAAGTTTTATGTAAATCTGTGATCAAAAAGTATATTTTACAATTACCAATTCTGTAATGTTCCTTTAACACCAGTGTGAAGGCGTCAAGGGACGGTACGCCGCAGGATCAACCAACTGGGAGGTTGTTCCAGTCCCAGATGGTGCGTGGGAAGTAAGAGCTGGCGTACACTGAAGAGCTGGTGTGTGGGATTGTGAATCGGGAGCAGTGACCTCTTGTTGATGTGGTTGAATGTGTCAGATGGGTGCGCCAGGGGATGTCGACCAAGTTGAATCTTATTTTGTACATCATTTGAAGGCGACTTTGATAACAACGTTCCTGTAGAGAAGGCCATTCAAGGTGATCTAGCATGGCGGTAACACTGCTCGTTCTTCTATAATCTTCCATGACAAATCGAGCTGAGCTTCGTTGACTGCTCAGCTTTGATGTAGTTGGTGGGGATCCCATGAAGTTGCTGCATATTTGACTGCTGGTCGAATAAAGGTGGTATAGACAGCTTCTTTGATTTTCTGGCTGCTGTGGCTCAGATTGCGGGAGAAGAAGGCCTTGGTGCAAGTGGCTCTTTTTGTGATGTTGTCAACATGGGTGTTGAAGCTTAACCTCGGATCGAGGTGGACTCCCAGGTATTTAGCAGAGTTGACAGCCTCCAAGGTATGCCCGAGGATGGTGTAAGAGGCAGGGACAATGTTCCGCTTGTTGGTAACTCTAACAACTTGGCACTTTGTTGCATTGAAGCGCATCAGCCATTTCGTTTCCCAGTCTTGGAGGGCGTCGATATCCTTCTGGAGGCTGATGGCATCGTCGGTTGAAGAGATCATGTGTCTGTAAACAACACTGTTGTCTGCGAATAGCCTACAAGTAGTTGTTAAGCTTGAGAGGCAGTCAGGCAGGTCATTAATGTACACTAGGAAGAGTAGAGGGTCGAGTACGCTGCCTTGTGGGACTCCAGATGTGACGCTGGTTTCACTAGCTCTTCTGGCCATCGACGAGAACACATTGACTGCAGGAGTGGAGGAAGTCTGTTATCCATTCCAGTGTCTTACCTCTAACACCGTAATGATGGACTTTCTTCAGCAGGTGCCGATGAGACACTTTGTTGAACGCCTTCTCATAATCCAGCAGTACCATATCGATTTGCGACTTGGTGTCCAACCCCTTAGCAAAGTCGTCCAGCATGCAGATTAGCTGTGTTTCACAGGATCGATGTTTCCGAAAACCATGCTGAGCATCAGACAGGATCTTGTTGTCGGCAAGGTGTTGGATCACAGCACAATGGATGATATGCTCGCACAGTTTACACAGCACTGATGTTAGGGAGATGGGTCTGTAGTTGGCTGCATCGCACCGGCTTCCCTTTTTGAATAGGGGGACGACATGGGCTCTCTTCCACGAGGATGGTACCTTCCCTTGATTTATTGAGGCCTGGCAGAGTAGGCTTACCGCAGGAGCAATCTCCTCAGCCGTCAGCTTAAGTAGCATGGTGGGTATGCCGTCTGGTCCAGAGGCAGAGAAGGACTTCAGGTTTCTCAGGATTTTATGACCCCATTCTTACTTACGCTGATGTTATCCATAGTAGTATGGTTGCTGTGGCCCAGGTCAGGAAGTGGGGCCCGTTGTCAGTTGAGAAGACTGATGAGAGTTGCTTATTCAAGATATTGGCCTTGGCTTTAGGATCTGAATGAAGAGATCCTCCTGCTTTCAATGGTGCAACTCCTGAGTGGTCACATCAACCCTCCCTACAAAGAGCACTGACATAAAAAGGTCCTGCTTATAAAGAGTACATGTACATTCTGAAGTCCCGAATCTCATTTCTACTTTGTGTTTCTTTGTTTTGCTGTCCTCTTATAATAAAATTCCTGTTATAAAGAGGTAATTTGGCCAGTCCCAGTGATCTTGTTATAACAAGAGTTGGCTGTATAATCATTGACCTTTGACTTTAGTTTGCTTTTTGACCTTCGACCTTTAGTTTGCCGGCTACGGTGGAAGTCTGTTCAACACTGGACCCTACGAGAAAGATGACGAAGAGGCAGATGCTATATATGAAGCCATTGATAAGCGTATGGATGAAAAGCGCAAGGAAAGAAGGTAAACTCTTACTTAACAGTTGTTATGAAGTCAGTAAGTTGCTGGCTTAAAGGCAATGGATACTTTTGGTAATTACTCAAGAAATAGGTTACCATAAAAAACTTACTTGGTAATACCTGAGAGCTGCTGATGGCATGAAACATTGTGAGAAACGACTCCCTCTGAAGTAGGGTAGTTTTTGAGAAAGATAATTTCTCACTGAAATATTTCAATCTGAGAAGGCTTCAGGCATAAAGCCTTTCTCAGGCATCTGAAAGCACACATTCTATGCAACAAGGTGTTTTTTCCTTTTCATTATTTTCTTGCAACTTTGATGACCAATGGAACCAAACAAAATTTTTGCAGGTTTGTTATATGAATATGTTGGGATTACAACAAGTAAGGATACTGGTCTTTGACAATTACCAAAAGTGTATCCTGGCTTTAATGGTTTTCAGGGAAATTCCTCTGCCTCATCCACTGCACAGTCTCAAACTATCTCTTCCAGGCAGTCATTTACATCCAATTAATAATAATAATTTATTTAATTTATATTGCGCTCTCTCCAGGACCAGCCCGTTCGAGGGCGCATAACAGTAAACATTTCAGTTAGAAAATTAAACAAGAAAAGTACAATCAAAACTACCCTTAAAGGAACATTACAGAATTGGTTTTTGCTAACAAAACAGTTGCTGGCAGTGTAAGCACTTTATGTAATCCACCATATACATAAACTGACAAACCTGTAGAAGTTTGAGATCGATCGGCCTTCTGAGTCACGAGAAAATAGTGAAAAACCGATTACACATTTGCACGAAATCATATAGGTTCAACACATGAATAAAACGCTCACTGAGCGATAAACTCCAATCGGAAAATTAGTTTATTCATTTCTCATCAAATATGGCATTTCAGACAGAAATATTTCAAGGGATGTTTTCTACTATCATCATCATTAGACCGTGTAAGTTTTATGTAAATCTGTGATCAAAAGTATATTTACAATTACCAATTCTGTAATGTTCCTTTAAAAATAAGCGAAATGGAAACAAAGATAATAGACCACAACAATACTGTCAAAAGGATACAATCACACGTGGAATAGCATTTTAAAAGTACACTTTATAAAAATTGCCAAATGCTGTCCTAAACAGAAATGTTCAGGCATGCAACTTTTCCTCGGATCAGCTGATTTCCTCTTTTTTATTCTCAGTTTTACCATTCAAAATTGAAAAATACTGTACAAAAGCATTGAAATTTTGTATTTCCCTCTTTTTTTGGTGAAGTTACAGTTGCATGCCTGAATGTTTTAAGATGCGATTTTAAAAAGACTTTGTGAGTGCAAATTATGAATATCAGCTGGCAAATTATTCAATAAATTTGGTGCCGCTGAGTAAAAAGCACGGTTTCCTAACATAGCCAGCATTAGGAAATACTGTATTATACTGTTGTCAACCCAAAGTGCCGTACTACACAGAGTCGGAGATCCATTTCAGCAACTTACGCAAAGCTTTGAGGCTTGCCTGCTTCTGGTGTGCTAGCCCCATCTTTGAAATAATTTTTTTTTTTAATTATGTGTTACTTAAAATTCACCCACTCACAATTTATAAATGTTGGCTGTTGTTTAGCAGTTTCATGGCCGAGCTATCTAGAGCATCAAATGCAAGTTGTGAGTTTGCTTGAAGTCCTTTAACCAGTTAACGCTAGGGATCTTCTATTTGTTTTCTTCCACTCATTTTTCTTTTAGAGTACCGCTGCCACAAAGAAACCATGACTCAGCATCCAGCAGTAACTAGTGCTAGTTTTTCTTTCTCTAGTTTACATGCATTTAATACTTCTTTATATATCTAGAATGATTGCTAACTACAATTGTTTTTTTTTTTGTCTCTTCAGAGAAAAGCGATTTCGTGAGGAGATTGAGCGATACAGACAGGAAAGACCAAAGATTCAACAGCAGTTTTCAGATCTTAAGGTAAGGTCCTGGGATTCACAGATAGAACTGGTGCACATGGTCCTCTTGTTGGTTATCACTGGTGGGTGTAACTGTTACAATTAGCAACTCACAGATAGAACTTGTGCACATGGTCCTCTTGTTGGTTATCACTGGTGGGTGTAACTGTTTCAATTAGCTGGTGTTCGACGCAAGACGCAATATTGAGCCAATCGCAACAAAAAATTATCTTCCACGTTGTGCGTTATTATGTACGTAACGTAGTTGTGCATCGGGCTGACACACATGTTGAAAAGTTTTGTCTAATTTTACAAAATCTAATCTTCCTTTTCAACTCAAAATACAAAAAAGCTTCGTACGTGCATTCATTAGACGACATAGGCTTCCTTAATAGTTTTCAGTTTGCAGAAATTATAACAAAATTTCCACTCGATTCTATGTGAAATGTTCATGATACACGTCAACCAGTCTTAAAAGCATGTGTGCGATCTGTGGTGTGGATGCTCAAGGTCTAGACAAACAAACTCCCTTCAGTTCAAATCTACTGTTAGTCAAGTTACATTGAGTGCAGGCTTAATATTGATAATATAACGTATTGTAAAAGCGCCTACTGCAGGCCAGCCTCTAAGCGCTTACATTTAGTATTTTTCCTGCAAGGTACTGTGGAGCTACGTTTTTGAAGTATTAGACCTATTCCTTTACATAGCACCAAGTAATGGTTTACAAGGCGCTGTGGCGCAATATGCAGCCAATCAAACCAGGAACACCGAGGCGGACCCCTTCTCTTTTTCAATAATAATAATAATAATAATAATAATACACAGTTCTTATATAGCGCTTTATCACGTCCAATGGGCGTCTCAAAGCGCTCAGTATTTTTCTTGCAAGGTATATTGTGGAGCTACGTTTTGAAGTATTAGACCTATCCTTTACATAGCACCAAGTAATGGTTTACAAGGTGCTGTGGCGCAATATGCTGCCAATCAAACCAGGAACACCGGGGCGAACCCCTTCTCTTAGCGATAAGTGTGACCGGGTTCTTTTACGTGCATTACACAACACACGGGACCAACGGCTTTACGTCCCATCTGAAGGACGATCCAATAATGGTTAAGTGTCTTGCTTAAGGACACAAGTGTCACGACCGGGACTCGAACCCACACTCTGCCGATCAGAAACACCAGAGCTTGAGTCCGGTGTTCTTATCCGCTCGGCCACGACACGCCCGATAAGTGCACTGGGTTCTTTTACGTGCATTACACAACACACAGTACCAACAGCTGTACGTCCCATCTGAAGGACGCAGCAATAATGGTTAAGTGTCACGACTGGGACTCGGACCAACACTCTGCTGAACAGAAACAACAGAGCTTGAGTTTGGTGCTCTTATCCGTTCGGCCACGACATGCCATAAAACAAATAACAAAAATAGTTTTAAAAATTGTGCTGACAGATGTTGTGACCAAATTCAACAATTTCAACAGTTTTTTTTTAATATCATTACAAACTGGTGTTTTATTATTGTTACAAACTGTGGCTAATGTTTTTGCTTTGCATTAATGGCTTCCCATAATTTCTCGACCTTGGTTGGCAAAAAATCAGGCTGTGTTGTTGCAATAAGGCCTATAATACAAATTCATTGTAACTTGATTATCCATGATCTTGAAGAGGAAGGGAAATGACCGATTCTATTGAAAAATGAGTACATCACATAATTTATTTAGTCCTTTCCCTTCCTTTTCAAAAAGATTAATCTGGTTAGTAAAATACTAGGACAATATTATTAAGAATTTTAACATTTTATTTATTTTCAGCGTGAATTGTCCGTAGTTAGTGAAGATGAATGGCTGAACATCCCTGAAGTTGGTGACGCTCGGAACAAACACCAGCGAAATGCCAAAGCAGACAAGTATGTCAACGTAGATTTGTTAAAGCACATGTACAACATTGGTAATTTTCAAAGACCAGTATCCGCACTTTATGTGACCTATAACTTGTACATGAATTGAAATAACAAACCTGTGAAATGTTAAGCTCAATTGGGCTTCGGAGTTACGGAGAAAACCCCAATTATATGTTTTCACTGTTTTTCAAACATCAGGTTTTGAACACGTGCAATAAAGACTAATTGTTTTACTTATTCCTAAAAACTAATTGTTTTACTAATTTCCTAAAAACTAGAGCATTTTAAGTAAACTTATCTCAAGGGAAGTTTTCCACCATGACCATCTTTATACCATGTACAAAATGTAAGTTATGTGCAAATCTGTGAACATTTATATTTTCAATCTTACCAATGTTGTACGCACAGAGCTTGAGTCCGGTGCTCTTATCCGCTCGGCCACGACATGCCAATAATTCCTATTGATGATTTCTTTCATAGAATTACCCCGATGCCTGACAACTTCCTCCAGAAGCACAGCATGAGCACTGAATCCATGACGACCCTTGACCCGCGCCAGCAAGCCCTCGGAGGCATGGCGACCCCGTATCCAGGAGGCATGACCTCATCGGGGGAGTATGACCTGAGGAAGATTGGAGAAGCTCGAAACACCCTCATGGATGTCAAACTTAACCAGGTAATCAGTTTGATTATGTTAAGGAGAATGGACGAGAAAGTGTAGATTCATGAATAGAATGTACGAGCCGAAGGCAAGTACATTGTGTTCACGAATCTATACTTTAGAGTCTATTCTCTGACTTAAACTATTTCCTGACTCTGCCCCACATCCAAGTACTGTCTCTATTCGGGAGCATCTTCATCGACAGACAGCCGTGCAGTTCACATTACTGTTAATGTTAACATTCCAAAGTAACTTTGAACCTTTCCTCCATGCTTGATTCTTCGATCATGTTGTTAATTGAGTGATTAGCTTGTTTAAAAAAAAACCTTTTACAGATTATGTATGTGTGATGAGTTGTTTATTAGATTCCTGCATGTGATACAGTTTCTATGGTAAAGTACATTAAAAGCTGTGTTTGGTGCACATCATGTTATCCTTTCAATTTGGAAAGACAGTCATTCTCCCGTCGAACATTTCACTTTAGTTTGTAACGAATCTACAGTTAAGTGTAGATTCGTAAAAATAATCTACACTTTGAACAATAGAGTGACGTCACAGAAATAGTTTAATTTGTACTAGGTTTATTTTTGTGTGTGTGATAAAAATCCAGAACAGCAAGACAAGGTACACACTAAAAATAAAAACAGTTATCAATGACAGGAGCTAAAAAAAAAAGTGAACTAAATCACTGTTACCCTCTGGCGTTTAGATCCCTATAAAACAAGGCAATAAAAAAAATAATAAAAAAAAAAGTTTTTTTTAGATTAATAAAGTTTTCTGAAGTCTTATATCTTATGTCTGATGACATAGGCATTTTAGTAGCACGCTTTGCAAAAACTCATCCAAGCAGAAAGTCCTGAGCAAAATTCTTGAATTCCGGAGCAAAGTCGATCAAGACAGGTATAAGAGTATTCATGATCAATTACCAGGGCCCAATTTCATAGAGCTGCTAAGCACAAAAAGTAGCTAAGCACAACAAAATTATGCTTACCAGAATAAGGTTACCGGCCAACATACCACGTCACATGTACAATCTGTGGCTGGTGTCCTGCTGATTTTTGCTAAGCAGGCAATTGTTAAGCAATATTTTCTGCTTAAGCAGCTCTATGAAATTGGGCCCAGGAAGTAAGAAAAATGACCATACCCAGGGAATTTGATGTCCCATTTTACATTTCTGAATGATAGCCTACCACTGATTTCATCTGAAATATCTAGGTGTCTGACTCGGTAAGTGGACAGACAGTGGTCGACCCCAAGGGCTACCTGACCGATCTACAGAGCATGCTTCCGTCTTATGCTGGTGATGTTGCAGACGTGAAGAAGGCAAGATTGCTTCTCAAGTCTGTCAGAGAAACAAACCCGAACCACCCTCCTGGTGAGTTGACAAAAGTTTAGACTGCAAAAGTTTCACCGAATGTTTTCCAATATGGAATGACTTACCACTTCATATTCGCCAAGCTGGCTCTCTTCGGATTTTCAAGGGACTTTAAAAACTCATTTGTTTGGATCTTTAGTTGTGTAACTTGCTTTTATATTCATTTCATTGTTTTATGTTTTGTGTTGCGCATAGAGGCTTCTGCATTATGGGCTATATAAATATCTCGTATTATTATTATTATTATTATTATAATCAATCACCGCTGACCAAATTATTCACCCACTGAAGCGTACAGCCCACTATCTTACATAACAAATCTGCAAAATAATAATAATAATGGCTTCTTATATAGCGCTCATATCCGTCACTCAGTTACGCTCAAGGCGCTTCAACAGTCAGTATTTTCCTGCAAGGTATATATGTGGAGGTACTTTTTGAAGTTTGAGACCTATTCCTTTACATAGCACCATGTAATGGTTTACAAGGTGCTGTGGCGCAATATGCTGCCAATCAAACCAGGAACACGGGGTGAACCCCTTCTCTTTTCGATAAGTGCACTGGGTTCTTTTACGTGCATTACACGACACACGGGACCATTGCCTTTACGTCAGACGCCAATTTTTCAAACTCTATTGTCACCCTGAATATTTTACTTTGGAGCAAAAGTGGTTATGAAAACCTTCTTGCTCATTAAATTACTGGTTACATCATGCACAAAAGAATTCTCTGTGCAAAATTGATGTATCTCAGTCCCCATGGGATTTGTTTTGGGGTGTTGTGGCCGAGTGGTTAAGAACACCGAACTCAAGCTCTGGTGCTTCTGTTCAGCAGAGTGTGGGTTCGAGTCCCGGTCGTGACACTTGTGTCCCTGAGCAAGACACTTAACTATAATTGCTTCTCTCCACCCAGGGATAAAATGGGTACCTGTGAGGGCAGAGATGGTTCTTGTGATTGATTGAGCTTAGTAGCGCATTATTTGTTGCCAAGGCTGTATACTCCCCAGGGAGCTGAGATGGTTTAAGGAATGAAACTAATGGCCCAGTGACCAGGGGTAATAAGTGTGAAGCGCTTTGAGACGCCCTTCGGGTGTGTAAAGCGCTATATAAAAACTGAACATTATTATCATTTTGCCATTTTGGGAGTTGGCGTGCATGTAAAGAAATGATGCGCATCTCAAGCCCGATTGTTTCATACTTAAAGGAACATTACAGAATTGGTAAGAAAAAAACTTGTAAAATATACTTTTGATCACAGATTTACATAAAACTTACACGGTCTAATGATGATGATAGTAGAAAACATCCCCTGAAATATTTCTGTCTGAAATGCCATATTTGATGAGAAATGAATAAACTAATTTTCCCATTGGAGTTTATCGCTCAGTGAGCGTTTTATTCATTTGTTGAATCTGTATGATTTCATGCAAATGTGTAATCGGTTTTTCACTATTTTCTCATGACCCAGATGGCCGATCGATCTCAAACTTCTACGGGTTTGTCAGTTTATGTATATGGTGGATTACATAAAGTGCTTACACTGCCAGCAACTGTTTTGTTAGCAAAAACCAATTCTGTAATGTTCCTTTAATGTGAAAGCAAATGCGAAGCAAATTTTGGTGACCCAATACTCGGTACATGCTGTTTTTTTCCAATTGTGACGCAGAAGAAAAGTTTGGTGCAATTTTGCTTGCGCATGAAGTAACCCCCCCGCAACCCTTCCCTTCCCCACCCAGGAGATTGCCGATGCATTTGAGTTAAGACATTTGTGTTTTATCTGGCCACTTCTTCTACTTTTAGCATGGATTGCCTCTGCCCGTCTTGAGGAAGTCACAGGGAAACTACAAGCTGCTAGGAACATCATTATGAGAGGTTCTGAAGTGTGTACACGTAGTGAAGATGTGTGGCTTGAGGCTGCTAGATTACAGGTAGGCTTTGCTCATTAATAATAATAATATAACGTATTTGTAAAGCGCCTACTGCAGGCCAGCCTCGAAGCACTTAACATTCAGTATTTTCCTGCAAGGTATTGTGGAGCTACGTTTTTGAAATATTAGACCTATTCCTTTACATAGCACCATGTAATGGTTTACAAGATGCTGTGGCGCAATATGCAGCCAATCAAACCAGGAACACCAGGGCAAACCCCTTCTCTTTTCAATACGTGCACTGGGTTCTTTTACGTGCATTACACAACACACTGGACCAACGGCTTTACGTCCCATCCGAATGATGCAGCAATAATTTTTAAGTGTCTTGCTTAAGGACACAAGTGTCACGACTGGGACTTGAACCCACACACTGCTGAACAAAAACACCGAGCTTTAGTCCGGTGCTCTTATCTGCTCGGCCACAACATGCCACAACTGCAGCTTGAGCGCCAAGCAATCATGCATTAAATCATAGGCTGCCCGTAGCCAGATCCTTTTGCGAAAGCCACAGTCACCAACAACCTATCACATTGATCTGGGCCCAATCTGCCCAAGCACAAAAAGTAGCTAAGCGCAACAAAAATTATGCTTACCAGAATAAGGTTACCAGCCAAAATGCCATGTCACATGTACACATATGTGACTGGTCTCCTGCTTATTTTTGCTAAGCTTATTTTTTGGCCCAAACCTTTCAAACATCATGTATGATTTTATATGATTGCATGTTTGTCTTTCACTCAGCCTGGTGACACTGCAAAGGCTGTCATTGCACAGGCTGTCCGCCATCTTCCAAACTCGGTCAAGATCTGGATCAGGGCAGCAGACCTGGAGACGGAGACTAGAGCCAAAAGAAAAGTCTTCAGGAAAGGTAGGAGATTATAAACAAATAGACACAGTTTGTAACATTGTTACACAAATATCCAAAACTAGTGTTGAATTTTGTTGGAAATTGCCAATCATCGGATGTAATCATTTTAAATGAAAGTTTGCAGAGAAGTGTTGAATTTGATCACAACATCTGTCAACATGATTGAATGTTTTGCTAACATCCGTCCATGCCAACCAGCGCGGTTTGTTTGTCAACAATGCAAAGGTCTATAATACCTTTATGCTTGGACCGTGTCCAAATTGATGGCTTTGGCAGTGACTATGGCTGGACTCTTCAACATTGTTGTTGCACTACCAGCAGCCAGCAACCATAGCCGGAGCCAAAGTCACTTCATATGTACATCGCCCATTTGTGGCATGTCTTGGCCGAGTGGTCTAGTTCACCAGACCCAAGCTCTGGTGCTGTCAGCAACAGTGTTTGGGTTGGAATCCCGGTCATGCCACTTGTGCCCTTGAGCAAGGCACTTAACCATAATTGCTTCGTAAAAAGTTGGGAAGGTAGTGCATTCTGCTCGACCAGCCAGGCTCCTAGTGGTTGGTACCCATGCAGACTGTGAAGGGGGTAACCCTGTTTCAGCCCCAGGAGTCGGTGGCAACGTGCCTCTGGTGTCAGTTGATTTGGGTCAACAGCGCAAATCAGTTTTAGAAGTGTAGCCCTCACCTTGAAGTGGCCGTTCGGCCTTGTGAGTAAGGCGATATCTCAACAACAAAAAATCAGAGTAACTTAAACTATTTGTCATTTGAGCTAAAGGCATTATTATACGTCTCAACTCCTTGGGATTATGCAACCAAATCTGCACACAAGCTTAACATATATTGCTGTAGCTCAAATCGCAGGCCCAATGCTTCATGGAGGCATTTGTCTCCAGTCCCTGGCCATTGCCTTGGTGCCCCTTAGAAACCAACAATTCTCTCATAAAATGCCGCAGAGATGCCCTTCATCAATGACAAACTGCCTTGCCCTTAACGAGGCATCAAGCCTGAGGTTGTTCCTGCTTCAGGTCTCACAGTGACTGTTTTATTAATTAACTTTTTTGTTTTTTCTCTTTGTAGCATTGGAGCACATTCCTAACTCCGTCAAGTTGTGGAAGTCAGCGATCGAGCTAGAAGGACCGGATGATGCTCGGATTCTTCTCAGTCGAGCTGTAGAGTGTTGTCCTACAAGTGTGGAGGTATTTTTCGCCTTGTCTTTCCTTTGATGTGGTTTTTTTCAACATCATTTTGTTTTAGTATCATCTGGGATGAGTTTCTCTGCCGAGTTTCTGGTGGAGCTATAATGGAAAATTCATTTGGAGATCAAAGAAGACGTTTACGACGATCAAGCGTTTCGGACAACTACTAATTTAGTTGTATGATTAAACGATCCACTGGATAAAACCACCCTGTGCGCCGCTCGTCGGCTCAGGACTATAAGGTCCTAAGTGCAGTTTGTATGGATTTCATAAATAGTTTTGCATATTTTGGAGCTCCTTGTAAATGGAGTTTTTTAAATCAAGAGTGGTCTCCAAAAATTAGTTTGGCAAAAAGAAACTTCAGTTTCTAAGAAAACAAATTTACTGGTGGATTTTGACTTATTTTTTTAAAACTTTATTCACATTTTTCACTTTATAAGCTCTTGATCATTACGGATTTGAAAGTGTCAAATTAACGACCAATAGCACTGAGCCGACGACATGTTGCTGTGTGTTCTCCATTGATTCATCATCGTCTTACCTCTTAAGACGGCTGCAGGATGAGGTCAATGCAACTTTTTCGTAGGCTTTTGATTTTTTTTTTTTTGGCCCACAATCGACGGACAGTATGTCCAGCACATTGTGGGCCCCGCATCTACATGTAATTTGATGAAATTTTCACAGGTACACATGTATGGTGTATGGTGTTTTCATTGAAAACTCAAGGATACCGGGCTTGCCCTTAACACTAGCCCGGCGTACATTGTCTAGTAAAAAATGCTCGGGCTAGTAAACACCACTTCTCAACTTGCCCTGTGGGTTACTAAAAACTGTGCAACCTACTCGTTTAAAATGATATTTCTTCCTTTTCAGATGTGAATAATTAATGTATAAAATGTGTTAATCGTTATTGAGTGTGTGAATATAACTTCATTTGATCATTAAACTGGTTGTGATTGTTAACATTAACACATCAGAACATTACATTTATGGCAATTCCTGTTTAAAATCTGGGCTACTAAAACTTCCTGGGGGCAAGTAAAATGCACAGTTTACTGGCCCGGTGGGCTACTTCACAAAAAGCTTAAGCACAAGGCCTGGATACATATATGGATTTTTGTCTAGCCTAAATGAAATTCCTAATTGTTCTTTTTTTCAAGCGAGCCCTTTAAGTCATGATTGAACACTCACATAATTGTTGGCTTTAATACATGTAATATGAGCAAAACATATAAGTAGGATACGTAAATCGGCGCAGCGCAGAAAATTACTGATTTCCTTAGCAATGTACTGATTTTCAGCCGTAAGAATACTGAAATGCTCACTAAAAGGTTGGCAGCTCTGGGTTTAGTCTTCCAGTGTTTGAGCGTGAAACCAGACTCTCTGCTTCTTCTCACCCATACACTCTTGCTTTGCTGAGATGTAGAACAAAGAGCCATTCCAACAGCTTTATTCCACGTACTGCATCTCTTTGGAACTCCTTGCCTGGTGCATGTTTCCCTCCATCCTACAATCTAGACTGTCTTAATGGCGCAGTACACGTTTGGTAATGACTCTGAAAATTATTGGCAATGGAAACTTACTTGGTAAGAAGTACAGCAGCTTTGGGTAGTATAATGAATTTTGAGAAACTTTTAACTTCGAA
Organism: Pycnopodia helianthoides; assembly: GCA_032158295.1. Lineage (NCBI taxonomy): Eukaryota > Metazoa > Echinodermata > Asteroidea > Forcipulatida > Asteriidae > Pycnopodia > Pycnopodia helianthoides. The sequence continues at coordinate 8,832,168 of CM063255.1, forward strand.
GTACTACGGTTATGGAAAATATATCACTTTTTATTCCCCCAAATTTGAATCTGAGAAGCGTTTCTGTCAGAAACGTTTCTCAGACTGTGTATTCCTATAGGGAATATTCTTCCTGCGTGGAAATATTCGCTCCGGTTTTTCGATGATATCTCAAAAACGTGTCCACCTTTTGAAGTGAAATTTTCACAGGTTAGTTTGATTGTATGTACCTACATTTATATAGGATTAACACAATCAGTAGGCTCCAATTACCAATTGTATGCAGCACCTTTAAGAGGGATATCAATTCATACCTTCAGCTCCCCTGAGTTATTTTCTTTCTGAAATGTTTTTTTTGGTGTAGCCCCATATTGGCTTTTAAGCCTTGTTTGGGGTGAACTTCCACAACAAAAAATTAATAAAAAGTAACTAATATAATGCATGTTGAGAATATTTGCATAATTTGAAAGATGGAATGTTCCATTCAAAGTGTTGAAGCCAAGGTGAATGGAACACTCCATCTTTCCACTAAGAAAATTATTCTCTCCATTTGACGAGCGCAAAACAGTCATTGTTGAATTTGATAAAACATCCAAGTAGATCTTTGTCACCTCCTGATTGGAGGATCAAACTGTAAGGATAGACAAAGTGTCAAAGATTGGGTCTGGCATCCACTCACTACGAGGGTGTTTTGCATGCTGTGTATTACGCATGGTGTGGTCTAGCCTGCAATTTTGTTAGTATTGGTTGATTAAAAAACTGTTTGTAGCAGCCAAACATGCTGAATTTCAATACAGATGAACAAGCAGTAAAAACGTACATCAAGATAAAGCTCACAAAAAGGTTAATAAAAGGGAGTTTAAAAAAGGCCTTAGAATAGAGCATTAACACATAAAAACCGCAGAGCAAATTTACACATTCAAAATGCTGGTCAAGTAAGGAATGGGACTATATTTGTATCGGTTTGTTCTACACCTGATAGTAGACAAAGAGTCAGAATTCCTAAGGTTATTGTTAGTATACTGTAGTTAAAAAGGATGGGACGAAAATGCTTGGTGAGTTGTACAAAAATACACGGTTTAGATGTTGACATCTATAGACCTTTCCATATTTGATAAACAAACCGCGCTGGTTGGCATGGACGGCCGAATGTTAGCAAAACACTCAATCGTGTTTATAGATGTTTCAACAAAATTTTAACATTTTCTGCAAACTTTCAACGAAGTAAAGTACCTCTCATGATTGGTTGCTTTGTTTCCAACAAATTCAACACTATTTTTGAATATTTGTGTAACATTGTGAAAAACTGTGGCGATCTGTTTTTGTTTTGCATTTATGGCTTTCCATAGTTTTCCGACCTCGGTTGGCAAAAACTCGGGCTGTGACGTTGCAATAGAAAGGTCTATTAGTTTGATTAATGAATGCCACATGACCTAAAATCCTCCAATCAAATGACAAGGTTCTACTAGGGTGTTATATAGACGATGTGACCTCTGACGTCACTCGAAAATCATAACATGATGCCGCGCGCATGTCGCCGGGCAAAACCTTTGTGTACTTGACAGCCAGCTAGAAAGTACACGCATTATTACCATGACTACGCGTCTTTTTGCCCGGCGGAACATGACTTGGACAACAGACTTGTCAACAGAGGGCGGTTTGAATGTGAACAGAGGTCACATCGTCTATATGGAGTCTCTCGCTTTCAGAACAACAAATGTTTTCTTTGTCTTTGTAGCTTTGGTTGGCCCTCGCAAAGCTGGAGAACTACGAAAATGCTCGGAAGGTCCTCAACAGGGCCAGAGAAAATATCCCCACGGACCGAAAGATCTGGATAACAGCTGCTAAGCTGGAAGAGGCAGAGCGGAACCACCTGAACGTAGATAAAATCATTGACAGAGGTATGCTATGATAGTTTATCTGACTTAACCCTCCTACTGTCAGTGACTCTTGGCAACATTTTCCAGTGAGTTGACCAACCATTTGAAACCATTCGACTGCCAAGGTTGTGTACGGTGGCACAACTGTGCACAGAACTAACTGTGTACTGTGTACATGCATTCCCTCATGGTATCATATTGCAGGCTGGCATAGTTTATCTATCATTATTCAAAACCACTTGAATGGTATTGAATGGTCAGACAGCAAGAGGGTTAAAGTTATTATACAGGATTGATAGAGACGACAAAATAATCACAGACAGTGTCCATGTTTTTGTGTAATCGACCACATACATGAAATAACAAACCTGTGAAAGTTAGAGCTCAATTGGTCATCGAGGTCACGAGAAAATAGTGAAAAGAGACCTTATGTGTTTTCTGTTTTTCAAACATCAAGTTTTTATCACGCGTGATAAAAACTATTGTTTTACTCGTTTCTCAGAAAAGATAGCATTTTAGGCAGAAATATTTTAAGGAACCCTTTCTACCATTACTTACTTTAAATCGTGTAAGTTATGTGTGAATCTGTGAACATTTGTGTTTTCGATCTTACCAATAGTGTACAGGGCCTTTAAAGGGTGTGTACAACATTGGTAAGGTTGAAAATATAAATGTTCACAGATTTGCACATAACTTACGTGGTATGAAGATGGTCAAGGTGGAAAACTTCCCCTTTAAATAGTTTTGCTTGAAATGCTATAGTTTTTAGGAAATGAGTAAAACAATTAGTCTTTATCACGGTGATAAAATCCGTCATTTGAAAACAGTGAAAACATTTAATGGAGGTTTTCACTATTTTCTCATGACTCTGATGACCGATTGAGCTAAAATTTGTTTACGTGCTTGTTATTTCATGTATATGCTGGGTCACACAAAGTGCGGATACTAGTCTTTGAAAATTACCAACGTTGTACATGTGCTTTAACACGTTGACTGCCGCCTACGAGTATATTCGTAGTAACAGGTGTAACGGATTCTGCCACTACGAGTATACTCGTAGGGAATGAAAGGGCTTTGTATTGTTAATTGAATACACTGGCATCACTGAGCACGCAACAAATACGCTTCTGGCAGTGGTGACGACATACATCCTTAGAATGTGTATGTTCAATTTTTTTTGTGTACAGCAGCTATTTGGTATGCACGCATGCGCACTGCACTTGGCAAATGGGAACGCCCTACGAATCTATGACCGGCAGTCAACGAGTTAAAGGCAGGGTGCACTTTTGGTAATTGTCAAAGACCAGTATCCTTACTTGTTGTATCCCAACATGTTCATGAAATAACAAACCTGTGAAAATTTGGGCTCAATTGTTTATCGAAGTTGCAACGAAAATAATGAAAGAAAAAAAACACCCTTGTTGCAGAGAACTTGAGTGCTTTCAAATGCCTGAAAAAGGCTTCATATACCTGCACCGTTTCTCTGATTCAAACAGTTTAGTGAGAAATTACCTCTTTCTCAAAAACCTCATCACTTCAGAGGGAGTCGTTTCTCACAATGTTTTGATACTATCAGTAGCTCTCGGGTGCTCCTTACCAAGAGAGTTTTTATGGTAATGTATTTCTTGAGTGTTTACCAAAAGTATCCACTGCCTGTAAAGATGAGATTGTATTCGTTGTTTTAGCTTTGACATCTCTACGGGCCAACATGGTGGAGATCAACCGAGAGCAATGGATCAAAGATGCCGAAGAGTGTGAGAAAGCTGGTAGTATTGCAACCTGCCAGTCCATTATGTGAGTAACTAACTCTTCACCAACCCTTGTCCACACCCCAACCCTCAAACAGGCGTGTGATTTCTCAGAATTTTTTCGAATTTCAGGATTTTTATTGAAGATTTTCTGGAGCTTTCACATTTTTCCTGAAAGCAAAACAGTCACCAAAGGGAGAAAGAAAAAGTCCACACTGTTTTCACACCTGTAGTTTTGTGTTTCTAGTGATGTACAAAGTCTGCTAACCTCCAGAATTGTAGCGTCTGGGAGGTTCTAGGTATAAAACGAGAGTATACTAAACAAACATTGGATGCATATGAGTGCATTGTCGCAGTAAAACAATCCTGAGATGAAATCTGTACCCTTCCATATTATGGAAAAGCCAGATTTCTCAGAGTGATTATATTCTGTGAGGATGCATGAACGAAATGCATTCAATATTTGTTTTATCGAACTCACACATAGATCCTTTTCACGATAAACACAAAACAGACATTGAAACTCTTCCACCTTACACTCTGGACAATTCTAAAAAAAAACCTTCTGAACAACATGGACGACTCCATGTAGACACCAACCTTGTTCATTTGACATGACCTTGCCACATTTAGACAGATGCCTCGTTTCGGAAATGACACTGTGAAGCGTCACTGTGAAGTACCCCAAGCGTGCTATATTTATCAATATCGGACTCCAGTATTTAATTTTGGGAGCGTCACGCATCGCAGCAGTAGATACATGGCAAAATGAAGTGACACATGACGCATGTTCCACCAGTCAAAAGACAAGGATCTGTGTGTGCGGTTATATAAAATGCTTCACTGCTTAATTAACATTGTGTTGTGTAATGCACGTAAAAGAATCCAGTGCACTTATCGAAAAGAGAAGGGGTTCGCCCCGGTGTTCCTGGTTTGATTGGCTGCACATTGCGCCACAGCACCTTGTAAAACCATTACATGGTACTATGTAAAGGAATAGGTTATACTACTTCAAAACGTAGCTCCACAATACCTTGCAGGAAATTACTGAATGTTAAGCGCTTAGAGGCTGGCCTGCAGTAGGCTAGGCGCTATACAAATACTTATATTATTATTATTAATATTCATAATCCTGATCTAAAGGAATCTTTCGTTAACGATATTCTTATAATTCTGATGTTGCAGACGTGCAGTCATTGGTGTTGGACTTGAAGATGAGGATCGTGAGACAACTTGGATGGATGATGCAGATAGTGTGAGTAACACCCCTGCCAGTATCATTTATTAGTAAATGGTTCTTGAGGCATTGCATGGTGTTGTGTAAATGTATATTTGGTTTGCGGTAACACCATGTGCATGTAATACTTTGCTGTGTAGATTTTGTTCTTTAGAGAACTTGTCTTGTTAGTTTTTTCTACTACTGCGGAGTAGATTTTCGGAATTCGGGAGACTTCTCAGTTCTGAAAAGAACTGTCCTGCTTATTAACTACTACCTGGGCGGGAGGTAGGAAATCGGCCTGGACTACTACTTTAGCTTGTGGATCGGGGGACTTCTCGTAATTAACTGCCGCGGAGTGAGTTCTTTTGGTCTCAACGTTTCGACTAGCTTGCTCTAGTCATCGTCAGGAGACTGCATTTATTAGTAACTTTCTAAATCCATTAGCTAAAAGTTTATGTTTCATCAGTTGTGCCACAAAACCAGCTTGTCTGAAATCTCTCACAAATTTGCCTTGTTTAAAAACCTTATTATGTGCTTAAAATTCTAAAATTTGTAGACCCCATTGTTTTTCTGTGATTGCAATCATGGACCGATTGACCCTTTTGTTACAAGTCCTTGGACTGAATGTCACTACAAGTACGCACAGTCTTTTGCACACACCATTGCGGGGACTTCCTATTGTTGTTCTATTATTCCCCTTTCTAAAGAATGCTCCTTATGGGAACCTGGTTTTAACAAAGAAAAACATTGTGGGGGACTGTTGTTCCATTGTGTAAAAGTCCCCACAAAGGTGCATGTACCTACCCACACACACTATCTGTACTGTAGTTATGTTGTATGTGCACTGTGCACCACACCCTAACACTTGTGTCATTGCATGCCTCTCCAATGAAACCATTGGGTTGTGTATTGTAAGACCGGTGCCTGTGTTTATCCTATTGGATAAAGACAGGGGACCAGTCCACGCAGTATGAAGCACTGTTTACCTTGTAGACTTTCTAATGTTGATAAACAACCCGCCTGGTTGGCATGGACGGCAAAATGTAAGCAAAACGTTCAATCCTGTGAACAGAAAATGTGACCAAATTCAACGTTTCTGCAAACTTTCAATTAAAAACGTATACATCCCTTGATGGATGCTTTGTTTCCAACAAATTCAACACTATTTTTTGAATATTTGTGTACTGTTACAAACTGGCTATCTGTTTTTGCTTTGCATTTATGGCTTCCCATAGTTTTCCAACCTTGGTTGTCAAAAAACTCTGCAACGTTGCAGTAGAAAGGTCTATTCGTGAGTCAGCCATCTTGTTTTGTTCCCTAAATACGAAGATTTGTATATTTTTATTACAGTAACCAGACTATTTTTATCTGTGATCTTGGGCAACTAAAGTTCGATGGTAAGGAAAAGGTTAAACACTGAGCAAACATAATCAGAACATTGAAGAATTTTGTTGCTGTTTTGTTTCAGTGTGCATCCCACCAAGCCATAGAGTGTGCTCGGGCGATATACGCTCATGCCCTCACAGTGTTCCCAAGTCGTAAAAAGATCTGGCTAGAAGCTGCTTATTTTGAGAAGAACCACGGATCCAGGTAAGACAGAAACCTCAATCCTATCAAAATCCTTCCCTCGTTTCATCTGAATTTGATGGATTCATTAAAGGCCCTGTACACTATTGGCAAGATCGAAAAACACAATGTTCACAGATTCACACATAACTTACATGATTTAAAGAAAGTAATGGTAGAAAGGGTTCCTTAAAATATTTCTGCCTAAAATGCTATCGTTTCTGAGAAACGAGTAAAACAATAGTAATTATCGCGCGCGATAATTTGAAAAAACAGAAAAAGCATAAGATCTCTTTTCACTATTTTCTCGTGACCTCGATGACCAATTGAGCTCAAACTTTCACAGGTTTGTTTGTTCATGCATATGTTTAATCACACAAAATGTGGACACTGATTTTGAGCTGTTACCAAAAGTGTACAATACCTTTAACTGTACTTCAACTTGTCGATCTGGTAATCTTACAGACCCCCTTGATGTCCAACGTGGCTACACTACAGCCTGCCTGTGGTCTGCCATTTTGGAAATCAAAATGCATGTCAAGCTGTGGTGCCGGCTAAATTTTTACACTGGACCACAGGCCCGAGGCCAGTGATTTTTAGTGTCGGGCCAGTAAACTCACAACTGGACAAGCCCGGCTTGTCCTTGGACCACAGGCCCAAGGCCAGTGATTTTAGTGTTGGGCCAGTAAACTCAAAACCGGACAAGCCCGGCTGTCTTGTGTTTTTCAATTGACCAAGAATACCTAACTGTGTAATAACAAAACAAGTTATGTTCAAATGTTGACTTTGGGTCTGATCCATTTCTTTCAGTTCTGTCGAGTAACATAACAAAGTACTTTGTTATGAAAGACAAATGAGATCAATCTTCTGTTTATTTCAAATACAAACAGTTCAGTGCATGCTAAACTGTGTCATTATGTTTTTTTTCTCATTTTGAATCTGGTCTTGTAAAACAATTTTTCTTTCTTTCTTTTCTTAATGATATTTTGGTCACACAACTTTTCTTTTTGGCTTTGATTTTTTTGCAGAGAATCCTTGGAGACTCTTCTGCAGAAGGCTGTAGGACACTGTCCCAAGGCTGAAGTACTGTGGCTCATGGGGGCCAAATCAAAATGGCTTGCTGTAAGTCTATTCATTTGTTATTCTATTATTATCATTATTTATTTGGCAATTTCACATAAAAAATACAAAAACACAAGTAGATACAAATCAAATAAGACTTAAAGGAACATTACAGAATTGGTAAGAAAAAAACTTGTAAAATATACTTTTTGATCACAGATTTACTTAAAACTTACACGGTCTAATGATGATGATAGTAGAAAACATCCCTTGAAATATTTCAGTCTGAAATGCCATTTTTGATGAGAAATGAATAAACTAATTTTCCGATTGGAGTTTATCGCTCAGTGGCGTTTTATCCATTTGTTGAATCTATATGATTGCGTGCAAATGTGTAATCGGTTTTTCACTATTTTCTCGTGACCCAGATGGCCGATCGATCTCAAACTTCTACAGGTTTGTCAGTTTATGTATATGGTGGATTACATAAAGTGCTTACACTGCCAGCAACTGTTTTGTTAGCAAAAACCAATTCTGTAATGTTCCTTTAAAAAATAAACAGCAGAAAAAGGGGGAAAAACAAATATAAAAAAACCAAAAGACAACAGAAGAGCAGGGCTCGAATTTGACACTGGACCACAGTCCCGAGGCCAGTGATTTTAGCATTGGGCCAGTAAACTCATGTCCGGACAAGTCCGGCGGTCTTGTGTTTGTGTTCAAATGTTGACTCGCAGAAATACAATTCTGTTGATTATCGAAGACTACTCACCCATAATATACAAATGAGATAAACCTTCTCTTAGTGCTTTTCAAATTCCAACAGAAAAACCTGTGTAGAGCATTTTTGTCTTCTCACTTCAATTCTGGTCTTGTACTCAAAAATCCGGTCCAGTAAATATTTTGAGCTACAAGCCCTGCGGACTTGTGGGTTTTCCCCGAAAATTCTAGCCCTGAAGAGACATCGACAATCCAGGTTTGCCAGGACTGACAAAAGTGCTCGCACTGTCACCATGAGGTGTGTCAGTCCAACCTGGTTAAGACAAGGGACAAAAGGACACACAAACATTTTAACGGATTGTTGAAGGCCAATCTAATAATAATAATAATAATAATAGTGACATGTATATATTCGGTTTGTGGTAACACCATGTGTAAAAATATCTACTTGCTGTGTAGATTTGTTCTTTAGAGAACTTGTCTTGCTATTTATTCAACTACCGCGGAGTAGGTTTTTTTTTGGAATTCGGGAGACTTCTCAGTTCTGAAAAGAACTGTCCTGCTTATTAACTACTACCTGGGCGGGAGATAGGAAATCGGCCTGGACTACTACTTTAGCTTTGTGGATCGGGGGAACTTCTCGTAGTTAACTGCACTGCCGCGGAGTGAGTTCTTTTGGTCTCAACGTTTCGACTAGCTTGCTCTAGTCATCGTCAGGAGACTGAAGAGTGTAAGACATGCTGGACTATTTATAAGGATTCAGAGGTTTCAGTGTAGAGTCATTCACTGCTCTAATAGTGACATGCTTGTGTGGAGGGCTCTTACACTGGGTACCACAGTGCTTATCAAGAAAACTATACACAAGTGAATAAATAAAGGCACTTCTAATAGGACAGGCAGTTGGTCTTTAGCAATCAACAACTGACTAGAAAAGTTTGCAGATGTTCCTTGATCATTTTCAGTGCCTCTGCAGAGTGGATTTGCAGCATTCAAATATACCTATAGGGTCGGTCGGGTTGGCGTAGTGGTTATCTTTTCTCACCTTCCACCTCTAGGACCCCTGTTCGAATCCTGGCGGGGGCTCTATGTGGGTTGAGTTTTCTGTCCTTAGCTAATTGCGTGGGTTTTCCCTGGAGTTCTCTGGGGTTTTCTTCCTTTCTTCCTTGTTTTCTCCACACGGGGATACTTGACTAGTATAGTGGTTAAACCCCCTTCTCTTAGTGATAACTGCAGCTTTGCTCTTTTGAGTACAGTACACAACACACAGGACCTACAAATTTATGGTTAAGCATCTTGCTTAAAGGCACTGGACACTATTGGTAATTGTCAAAGACCAGTCTTCTCACTTGGTGTATCTCAACATATGGATAAAATAACAAACCTGTAAAAAACTTGAGAGATAACTATGAAAGAAAAAACACCCTTGTCACACGAAGTTGTGTGCTTTCAGATGGTTGATTTCGAGACCTCAAAATCTAATTCTGAGGTCTCGAAATCAAATTTCGTGGAAAATTACTTCTTTCTCGAAAACTATCTCACTTCAGAGGGAGCCGTTTCTCACAATGTTTTATACTGTCAACCTCTCCCCATTACTTGTTACCAAGTAAGGTTTTATGCTAATCATTATTTTAAGTAATTACCAATAGTGTCCACTGCCTTTAAAGACACAAGTGACAAGACTGGGACTCGAACCTTCACTCTACTGATCAGAAACACTGCTCGTAACTGCTGGGCCACGGCAGGCCATTTGATGCATTGTTGTGATAAATATTACTTCAGTCCTGTGTCCATTACTCTTCCCTGCCTATTGTTTAATACCAGGGTGATGTACCAGCCGCCCGTAGCATCCTGGCCTTAGCCTTCCAGGCTAACCCGAACAGCGAAGAGATCTGGTTGGCTGCCGTCAAACTGGAGAGTGAGAACAATGAGGACGAGAGAGCACGCAGACTGCTAGCGAGAGCAAGAAACAGCGCCCCCACAGCCAGGGTTAGTCTACTTATCGTGACATGTTGATATTAAGGCAAAAAAACAAAAAAAAACACACTGCCTTTTTGAAAAAAGAGGAGGTATGGCCGCCCGACACATTTTTCAAGACAACCGGCCAGGCTATTTTTAGAGATGGTTGCCAGCTTTTTTCTGTGTGTGTTTTTTCTATGTGCTGTAGTAAAAAATACGATGTTTATGTGATTAAGAGTCGATTTTTGAAAAAAAAGAAAAAAGAGGGAGGCGGCCTCTTAAAAGGAGACAGGCGGGAACGCAGAAACAATTCTGAGATTGACATTTTTTGAATCCCTTTCTATTAAACCTCATTCCATAGCAGGGAATCGTTTCTCAACATGTTACACATTATCAACAACTGCAGTGCTTCTTACAAAGTACGTTTTTATGGCCATTCATTTTTTGAGTATTTACCAAAAGTATACCCTCCTTTTAACACGTTGACTGCAGGTCATTAAATTCGTAGTGCGTTCCCATTTGCCAAGTGCGGTGCGCATCGCACATACCAAATAGGTACTATACCCCCCCCCCCCAAAAAAAAATAAAAAATTAACATGCACATTCTAAGGTCGATGTCCTCATCACTGCCAGGAAGCATATGTATTGCGTGCTCAGTGATGCCAGTGTATTTAAATAACAATACAAGCCCTTTCATTCACTACATGTATACTCGTAGTGGCAAAATCTGTAGAATACTCGTCAGTCAACGTGTTAAAGCATGTCTTGTGTGTGTTTTTATAATACGATTTTAGGTATGGATGAAGTCAGTCAAGCTGGAGTGGCAACTGAACAGCATCGACAAAGCTAGACAGTTACTTGATGAAGGAGTGAAACATTACCCTGACTTCTCAAAGGTATTTGTTAATCGTGTCCGAATTGGCGGGCTACAGCTAGATTTCCGCATTATCATGCATTGCAGGGTTCTGCCCACAGTGGTTTGTGCCGGAAAACCCGCCCGGCACTCGGGATTCCCCAACCACCACTGGAAGAATTTTCGCTGTTTCCGACCACCTCATAAGCCTGCAGCACTTGACAGCTTGGGCAGAGCACACCAGTGTCTAAACAGTTCAAATCTTCTCAGAGGCCTATCCTTGAGTGGGTCGTGGTTTTCTGAAGTATCTGAACTACTGTGATTTATTGAGCTCACTTTGAAGCGTGTCGTGGCCGAGCGATCTAGCGCTCCGAATTCAAGTTGTGGTGGCTGAGTCAACACAATGTGGGTTTAAATCTCGGTCCCATCACTTGTGTCCCTTGAGCAAGACACTTAACTACAATTGCTCCTTGGCGTTTATGTCCGAACTTATGGATTCTGCCGAGTACGAAGTAGAAGTAGAAGAAGTAGAAGCAGGTGAACCATAAATGATGAATAAGACTTTTGTGTTTGTGTTATTTTAGTTATGGATGATGAGAGGTCAGATTGCTGAGCAGCTTGGGGAAAGAGAAGATGCAAGAAAGACATTCCAACAGGGTGTAAGTATCCCACTGTCAATTTTGTCTGGTCACCTTTACCATAGCAATTACCACAAGACCCTAAATGTTATAATATTTTCATTCTGCAAACAACAAAAACCGACAGGGGATGAGTCGCAAGCGATATACATGTACGTTCGACCGAGGGATTTTACTTGCTTTGCAGATTCATTTCAATCTGGAGATTAAGAAATAACTACAAATAGTAAACTTGCGGGTACAACCATGAGTCAAAATCTCTTTTGCGAGAAGCGTTGGCTCTGAAAAAGAGCCGGTGTGGTCTTGACGTTTCAAACAGTATACTCTGCTCGTCTCCAGGAGAATGCTGGACTGCTGATGGTGACGCAGCTTTAATGTAGAGAGCTTGAGGGATGGGGGGAAGTATCCAAGTTGTTGTTTTCAGAGCCAACACTTCTCCCAAAAGGGAATTTTACTCGAGGCTGTGACCCGCAAGTTTACTATTATACAAATAATAACATGGTTTGAGGGTGAACAGTCGATATTAGCTCCCCGAGGTATTGGAAGTTGACAAACTATTTCCGGAGGCGAAGCCAAGGGAACTAGTTTGTCAACTTCCAATACCTCGGGGAGCTTATGTCGACTGTTGAACCGAAATAAACCATGCTATTTTTGTTTGACTATACCTCATACATAGTCAGTTACCGGTATAATATAAGGAGCAAGGGGAAATGAGGACTGAAATAAATTGCATCCAGGATAAGTTATTCGTGTGTTGGATGTCGCTAAGGCGATGTTCGCGCATGTGGACAACACCCGGTGAACAGTTCCACGATCGTAAAGCGCATGACAAGTAGACTGTCGCCCGGGCTGCCGGTGCGACAGTCTTCTTGTCGTGCGTATTTACCATGTGTGTGAGTACTCGCGTGCGTGCTTGGTAAACAGCAAATATAGCATCTGGGACATGTTGTTGATAGGACCAGTGAGAAATTGACTCTCGGTCATGATTATGTATGAGGTGTAGTAATTTCTTATTTTCCACACCATGCAAAGCTTCAAACACCACTTAATCTGGAGATTGTATTGAAGCAAAAGGGATCCTTGAATGTGACTAGCACTGTAACCCTCAGGCCTGAAGATAACCTGTGAAGAGAAGACGATGAAGAAATGTCAGTCTTAAATAAGCTTGGGCGATATCGCTCTTTTCGTCCACGATATATCGTCGACATTATATCGCAATATTCGATATTATCGCGATTAATTTTTGATGACATCATTCTTCTATCACATAGCTAGTTGTAGCTTACAGCAGACTGGTTCTGTTTCTTTTGTTCCAATGAAGTATTCTTTGGGTTTTACTCTAGACCTATGGTATGAAAACCTGGGCCTATTAGTGTTAACTGCGCATGACAGACTGTTCTATATGTGTGCATAACTAATTAGATCACGCTACTCGCACGTATGCAACACGCACTTGATAACACACGTGATAACACCCGTCTGCGTGATTTATTGTTGCAAGATCAGCTTCGGCTAGGAAATGCATCGCGATACTTAACGATATCGCGATTTACCGATATCACAATAAAAAAAAACGTGACCCGATATCATAATCGTTTCAGAACTAGTATCGCCATATTCGATAATATCGTGGTATTGCCCAAGCTTAGTCTTGAATCAGGGAGGGAAATCCTACTTCTATATTATCTCTGAAATATCTCTCTTGCAGCTGAAGAAGTGTCCCCGTTCTGTTCCCCTGTGTCTGCTCGCATCGAGACTAGAAGAGAAGATAGGGAACCTGACCAAGGCTAGAGCGATGCTGGAGAAGGCACGACTCATGAATCCACAGTGTCCGGAATTATGGTTGGTTTAGCCCCCCCCTTCCTGCCAACCTCCCCTCCAAAGAACAAAACCTGCACAGCAAAGTGGATATACACATGGTGTTACCACAAACTGAATATACGCTGATACCTCACCATGCAATGCCTCAAAAACCATAAACTATTGGTTGAGTTTGAAGTACACATGCTTGTAAAAGCTTGCAGCCGTTTGCGGCCTAATACATGTAATAGCTATGGGGATAAAGATGTACAGTTTATTCATTTCTCCCAGAACTTCAAAATAAAAGTGTTTATTAAAGTAAAATTTGAATGAGTTTTTAGTGATATTGACCCCACGACCATTGTCACATAAGCTTGCCATTTTTGGTGTCAAATTGCATGTCAAAATTATGGTAGGCATGTACATGCAGCATTGCCTCAAATGTGCACAACACTATATAACACATGGAAACATTGACTCCCAAGATGACGCAACCAAGATTTTGGTTATTTAGGTCAATATTGCAATGTAAAATGTAAGATTTTACATTTTATTCTATAGAGCTCTGTACACTTTGGGCCTGCAGGAATCCAAGCTCTGTTTTTTGGGGTGTAAACATTGATCAATGCCTCCTCTTTTATGTAGTCCTAAACAATGACTCTTACTTTCATGTCATTATTTTTCTAGGCTTGAGGCCGTACGAATCGAATCCAAGCTGGAAACAAGATCATTGCCCAGCACGATGGCAATGAGCCAATGCAGTTGTCAAGCATCAGGGATTCTGTGGCTGAGGCTATCTTCCTGGAGCCGACCCCAAGGAACAAGAGTGTAGAGGACTGAAGAGATTGAGCATGCACCAATTACTGCTGGCTGTCCATAGTCAAGCTTAGTTGTGATTGAACTTTAACCATTTCCTTACCATAGGTCTGATCTTAATCTGCTGCACTCATACCCCCTCTTCCTTACCATAGGTGACTTTAGTCATACTGCACTAGTACCCCCTCTTCCTTACCATAGGTGACTTTAGTTGACTGCACTTATACCCCCTCTTCCTTACCATAGGTGACTTTAGTTGACTGCACTTATACCCCCTCTTCCTTACCATAGGTGACTTTAGTCAACTGCACTCATACCCCTCTTCCCCCATAGGGACTTAGTGATGCACTTACCCCTTTCCTTACCATAGGCGACTTTAGTTGCTGCATTTATACCCCTCTTCCTTACCATAGGGACTTTAGTCACTGCACTTATACCCCCTCTTCCTTACCATAGGTGACTTTAGTCGACTGCACTCATACCCCTCTTCCTTACCATAGGGACTTTAGTTGACTGCACTTATACCCCTCTTCCTTACCATAGGGACTTTAGTCTGACTGCACTCATACCCCTCTTCCTTACCATAGGCGACTTTAGTTGACTGCACTTACCCCCTCTTCCTTACCATAGGTGACTTTAGTCTACTGCACTATACCCCCTCGTTCCTTACCATAGGCGACTTTAGTTGACTGCACTTATACCCCCTCTTCCTTACCATAGGGACTTAGTTGACTGCACTTATACCCCTCTTCCTTACCATAGGTACTTTAGTTGACTGCACTTATACCCCCTCTTCCTTACCATAGGTGACTTTAGTCAACTGCACTCATACCCCTCTTCCTTACCATAGGCGACTTTAGTTGACTGCACTCTATACCCCCTCTTCCTTACATAGGCGACTTTATGCTGCACTATACCCCCTCTCCTTCCATAGCACTTTAGTACTGCACTCATACCCCCTCTTCCTTACCATAGGCGACTTTAGTTGACTGCACTTATACCCCCTCTTCCTTACCATAGGCGACTTTAGTTGACTGCACTCATACCCCTCTTCCTTACCATAGGCGACTTTAGTCAACTGCACTCATACCCCCTCTTCCTTACCATAGGCGACTTTAGTTGACTGCACTTATACCCCCTCTTCCTTACCATAGGCGACTTTAGTTGACTGCACTTATACCCCCTCTTCCTTACCATAGGGACTTTAGTCTGCTGCACTCATACCCCTCTTCCTTACCATAGGAACTTTAGTCAACTGCACTCATACCCCCTCTTCCTTACCATAGGCGACTTTAGTTGACTGCACTATACCCCTCTTCCTACATAGGACTTAGTCGCTGCACTATACCCCTCTTCCTTACCATAGGACTTTAGTCAACTGCACTCATACCCCCTCTTCCTTACCATAGGCGACTTTAGTTGACTGCACTTATACCCCCTCTTCCTTACCATAGGCACTTTAGTTGACTGCACTCATACCCCCTCTTCCTTACCATAGGTGACTTTAGTGACTGCACTTATACCCCCTCTTCCTTACCATAGGGACTTTAGTCTGCTGCACTCATACCCCCTCTTCCTTACCATAGGCGACTTTAGTTGACTGCACTATACCCCCTCTTCCTTACCATAGGGACTTTAGTTGACTGCACTATACCCCCTCTTCCTTACCATAGGCTGACTTTATTGACTGCAACTCATACCCCCTCTTCCTTACCATAGGTGACTTTAGTCTGACTGCACTCATACCCCCTCTTCCTTACCATAGGCGACTTTAGTTGACTGCACTTATACCCCCTCTTCCTTACCATAGGTGACTTTAGTCTAGCTGCACTCATACCCCCTCTTCCTTACCATAGGTGACTTTAGTCAATGCACTCATACCCCCTCTTCCTTACCATAGGCGACTTTAGTTGACTGCACTTATACCCCCTCTACCTTACCATAGGGACTTTAGTCTGCTGCACTCATACCCCCTCTTCCTTACCATAGGACTTTAGTTGACTGCACTCATACCCCTCTTCCTTACCATAGGCGACTTTAGTTGACTGCACTTATACCCCCTCTTCCTTACCATAGGCGACTTTAGTTGACTGCACTTATACCCCCTCTTCCTTACCATAGGTGACTTTAGTCAACTGCACTCATACCCCCTCTTCCTTACCATAGGTGACTTTAGTCAACTGCACTCATACCCCTCTTCCTTACCATAGGCACTTTAGTTGACTGCACTTATACCCCCTCTTCCTTACCATAGGTGACTTTAGTCCTGCACTCATACCCCCTCTTCCTTACATGGGACTTTAGTACTGCACTATACCCCCTCTCCTTACCATAGGGACTTTAGTTGACTGCACTTATACCCCCTCTTCCTTACCATAGGGACTTTAGTTGACTGCACTATACCCCCTCTTCCTTACCATAGGGACTTTAGTCAACTGCACTCATACCCCCTCTTCCTTATCATAGGTGACTTTAGTCACTGCACTCATACCCCCTCTTCCTTACCATAGGCGACTTTAGTTGACTGCACTTATACCCCCTCTTCCTTACCATAGGGACTTTAGTTGACTGCACTTTACCCCCTCTTCCTTACCATAGGCGACTTTAGTTGCTGCACTATACCCCCTCTTCCTTACCATAGGTGACTTTAGTTGACTGCACTTATACCCCCTCTTCCTTACCATAGGGACTTTAGTTGACTGCACTTACCCCCTCTTCCTTACCATAGGTGACTTTAGTCACTGCACTCATACCCCCTCTTCCTTACCATAGGTGACTTTAGTCAACTGCACTCATACCCCCTCTTCCTTACCATAGGCGACTTTAGTTGACTGCACTTATACCCCCTCTTCCTTACCATAGTTGACTTTAGTTGACTGCACTCATACCCCCTCTTCCTTACCATAGGTGACTTTAGTTGACTGCACTTATACCCCCTCTTCCTTACCATAGGTGACTTTAGTCTGCTGCACTCATACCCCTCTTCCTTCCATAGGCGACTTTAGTTGACTGCACTCATACCCCCTCTTCCTTACCATAGGTGACTTTAGTTGACTGCAACAACATTATTAAAACTAGAAACATTGACTCCCAAGATGGCGCAACCAAGATTTTGTTATTTAGGTCAATATTGCAATGTAAAATGTAAGATTTTACATTTTATTCTATAGAGCTCTGTACACTTTGTGCCTGCAGGAAGTCCAAGCTCTGTTTTTTGGGGGTGTAAACATGTGATGAAATTTTCTGTCTTTTTGTAGGCCTAAACAAGACTCTTTACTGTTTCATGTCATTATTTTTCTAGGCTTGAGCCGTACGAATCGAATCCTTACCATAAGCGACTTTAGTTGACTGCACTTATACCCCCTCTTCCTTACCATAGGCGAATTTAGTTGACTGCACTTATACCCCCTCTTCCTTACCATAGGTGACTTGAGTTGACTGCACTTATACCCCTCTTCCTTACCATAGGCGACTTTAGTTGACTGCACTTATACCCCCTCTTCCTTACATAGGCGACTTTAGTTGACTGCACTCATACCCCCTCTTCCTTACCATAGGCGACTTTAGTTGACTGCACTCATACCCCTCTTCCTTACCATAGGTGACTTTAGTCAACTGCACTCATTACCCCTCTTCCTTAGCATAGGCGACTTTAGTTGACTGAACTTATACCCTCTCTTCCTTACCATAGGTGACTTTAGTCTGCTGCACTCATACCCCCCACTTCCTTACCATAGGCGACTTTAGTCAACTGCACTCATACCCCCTCTTCCTTACCATAGGTGACTTTAGTTGACTGCACTTTTACCCCCTCTTCCTTACCATAGGCGACTTTAGTTGACTGCAGTCATACCCCCTCTTCCTTACCATAGTGACTTTAGTCAACTGCACTTATACCCCCTCTTCCTTACCATAGGCGACTTTAGTTGACTGCACTTATACCCCCTCTTCCTTACCATAGGTGACTTGAGTCGACCCACTCATACCCCTCTTTCTCACCATAGGTGACTTTAGTCGACTGCACTTTACCCCCCTCTTCCTTACCATAGGTGACTTTAGTCGACTGCACTTATACCCCCTCTTCCTTACCATAGGTGACTTTAGTTGACTGCACTTATACCCCCTCTTCCTTACCAGAGGTGACTATAGTCAACTGCACTCATTACCCCTCTTCCTTACCATAGGTGACTTTAGTCGACTGCACTCATACCCCCTCTTCCTTACCATAGGTGACTTTAGTCTGCTGCACTTATACCCCTCTTCCTTACCATAGGTGACTTTAGTTGACTGCACTTATACCCCCTCTTCCTTACCATAGGTGACTTTAGTCAACTGCACTCATACCCCCTCTTCCTTACCATAGGTGACTTTAGTCGACTGCACTCATACCCCCTCTTCCTTACCATAGGTGACTTTAGTTGACTGCACTTATACCCCCTCTTCCTTACCATAGGTGACTTTAGTTGACTGCACTCATACCCCTCTTCCTCACCATAGGTGACTTTAGTCAACTGCACTCATACCCCCTCTTCCTTACCATAGGCGACTTTAGTCAACTGCACTCATACCCCCTCTTCCTTACCATAGGCGACTTTAGTTGACTGCACTTATACCCCTCTTCCTTACCATAGGTGACTTTTAGTTGACTGCACTCATACCCCTCTTCCTTACCATAGGCGACTTTAGTTGACTGCACTCATACCCCCCTCTTCCTTACCATAGGTGACTTTAGTTGACTGCACTTATACCCCCTCTTCCTTACCATAGGTGACTTTAGTTGACTGCACTCATACCCCTCTTCCTTACCATAGGTGACTTTAGTCAACTGCACTCATACCCCTCTTCCTTACCATAGGTGACTTAAGTTGACTGCACTTCATACCCCCTCTTCCTTACCATAGGTGACTTTAGTTGACTGCACTTATACCCCCTCTTCCTTACCATAGGTGACTTTAGTTGACTGCACTTATACCCCCTCTTCCTCACCATAGGTGACTTTAGTCAACTGCACTCATACCCCCTCTTCCTTACCATAGGTGACTTTAGTCGACTGCACTCATACCCCCTCTTCCTTACCATAGGTGACTTTAGTTGACTGCACTTATACCCCCTCTTCCTTACCATAGGTGTTCCTTACCATAGTGACTTAGTTGCTGCATATACCCCTCTTCCTTACCATAGGTGACTTAGTCAACTGCACTCATACCCCTCTTCCTTACCATAGGCGACTTTAGTTGACTGCACTTATCCCCCTCTTCCTTACCATAGGTGACTTAGTCAACTGCACTCATCCCCCTCTTCCTTACCATAGGCGACTTAGTTGACTGCACTATACCCCCTCTTCCTTACATAGGACTTTAGTTGACTTTCCAGGACTTATAACACCCCTCTTCCTACCATAGTGACTTTAGTCACTGCACTCATACCCCTCTTCTTACCATAGGCGACTTTAGTACTGCACTATACCCCTCTTCTTACCATAGGCGACTTTAGTTGACTGCACTCATACCCCCTCTTCCTTACCATAGGTGACTTTAGTACTGCACTCATACCCCCTCTTCCTTACCATAGGACTTTAGTTGACTGCACTTATACCCCCTCTTCTTACCATAGGTGACTTTAGTTGACTGCACTCATACCCCTCTTCCTTACCATAGGTGACTTTATCAACTGCACTCATACCCCTCTTCCTTACCATAGGCGACTTAGTGACTGCACTATACCCCCTCTTCCTTACAATAGGCGACTTTAGTTGACTGCACTTATACCCCTCTCCTTACCATAGGACTTTAGTTGACTGCACTTATACCCCCTCTTCCTCACCATAGGTGACTTTAGTCAACTGCACTCATACCCCCTCTCCTTACCATAGGTGACTTTAGTACTGCACTCATACCCCCTCTTCCTTACCATAGGGACTTTAGTTGACTGCACTCATACCCCCTCTTCCTTACCATAGGGACTTTAGTGACTGCACTATACCCCCTCTCTTACCATAGGGACTTTAGTTACTGCACTATACCCCCTCTTCCTTACCATAGGTGACTTTAGTTGACTGCACTCATACCCCTCTCCTTACCATAGGGACTTTAGTAACTGCACTCATACCCCTCTTCCTTACCTAGGCGACTTTAGTTGACTGCACTTATCCCTCTTCCTACCATAGGACTTTAGTGACTGCACTCATACCCCCTCTCCTTACCATAGGGACTTTAGTACTGCACTATACCCCTCTTCCTTACCATAGGTGACTTAGTACTGCACTCATACCCCTCTTCCTTACCATAGGGACTTTAGTATGACTCATATCCCCTCTTCTTACCATAGGGACTTTAGTTGCTGCACTCATACCCCCTCTTCCTTACCATAGGGACTTTAGTACTGCACTATACCCCTCTTCCTTACCATAGGTGACTTTAGTAACTGCACTCATACCCCCTCTTCCTTACCATAGGCGACTTTAGTTGACTGCACTTATACCCCTCTTCCTTACCATAGTGACTTAGTGCTGCACTCATACCCCCTCTTCCTTACCATAGGACTTAGTGCTGCACTCATACCCCTCTTCCTTACCATAGGGACTTAGTTGACTGCACTTATACCCCCTCTTCCTTACCATAGGGACTTTAGTTGACTGACTTATACCCCTCTTCCTACCATAGGGACTTTAGTTGACTGCACTATACCCCTCTCCTTACCATAGGCGACTTTAGTACTGCACTCATACCCCCTCTTCTTACCATAGGTGACTTTAGTTGACTGCACTTTACCCCCTCTTCCTACCATAGGACTTAGTTACGCATCTACCCCCTCTCCTTACCATAGGACTTTGTCACTGCACTTACCCTCTTCTACCATAGGACTTTAGTTACTGACTTATACCCCTCTTCCTTACCATAGGACTTAGTACGCACTATCCCTCTTTACTAGGGACTTTAGTGATGCACTATACCCCTCTTCCTACCATAGACTTTAGTGACTGCAACTTCCTTACGATTTTTACTGCACTTTACCCCTCTTCTTACATAGGGACTTTAGTCAACTGCACTCATACCCCCTCTTCCTTACCATAGTGACTTTAGTCGACTGCATTTATACCCCTCTTCTTACATAGGACTTTAGTTGACTGCACTTATACCCCCTCTTCCTTACCATAGGTGACTTATACTGCACTTATACCCCCTCTTCCTTACCATAGGTGACTTTAGTGACTGCACTCATACCCCCTCTTCCTTACCATAGGGACTTTAGTGACTGCACTATACCCCCTCTTCCTTACCATAGGACTTTAGTTGACTCACTTCCCCCTTCCTTACCAATGACTATCCTGCACTATACCTCTTCTTACCATAGGACTTAGTTACTGCACTCATACCCTCTTCTTACCATGTACTTTAGTCTGCACTATACCCCCTCTTCCTACCATAGGACTTTAGTACTGCACTCATACCCCCTTCCTTACCAGCGACTTAGTACCCTCCCCCTCCTTACAGTGACTTATACGCACCATACCCCCTTTCTCCTAGACTTTTACTGCACTAACCCCTTCTACCAAGGCTTAGTACTGCACTTACCCCTCTTCCTTACCATAGGACTTTAGTTGACGCACTATACCCCTCTCCTACCATAGGGACTTAGTTGCTGCACTACCCTCTTCCTTACCATAGGACTTAGTCACTCACATCCCTCTCCTTACATAGGACTTTAGTTGACTGCACTATACCCCCTTCCTTACCTAGTGACTTTAGTTGACTGCACTCATACCCCCTCTTCCTTACCATAGGACTTTACAATGCACTAACCCCCTTCCTTACCATGCATCTTAGTTACTGCCTCATTACCCCCTCTTCCTTACATAGGCGACTTTAGTTACTGCACTATACCCCCTCTTCCTTACCATAGGGACTTTAGTTGACTGCACTCATACCCCCTCTTCCTTACCATAGGGACTTTAGTACTGCACTTAACCCCCTCTTCTTCATAGTGCTTATACTGCACTCTACCCCTTCCTTACAAGGCACTTACTTCTACCATACCCTTTTCCTCCATAGCGTCTTTTCATGCACTTTACCCCCCTCTTCCTTACCATAGGACTTTAGCACTATACCCCCTCTTCTCATAGTGACTTTAGTTACTGCACTCCTGCTGCACTCATACCCCCTCTTCCTTACCATAGGCGACTTTAGTCAACTGCACTCATACCCCCTCTTCCTTACCATAGGTGACTTTAGTTGACTGCACAACATATATAAAACATAGAAACATTGACTCCAAGATGGCGCAACCAAGATTTTGGTTATTTAGGTCAATATTGCAATGTAAAATGTAAGATTTTACATTTTATTTTATAGAGCTCTGTACACTTTGTGCCTGCAGGAAGTCCAAGCTCTGTTTTTTTGGGGGGTGTAAAACATGTGATGAAATGTTTCTCGTCTTTTTGTAGGCCTAAACAAGACTCTTTGCTGTTTCATGTCATTATTTTTCTAGGCTTGAGGCCGTACGAATCGAATCCTTACCATAAGCGACTTTAGTTGACTGCACTTATACCCCCTCTTCCTTACCATAGGCGACTTTAGTTGACTGCACTTATACCCCCTCTTCCTTACCATAGGTGACTTGAGTTGACTGCACTTATACCCACTCTTCCTTACCATAGGCGACTTTAGTTGACTGCACTTATACCCCCTCTTCCTTACCATAGGCGACTTTAGTTGACTGCACTCATACCCCCTCTTCCTTACCATAGGCGACTTTAGTTGACTGCACTCATACCCCCTCTTCCTTACCATAGGTGACTTTAGTCAACTGCACTCATACCCCCTCTTCCTTACCATAGGCGACTTTAGTTGACTGAACTTATACCCTCTCTTCCTTACCATAGGTGACTTTAGTCTGCTGCACTCATACCCCCTCTTCCTTACCATAGGTGACTTTAGTTGACTGCACTTTTACCCCCTCTTCCTTACCATAGGCGACTTTAGTTGACTGCAGTCATACCCCCTCTTCCTTACCATAGGTGACTTTAGTCAACTGCACTTATACCCCTCTTCCTTACCATAGGCGACTTTAGTTGACTGCACTTATACCCCCTCTTCCTTACCATAGGTGACTTGAGTCGACCGCACTCATACCCCCTCTTTCTCACCATAGGTGACTTTAGTCGACTGCACTTATACCCCCTCTTCCTTACCATAGGTGACTTTAGTCGACTGCACTTATACCCCCTCTTCCTTACCATAGGTGACTTTAGTCGACTGCACTTATACCCCCTCTTCCTTACCATAGGCGACTTTAGTTGACTGCACTGATACCCCCTCTTCCTTACCATAGGTGACTTTAGTCAAAACTGCACTCATACCCCCTCTTTCTTACCATAGGCGACTTTAGTCAAAACTGCACTCATACCCCCTCTTCCTTACCATAGGCGACTTTAGTTGACTGCACTTATACCCCCTCTTCCTTACCATAGGTGACTTTAGTCAACTGCACTCATACCCCCTCTTCCTCACCATAGGCGACTTTAGTTGACTGCACTTATACCCCCTCTTCCTTACCATAGGCGACTTTAGTCAACTGCACTCATACCCCCTCTTCCTCACCATAGGCGACTTTAGTTGACTGCACTCATACCCCCTCTTCCTTACCATAGGTGACTTTAGTCGACTGCACTCATACCCCCTCTTCCTTAACATAGGCGACTTTAGTTGACTGCAATCATACCCCCTCTTCCTTACCATAGGCGACTTTAGTTGACTGCACTTATACCCCCTCTTCCTTACCATAGGTGACTTTAGTCAACTGCACTCATACCCCCTCTTCCTCACCATAGGCGACTTTAGTTGACTGCACTTATACCCCCTCTTCCTTACCATAGGCGACTTTAGTCAACTGCACTCATACCCCCTCTTCCTCACCATAGGTGACTTTAGTCAACTGCACTCATACCCCCTCTTCCTCATCATAGGCGACTTTAGTTGACTGCACTTATACCCCCTCTTCCTTACCATAGGCGACTTTAGTCAACTGCACTCATACCCCCTCTTCCTTACCATAGGTGACTTTAGTCAAAACTGCACTCATACCCCCTCTTCCTTACCATAGGCGACTTTAGTCAAAACTGCACTCATACCCCCTCTTCCTTACCATAGGCGACTTTAGTTGACTGCACTCATACCCCCTCTTCCTTACCATAGGTGACTTTAGTTGACTGCACTCATACCCCCTCTTCCTTACCATAGGTGACTTTAGTTGACTGCACTTATACCCCCTCTTCCTTACCATAGGTGACTTTAGTTGACTGTACTCATACCCCCTCTTCCTTACCATAGGCGACTTTAGTTGACTGCAATCATACCCCCTCTTCCTTACCATAGGTGACTTTAGTTGACTGCACTCATACCCCTTCTTCCTCACCATAGGTGACTTTAGTTGACTGCACTCATACCCCTTCTTCCTCACCATAGGTGACTTTAGTTGACTGCACTCATACCCCCTTTTCCTTACCATAAGCAACTTTAGTTGACTGCACTCATACCCCCTCTTCCTTACCATAGGTGACTTACATGTCATAAAAAAAGCATGTATATGAACAAGGACAAAATCCTGGGCAAAACAAAAGCCATTTTTGTTGTTTCACTAAAAACATAATCACTGATTTGGATGAAAATTTCGCCGGTCGTATCATGATATGTTGAGAGGATGGGAATGGGTTTACTATGCACAAATGCAATGATATTATATGATCCTCTATATTACATTTATTAACATTCATTGACTTGGACTTTCCTACAGGTTATTCTGGAGTGAGCGTAAAATCAGCAAGGCGAGGGAATGGTTCAATCGAACGGTCAAGATTGAGCCGGATCTTGGTGATGCTTGGGCTAACTTCTTCAGATTTGAAATACAGCATGGGAATGAGGCAAGTCTAGTTTACCTACAGTTGCTATGCCACATGCTTCGGGGGCAAGCTTTCGCATACGTAAAGAGAGGGCGAACATCCATACATACTTTTGAATGAATGTGTATGGCACAATGGTACCAGGGTTTGCTCATCTGGAGGTTGCTAGCTATTCAAAAGCTTGCCCCGAACCACTTGACATAGCAACTGTCTCTTTAAGTCTGAGGAATCAAAAGTCGATCCCCTGAGGGTGATCCTTCTCCTGCCGCTTCCCAGGTTGTATCGTAAACTTGGGTGTGATCCCTGGCTACATGGCAGTTACAGGTTGTACGGCTTCTGACTGGCACCCCTGAACAAAGCTATTGACAGAATCGAGAGATCGCCAACGTTAGGTGCTAGATAGCTCAGTTAGTAGAGTATCGGCACGTTAATCCGGATGCCCCTCTTGTAAATTGTTTCTTTGTTCAACCCCAATTAATTGAACATTTTCTCGGTCAGTCTCCCTTGTGGTTTTATTACTTGAATTCAAATTGACCCGGTAACTTGTCAAATCTCGCAAATGACTTAATTGTTTGAAATGCACACATCAGACATGTTTAGTGAACTAAATAAGTTTTATCCCCCGAAACAGGAACAGCAAGAGTCGGTTCGGAAGCGCTGTGTAGAAGCGGAACCCCGTCATGGTGAAATATGGTGCAGCGTCTCCAAGAACATCGACAACTGGCGATGCAAGACCAATGAGATCCTGCCGATGGTGGCTAACCTCATCAGCACTGTCTTCTAGATTGTCATAGTGTAAGAGACTGAGCGGTAAGGAGGGTTACAGACATTTGGGGAAAGGTTGGGTGGGGGGGTTGCCCGGAGGGGGCGGCAGCTTAGCAAATAAAAAGAAGAACAAAAAAGGGGCCCAAACGTAACTTGCATATGATGATGTTGGAACATCGGGAGTCACCTTGGAAGATTGAAATAATTAAATGCATATTGTAGTATCATACGAGATTAATCTAAGAAGGAGTTGGCCGAAATGTTAACTGAATTTTATTCAATAACACTCCACACTAATGACGTCAGTATTGCTCAGAACACCCGGCTGTCAGACAAGTGGTTAAGCCAACTTTAATCAATATTTAGTGCAGGAAGCGTCTCCTGGACCCTGCCCCAGAGTTAAGAGGATTAAGTGGAAATTGTTACAATCATTGTGGAGAAATGCATTTCATGCCAAGATGATGGACAGTATCAAACCTCGAGCATAGTTGGAGATGAGCAGTTTTCCTTGCGGTAAATTGAATTACTCTATTGCGACAAGATTGTAACTATTGTTTGGTAAAATAAAGGTCATATCTAGCTTACTTGTAAATACACAATTTGTTCCAAGTGACAGGGTCGTAGCTCACTACATGGGGGCTTGTGGATGGGTAAGGTGTGTAGAATACCTGCCTGTTTTATCAGGCGTAAAGTTAATGCTATGTTTGAGAATTGAAGGGAAGGGTTGAAATTTTGAGTCTTCAATCTTTAGAACCGGTTGTAAAAGAAGGAGTCCACATAACACCGAATTCACGGATTTTGAATTTTTACCAAGGCTTGATTTTGTGTAGATTAACCCTCTTGCTGTCTGACCATTCAATACCATTCATGTGGTTTTGAATGATAGATAAACTGTGCCAGCCTGTAATTATGATACCATGAGGGAATGCATGTACACAGTACACAGTTAGTTCTGTGCACAGTTGTGCCACCGTACACAACCTTGGCAGTCGGATGGTTTCAAATGGTTGGTCAACTCACTGGAAAATGTTGCCAAGAGTCACTGACAGTAGGAGGGTTAAACAACTTGCTGAAATGTACAAAAATACAAGATTTGGTTACTGTTTTTTTCAAGCAGAGATGCAAATAGGATCGGGGAGGGGGAGAAGGGGGAGAGGGGGAGAGGGGGGGAGAGGGGGCGGGGGAGGGGGGAGAGGGGGAGAGGGGGAGGGAGAGGGGAGGTAGGCCAATACACCTCCCAGCCTGGCACTTGTCTGTAAGAGTATACAAGTATGCTCTTGTAAGGGCAAGGCAGTTTTTCCTTAAAGTACAGGCTATCTCTATGAGGGAAAGTAAAAATGTCTACTGGAACACTTCAAGGGGCACCGAGGCAATGACCAGGCCCAATTTCATAAAGCTGTTTAGCAGAAAATACTGCTTAACACATTTCTTTGCTAAGCCAAAAATTAATGAGACACCAGTCACAACAATGTCAACTTATGGATTGTTGGCTGGTAGCCAGTTTCTGGTAAGCAATATTTTTCTGTGCTTGTGCTTGTGCTTACAGGCTTTATGAAATTGGGCCCAGGGGCATGGGAGCAATTGCCTCCATAGCATCAAATAATTCAATAGTTGAACCTTTTGTACACCAAAATAAAGGATGTTTTCTTTCTTTCGTGTCCTAAAGAACTCAACCCTGTAACTCGTTTCCAATCACATTGTTTTGTCAGTAAGAATAATTTGTTTCTTCTTCAAGTAAATCAGGGAAACAAACAAACTATCAGCCCAACAACCACAAAAACACCAGTTGGTCATTTACTACTGTTTATTTAAAATAGACACAGGTATAGCCAATTTAATTCCTCCTTATTACATCAACAATTACCTCAAGTTTTAAGTCTTACCCAGTACATCTAAGAGACATAAAAGTTTGTATGAATAAGAGACATAAAAGTTTGTATGAATTAGAGACATAAAAGTTCGGATAAACGGCTGACCAGCAACACTTATAAAAAAAAACCGACTTTCAACACAGTACAGATTTGGAACCAACTGCTCACTCAGTGCGAAAATTCTGACTGTTTGAAATGTTTTTCTCTGCGACGCGCGGAACTCTAATTTTTACGCGCATTCGAAAGAAGAGAAATCTGTGTTGCTCAACTGCGAGTCGTACGTACTTTGTTTGTACAAGTCAATGTCAAGGAAATTGTCAAGGAAATTGCCCACTTTATTTTTGTATGCTGTTTAATCAGTTCAAATACAAAATGGATAACCTATAAATGTTATTACATTCAACCCTTGTTATAAAGAACGTGTTGTAAAGAGGTTCTGCTAATAAAGAGTACATTCTGAAGTCCCAAATCTCATTTCTGCTTCGTGCGTCTTTGTTTTCGCTGTCCTCTTATATCAAGGTTCCTGTTATAAAGAGGTGATTTGGCAAGTTCCAGCGATCTTGTTATAACGTGTACAAGGAGAGTTCATGGTCTTTTTATTTTTACCCATACAATGACGAATGTGTACTCGGTACTTTCTCAAGTCATATGATAGAAAAAATCCATAGGCATACTACTTGGGTGGGATTCGAACCCACAACCTTTCTCATTCTAGAGCAGATATGCCTGTGGATTCGTTTCACTGGACTCTGGAAAGTATCGAGTATACAGTGCTTCACGCATATTAGTATATGGGTGAGACGCAAATAATATTCTTTATCGCCGATGCAAATTTAGAATCTATTGAAAAATCGTTGCAGTACCTCTGTTAAAATATAGGATTGGAAATACCTTTAGCCTTTAGGGTAAACTCAGTGGTAAGACGTCTGACTTAGTGGCAGAAGTCGTGGGTTTGAATCCTGCCTTAGTAATATGGTTGTGTGGTGTTTTTTTTTTTCGTGGGTCTTGGGGAAAGTACTGAGTGTAAAGTGCTTAGTACAAACTGAGTATGGGTTAACTTAGAATGTTGTTTCCATAAATTTTGTCAAGATGTATACATGTAATAGCATTGTCTAAAGGGATTTGTTTGATTTTTTTCTTCTTCTTTTCTAAACCATTTGCTCGCGTTTCAGATGGTGTTTACAAAGAAAAAGACTTTACAGAAAAAATACACAATTGTTTTTTTCAGTCACCCACATTTTCTGCAACCCTATACACCACTCATGCTTGCTGGATTAATTCATAAAATTTCACTTGTTTAAACACTGTTATTTTTATCATAGTAATCTCACAGGTTCACTCATTCACTACATGTACTTGTTTTATTTTTGTGCCTGGAATTCCGTGACCCTAGAACGCAGAGCAGACTTTGTCGTGTTCCACTATAAAGTGAATACATGTATGTGTTCGCTCAAATACAATGAACTTAAAGGGAATGTACACGATTGGTAATCACTCTAAAAATTTTGATGGCAATAAAAACTTACTTAGTTAGAAGTACAGCAACTTTTGATAGTATAAAGTACAAGGTTCTTTAAAAGGTTCCAGGAAGTTTGCTTACACTCATTTCTTTTGATTAGTATTGACTATTTGACCGAGACGAAACCTGACAAAAATTACAGAGAAACAAGTACATGAAGGTAAACAAAGAAGTAATCAAAAAAATATATGTAAAAAAAGTAAACAAATAAATAAGTAACTAGGCCCTAGCTTAATAAGAAGTGGACAAATGTAAATAAATAGCATAAACAAATAAACAAGCGTTGACAAAAATAACTAGGGACCAAAACGGATTGAGCGAGTAAGGGTGGAGCATGCAGGAGGGGAACAAACCCCCAAAACAAGGAAAGAAAAACCAAACTTGGGGAAAAACAACGACAAATGTCAGGGACAACAAAAGTAAACTAAATTACTGTTACCCGGAAGCGTGCTGCCATGCGCATGACCTATAACAACAGGAGGATTCGACTCAAACACAAAGGACAGGAAATTGGATCCCCAACATAATTTCTTGAGATCACTGGGCTGGTGTGTCAGTCAGCTGTAGTGTGATTACTGCTCATTAGTTACATAGCATTAAACTCCCAACAATTTTGTTGTTGACATCCTACCAAATATTTTTTTTTTGTAGAAAATGAAGGAAGAACACTTTATATTGTACGAATACACATTACGCATGTATTACAAAACCAGACTAACTTTCAACAGTTTTGCAGAATTCATACTCATTATATATACATAATAGTTTGTGAAACTGGTAATTTTGCGAACACTTAGCTTCGGTACACAATTCACTTTAGATTTTAGCGTACACAACTTTTTTGTACAATACATACTCACTTTTTTAAGGTACAAATTTTCTCGACTATGTATATGTACACATGATTTACAGCTATTTATTTTTACATAAGTGCTCTGCACAAGACAACATGTCTACCACATTTTTTCTTAAGCTACACTTTCTATTTCCGTAAGTCTCGCAGACGTTTTTGTACCTTGAGTTCCAAGAAGCATTATGCTCACAGGAACAGGGCTCCCAACAACATTGGGTTCCTGGGAACCTTGGGAACTTTGGGTTTCCAGGAACACTGGGTTCCCAGGGAAAACTGTTTTAATGTGGGCATGAAACAAAATCCGAGATTTAACAGAGCCCAAACATTTGAATATTGTACAAGAATGGTCAATGACTAGAGCAAGCTAGTCGAAACGTTGAGACTCACTCCGTGGCAGTGCAGTTAATTACGAGACGTTCCCCCGATCCACTAAATGAAAGTAGTAGTCCATGCCAATTTCCTACCTTCCGCCCTACCTAGTTAATAAGCAGGACAGTTCTTTTCAGAACTGAGAAGTCTCCCGAATTCCAAGAATCTACTCCACGGTAGTAGAACAAATAACTAAACATGTTCTCTAAAGAACAAAATCTACACAGCAAAGTAGATGTACACTTTGATACATGTACCTCCCCATGCAATGCCTAAAAAAAAAACATATACAAGAATGGTCTTCGCCACTGGCAATGGAGGACCTAGTGTCCCTCTCTTTGTTTTTTACAGACATGCAACTTCGTCAACTATGCAAAAACAAAAATGGAAAAGGAAATGACCAACCACTCTTAACTTTGTACATTGTCTTCTATGTGACTATTATTATAAAGAAAAAAAAAAACCAAAGGAATAATATGGCTGATCAGCTGAAAAATTGCATCATGCCTGCTGTCTGTGTTCTCCAATGGTACTGAAATGCAAGCCAAGCATAGTGTGCAGCACGGTGTGATATATAAAGAACAGCTATTTAACAATGTCATTCACAGTGTTTAAGTTACTGAATATAAATACAGTTTAATGTACATTCATTATATACATTCCCTTTTGAAATTAACACAACATTAAAGGAACGTTACAGAATTGGTTTTTGCTAACAAAACAGTTGCTGGCAGTGTAAGCACTTTATGTAATCCACCATATACATAAACTGACAAACCTGTAGAAGTTTGAGATCGATCGGACATCTGGGTCACAAGAAAATAGTGAAAAACCGATTACACATTTGCATGAAATCATATAGATTCAACAAATGAATAAAACGCTCACTGAGCGATAAACTCCAATCGGAAAATTAGTTTATTCATTTCTCATCAAATATGGCATTTCAGACAGAATATTTCAAGGGATGTTTTCTACTATCATCATCATTAGACAGTGTAAGTTTTATGTAAATCTGTGATAAAAAAAGTATATTTTACAAGTTTTTTTCTTACCAATTCTGTAATGTTCCTTTAAGTGCAAAAAAAAAAAACCCAATCACTCTCAGGGACGGATACACCTATAAATCGCCTGCTAAATCACTACATCCTACTACAACCTACAATAATTCAAGACTATAGAGTTAAATAATATACAATATTGGACGCTTATGCGTACAATATAAGAGCAGAATAAAATCATGGGGTGAAATCTGGACTGTTCCATTTCGCAAGGCGAGGCGAAGTGACATTGAAAACGCCTGATTTCAACCTGTGATTATTTTCTGCTTTTTATCGTATTAATAAAATGCATCCTATATTTGTTCAACCCCAAATTACTTAAAAATTACTCAGTCAGTTTCCCTTGTGGTTTATGACTTGATTTGTTTTTATAAACCTCAAGCATAGATCCTTGTCGTTGTTGATATTTTTCATATAATTGATAATTTATTTCAACACTAAGGTATTAAACGGCTGATAAAGACATAGATGAAGCTGTTTAGGACTGGTTGGCTAAAGCGCGTTCATAGCCATCGTTTATTACGGATGGGCAGATGATATTAGCTCCCTCGGTATTGAACAAACAAGTTTCTCTGCATCTCCTCAGGAACAAGTTTGTTAACTTCTAATCCCTGAGGAAGCTAACATCGACTGTCCACCCTCAAACCATTGTAAAATATTTACCGGTCACCACCTCCTCCTAAACAAAGCAACAATTTGTTTGTGCTGTAAAAGATGATGCAATAATGAAATCAACCACTTATCTCTTTGTTTGACTGATACTGGAAAGTTGAGCTCAAGGTGTCTTGGATAGCCAAGACGAATTCACTGACAGCATGTCGTCTTCAAATGAGCTGAAATCTGCATTACACAATCCAGCCATCCTGGTCGGGAGACAAAGGCCCAATGATTCACATGGGATATGATCTGGAACACAGGCTGGGTAAAAATACAGACATAGTTCATGACCTTCGGTGTATTATAGACCATGTTATATTTGTTTACAGAGTGGTGACCTTGTACATTATAATGCTATTCCTGACGGGCAAAATGCTACACAGGCTCAATGGGAAAATTTGAATTTGAAAATTTGTGTCATAATTTTCACATAAATTCAAAATTTACAAAAGCACGTATAGCTGAACAGCTTTTGAGATGTCCCCCCTTTCTTCATATCAAAAGTTGAGGAAAATCAGACTGTGCGATCTCCATAAAACATAAGATTTGTTGTATTCTTTCATTGAGCTGTGTACAATTGTGCCCGCCGGAAGTCCAGGCTCTGTGGCTCTTTTGTAAACATGTGATGTCACAGGTCACATCGTCTATAGCAAACTGGTTACAAGTTATTGATAAGCTGAGTGTGGGTTTGAGTCCTGATCGTGGCACTTGTGACCTTATAAGCAAGACACCTAACCATTATTGCTGCGTCCTTCGGATGGGACGTAATTATGCTGTAGGTCTGTGTGTTGTGTAAAACCGCACGTAAATAAACCAAGTGCACTTATTGAAAAAAGGGTCCCCGGTTTGATTGGATGATTGTGTTGGATGAATACACATTCATAAATACCTGGGACAGTTTATCCATTCTGATTGGTGCAGAGCGTGTCACATGGGGGTGTTTAAACGGATGATAATGCACGGCTAGAAGTGTTTAAACACACCTGTGGCGCGCAAGGTTACACGCAGGCGCTAATTTACGCGAAACGCAATCAACACATATTGGTATTCAATCTAAAAACATGTTAGTGTTATGACGCGCGCGTACACACAACTGTTGAGCGGGGCATGTATATCCTTCACGAAACAGGGCTCGAGGACGTGACAGGAAATGAAAGTTAACAGAAAAGTTGAGATTTTTCCAACAATATTACGCTTTTTAACAAAAAGGGCTATAAAAAGTGTTTGTTATGAAATGAATTTGTTTTGAAAGATGCCGTGGCCGTGCGATAAAGGACCTCTTCTTCGGCTCGGTCCTTTATCACACGGCCACGGCCCTGCCGGTTTTAAACGGCCGGTTAAGACCGCGTCACTACCCTTTTATTCCCTTATTGAAAAACCTAACCTTCTCAAGCCCTCCCAAAATGCTATTTATCAGATGTCAGATTGCGCAGGATTAGAGAGGGGCTCCAAGGGTCAAATTCAGTTTTGTGATGAACTCATTTCCCGATAGATAGAGTCCTAACGAAGGTGGGAAACAATTTGTCTCAATAACTTCACATTACAACGTTGTAAAATGCTTGGTTCTACATATATGACCCGCTCTGTGAAAATGAGTCTGATGTTGACAATTTAAAGAATTGGATTATATATATACATGGCTGGAAAGAACATACCAACAGCAGTAATTTGGTATATGTCTAAGCTCTGGGGTGTATCGCGTTGCTGAGTTACTCCCGTTTGAAATTAGCCAGTATATCATTTCTTGTTGAAAATGAATAACTAGTAAATTGATGTTTAAAATTACCATTTTGCTCTACATATAAGCAAAAGGACACAAATTAGACTAAAGTATGATCACAAAATTGTTGTTTTCATAGCTTTATTGACTAAAATTGAGTGTTCTGAAAGTTTACCATGCAAATATAGATCTTAAACAAGTAAGTAAAGAAAAAATAAATTATTAATTAAAAAAAAAAAACACTTTCCACATTAAAACGTCCATTAAACAATAATGCATTGGGCGACATCTGACTCATTTTCACAGAGCGGGTCACATATTTGTGTGGATCATTATATTTTTTTTAAAACATCTTTCAAAACAGATTCATTTCATAACAAACGCTTTCAAATGCTTTTTATAGCCCAAAGCGCCCAATCCAAGGCAACGTGTCCCTTTAACCACTGTGTGCATTCGAACAAGACTCATTGATATGAATCAGACCTGACCAATAAGAGAACAATTTGATATCAAACGTCAAGCAGTACTTACTACAGTTGGCCTCGTCTTTGAAGTTTCCACAGTCATCCACAGTATCACATAATAGGTTTTTAGGAACACAGCGTGAGTTTCCGCAATCCATCTGATCCGTTGTACATGCTACAATTGAAAGCAGAAAAACTTGCCACCAGAAATCCTTCAGAAAATAATGATCTCATTATTATTATAATTATTATCATTATATCTTTCTGGTAATGAAACCAAGGGACCCTCAAAAGTGACTAGCACTGTGACCCGTAGGCCTGAGGGTACCTGTGTGGAGAAGACAATGAAGAAGTGTCAGTTTTAGATGTGGGAGGAAAACCCCAAGTAGAAAAAAACCAACAAAATCAGGTAGGGACTGAAAACCCAATCCACATACAAGGCTCTTGTTTGGGGATTCGAACCGGGGCCCACAGAGGTGAAAGGCAGGGCAAAGAAAAGGCAAGGCAAGAAAACCACTGAGCCAACCTGACTGATTATACCCTGCACTGTTCTTTTTTAAAGGAACATTACAGAATTGGTTTTTGCTAACAAAACAGTTGCTGGCAGTGTAAGCACTTTATGTAATCCACCATATACATAAACTGACAAACCTGTAGAAGTTTGAGATCGATCGACCATCTGGGTCACAAGGAAATAGTGAAACCGATTACACATTTGCATGAAATCATATAGATTCAACAAATGAATAAAATGCTCACTGAGCGATAAACTCCAATCGGAAAATTAGTTTATTAATTTCTCATCAAATATGGCATTTCAGACAGAAATATTTCAAGGAATGTTTTCTACTATCATCATCATTAGACCGTGTCAGTTTAATGTAAATGTGTGATCAAAAAGTATATTTTGCAAGTTTTTTTCTTACCAATTCTGTAATGGTCCTTTAAAATTCAATTCAAACTAGACAGGTATTTGAACATGCATAAAAATCATAATATTATCGGCTCTTATATATAGTGCATTTCCAAAGAGTGATCATTGCGCTTCGAACATTATTACCCCTGGTCACTGAGCCATTTATTTCATTCCTTAAACCATCTCAGCTCCCTCGGGAGTGTCCAGCCTCTGCTGCCAAGTTTGTAGCGCACTAAGTTAAATCAATCACAAGCACCATCTCTGCCCTCACAGGTACCCATTTACCCCCCCCCCCCCCCCCCCCCCGGTGATGAGAAGCAATTATTGTGAAGTGTCTTGCTCAAGGACACAAGTGTCATGGACGGGATTCGAACCCACACCCTGATGATTCCTTCACCAGAGCTTGAGTTCGATGAGCGCACCGCTCGACCACGACACGCCATAATATATAACACGCTACATAACACAAACTGTTTGTGGGGCGTCTTTTGTATCAAAAACTAAACCACAAAATCTGATGAAATGTTTACAGGTTCGTTGTATGATTTGTGTTTAATGAAAGCTAGAGGATGCAAAAGTAAATCTGATGATGAATGATTTTCTCATGTAGGTATAATCAGGCCTTGAGCTTAAGCTTTTTGTAAAGTAGCCCGCCGGGCCAGTAAACTGTGCATTTTACTTGCCCCCAGGAAGTTTTAGTAGCCCAGATTTTAAACAGGAATTGCCATAAATGTCGTATTAACGATCACAAAAAAAAACCAGTTTAATGATCAAAAGTTATATTCACACACTCAATAATGATTAACACATTTTATACATTAATTATTCACATCTGAAAAGGAAGATATGAGCATTTTAAACGAGTAGGTTGCACAGTTTTGAGTAGCCCACAGAGCAAGTTGAGAAGTGGTGTTTACTAGCCCACAGAATCTTTTACTAGACAATGTACGCCGGGCTAGTGTTAAGGGGGGCCCTGATAATACAAAGGTGAATGAAATTCAATAATTTGTTTTTACAAAAGAAAGTATTAATAGCACCTTAGTAAAGACACATCAAAACTGCAAGATACCTTCGACAAGGGGTTTTCCTAATTTGTTGAAATTGTGAACTATTCTTGGGTTGAACAAAGAAAAATTGACTAGAGCGAGAATTGAACCTGCGACCTCCCTATTAACATGCCAGTGCTCTACCAACTGAGCCATCTAGACTTGATGTTGGCAGTCCCCCGCCCCCATTTGTCAATCGTTCAGGGTGCCAGTCAGAAAACAAGTCAACCTGTAACTGCAAAATTTTCAAATGTTGGTTTGTACAGCGTGTTTATTTCAAAGTAGTGAATGAGGTTGACTGTTGTCTTCCCAAACCAACGATGTTTCATACCTACAGTATGACATCAAATTTTATGTCAATAAAAATGAATATTTATTTTTAAAGAAGAGCTTTTATTACATACGAGCACAGTTGATTTCATCACTTGCATCTAAGCAATCGTCTATTCCGTTACACCTCCAGAAACCCGGCATACAGAGAGAGTTGGCACAATGGAACTGTGTTGAGCTGCATTCTGCACATCACACACAAGAAAATAGCATTCAGATAATCAGTGAGTTTTTTTTTAAATATTTTTTAATATCGCCTAACTCACAAGGCCGAACGGCCACTTCAAGGTGAGGGCTACACTTAACTGATTTGGGCTGTTGACCCAAATCCACTGACACGAGGGGCACGTTGCCAGCAACTCCTTGGGCTGAAACAGGGTTACCCCCTTTACAGTCTGTAAGGATGTAGGCATGGGTTTCATCCACTAGGAGCCTGGCTGGTAAGAGCAGAATGCACTACCTTCCCAACTTTTTACGAAGCAATTATGGTTAAGTGCCTTGCTCAAGGGCACAAGTGTCATGACCAGGATTGGAACCCACACTGTGCTGCTGACAACACCAGAGCTTGGGTCCAATGAGCTAGATCGCTCGGCCACAACACGCCAAACTAAAAGACATATCAATGTTCAAGTTTGTTATTCGGAATGAGCCAGTACCACAAGGCCCCAAACTTGATAACCTCAACCCCAGGGTTTTTGACAGTGCTCTTCTTTTCTACCAGGGCCCAATTTCATAGAGCTGCTAAAAGCAGAAAATATTGCTTAACAATTGCCTGCTAAGCAAGAAGGAGCACAATACCAGTCACAGATTGTACATGTGACATAGTGATTTGGCTGGTAACCTTATTCTGGTAAGCATAATTTTGTTGTGCTTCGCTGCTTTTTGGGGCCCTGGTGGATAGTCTGGAGGTAACAGTTTTCCTTCTCCAAATGCTACATGTAAGAAAAATAGACCTTATGCACATGAGTAGGGCGCCCTCGCCAAGAGGTCAAAAGGAGGTCGTTCACTAAAATATGTGATTTTCCATTGTTGCATCATCGATTTACCACTAAGACGGTGGTAAGCCATAAATGCAAACAGATAGCCACAGTTTTAAACATTGTTACACAAATATTCAAAAATAGTGTTGAATTTGTTGGAAACAAAGCAACCAATCATGAGAGGTACTGTACTTAATTGAAAGTTTGCAGAAAATGTTGAATTTTGTTGAAACATCTATTAACACGATTGAGTGTTTTGCCAACATTCGGCCTTCCATGCCAACCAACGCGGTTTGTTGATCAACAAAAGAAAGGTCTATAAGAGATATCATTTTGTGGAATTCAAAAACAGGAGGCTATGAAGAAGTTCCGTTGGATTGGCCTGCCCATATCTCACAGTGCATCACTGCAACAACGTATATCCCTCTTAAGGCACAAACTTTAGTCAGATGAAAACTTTAAGTTTAATTTGCAAGTTTGACTTCACTTATGGAAGATGATGTTGATTTTGTTAGGAGTTTTTTCTCTGTGGATAATAATGATACAAGAAATGATGACAAATCAGTAATTTAAGTTTTGCATTGAGATTACTGAATGTTGACTGTATTATTTGAAATTGACCTGTAGAAACTCTTGGTGGCCCTCTTTGTTGTGAATCACTCCAATTAATTTTCAAAATTAAAGGAACATTACAGAATTGGTAAGAAAAAAACTTGTAAAATATACTTTTTGATCACAGATTTACATAAAACTTACACGGTCTAATGATGATGATAGTAGAAAACATCCCTTGAAATATTTCTGTCTGAAATGCCATATTTGATGAGAAATGAATAAACTAATTTTCCAATTGGAGTTTATCGCTCAGTGAGCATTTTATTCATTTGTTGAATCTATATGATCTCATGCAAATGTGTAATCGGTTTTTCACTATTTTCTTGTGACCCAGATGGCCGATTGATCTCAAACTTCTACAGGTTTGTCAGTTTATGTATATGGTGGATTACATAAAGTGCTTACACTGCCAGCAACTGTTTTGTTAGAAAAAACAATTCTGTAATGTTCCTTTAAGGTCAAAATATGAAAATACGTTTTAAGAGAAAATATATTTTTTTTACCACAGCCGATTTCATCTCTCATGTCTAAACAGTCGATCTCTCGATCACACACCATCCGAAGGGAGATTCGTTTGCCATCACCACAATCAAAATAACCTAGAATATGAAAGAATATGGTTTGATTTAATCCTATAACCA
The DNA here is from genome assembly GCA_032158295.1 of Pycnopodia helianthoides. Lineage (NCBI taxonomy): Eukaryota > Metazoa > Echinodermata > Asteroidea > Forcipulatida > Asteriidae > Pycnopodia > Pycnopodia helianthoides. The sequence goes on from CM063255.1 coordinate 8,871,106, forward strand.
ACAAACTTTTGTTTTTTAAAAAAGGCAGTGGATGATACTTTTGGTAATTACTTAAAAATCACATCACCATAAAAACGTACTTTGTACATGTTGTAAGGAGCAACTGAAAGCTACTGATAGTATAAAACATGTGAGAACTGACCCACTCTGAAGTATAATGTAGTTTTTGAGAAAGAGGTAATTTCTCACTAAAATATTTGAATCTGAAAAAGGCTTCAGGCAATGCATGAGGACTTTCTCAGGCATTTGAAAGCACACACTTCTATGCAACAAGGGTGTCTTTTCTGCAGTATTTTTTCTTGGCAACTTGGATGACCATTGAGCCCAAATTTTCACAGGTTTGTTATTTTGTGCATATGTTGGATACACCAAGTGAGGATACTGGTTTTGACAATTACCAAAAGTATACCCTGCCTTTAACCTCCGAAAAGGGAGATGTGTACCCTAATTTGTCCATTGACACTGACTGTGCCCATTGGCCCAATTCACCGACGTCATCATTACAATAATCTTGGTTTCACCATTTTGGGGGTCAGCGGGGCCCTGTGTGTCTAGTGTAGTGTGTATTTTAGGCGATATGCAGGTTTACACACTTGCCACAATTTTTACATGTGATTTGACTCCAGTGACCAAAATAGCCGTGAGTACGTTGGCGAAGAATAAGACGTTAAGCAAAAAATAAGCAACACAACAAAATTATGCTTACCAGAATAAGGTTACCGGCCAAAATACCATGTCAAATGTACAATTTGTGACTGGTATCCTGCTGATTTCTGCTTAGCAGAACATTTTTAAGCAATATTTTCTGCTTAAGCAGCTCTATGAAATTGGGCCCTGATCAAGAATCTTATCCTCTTAGAGATGACCATTCATTTCTGTACAATCAACTGTTAATTTGTTAAAATAATTCTTTTCTGGTAAAAGTGTCTAAAGAAAATTATAAAAACAAATTTGGGGTTTTGTTTTTGAAACTACATACTATGTTAAAAATAGGGAAACATTGAAAATGTCATTCAGGTCATGACCTTTAACTTTGACCTTTTAGGAGTATTAGAATTAGTTAGATTTTGCAGCCGTTTCTGACCGCTATGGTCTACCTAAGGGATAATATTGTTGGCAATGTCACATTTTGACCCATCCACTTTACATCATCAGAGTATACCACACTCACAGTAGAAAGTGAAGGGTGATTTGCGTAATTTTACATGCCCCTGGGAACACACATTGGGTAGTGTTGGCTTAACTTTACAAATGAAGTCGTCAACCACTTGTGCTTTTTGTTCCAAACCAAAGAATAATAAACCATGCACTTGAAGTCTTTTTAATTCAAATGTCAAGGGTAACTAAACGCACAGGGAACTGACTTAATTTTAAATTTTTGTTGAAGCAAAAATAATTTGACTAAGCGCTGATCTTAACCAACGAACCATCCGGATTCAACGTAGGCATTTTCTACAAATGAGCTATCTAGCCTAAGGCGGTCTTTCTTTTTTGTAATATCTTTGTCGTGGGTGCCAGTCAAGCTTTGGGCAACCGTTAACTGTGTAACAAATTCAAATTGCACAAAGGTTAAAATCCTTTGGCTGCTGCTTGGTGTTCGTGAAACTTGGTTGATCCCTGGTTACACGCACTTAGACATGATTTGTGCCCCCAAACAGTATTTGACAAAATAAACGCCATACCGGTAGATAACTCAGTGGAGAGCGCGCGTAATTATTCCATGTCTTGGCTGCTTGAAACTGTTAAATTTTAATTAATTAACATCTTTGTTGATTTGTGATTGTGATGCTGCGCATGCTACAGTCGACCAATGTGAGAAACAGCGGGGCTCATCTCCGTTTGTCAAATGCTAAAAACATTTTTTTCAATGAGATATCGCCAACTCACAAAGCCGGTGGTCATTTCAAGGTGAGGGCTACATTTAAACTGATTTGGGCTGTTGACCCAAATCAACTGACACCAGGAGCACGTTGCCACCTATACTCCTGGGGCTGAAACAGGGTTATACCCCCTTCACAGTCCGTAAGGATGGAGGCATGGGTATCATCCACTAGGAGCCTGGCTGGTAAGAGCAGAATGCACTAACCTTTCCCAACAAATGCTAAAATCTAATATTTAATTGAGAGGTTTTTGTTCATTGAGAGCCACTTACTGCAGTTCCTTTCATCACTACCATCCCCACAGTCATCATTGCCATCGCATCGATAGTAAAAGTCCATCTTACAGAGTCCGTTGTCACAACGAAATTGCCGCTCCGAACATTCTGTAACCAATCAAATCGTTGAGTGTCTTAGTCATCATTTGATTCCATTCACCGTGTTCAAGAAACGTGTAATAATAATAACAATAAAAATAATAGTGGGACTCGAACCCACACTCTGCTGAACAGAAACACCAGAGCTTGAGTCCGGTGCTCTTATCGGCTCGGCCACGACACGCCACAAGGCGAGTAATACAGGCAAATAATTTCAAATTGTGATAATCGCAATCTCAAAGGTGTAAGGTGGAGAACTCGGCCGAAATGTGGAATGTGCATTAGATCATGCAGACAATGACTATATTGCAATCAATGAAATAACCAAAGATTTGCTCGCTGAAATGGCACCCATGTGTATTTCACGTTCCAACAATGTGCTCCAGTTCCCTCTTCTTGCCTTTTTTTGGCACTCAATAATCTTTGGCCTCGATCCTTCTGACAGTCAGAAACAGGGAGGGTTAAAAAGAATTACAGCACATATTAATCATTGTGTAAGTGCAAAAAACAACAACTTACATAATGTGCGTGTTCGAACATGTAAAATGGTCATATTTGGCTTAAAAAAGCTTGAATTTACACACAAAACAAAGCATGCACGGAGCACTTTTGTGCGAGATACAAGGTTTTTGCAAAACTGACATATGGCGCTTTTGCACTGCGAAGCAACCATTAGTAACCTGTGCAATTTGGCCACTTCCCGCCATTTCCGTCTGCCTAGTGAGTAGTGACCTGACAAAGGACACTGATAACATTTTCAATGTGTTTATGAGTCAGTCTGGACGTCTTAAAACATCGTCCAGAAAACACTTGTCAGAAGAAAAAATGATCACAAACTTATGACCATTAGTAGGATCAAGCGTTTGTGATTATTATCGTAACTAAATAATTTCATGAAGTTAGGCGAGTCACGGTTTTTGAAACTCGGTTGACTTAATTTTTATGAAATCAAAATACGATACAAGTATTTAGGGGACACACCATGCAGTTTTCTTGCACTTTTTGTTATGATTCAAGATAAAAATATTTCAAAAGACTTTGCTTCTGTTGACAATTAGAGCATACTGATCGAAGCAATGATGAGTTGTTACACGACTGGTTCTTGTCACAGAAAATACAACTCATAGAGAGATATTTCGTGTGCACAGTGTTTCTGCAAACCTCACTGTAGGAAAGACATGTGCTTGGTTCTGGTATCCAAGATTGTTTTGTCATGATGTGCAGACTGCTCTAATTCTTCTTCGCTCGGCCCCAGCGGCCTATCCAGGACCGCTGGGATGGGCTAATCAGCTTGCACAGATTCTTGTTCAGGAAGTACGTCATGCGTGCAGTGCTTGCAGTGTGAGTGTGATGCATGATGGGACTGAGCATTAACCAATGAGCGTGCTTGATACGTTTGCCCATCCCAGCGCCTTTGGTTTTAAGGCAAGGCGCTGGGGACGAGCGAAGGCCTACTGGTATCCAAGATTGTTTTGTCATGATGTGCAGACTGCTCTAAGTCTTCAAGCCAAGTTTTTAATGCACTCTCATTTTTTTTCCGTTGGGTTTTGCCAACTTTGTGCTCTTCGTTTCTCACTTTTCTTCTTCACCTGCACTTTTTGGCCGTGACGCCGCACTGCACCACATCCTGGTATAACCTTTTAAAGTGCATGCAAAGGGATTATTCTATTGAAGATTGAAGATTGCACTGCCTTCATCCTTCCCCCTAGGTGATAGGGCATATAAAAGGACAGGTTCATCTGACATGCAAAACTTGGACATTAACTAAGAGAGGTTTGCGGTGACACCATGTGAAAATCTCTTTTGAGTGGTGTTGGTTCTGAAAAGAACCAGTGGTTAATGATCGACTCAACGTTTTGATCAATATGCTCTGACATACTTGGACATGTTGGACATGTTGGAACTTGAGCTGCCTAATTCTTGCATGCTCATCACAAGAGAGTCATAATGAAGATGGTAGCATTGATGCACTTGACTACATGTGGTGTGTGATGACACCCTACCCCTTTACAAGCCTAAATTATAGACCTTTTTTTTTGTTTAAAAAAAAATGCATAACACTGGCTTGGCAAAAACTTGCCAATTTTATCAAAACATGACAACTTTTTTATGAAGTGTAAGTTTACCTTTTGTTTTGGGTAGTCACATTTATTTATCAGTAACATGGGTATTAAGTTGATAGCATTATTGGTCAAATAAAAAACTGTTGTACTTTTTGCAGTGAAGGCCGCCCAAGGTTAGAAAAACTCGCGGCTGTGACGCTGCAAAAGAAAGGTCTCTACGAATGGCTGTATAGAAGTGGGGTGTCGTGGCCGAGCGGATAAGAGCACCGAACTCAAGCTCTGGTGTTTCTGTTCAGCAGAGTGTGGGTTCGAATCCCGGTTGTGACACCTGTGTCCCTGAGCAAGACACTTTACTATAATTGCTTCTCTACACCCAGGGGTAAATGGGTACTAGTGAGGGCAGAGATGGTTCTTGTGATTGATTTAGCTTAGTGCGCTACATATGTGGCAGCACAGGCTGTATACTCCCCAGGGAGCTGAGATGGTTTAAGGAATGAAATGGCCCAGTGATCAGGGTAATAATGTTGGAAGCGCTTTGAGACATGGTGTATAAAGCACTATATATAAACCGAATATTATTATTATTATTATTAGAAGTCAACAATAACTTACCACATTTGCGTTCATCACTGCGATCTTCACAGTCAAATAGTCCGTCACAAACCTGTTCGGACCAAATTCTTGTCATCCCGTTGTCACAATCAAAATGTTCTGTATTCAAAGATGAGAAATTGTCACTTTCAATTTGTTACTCAAAATTTATAGGCCTGTTCAATTTACCCAGTCAGTTTCTCTAGTGGTTTATTACATAAAATAATAATAATAATAATAATAATACACAGTTCTTTTATACGCATAACACATTACAGGATAGCATGTCCCTTTGCGCTTTACATAGAAAGGAAAAAATTACAAGAAAAAGTAATACAGATAAGAAAATCAACTTAGAATCAAAAAAGTACATGTAGTGTTGGACACTGAGTTGGAAAATGACAGACCTTTGTACAAAGGCAGGGTATACTTTTGGTAATTGTCAAAGGCCATGCAGTATCCTCACTTGGTGTATCCCAATGCATAAAATAACAAACCTGTGAAAATTTGGGGCTCAACTGGTCATCGAAGTTGCAAGAAAACAATGAAAGAAAAAACACCCTTGTGCTTTCAAATGCCTGAGGAAGGTTTCCTCAGACTTTACTCAGACTCAAATATCTTAGTGAGGAATTACCTCATTCTAAAAAAAAATACATTACTTCTGAGGGAGTCGTGTTTCTCGCTATGTTTTACAATATCAGCAGCTCTCAGGTGCTCCTCATCTAAATAAGTTTCTATGGTAATGTATTTCTTCATCGATTACCAAAAGTATCCCCTACCTTTAAAGGTATTGTACACTTTTGGTAACAGCTCAAAATCAATGTCCACATTTTGTGTGATTAAACATATGCATGAACAAACAAACCTGTGAAAGTTTGAGCTCAATTGGTCATCGAGGTCACGAGAAAATAGTGCAAAGAGATCTTATGTGTTTTCTGTTTTTTCAAATTATCACGGGCGATAATTACTACTGTTTTACTCGTTTCTCAGAAACTATAGCATTTTAGGCAGAAATGTTTTAAGGAACCCTTTCTTACCATAACTTACTTTAAATCATGTAAGTTATGTGTGAATCTGTGAACATTGTGTTTTTCGATCTTACCAATAGTGTACAGGGCCTTTAAAGGAACATTACAGAATTGGTAAGAAAAAAACTTGTAAAATATACCTTTTTGATCACAGATTTACAAAAAACTTACACGGTCTAATGATGATGATAGTAGAAAACATCCCTTGAAATATTTCTGTCTGAAATGCCATATTTGATGAGAAATGAATAAACTAATTTTCCGATTGGAGTTTATCGCTCAGTGAGCGTTTTATTCATTTGTTGAATCTATGATTTCATGCAAATGTGTAATCAGTTTTTCACTACTTTCTCGTGACCCAGATGGCCGATTCGATCTCAAACTTCTACAGGTTTGTCAGTTTATGTATATGGTGGATTACATAAAGTGCTTACACTGTGAGCAACTGTTTTGTTAGCAAGAACCAATTCTGCAATGTTCCTTTAACCTAATAGCGCATTTTTCTGTTGTTCTTAAAGTTGATTGAATGAACAGAAACATTTTTTGCTGTCATAGCAACAAGTTTTGACCTCTATTATGGTGACAGGATCGTATCTCTGCAAAAGTTCTATAGCAAGCATAACTACTATTCTCTGTTAAAGACACTGGACACTATTGGTAATAGTCAAAGACCAGTCTTCTCACTTGGTGTATCTCAACATATGGATAAAATAACAAACCTGTAAAAACTTGAGCCGTCAATTGGTCGTCGAAGTTGCGAGATAACTATGAAAGAAAAAACACCCTTGTCACACGAAGTTGTGTGTGCTTTCAGATGGTTGATTTCGAGACCTCAAAATCTAATTCTGAGGTCTCAAAATCAAATTCGTGGAAAATTACTTCTTTCTCGAAAACTATGTCACTTCAGAGGGAGCCGTTTCTCACAATGTTTTATACTGTTAACCTCTCCCCATTCAACGTTACCAAGTAAGGTTTTAAGCTAATAGATATTTTGAGTAATTACCAATAGTGTCCACTGCCTTTAAGATGCCATTTTTATATAAAACAAGTAAATTTGCGACTTAGATTTCTGGTGCAACGACTTGTTTAGTCATAAGTGACCACTTAAATTTGAATTCCTCAGACTATGACAGTTGCTATGGCAAATGGTTCGGGGCAAACATCCATCATCACAATCTGAATGACAGTGTTTTGGTACAATGGCACAAGTGTTTGCCCATCCTTGCTCTACAAAAAAAAAAACTTGCCCTGAACCATGTGGCACTGCAACAATGTCTTTAGTCTGGGGGATCCAATATTTTTGAAGAGAAACTGAAAAAGAAGACAAGATTGAAACAGTAAGCTTTAAAGGAACATTACAGAATTGGTAAGAAAAAAACTTTCAAAATATACTTTTGATCACAGATTTACATAAAACTTATATGGTCTGATGATGATGATAGTAGAAAACATCCCTTGAAATATTTCTGTCTGAAATGCCATATTTGATGAGAAATGAATAAACTGATTTTCCGATTGGAGTTTATCACTCAGTGAGCGTTTTATTCATTTGTTGAATCTATATAATTTCATGCAAATGTGTAATCACTATTTTCTCGTGACCCAGATGGCCGATCCATCTCAAACTTCTACAGGTTTGTCAGTTTATGTATATGGTGGATTACATAAAGTACTTACACTGCCAGCAACTGTTTTGTTAGCAAAAGCCAATTCTGTAATGTTCCTTTAAAGGAACATTACAGAATTGGTAATTGTAAAATATACTTTTGATCACAGATTTACATAAAACTTACACGGTCTAATGATGATGATAGTAGAAAACATCCCTTGAATTATTTCTATCTGAAATGCCATATTTGATGAGAAATGAATAAACTAATTTTCCGATTGGAGTTTATCGCTCAGTGAGCGTTTTATTCATTTGTTGAATCTATATGATTTCATGCAAATGTGTAATCGGTTTTTCACTATTTTCTTGTGACCCAGATGGCCGATCGATCTCAAACTTCGACAGGTTTGTCAGTTTATGTATATGGTGGATTACATAAAGTGCCTACACTGCCAGCAACTGTTTTGTTGGCAAAAACCAATTATGTAATGTTCCTTTAACCTAATAGCGCATTTTTCTGTTGTTCTTAAAGTTGATTGAATGAACAGGAACATTTTTGCTGTCATAGCAACAAGTTTTGACCTCTATTATGGTGACAGGATTGTATCTCTGCAAAAGTTCCATAGCAAGCAATAACTACTATTCTCTGTTAAAGACACTGGACACTATTGGTAATATTGTCAAAGACCAGTCTCCTCACTTGGTGTATCTCAACATATGGATAAAATAACAAACCTGTAAAAACTTGAGCTCAATTGGTTGTCGAAGTTGTGAGATAACTATGAAAAGAAAAAACACCCTTGTCACACGAAGTTGTGTGCTTTCAGATGGTTGATTTCGAGACCTCAAAATCTAATTTTGAGGTCTCGAAATCAAATTCGTGGATATTACTTCTTTCTCGAAAACTATGTCACTTCAGAGGGAGCCGTTTCTCACAATGTTTTATACTGTCAACCTCTCCCCATTGCTCGTTACCAAGTAAGGTTTTATGCTAATAATTATTTTGAGTAAATACCAATAGTGTCCACTGCCTTTAAGATGCCATTTTTATATATAACAAGTAAATTTGCGACTTAGATTTCTGGTGCAACGACTTGTTTAGTCATAAGTGACCACTTAAATTTGAATTCCTCAGACTATGACAGTTGCTATGGCAAATGGTTCGGGGCAAACATCCATCATTACAATCTGAATGACAGTGTTTTGGTACAATGGCACAGTGTTTGCCCATCCTTGCTCTACAAAAAAAACCTGCCCTAAACCATGTGGCACAGCAACAATGTCTTTAGTCTGGGGGATCCAATATTTCTGAAGAGAAACTGAAAAAGAAGACAAGATTGAAACAGTAAGCTTTAAAGGAACATTACAGAATAAGAAAAAAACTTTCAAAATATACTTTTGATCACAGATTTACATAAAACTTATACGGTCTAATGATGATGATAGTAGAAAACATCCCTTGAAATATTTCTGTCTGAAATGCCATCTTTGATGAGAAATGAATAAACTAATTTTCCGATTGGAGTTTATCACTCAGTGAGCGTTTTCTATATGATTTCATGCAAATGTGTAATCACTATTTTCTCGTGACCCAGATGGCCGATCGATCTCAAACTTCTACAGGTTTGTCAGTTTATGTATATGGTGGATTACATAAAGTGCTTACACTACCAGCAACTATTTTGTTAGCAAAAATCAATTATGTAATGTTCCTTTAAAGGAACATTACAGAATTGGTAGTTGTAAAATATACTTTTGATCACAGATTTACATAAAACTTACACGGTCTAATGATGATGATAGTAGAAAACATCCCTATAAATATTTCTGTCTGAAATGCCATATTTAATGAGAAATAAATCAAACTAATTTTCGATTGGAGTTTATCGCTCATGAGCATTTTATTCATGCATTGTATAACACACGCAAATTTGTAAACGGTTTTGCACTATTTTTCTCGTGACCCAGATGGCCGATCGATCTCAAACTTCTATAGGTTTGGCAGTTTATGTATATGGTGGATTACATAAAGTGATTACACTGCCAGCAACTGTTTTGTTAGCAAAAACCAATTCTGTAATGTTCCTTTAAAGGCAAAGTATAACTTTGGTTTTTAGGACCGTTTTATTGTTTTAAAAACAATACCTGTGAAAATTTCATTTCAAAAGGTGATCGCGTTTTCAAAATATCGCAAAGATCCACGCATAATCCCTAATAGTAATAGGAATACACAATCTGAGAAACGTTTCTGCTCAGACTCGAATTTTGGGATATCCACATTATTTTGATTTGAAATATTTCTCAAAATGCTTTACACTATCAAAAGTCGCTGCGCTTCTAACCGAGTAAGTTTTTGTTGCCATTTTTTTTCTTGAGTGATTACCAATCGTATACCTTCCCTTTAAAGAATTTGTCATTTGTAGTACTGTCTAAAGGTTGAAGTGAAGATAAGGGGAGTCCGAGACAACACCCATAACTCTTCTCAGAGCCAACACTCCTTGCATGAGAGATTTACACATAATTGTGACTTAGCAACAATGTCTTTAGTCTGGGAAATCCCATTTGAGTTTTCAAATCTGATGTTTCGATTTGACTAATCATGCAAGTCATTGGACCAGATAATATTCAAAACATACTTGAAATATTTGAAGTCAGCATTCTGATTATTTCACCTTCCTCTGGTTTTCAAAAAAAAAAAAGCGTTACACAAGATGGATATATAATATGCACTACGACCGAAGGAAACCTGTGTAGTAAGTACTTTGTCAAACTGTTACAGAAAAGCAGATTAAGGTGGTATCTTACGTGGTGGTAGTTGGCCCTCTAGGAGCGGTGCGATAAAGCTCATCATGGTGGTCACATTGGTGTAGTAGTTTACTTCTCCGCAGTTCTTGCCTCCGCTTACCAGCCCTACAGCATACCAGCTCCCCTGTGTGCCACCTATAGCATCATTGCTCTGGCAAACCAGTCCGCTTCCACTATCACCCTGTAATCAAAATGATTCTATAGACTCAAATAAACAAATTATCTACTGATAATATTCCTTAGTCTTACGGCCATGTCACAAAGGGGGAAATTTTTTTCAGGCAACTTGGAGGCAACCAACTGCCCTGTACGCACATGGAACACTTCGGCAGCCCAAGAGACATTCTTCCAGCTGTAACTTACTATCCCCAAGAAAATAATGAGAAAACTGAAATGTGAATGAACATTCTTATTGGAGATTACCTGGAACTGGTTGCCTGTAAATTGCCTCATGTGACATGGCCTTTAGAAATTACAGACCGAAGTTATTCTGGGCTAAACAGCTGTGTTTCAACACTCAATTCATAAATACCTGGGACAGTTTATCTATATTCTGATTGGTGGAGAGCGTGTCACGTGGGGGTGTTTAAACGGATGATATAGACACGGCTAGAAGTGTTTAAACACACCTGTGGCGCGCAAGGTTACACGCAGGCGCTAATTTACGCGAAACGCAATCAATACATATTGGTATTCAATCTAAAAACATGTGAGTGTTAATGACGCGCGCGTACGCACAACTGTTGAGCGGGCATGTATATCCTTCTGAAACAGGGCTCAGGACGTGACAGGAAATGAAAGTTAACAGAAAAGTTGAGATTTTTCCAACAATATTACGCTTTTCAACAAAAAGGGCATTTATGAATGGGAATAAAAGAGTAGTGACTTGTCTTAACCGGCCGTTTAAAACCTTGCAGGGGCCGCGTCTCGCTTCGGCTCTGGTCCTTTATCACACGGCCACGACCCTGCCGGTTTTAAACGGCCTGTTAAGACCGCGTCACTACCCTTTTATTCCCTTATTAATACAACTGTGACTTCTTTGGATGTAGTTTTGCTCTAGACTAGATAATGTTTGGATAAAATTGTTAAAGTTTTATGACATGACTGACATGAGTTCAAGGCCTTAGCTACTAGCTTTTGTATTGTCTCCACCACCTCTTGAGAATCCTGCTAGTAAGTGTAACAGAGCTAGTAAGAATATCTGAGCATATTTTAGTACATGGTTATAGTTTCCTTAAAGTTTGACTATTTCAGTTTTATACAAGCACAATAACAAGAAATTGCTTTTTCCTTTTTTTTTCTTTTCCAAGTTGATAAATGACTGGTATCTTTTACTGGTATGCTTCGACTTCATTAGTTTTTTTGTGCTGACAATGTTTTCAGTAAGGTGAAGAAGGAATAATTACAAATCTTGAAACTGTTCTCTTTTCTAAAACAGCATTAGAGTTTTATCAACTGTGTTTTGGGTGAGGGTAAAAAGTGGGAAATTTAGCTTTTATGTTGTCACTTTAAAGTAGTGTGTCTGTACCCAGACTGTCTGGTATTCCAATTAATAATAATATTATTAATAATAGTGGCTTCTTGTATAGCACTCAAATCCATATTGCAGCGACCCTCTTGGCACGTGGATATTATTAACGCGGTCATTTGGCCATTTATTTATTCCTTAAACCATCTCAGCTTCCTCGGGAGCAAACAGCCTGTGCTGTAAAGTATTTAGTGCACCAAGCATTACAAAATTCAATGACAAGAAACATCATCAGGTGCCAATTCACTCTTGGGTGAAGAGAAGCAATTATGGTTTGGTGTCTCGCTCAAGAATTACAAGTGAGACACAAATGAGTTCAGGATTTGAACCCACACCCTGATGACTTGGCCACCAGAACTTGAGTCCAGGGTTGCACTTTGGCGGTCGTAACCAATAACTGTTTCGGTCATTGGCCAGTGATTAACCAATGGCCAATTCAACCGAAACAGTTATCGGTTACTACCGCCAAAACGGACCCCAGGACACTGGACACATGACATAGATTCAATGCATATTAAACATACTGTACATGCTCCTTCCCTTCGTCCACTGACTGTTGGTACTATTCCAGCACAAAATTTCTGCTTGTTGACCTGTAGGATGTGTCTTGGAGATATAGTGGAGGCAAACTCATAACAGGTGTCTTGGGACAATAGAGGCATGGCGATATACATCTGCTCTTTCTGGAGGGAAACTGACAAATGAGGACAAGACTGTAACAGTTAGTTTTTAAGAATTTGTCATTTGGACAGTCCGAAGGTTGAAGTATGAGAGGAGCAGACGAGAGGAGTACGTTGAGACCACAGCTTTTATCCGAGCCAACACTTCTTCCAAAGAGATTTACACATATTATTTGGTTTTACCCTTTCACCGATTTGTGTAAAGCACTGTATACTCGGTACTTCCCCGAGTTCTGTGAAAAAAAAATCCACAGGCATGTTACTCGGGTGGGATTCGAACCCACGACCTTTGCCACTCTAGAGCAGATGTCTTACCAACTAGACCACTGAGATTTCCCAGTAGCTAGAGGCAGTTTGAATCCTATATTTTAGCAGCAGGTACCGCAACAATTTAATAGATGTTAAATATGCACCGGGGATAAAGAATATTAATGAAAGGGTAAAACCAAATTCTTTGTCCCTGTTGCAAATTTAAGGTTTACACATAGTTGTAAATAGTTACTTCTTAATTAAGAAAGTGGAATTGGACAAAATGCTTACCCGAGGACAATCTCAATAATTTCAGTTCAACTAAGTTCAATTTAACTGAAGGAATTTGTCATGTAATTTCACTTAAAGGCACATTACAGAATTGGTAACTGTAAAATATACTTTTGATCACAGATTTACATAAAACTTACACGGTCTAATGATGATGATAGTAGAAAACATCCCTAGAAATATTTCTGGCTGAAATGCCATATTTGATAAGGAATAAATCAAACTAATTTCCGATTGGAGTTTATCGCTCATGAGCATTTTATTCATGCATTGTATAACACATGCAAATTTGTAATCGGTTTTGCACTATTTTCTCGTGACTCAGATGGCCGATCGATCTCAAACTTCTACAGGTTTGTCAGTTTATGTATATGGTGGATTACATAAAGTGCTTACACTGCCAGCAACTGTTTTGTTAGCAAAAACCAATTCTGTAATGTTCCTTTAACAAGGTACAAATACTTATAGTTACATACAATTTAAAATACTTGAAACTACACAAGGTGGCACTTTATATCTAAAACAAAAGACAATCACAGAAAAACTAAAAGGAAAATACACTAGACTGAAGGGTTGTAAATAAGCAGACTGATCTACGTTTGCTCCCAAGTTGAACTGCCAGACAACAAACAAACAAACAAACAAACAAACAAACAAACAAACAAACAAACAAGACAGAAGGAAATGAATGACAAACACACACACCAACCCAAAAAAGTAACAATAAACAATCAAACCAAGACAAAACAATAAGTTTAAAAGATAAATTAAAATTGAATACACTTGATTGGCTGGAGGATTGGTTCTTGTATGAACTTAAAACTTTCATTTTTTCTTTGTTTAAAGGAACATTACAGAATTGGTAAGAAAAAAACCTTGTAAAATACACTTTTTGATCACAGAGTTACATAAAACTTACACGTCTAATGATGATTATAGTAGAAAACATCCCTTGAAATATTTCTGTCTGACATGCCATATTTGATGAGAAATGAATAAACTAATTTTCCGATTGGAGTTTATCGCTCAGTGAGCGTTTTATTCATTTGTTGAATCTATTATTGATTTCATGCAAATGTGTAATCGTTTTTTCACTATTTTCTCGTGACCCAGATGGCCGATCGATCTCAAACTTCTACAGGTTTGTCAGTTTATGTAAATGGTGGATTACATAAAGTGCTTACACTGCCAGCAACTGTTTTGTTAGCAAAAACCAATTCTGTAATGTTCCCTTTAACCCCAAATTATTTAATTTTTCTCAGTTTCCCTTGTGACTTATTACTTGAAAGTTGAAACTTTATCTGGGAGCTTTCTGATTGAAACTTATTATTTACCAACTGACATTACTGATCCTCTTCTTTGTTCCTAATCAAATTGTTTTAATCAATCGTTGGATTTGTCTAAGAACAATTTCATTTCCAGAGTAACACCAGGGCCCAATTTCATAGAGCTGCTAAGCACACAAATTTGCTTAGCATGAAATTTCTTCCTTGATAAAAACAGGGTTACCAACCAAATTTCCACGTGTTGCATATTGCCTGTTACTGGTACTCAGCTGTTGTTTGCTTATCCTGAAAATCACGTGGACATTTGGTTGGTAATCCTGTTGTTATCAACTAAGAAATTTCATGCTAAGCAAATTGTTGTGCTTAGCAGCTCTATGAAATTGGGCCCAGGTTTGTATGGTTTACATTATGTATAGTGTACATGGTGTATGTTGTGAGTGTACTTGTATTGAAATTCAGAAGGAAAACAATGGGGTTAACTTTTGCCAGGAAAAATAGTTGAACAAAGCGGGGTCTCGATTGGCGGCCATTTTGCACTTGTGTGAGCTGTTCTAAAAAGAAGTGGTGGTTTACACAAAGTTTCAAACTTGATGTATTGCTAAGACACGGCCAAAAATAATATAACATGCACTTTGCTCGTATTCGGTACCTTAAGGAGACCGAGGGGGAAAAGGTACAAGGGGGGGGGGGTAAAAGGTCTCCATAGAGGAATTCTAAAGACTGGTTCTCCACAAGGAATTTTGTGTCCAACGTTTTGGGAAGATGTTAAGTGCAGGGACAAAAGAAAGAACAAGAGATGTCTCCACAGGGATGCACATTCGAGAATGTGTGAGTTCATTATTAGGTGTTCTTTAATACTCACATCTTGGTTTAATGCTTCCCCAGCTTGCCAAGAAGCAATCGTCCCCGGTCCGAACACCATTCCTTCCTCGGGCAGACAGGCCGGCATGACGAAACCACTCCACTCCAACGGCTGTGACAATCTCAACAAGGCAATGTCAAAGTTATAGATCCGTCTCTCGGCGAGGTATTTGGGGTGGACGTAGGATGTCTTGACTTGGATGAGCTGCACGTTGCTGTTGTCCGTTGTGGTGTGGTTCCTATTGGTGCTTCCTACACGGATTGTGTAATGGCTGACGTTACGCCTTTGCCACTGCAGCTGCCTCCTGTACCTGCTCTCGCATGAGACAAAAAAAACCTCAAATATTTCATAGAATCCCTCTGTAACATATTCAACTCCTTACTCAAAGACTAGTCCAAGACTAGTATCCTCACTTGGTGTATCCCAACATATGCATAAAATAACATACCTGTGAAAATTTGGGCTCGATTGATCAATGAAGTTGCAAGAAAATAATAAAAAGAAAAACCACCTTTTGTTGCATGTAATGTAGGCCTATGCTTTCAAATGCCTGAAAAACACTTCATGCCTACAAAGCCTTTCTCAGATTCAAATATTTTAGAAAACTACATTACTTCAGAGGGAGTCGTTTCTCACAATGTTTTATACTACCAGCAGCTCTCACCAGGTGCTCCTTACCAAGTAGGTTTCTATGGTAATGTAATTCTGGAGTAATAACCAAAAGTATCCATTGCCTTTAATGCAAACCCTTCATTCCCCCCCCAAAAAAATAATAATAATAATAATAATAATAAAAAAAAAAAAAAATAAGTAAATAAATAAATAAAAAAATAAATAAAAAAAAATATAAAAATAAATAAATAAATAAATAAATAAATAAATAAATAAATAAATAATAAACAAAAGCCATATAATTTTGCTAAAATGTTGTCATTATGCGGTTAAAAATCAAACTTGGGACAGTTCATACAAATCAATAACATCAAACATTCCATATGAATATTTTGACACAGTTTGGTGGAATAGCATCTGAAAAGCTGACGGTAAATTTGAAATGAAAAGTTGCCTGCTATTTTGAATCCAAAGCTACCGGCGGCCATCGTACAAAATGAAAAAATAATAATAAAAAGCAGAAGAAGATCCATAAAATAAGGTTTAAACAAAAAATGAATGAATAAATAATAATATTAGTTGAATGAGAAGGTCCACATTCTTCCTCTTTACAAGCCCAGGACAATTAAGTGGTATTGTTTACAACTTGGCTTTTATTATGCTTTGTGAATCTGAAGTTCAGTTGTAATTGTTTTTTTTTTTTTTTTGGGGGGGGGGGCCTTGACCCTTCGCACCTGACGTATTTCATTTTGGAAGTCGAAAAGCAACGTACATATACAGCGCGTTTTTCATGCATTTGGCGCGGGCGTAACAAGTAGAAAATTAGTTACAATAATCATACAATACATGGTGCAGTTGCGAGCAAATTTGGACTCCAAACTGAGATTGTTTTAATGGTCACGTAATACAAAACAAAACAAAACAAAGTGCCGGCGGAAACCGCAAACTGTAAGCACCACGCTTTTCCAACTTAAATGGGTCGGAAAACATTTGAAGGCACAAGTACACGTTTGGTAATTGGAGCCTACTGATTTTGTTAATCCTATGTAGTGAAAATGTCACTTCACTACGTCGCGTTTTTGAGATATCACCGAAAAACCGGAGCGAATATTTCCACGCAGGAAGAATATTTCCCGTAGGAATACACAGTCTGAGCCAGATTAAAATTTTGGGGAATAAAAAGTGACATATTTTCCATAACCGCAGTACTTCGAAGTTTAAAGTTTTTCAATGTCATTATACTACTCAAAGCTGCCGTACTTCTTACTAAGTAAGTTTTGATTGCCATTAATTTTCAGAGTCATTACCAAACGTGTACTGTGCCTTTAACCGTACATGTAGTCTGGGCCAAGACTATAATGTGACAATCAAGACTATGCAAATCTATTCGTTTGAATTTTTAATGAAGATCCAGTATTTTTCCAGTATGTATCTTCTTCTTCTTTTCCCCTTGCTTTTTTTTCGGGGGTTAGACACAACTGGGGTGGGGGACTAAAGGACCCTCCCCTGCCCTCGCAGAACCGCGCCTGCGCTTGGTTTCTTTTTGAGGTAGAGTCATTTACGTTGGTGTAAGTTATTTTTTTCTGGGGTGGGCCACCTTTTCACCATGGATCCACAATGACATTTTTTTTTTTTTTAAGTATACTTGATATTTAACTTACATACAATGTGCAGCTGTCATAACCCACTCTGAATCAATCACCAGCCCGCCGCATATGTAGTGTCCCTTGAACTCGACCGCAACTTGCCATGGCCACTGCCCGTCCTGGGAGACCTTGCCGTTCACTATCCGTCGCCTCCTCGTTGGGAATGCTGGTCTAGTACCGCACTTTGGAAGGAAAGAGCCCTTTTCAAAGGTGAGTGGTGGGGTACGGTGATCTGAGCAAAGACAAAAATTACACCGTTTTTTTCTGTTTTTTTTTTTTTTTCTTATCAGAATTTTTTTAACGAGGCATCCACATTGAGTTACCTTGATATGTGTTAAACTTGTGAATCCAAAAGATGGTTGGAAGTTCCACCTACACCACAATGTACCAAAATGTCACAAGGTGTATCTCCAACTTTTGCTTGGGCCCTCATTATTCCCCAAAGTTAAACGTGAATGAAGTGGCCTTAAAAAGAGGATGTTAATAGTGCTCCCAAGAAACCAATCATGTCCTGCTGTAAATTTCAAGAAAGGACCCCCCCCCCCCGTTTTTGAGATGGAAATTATGAGTACAGAAGAAATTTTACAAGACCTCAAGAGTAAACCAATTAAATTACCCTTAAAATCTTTTGCTTAACGATTGAGAAGAAATTGGCCCGGAATTGTACTCAGATTGCACCACAAAGCATCTGGAATCACCAATTTCCCGGGCCCTTAAGCGGGGCCAGACACCACGCCATAGGAATTTCGCACTTCGTATTAACTCTGGGGTGAATTTTGTTGATAAATCCTGTATCCTTTTCTTAGATGAGACTAATCGATGATTTGGAGCATCTTGTTTTTCATTGCCTCTCAGTATAATAACACCTCATTCATATAGTCGTTCAAAATTAGGCCATCTGCGCTGCATTTATATGAAATACTGAAAATTTTCAACTTGGAAAATAACCCTCAATATTTGTGCCCGCCCTTTCCCTTTTCTGTAAATCCTGGATAATGTTGTTTTCTTCAAAATGTGGTGAAAATAAAAGGGATGCAGTTTATAGAGATCTAAAGGAAGAACTTCAAGGCAAAAAAAAAAATAAATACATGTTTAGCGTCCTGCCTTTTTGAAAAAGGAAGGAGGCCCTTTTTTTTTTACTTTCTTTTTTTTTCAAAAAAAATGGCCGCCCGACTTATTTTTCAAGACAACCGGCCGGTCTATTTTTTCAAGATGGTTGCCAGTTTTTTTCGGTATGTTTTGTCGCTGTGCTAAAGTCTAAAAATACGATGCTATTTATTTTAAAAACTATTATTTTCATTTTTCATTCGTTAAATTTCTCCTTTTTCATAAACAAAAAAAGAAAAAGAAAAAAAGAAAAAGAAAAAAAGAAAAATACAAAAGAAGAAGAAGGAGGCGGCCTCTAGCTTCCTTTTATAAAAAGAAAGCAGGCGGGGACGCTTAAAGGAACATTACAGAATTGGTAAGAAAACAACTTGTAAAATATACTTTTGATCACAGATTTACATAAAACTTACACGGTCTAATGATGATGATAGTAGAAAACATCAATTGAAATATTTCTGTCTGAAATGTCATATTTGATGAGAAATGAATAAACTAATTTTCCGATTGGAGTTTATCGCCCAGTGAACGTTTTACTCATTTGTTGATTCTGTATGATTTCATGCAAATGTGTAATCGGTTTTTCACTATTTTCTCGTGACCCAGATGGCCGATCGATCTCAAACTTCGTCAGGTTTGTCAGTTTATGTAGGCTATATGGTGGATTACATAAAGTGCTTACACTGCCAGCAACTGTTTTGTTAGCAAAAACCAATTCTGTAATGTTCCTTTAACAAGTTTGTTTTTATATATTTGGCCTAAACAAAGGCAACCGTTCACCTTTGCAATTAAAACACACGGATAGAATAAAGGAGCTGGTGAAATGCTTTTTCTCCCCCCCCCCCCCCCTAAGCGAGAAAGAAACATCTCCCACTGACCCAAGAATAATTCAACAACTTTTCGGGGGCTAAAGTGTGTCTAGGTTTTCAAAGTTTCACATGGAACCAGAATAAACTACTACTCATCAAGTCACGCTTTTACTGTAACGAACATGTTATCTTGGTTTACACTTGCGGTCTTAAAAATAATGTCTTTGGTGATGTACTCATAATTTCCACCTCGAAAATGGGAGGGGGGGGGGCGCTGTCTGGACATTAACAGCAGGACATGATCGGTTGCTTGGGAGCACTATTAACGTCCTCTAATTAAGGCCGCTTCGATTCACGTTTAACCTTAGGGAATATGAGGGGCCCAAGCAAAAGTCACAGATGTGACATTTTGGTACATTGATGCAGTTTTAAACCACGACAAAATTCTCTATCGTCCCCTGCAGACAGTCTAAATTAAAGTCAGGCGTGCTCGGAAACCATTAGAATCACATTAGAATGGTACCCAGCACATTGCTGAATAAAGCCGTTTATCGATAAAAGACCAAGTACAGAACCCGGCTATTCTTTCGCTGGTAGTTTACTCAACGTCATAGACCTTTCTTTTGCAACGTCACAGCCACGGGTTTTGCAAACCTTGGTTGGCAAAAGTACTTGCCTTCACTGCAAAAAGTACAAGCTGCTTAGATTCGACCAATAATGCTATCAAATTAGAACCAACATTACTCATAATTTAAATCTACCATCAAAAATAACGTAAACTTAACTTATAAGTTGTACTGTTTCGTGGAAAAAGGGGAATGCTTGCTAATCCAGCTGTTCAAACTTGTCAACAGGGCCCAATTTCATAGAGCTGCTTATAAGCACAAAATGTAGCAAGCACAACAAAATTATGCTTACCAGAATAAGGTTACCAGCCAAGACTATCATACCACATGTACATTTTGTGACTGGTATCCTGCTCATTTCTGCTCAGCAGAAAATTGCTAAGCAATTTTTTTCTCACAAGCAGCTGTATGAAATTGGACCCTGGTACTAGGTCAAGTATCAAATACAATTGAAATTGGTTACTATATCAAACATAGGTAACAATGAAATTTCATTGTGATAACTCAAAACATATTGTATTTCTCTATTGCTCAATCACAAAATGTAAATATCTCCTATGTAACACCACTCTATTTTGGCTTTGTACTTCGAAAACCTTACCATGCCTATTATGATCATGTTTACATATAGTTGCGTTAAAAAATCCTTTGCAGTGCGACTCAGGTTTTTAATATTTTTTTTGCAAGGCCAGTACATTGTACACTTACAATACAATATTACAAAACACAATATTGGAATGTGCACTCGCTCCCTATATAACTGTCGTATAGAACTTTCACACGGCGTCGTCTATAACGCATTCCCTCTCAACTCTTTCGATCTCTTCCGATATACTCGGTCTTTTCAAGTGGCATCGAGGGCCTTCGTTGACAAGGGGATTTTTTTTTTGTTATACTCTCCACTGTATTCCGAAATCAACTGTACAATTAGCATGCCCAGGGTAGGGCTGTGCCCTACGGTGTGTGAATTTTATAAATGAACGAGGGATGTCCCCAAGGGGAAAAAAAAATCAGAGCTGAAGGTAGATAAAATTGAAAATGTAAAGGTGTTGAGTTAGTATAAAAGGTACATTTCACAATGGGAGTATCATTACTGCAAAGTGAATAACAGACAGCATGTTCTCTACTGTACATTTATGATTTAAAGGGAAGGTACACGGTTGGTTATCATTCTAAAAAAATTAATGGCAATAAAAACTAACTTGGAAGTAAAGCACCTTTCCTAGTATAAAGCATTTTGAGAAATATTCAATTCAAAATAATGTGGACATGGAAAATGTGAATCCGAGAAACGTTTCTATCGAGATGTTTCTCAGATCGTGTATTCCCATTAGGGAATATTCTTCATGCGTGGACAGATTCGCTGCAGATTTTGGCGATATTTCAAAAACGCGACCACCTTTTGAAATGAAATTTTCATAGGTTAGTTTAATTGTATATGTCTACATTTATATATGATTAAAACAATCAAACGGTCCCCCAAACCAAAGGTATACTTTGCCTTTAAAGATAGGCTCGTTGTTGTTGTTGTTTTTTGTTTTTTTTGTCAACGTATTTATATAGGCAAATTTATAAAGGAAGATACAATAAAGTCGCATGTGAAAGTTTCAGCTGAATACAGTGTCTATCTTGCTGAGAAAACAGCAAAAAACTGTCACGGTATTTTCATCACACTGACGTTGAGGTATTTTCATCGCACTATCAAACGTCGAATCGATCCACGTTTAGTGAGGTGAAAGTAAGCTTTCGGGAAAAAAATACACAATTTGACCCTCTTGCTGTCTGACCATTCAATACCATTCACTGTGGTTTGAATGATAGATAAACTATGCCAGCCTGCAATATGATACCATGAGGGAATGCATGTACACACTACACAGTTAGCTCAGTGCACAGTTGCGCCACCATACACAACCTTGGCAGTTGAATGGTTTCAAATGGTTAGTCAACTCACTGGAAAATGTTGGCAAGAGTCACTGACAGTAGGAGGGTTAAACTGGATTTATAAGAAACAGTCACGGCAAGAATTTATTTAAATAAGCCGTGTCCAATGTTTTGGCTGCGGCCGGCTATGGCTGCTGGTAAAGTGCTGCTATGGCACTCCCTTATGATTCCACGTTTGCTCACGTGACAATGTATCCGCAGCCACAGCCACTGATTCAGACATGGCCTTTTTGTCCCCTTGCACTGACGTCACACGCGGCTACAGTCTGGCCACGGTCTCCCACCAGTTTCGGGAGACACAATGCAGTAAATATATCGGGCGCGTCTAATCGCGCGTGTCGCCTTAAAAAAGCGAGCTACAAGACAACACACAGGGAGTCTGACACCCGGCCCAAAAGTGCAATCAAGATTTACTGTTCGATGACTTTATGTGAATCGGGTCAAAATGTCACTGTTCTGCGAACCGGCTAATACAATATTAACAAGATTACAGCATTTGTAAAATGACCATTAAGTAGGTAATAAGATTTTGTTCACAATTTTAGATAATTACCAACGGTTCATAATAAAATTTCCGAATTAGGGGGTTAATCAAAAGTGCAACAAAATGAGATGCAGAGCGTCAATCAAACTTACCCTGAAACTGGCCATCTGTATTCTGGCTTCTGTTCTGGTGCCAAAATAGGACTGGAAAAGAGATGCACAAAAAAGGGTTTAATGCTATCAATTAATATATAATATTGGGCGTTCGGGTTGGCTTGGTAGCCTCTTTCCCAGCCGTTCACATTTATACGAGAAGACCCAGTTCGCATCCTGCTTCGGACCGGAACCACATTATGGATTTGGTTCTCAGTCCCTGAGATTTTCTCAACATCTCCTCGTCACGAGGCCTATGGGTTATACACTGCAAGGCGTTGGGTGGGGGTGGGGGTTTGTTTGTTCGTTTGTTTGTTTGTTTGTTTGTTTGTTTGTTTGTTTGTTTTATTTCCATTTGTACAACAACAAAAGTACAAGAATGATGATTTCAAGTAAATAAATACAGTTATAAATCTAAATTAGGTACAAATGGGGGTCGCAACCAGAGGAGGTAGAACCCTCCTGTATTGGAGCACCCAAACTGCTGTGAAAATGCTGCACTGGTTTCACAAATGACAAGTGTAGTATAAAAGTAAATTAAATTTGGGTTGGGGTGGGGGTGGGGAGGGGTAATTGTTTTTCATTACCACAGAAAGATAGAATACTAACATTTATAAACCTATGTGGACGAGAAACTTATTAATATAAGTCAAACTTTTGAGGAAACCCGTTGATAACGAGGGGGATGATTTGATTATTTGTATCATCAGCAAACAAAGCGTTATCTTGTCGGGAGGAGAGTCGAGAATGATGCCACTGATCATTGGTTTAATTTGGCCGAGGAAACCTCCTCAACCTCCCCCCCCCCCCCACCACCACCATCCGCAACACTGGATCTGTCACTGAAGATCACATAGATTGTTAGGCCAAAGTGATACTTGATATATAGAGTTGGTCCGGGTACTTTGTTCCGGTTCTTCATTTGATAATTTATGTTTTAATCTCATCTTGTGCGCGCGCCTTCTTTATAAAAACCCAAGGTTTAGACTGTGTTTGAGATACATTCTAATCAATGCTTAAAGGCAGTGGACACTATTGGTAATTACTCAAAATAATTATTAGCATAAAACCTTACTTGGTAACGAGTAATGGGGAGAGGTTGACAGTATAAACACATTGTGAGAAACGGCTCCCTCTGAAGTGACATAGTTTTCGAGAAAGAAGTAATTTTCCACGAATTTGATTTCGAGACCTCAGAATTAGATTTGAGGTCTCGAAATCAACCATCTGAAAGCACACAACTTCGTGTGACAAGGGTGTTTTTTCTTTCATAGTTATCTCGCAACTTCGACGACCAATGGAGCTCAAATTTGTACAGGTTTGTTATTTTATCCATATGTTGAGATACACCAAGTGAGAAGACTGGTCTTTGACAATTACCAATAGTGTCCAGTGTATTTAATAAACTTATTTTTGGAATTGATGAACAATTTTGTTTGACATGCTTTCGTAATTGAATAAAGCTCCCTTTTTAAGATTGACAAACTATATATTTGTCCAAAGGTTTTTTGGGTATAGCTGTTATTGACAGAGGTAGAAATAGACCGACGACCATTGATCTCTTGAGAATGTACACTTCTTGTAAGTTCTCTCGAGGGTGACGTGGTTACGGTCGCAACAAATATTCCGAATACCATGGGTATCATTAATGATTCTGGTTCATCTGAGGGCTAAGGTGAGCAATGAATCAGATACACAAAACTATTATTGTCAGGCCTTTCTAAAGTTACATTAAATGTTTACCAAGATGTTGTCACAATCATAATCAAGCAGCGGCGTAACCAGGACTTTTTCGGTGGTGGTGGTGGGGGGGGGGGGGGGGGGGGGGGGGGGCGGGGGCACAGGGGGCATTGCTTTCAATTGGTGGGGGGGGGAAGAAGAATGGGTTTGTCAGTGGTGGGGTCCACGTGACCTGGTAAGCACATTGCTTAGTATGGCAAAGTTATTTGGAGTATTTTTGACACTGCTTATACGAGAACATTTGTATGATTTTGCAGAGTCAGTAAACTGGAGGGCTCGCGTGTAGTAACATGGTGTGAGTTCATAATTCAATGCACAGCCACAGACCTGCTTGATCATGACGACACAGCCCCTTTAAGTAGCACATGCAACATCATACAAATGTTAGATGTCTTTAACATTTACACGTGTTTCATTGATTAAATTGCCCTTGCCTTGCGTGTGACATTCTAATATAACCTGCAATACCGTTTTGTTTTGTTTTTGCTTTTCTCGAAGAGGGGTGTTAGCATATTCAGCGCATGTTATACTTCCTTTAAAGGCCTAAAGGCACTGGACACTATTGGTAATTACTCAAAATAATTGTTAGCATAAACACTTACTTGGTAACGAGCAACGGAGAGCTGTTGATAGTATACAACATTGCGAGAAACGGCTCCCTCTGAAGTGACATAGTTTTTGAGCAAGAAGTAATTTCTCAGGAAAATATTTGAATTGATTTTGTTGAGGTCTCGAAATCAAGCATCTGAAAGCACACAACTTCGTGTGACAAGGGTGTTTTTTCTTCCATCATTATCTCGCAACTTCGACGACCAATGAGTTCAAATTTTCACAGGTTTTGTGTGTGTGTTGAGATACACCAAGTGAGAAGACTGGTCGTTGACAATTACCAAAGGTGTCCAGTGTCTTTAAGTACCCAAACCAAATCTTCATAGTACATTCTAACTAGCCTTAGAGGAGACATCGTCAAACAGTATGCCATGTGTTATACCTGATTTGTGTTTTTTGTTTAATATGGCTAGTGTGTGTGCAAGACATCAGCTCCTTATACACGGTCTACGGTTCTATTCCCGCCTGTGCAATGCGTTCAGCGGAAGTTTGGAGTCACACGGTGCAAACTGTGTTGGTTACGGGAATTTTGTTTCTTCTCAGTTTTTATAGTTTTTCCATAATCTTCAGAATAGTCTACTTACTTACCGTTGAACATCAATACCACCGCAACCACCGCTAAGACAACCAAGAATCCAGCACATAGTACCACGGGTTTGGTGTGGCTCTGATTCCGTAAGGATACCACTAGGGTCTTGTGCCCCGGGAGCCAAGGCGAGCCATTAGCCAACGGGCTCTGCTGTGCGTAAATCACCTCCTCCCCGTCAATACTGGGCTTAGGGGGAGGGATGGGGACGAGGTAGTTATTGTACAGCTCCGTCTCCGGCATCCTCCAAGACTGCTTTCCCAAATAATCCCGAATGCGGTGACGTTTCGATCTTCAGGAAGGAGGAAACGAGAAGAAATTCAATACGGCACAGATACCTCAAAAGTAGGTCTTACAATTTTCTTTGGAAGGATTGGAAGTGACAGCGAGACGACCACAGTTCACACGGGTGGTGTGGGCGCTGAGCGCCTTTCTCGCCAAATGCTAACTGGGTGTGTTACCCCGAATTGGTCGTGCACATGTATATATCAGATATCGCCATGGCAACTGATTCAGACTATTTTGGAGCCCAGCTTCAAGTTGCGCTGTCAGTGCTAATGAGTAACGGGTGATGCTTGTCAGTTGACGTATACTTTATTGGGAGCTGTAGCTGACTTAAATTTGCATAGCCTTATCACCTCACGCCAAGTCTGTGTACGATTGGTAATTAAATAATCTTCAAGGGGGAATCAATCTAAGGCCGTGTTGAATAATAGTATTTCAAACCCAAAGGAGCTGGGCCTAGTGACGCATTATTTCAAAATGCCTGCAATATTATTGGCATATATTAAGCAAAGGGTATACCTTACACCATTTTCTGTCCAGTTTTTGTCTTTATTCCAACTGGCTTTAAAATACTGAATGTTTTTTTTATATGCTTTTGATGTGTTATCCATTTTATTCGACCAAGTTCACAGCCAATACGGTATGCATGCATATCAGATCCGCTAACCGACCTATAGACTGAAAATGGTGTCAGGAAAAAAAGTTTCCCTTAAGCAAAAAATGAGCACGAGGGAACCAGTCACAAGCAATACTATTACGTCATATTTTTGGCTGACAACCTATTATTGCTCAGCAAATATTTTCCTGGGCTAAGCTAAATTTCATGATTAATAACCAAGGCCAAATAAATACTTTAAAAACATGTCCCCGTCCGCTTCCTTCCCCCCTTTTTTTACACGATTTATAATTTTATTTTAACGATCTCTGACGGAAAAATTAAATGTTTAAAAATAAGAATAATAAGATCGTATTTTTAGCTTTAAGTACATCGAAAAAAAGAAACAAAAAAGCTGGCAACCATCTTGAAAAATGTGTCGGGTGGCCATTTTGAAAAAGAAGAAGAAAAAGCCCTCCCCCTTCCTTTTTTTCAAAAACAATGTTCGACGCTAAACATGCTTTATATATATATATTGCCCAACATCTTCGTGATATCGGGTCAAGAAGTGTCAATGAGATTTGGTTTGATTACTTATTTATTTTCACTATGAACATATTAAGTATTAACCCACTGTAACTGCCGCCAATAAGAAAAATGTAAATGAAAATATCAATTTATACATGTTCCCCAACAAAAATAGTCCCTATCATAATTATTATGCATCCAAGTTTTTTTCTAACATTGTTTGATTGGCGTTTAATAAATGAAGAAATTCATTTCAAAAGCATGCTTCAAATAGTTTGTATTCATTATTTGCCCTATCCAGACCTGTCATTTTAAATAACTGTTACAAAACGGAAGCTAGAAAGGCACAAGTCCAAATACGAAATTCAGTATTCATTGATTAAAGGAACATTACATAATTTGGTAAGAAAAAAACTTGTAAAATGTATTTTTTGATCACAGATTTACAGAAAACTTACACAGTCTAATGATGATGATAGTTAAAAACATCCCTTGAAATATTTTTGTCTGAAATGCCATATTTGAGGAGAAATGAATACACTAATTTTCCAATTGGAGTTTATCGCTAAGTGAGCGTTTTATTCATTTGTTGAATCTATATGATTTCATGCTAATGTGTAATCGGTTTTTCACTAATTTCTCGTGACCCAGAATTGATGGCCGATCGATCTCAAACTTCTACAGGTTTGTCAGTTTATGTATATGGTGGGTTACATAAAGTGCTTACACTGCCAGCAACTGTTTTGTTAGCTAAAACCAATTCTGTAATGTTCCTTTAATATGGAATGCGCATGACAATGGTTACAACGTGATTCATCTTTTCATACTGGACTATGCCTAATTGTGGAACCAGTATCTTTTTTTATGATTCTATACTTATGACCATTATGTGAACCGAGTTGTGGATTAAAGGCACAGTAGTACACGTTTGGTAATTGGAGCCTACTGATTGTGTTAATCCTAATGTAGGTACACACAATAAAACTAACCTGTGAAAATTTCACGTTGGTCGCGTTTTTGATATTCATCGAGAATATTTCCACGCAGGAAGAATATTTCCCATAGGAATAAACAGTCTGAGAAGCTTCTCAGATTGAAATTTTGGGGAATAAAAAGTGATATGTTTTCCATAACCGTAGTACTTCGAAGTTAAAAGTTTCTCAAAATTCATTATACTATACCCAAGGCTGCTGTACTTCCAAGTAAGTTTTTATTGCCATAAATTTTCAGAGTCATTACCAAACGTGTATACTGTGCCCTTAAACATGGAAAATACAGGAATTCGTTTTTGGAAGAGAACATGTATCCTTGCGATCTCGTTTTTGTGAAACACGAATCTTCAACTGACCCTGGGCCCAATATCATAGAGCTGCTCAAGCAGAAAACATTGCCTAACAATTGTCTGTCACGTAGAAATTAACCAATTGTACATGTGACATGCTAGTTTGGCCTGTAAACTTATTCTGGTAAGCATAATTTTGTTGTGCCTGGCTACTTTTTGTGCTTAAAGGCAAAGTACACCTGGTTTTTGAAACCGTTCGATTGTTTTAATCCTATATAAATGTAGATTCAAACAATACAACAAACCTGTGAAAATTTCATTTCAAAGGGTTGTAGCGTCTTTGAGATATCGCCCCAAAATCCGGAACAGTTATGTCCACGCTTGAAGAATAATCCATATTATAGGAATACACAACCTGAGAAACGTTTCTGACAGAAACGTTTCTCAGATTCAAATTTTGGGGGATAAAAACTTACATCTTTTTCCACAATATACACAATATTTTGAATTGAAATATTTCTCAAAATGCTTTATACTATCGAAAGCGGCTGTACTTCTAACCAAGTAAGTTTTTATTGCCATAATTTTCCAGAGTGATTAGCACTCGTGAAATTGGGCCCCGTTTACAAGTTTGAACCAATAGGGGGCCTATGACACATGATTTTGTTTCACCTAAATGAACAAGTTTGAGGTATCTCGACGACAGCTTTATCATTATTATTAGAGATGTTAATCCCATTTCAAAAAGCAGCATTATTTACTTCACAAATAAAAATAAAAAAATTTAAAAAAGTGTTGTTTCACCATGCACATGCGCAAAAAAGAGCTCGCTGTCGGTATTTTTTTCCTACGGGCCTAGTTTTTTTTCCCCCATACAGGCGGTACACGTCTAAAAGCAGGCATAATTCACATAAACAAAAGAAACCCATGCAATTAAAAAGAAGCACGAGTTTAATAAAAGAGTAAACTTGCACAGGACAGATTAGCACGCACTGAACTGTGCATAAATGAATAACACGACTGAAGCATCTTTACCTTTAGCGTTGCCTGCAATCGAAGTGAAGATTGTTCACCAAACACTTATATCCCAACTTCAGGTGATGAATTTGCGCTTGAAATCTACGTCCGATTGTCACATGCTATGGATTTCCCGTCCGTGTCCCGTGCATGACAATGAAGCCTGCTTCGCCGGCGGTGTTTAGTGAGGTGTCCCCGCCGTTGGTCGAGAGTGTTTTGGGCGCTAGACAACCTTGTAATTCACGCATTAAAAAAAAAAAAAAAATGAAATACTTTAATGGCAATCGTGCTCGGAGATTATGCTGGAGAGTTCACTTCCCGTGGACGGAGATCGTGTATCCCTCAGCAGCAGCGACTTCCGGTACTTACATCCATGTCCTTATGCAAGGATTTATGATTATACCATTAAAATAATATAACAACCATTAAATTGATCAAGTCACTATAAGGACGGCGTCCCTCTTTCGGATGCTTTTTGGTTATCAAGGTTACTTGATGGACGCGAACAATCACGCAGTGCCATGCCAGCGTTTGGCAAAATGATCACAAATTCGTCACTGTTCAAGGTGAACCAGTCATAGACGTATTGAACCTCCCCTGCAATGAACTCCAGTTCTAATTTGTCACCTTACTGTATTCTTTAATTGCAGTGAACACGAATGATACATCGCGTGTGAGCAGTCCCACTGTAAAACAATCACACGTGAAATCAATGCTGTAAGACCAGAAGAGTTTCCTTGTCTCATTTATCTGAACACCACCTGTCATCGGTTGTCAATAAAAGGTCCATATTTTGAAGAAGCTACGATTTCCAGTGCAATAGCAGAGCATCGGTGGTGCTTTTCTCTTGGTGATCTAAGAGTGACATTATCCTATCACCATTCAAGCAACGCTGGTTATATATTCTGGCGAAATGCTATGTCTTCATGATCAAAAATGCAAGTAGGTATATTTTATTCTTCACGTTTCGGGGAAGCTAAACTCACCATCCGTGCAACCATCACCGGCGGATATACCGTGTACTGGTAGTTCGCGCACAGGCATAGCTTATTTGGGTCACCTAGAAATTGATTTCCAATCTCACCCAATGGAAAACGGATCACGCAGTCCCCATGTCGACTTCATGACAAGTGGTTGAGACCGACTCAAAGTATAGACTGTGGACTTCTGCGGCTGGTTTCCAGTCGATATCGAGTCATTACTGTCTATGTCTGACATATTAGTAGGCGGCCGTTTGTCATTATTTCTCAAGATTGAATATATAACGGAGCCACTGGACTGCATATAAAAGTCATTAAAATTCCCACCGGCTATACAATTCCACACTTGACGGGTAACATATTAAGCGCCAGTATTTATGTAAAAGATCAGATTTGAAAGCGGTGTTGTCAACCGTCAACCCCGACTACAAGCGGTGCAATGTTCAAAAAGCATGATCTAACGTACAAAGTAACGGCGGTAATAATCTGCTACCTGACTAAAAAACATTGGCGTAACTGGGCCTACAGCATTTTCAAAACCTAGTTGTTGTTTTTTAAGTGGCGGATAAGAGTTTCGCGAGCACGTGCGAACCGAGAATATTGGAACAAGTACCAACAATCCAGGTAGTTATCAATGAAATTTCCATAAGTACGAAAATTAAAGCAATATTGCTACTTAATATTTGATTTTCACCTATCGCAAATTGGTGTCTATAATGGTATCACATCTCTAAGAGGATCGTGATGAAAAATTGATGCACCGGGCTACGTGTATAATACTTTAACTTTAAAACAAAATATTATGTCTCTCTAATTACATGAGGGACACTCTCAGTTCACTCTGTAAATCATTCTGGCTATTTGTTATTTGCCACCCCATTAAATGTGGTCTCGTTGATGGCCTTTAATCCAGTCATTTGAATACATTATATAGGCGCCCGACTGGTAATGTTTAGTGCATTACATTATAGTATGATATTGTGATTATAGGGTCTACTCCAAATGATAAGTTCTTAATTAATTATTTTTGTACATGACTCACAATGCGTTATCATTCTGTACAAATATCAATCATGCTCAAAGTGTTTTATAATCGGTATGCGTAGCGACATTAAAACGACCGTCTGTCAATTTGTTTCGACTCTTTTCTCTGAATCATTTCGAAGATAAAAATCATCTTAGTTTTTAAGGATTTTTTTTTAGTGAAAGCGAGAGGAGTGCCTAAACGCAATGTGGTCTTCAGGCCCTTATATTTAAATTGTTATTCCCGAATGAAATTAAACCAAGCTTGAATAGGTAAACGAGTAAAACCCCAACTTTTATAACGACCCCCCCCCTCCTTGACCAAGAAACCGTTCTTTATAGAGAAAATAAAATTAAAATTAAGGCCCATACTCAGATTCAGGTTTGTAAATGGTTTAAAACATGGAACACTGCTATTTCATTCCCATCTAAGGTTTAGAACTATTAATTTATTGCATTTTTTTTTTTAAATTTATTGAATTGATCGCATTTTTTTTCAGCAAAGTCATCCTGTCTCCTGAAAACGCCCATCGTTACAATTGTATTAGGGCTATCCATCACGTCTTTATAGCATTGAGCAGGGGACAACGGGTCAACATTATATCGCCCGTTTTGTCCTTAAGGCATAATTCCAGACAACAAAAATGCAAATCCCTCATTCTATTTGGCAGTCACGAAATGGTGAGCCAGTATCTACCAGGGCGTAAGGAAGTCAAAAGTTAAGGATTGTGCATTATTTTTAGGGACACAGAAGAAGAAAAAAAAAAAACACCCGACGTAAAAAAAAAAGAGTAATAATAAACTAGGGATGGTAGCCCCCTTCCTTTCTCCACATTTTCTGGTCGACTAAAAATCTCTTTTTCATGTTTATGACAACATTCCATAAATTCTTTTGAAATCAGTAAGTAGGAAAAGAATTGTGCTATGCCTTGTCTTAACATCTAGTAGCTATAGTATAGGCTATAGAGTTGATATTGGTAAAAATTATGATAGATCGTTCCTTTCAAAGGCACTGAATAAGACAGTTTGCTAAACTAAGTCTTACTTCACACACTGAAGGAAAGTATGGGTAGGACTTTAATATGTCACCGTTTGAAACTCTTTCGCAGAATGCATTAACACCTTTACCAGTGACAATTGCAGTAATTCCTGTTTACATGTAATTGTTGCGTACACAATAACATTATTTTATTTATTTTGGCTGTGTTTTGGTGTTCGGCATACTATTTAAAAGACTCAATTCCGTGGCAATTGAACTGTGTTTGTTTATGAATGCCTGGATCTTCCACCGACGGTGAAGAGGCAAGAGACAAGTGTTTCAGAAACTCTCGCCTGCAGATAATTTGAAAGTACCAGGTGACACTACTTGAGATATACAACAAGATGACGGCTACAGTGTAATAAGCCGGGGAACGTGTGTGCATGCAGTCCCGGGGAGTGAAGCCGAGGACATATAGGGCCGCCGTGGCTACGTCCAGGTACATGGGTTCGTTGCGCTGCTGGGCAACCCATAATTTACTCTCAAGTGTTAGACATTCAAAGATATCCGGAAAGAGACGCAGATAACCAGGGTCATACTCGGGGTCTATACTAGCATTTTAACTTTCTGGATATACACTCATGTTAAACAGGTGAAAACTACGGTTCAGATCCGGATCAGAGACAATGAGTGGGTCACACTAAGTCAGAATGTATGTTTCCATACTCTTCATGACGTGAGACCGAGTTCAGGAAAATACAGACCTGGGCCCAACTTCATAGAGCTGCTTAAGCACAAAAAGCAGCTAAACACAACAAATTTACGCTTACGCGTACCAGCCAAACTACCATACCACATTGTACAATCTGTGACTGGTGTCCTTCTCATTTCTGCTCAGCAGACAATTGTTCAGCAATATTTTCTGCTTAAAGGTATTGTACACTTTTGGTAACAGTTCAAAATGGGTGTCCCCTTTTTGTGTGTTCAACATATGCATGAACAAACAAACCTGTGAAAGTTTGGGCTCAATATTGGTCATCGAGGTCACGAGAAAATAGTGAAAAGAGACCTTATGTGTTTTCTGTTTTTATCAAACATCGAGTTTTTATCACGCGTGATAAAAACTATTGTTTTATTCATTTCTCAGTAACGATAGTATTTTAGGCAGAAATATTTTAAGGAACCCTGTCTACCATTACTTACTTTAAATCATGTAAGTTATGTGTGAATCTGTAACATTTGTGTTTTTCGATCTTACCAATAGTGTACAGGGCCTTTAAGCAGCTCTATGAAATTGGGCCCTGGGTTTCAATTGGTGTTTGTACTTACCTTTACAACATTTCTGCTCTTTCAGAACATTTTAACACCAGTTTAAGTATGCATTGATTTGCATTGTCCTTACTATATGTTTTGGGAAAAGATCCCCGTTGAAGCAACAACGACCACGCATGCGTGAAATGTCTGTGTTGGTACTAACGATTTTTTTTGCGTAGCATTTATGACGTTATCGATGTCCGTTTTTAGTTAAATATATGTTAAATACAAAAAATACATAATCAATGTATTCCCTTTAGACTATGAAAGGCTTCGGTATATTATAAACATTATTTGCTCACATCACGCAAAATGTATCATGCAAAAAGTATAGAGTCATGCGAGAATATTTGTACACGCGAGTACAAAATGCGCCATTTGGACTGTCATGTACTGAAACTATATCCCAGTATACATTTTACTAAAACGAACGGACTTACCCCTAAATGAATGACTGTGAGAAATCGTTTCTGGCGTACTTCAAGCAGGATTTGTATTTATTGACATTTCCCGTGCAAGAGCGGTTCAACAAACATGCCAATTATGCCAACTTGTGAAAACGAAACACCAAAATCAGAAAACCGGAAGGGGACAAATACTTTCCTGCGATATTTCACAGGGTCGTTGAAATGTCAGAATGTAAACACATTAATAACGTCCCCCAGCATTTATATCAATAACTCTGCCCTTGTGAAAATATTAAACCGGGGCAATAGGGTAGAAGATGAAAAATGGAGTTGGCCTAACTCGAAACGTGCCTCTCCCCATCGGAAACATGCGTGCTGCGAACGAGTTACAAATAGACAGCACGTCCTTCAGCTTAGGAGACAAAATGAATAAATAACAGATGCAGGGAAAATGGAAATATTACAACGGTTACAAAATTATCACAGTTTGATGCAAAACAGCACCGAGAGAATAGTTTACATGTTAATTGTGAAAACAGCCAAATGTAAAATGTTTTTTCGACGGTGCACACCCCCTACAGGGTTAATAGGCAATTTGTACGCCTTTTTTGTCAACGTGAACGAGGTTGCGCCAAGCAGGAGCATTCACAGTGATGTAATAAGCACTCGATAATAATATTATCAAAGAGGTTTTCTTTACTAAAAATCAAAAATAATCTGTAGAGTTGAATGTCAATTTCGTTTTAGTTACCAGTACAAATGAGGCATTATTCGTTTTTAAAATTTTATATTTTAGTATTTTGGGGATATTTGGACATTGCTAAACCACAGCGTTTCAAACTGGAGAAATAAAACACAAAACGGAACAAAAATGTCAGCATTTTATACATCAGATTACGAAAAATAATCAGGAACATGTTTTGCTTCGACTCCAGGATTGACAAGGCAACCGCATATGCCACGGAGGCATCACGTAAATCACTGCTCCTAGAAGAGTACCTTAAAGGCAAAGTAAATCTTTGGCTTTTGGAACCGTTCGATTTTTTGTAATCCTATTTAAAGGAACATTACAGAATTGGTAAGAACAAAACTTGCAAAATATACTTTTTGATCACAGATTTACATAAAACTTACACGGTCTAATGATGATGATAGTAGAAAACATCCCTTGAAATATTTCTGTCTGAAATGCCATATTTGATGAGAAATGAATAAACTAATTTTCCGATTGGAGTTTATCGCTCAGTGAGCGTTTTATTCATTTGTTGAATCTATATGATTTCAATCGGTTTTTCACTATTTTCTCGTGAATCAGATGGCCGATCGATCTCAAACTTCTACAGGTTTGTCAGTTTATGTATATGGTGGATTACATAAAGTGCTTACACTGCCAGCAACTATTTTGTTAGCAAAACCAATTCTGTAATGTTCCTTTAAATGTAGATATATACAATAAAACTAACCTGTGAAAGTATTACTTCAAAAGGTTTTGAGATATATCGACGAAAATCCGGAGCGGTTTCGTGTCCACGCAGGAAGAATAATCCACAATTGGAATACACAATCTGAGAAGCGTTTCTGACAGAAACGCTTTTCAGATTCAAAAATTTCCGGATAAAAACTGATTTCTTTTTCTATAACCACATTACTCCGAAGTGGAATGAATCTCAAAATGCTTTATACAATCGAAAGCTCTTTTTGCCATTAATTTTAAAGGAACATTACAGAATTGGTTTTTGCTAACAAAACAGTTGCTGGCAGTGTAAGCACTTTATGTAATCCACCATATACATAGACTGACAAACCTGTAGAAGTTTGAGATCGGTCGGCCATCTGGGTCACGAGAAAATAGTGAAAAACCGATTACACATTTGCATGAAATCATATAGATTCAACAAATGAATAAAACGCTCACTGAGCGATAAACTCCAATCGGAAAATTAGGTTTGTTTATTAGTTTATTTCAGACAGAAATATTTCAAGGGATGTTTTCTACTATCATCATCATTAGACCGTGTAAGCTTTATGTAAATCTGTGATCAAAAAGTATATTTTGCAATTCTGTAATGTTCCTTTAAGAGTGATTACCAAAAGTATACCTTCCCTTTAGTTTCCATCCGATAATTTTCAATAAACAACAGCCGAACAGGGGAAATCTCAATTTGGGTGGTCACTTTCAACCAACGAAAAACGGCTTATGTTTTTCCCCATGCTTATTTTGATGTTCATATTGGGCTTATTTTAATTGCGTCAATTGAAATAAGCAACACGGTGATTTTGAGGTCTTCATATGCTTTTTTTTTTTTTTTTTTTTAATAAACTTGTTTATTATTTTCAAACGGGAATATTCACCCAAACGACTGGTACTGGTATGAACTTTATTACCAACAAGCTTTCAAATTGAAGCCAATCAATATTTCTTTTCGACAATTACCAAGAATCTTGTTCTACGTCTCATAAGTAATAGGCAATTAGTCGGAAAACAACTTCATGAAATTGTGCATTTCTTATATTTTCTGTACCGTGCATGAACCTCATCGCAAGACATTTCATAAATAAGTACATGTAAATTTACAAAAACAACCCGAATATTGCAATCAACCGTTCATTCGGATATAACGTCTTATAGTACCCGAACATTTTAATAATTTAGACTTAATTCTTAATGTGTTTTTTTTTTTTTTTAAAGCTAAATCAAATTAAAAATTACGTTATTTACACAGGGGACAACAGTCCATCAAATACTCGACAAACGGCCATAGCAAAGAGTACACGCAATTCGCCCATCGCTTATAATCATCACTGGATTGTCTAGTTAAAACTGATGACTCTGACGGAGGAGTGTACGTGACGTATCTCATCATTATTAGGCCTTTTTTTTGGGGGGGGGGGGGTCGGGGAAGAAAAGGTCCATAACCCTAACGATATCGCATGGACATACTAACTCATATGTTAATTTTAAACGTTAATGTTTGATCGCGAAACTCGATCAGTCAAATTTATGCACCTGCAATATCGTACTGGTAAAGTGTTGGTGAATATTGTAATAAAATTGAAATGACTTAGTTGCTATTGGAAAGGGAACTGCATGATGCATCACCGATGACGTAAACTGCATGGAAAGCATGCCATTACCTCATTGGGCATTATACTGCACATTGCAGACGAATTGAAATGTGCATTTACATTAGCCTTTACAGGCTATGCTATTCAAACAATCTAAATATCACACCAAAGAAGAAATGGCTATTATAATTTTGTTTTGAACGTTATGGTTGAATATTTTTCCTAACTGCTAGCAATTTTGTGTGGAACTCTATCACAATTTCTCTCAAAGTTGTGAGAAGAAAGTTTTTTTATTTTCTGCAGTTTTTACTCTCCACGCTTTATGAGGAAATGTTCACTAAATCGAATATCCATGCAATCATTTCGCCTATGCTTTCACCAAAGGTCAACTTAAGATAAATTATACATGCCTGAACTTGGTCTGTGCTGTCTTCAATTACAAAATTAAATGCAATTTAGAAGTCAATTTATTTGTTTGTTGCTTAATAAACGTTTCGATCAACAGGATTTAGTTAGTTTTCATCACATTGCAGTCAGCTTGAGTTACATACTCTCCTTGATAAATTTTTGTTTTTTTGTTGTTTTTGGGGTGTTTTTTGTTGTTGTTGTGGTGTTTGTTTGTTGTTGTTTGTTTGTTTGTTTGTTTGGTTGTTTGTTTGTTTGTTTCGCAAACTGAAACTGATTTTTGGACAGACGAAATTCGGAATGAAAGCCAGATGCTCCTGGAATTAAACAACTGTGTCTTTAGACGATGATCTCCTCTTCGTCGTTCAGACGATCGTTCCTCAAGAATCTTTGTATTCGGTTAATTGACTAGCAATGTCCACTGTCATATCACTCCCGTCATCGTCGTCGTCGAGAAAGAAGTGGCTCACGCTCCTCAGCGGGTCGTTTCGATCCAATTTCCGGGGACTTCGTCGGCAGCGACTGGGTTGGATTCGGTCGAGTCGTCCCCAAGTAGTCAATACTCTGCAATTAAACCAGGTTTCCAAAAATATAAACCAGGTTTCCAAAAATATAAACCAGGTTTCCAAAAAATATAAACCAGGTTTCCAAAAAATATAATCCAGGTTTCCAAAAAATATAAACCAGGTTTCCAAAGAATATAAACCAGGTTTCCAAAAAATATAAAACCAGGTTTCCAAAAATTTAAGCGTTTGTTCGCCGGGTAGTTACTGTTTTTGTGTGGTTTACAGGTGGTGGAATGAATGTTATTAACTATTTGTGATTATTTGAAAATCTATTTTATTATCTCCTACCTCTTGAGTGGGGGCGCAGCTGATCCTAATTGTTCTGAAACCGTAAAAAAAAAATTCTGAAAAAGTCCTATATTTTTTTTTAATTTGTTATTTTTGTAAGAGTTCATTCACTTCACTGGGGAAATGAACAGATGATTGTGCGCTGCACTTTCACATTCTCCTTCTTGTAACCACTTACTAAAGATATCGGCAGGAAATTCTCATTCCAATTTCTTATAAAACTATTCAACTAATTTGCTGTTCTTTGACCACCACTTCACTTCATTTTTATCAAAACTGCTGCTCCCACTTAAATGGGTGGACTGGACTAACTGAATAAAAAATGAGACGCTGCGGTCATTTATACAGAAGTGTAGCCAGGGGGGCTAGGGGGGACGTGCACCCCCACAAATGTACAGTGCCCCCCCCCCCAGGTGCCTCCCCCACAAATAAAACTGCGATAGTGCTCAAAAAAAGAAAAGGGAAAACTGAGGAAAATGCGTGTTTGTATAATCAAATGTAGTGAACGATCGCAATCGGGATCACTACCGATTGCCAAAGAATAACAAAAAATGCCAAGAATGTAAGAGAATGGTGGCTCCCTGCAGGGTCCCCCTCCCAAAATAAAAGCATGACCCCCACCAATGAAAAACCCATCTCCCCCTGGACCCCCCCCCCCCAACATATGAAAGCAATGTCCCCCATGTGCCCCTCGCCGAAAAAAATCCTGGCTACGCCGCTGCATTCATATCCACCATAGGACTGTGTGCCACGTACTCCGATACAGTTCAGATGACTAGATAATTGACGGTGCACCTTTGAAATTGCTTTCAGGCGTGATCGCTCTTTTCGGGCAGGTTCATTTTAATTTCAAAGTCTTGATCTTTTTTTTCCTTTTCTTTTTTTAGTCAACCAGGCTCATCCTGGGATCCTTTAAAGCATCGCTAAGGGAAAATCCAGCCAAAGTTACCCTATATTAGGTCAAAATTATTGAACCAGGGAAAAATAATAGCGTTGGGATAAGTGAAAAGGCTGAGGAGCAGTGGGGCTTGTCACCCTAGAGTATTTGGGATAAGGTTTCATTCTCAGAGACACCTTTAACATTACCTTAGGTAGGGGAGGTGACTCGACTCAACCCTTAAGTAGCAATTTGAAGTCGATGCGGGGGTGTGGAGAGGACACGGTTCTGACGATACCCACTTTACTCAACATGTAATGCATGCAATGGAAATGCTTCTGAACCTACGCAATGCCCCATTTTCTTGGCCTGGCCCTCGAGGCGTGCATTTTAAATTGAATAGTTCCCCAATTCCGAAAAAGCTAACAAGATTACTGCTTTTTGTTACACTTATCTCGCTAATGTTGGCCAATTTTTCCTCTAAATGAGCTCAGATTTAATTATTTAGGGTTTCGTCTGTTGTTTTTGTTGTTGTAATGGATACACATTA
This sequence comes from Pycnopodia helianthoides, assembly GCA_032158295.1. Taxonomy (NCBI): domain Eukaryota; kingdom Metazoa; phylum Echinodermata; class Asteroidea; order Forcipulatida; family Asteriidae; genus Pycnopodia; species Pycnopodia helianthoides. The sequence goes on from CM063255.1 coordinate 8,910,826, forward strand.
ATTACTTTGATGGCAAAACCATCAAATATTGTACAAAAGTAATCAGATGTTCTGAATGACAGATTGCCAAAAAGTGTTCATTCGTTTTTGCTATGGTTGGGCAGACTTAACTACTATAGGTGATTTATTTTCTGAAACATATGAACAATTTCAATGAACTTTGCTTTAATAATGTATTTAATAATGTATGTGCATTTCACTTGCCTTTTTCCTTTGTCAACAAATTTATTTCTCAGAGATTACCCAAAGCATCTCTATAGATAAGGTTTGTTTATGGCGAATCGAATCTAAAGCCGTTCCGAAGAGGGGGATCGAGAGGTGCAAATAGCCAAGAAGGTTGTGGTCAATATTCCCTCCCATTATCACCCTCATGTAGCCTTAAAAACACATTCAAAGATTATACAAAATGCTCATTGACTTACCACTTGCTCAGTATTTGGTTCAGAGTCGAACTCTTCTGCAAAGTTTGGCCACTCCTGGCTGTTCTCTTTAACTTTAGACTGAGGGAGCTTTTCAGGAACATTTTGGCTATCTTGGTAAATTCTCAGAGATGGTGTTTCTTTGATAGGACACACTCGTTCGGCTGGAAGGTTCCCAGCCTTGTTCCCTGCCTTTCGTATCCCATGTGGTGAAGGTGGCAGGTTTAGGCTAGAATCAGCCTTGACAGTGACTCCATGTCTGGGCTTGGTCAGCAGGGAGAAGCCAGGGAGTGCATACGTTGACCTTTGTGTATTCCTAGCAGGAGTGGAGGAGACCTTAGCGTTAGCTGACGGCACCAGACTGTGTGGAACATTACTGGCTTTGCTTATCAGACCAAGAGTGTAAATGTCAGAAAGGCTGTGTTGTTGAGCTGATTTCTTGCAGTCTACAGCTACCGTATTCCTTGTGGATGATTCAACTCTTGCAGGCAACCAATTGCTCCTTTTGATGTTTCCACTCAACTTTTCTTGGTCAGTATTGTTATTCTTGGCAAGAGGACTACTTCCGTGTTGAATCGAAGCCGGCTGCATACCATCCGAGTCAAGTTCCTTGGAGCTCCCTGAGACATATTTGGGATTGGTGGACAACTTTTTCTCATGAGGTGCAAGAAGATTGGTAATTTTGGCTTGAGGGAATGCATCTCGGCAATCAACTTTCAGACTACTTTCAGTAGAGGTCATCTTGGTGCAGACATCTTTTAGGCAATCTTTATTGACAGTGTTCTCCTCTGCAACTTTACTGTTGCTGTCTTTTGGTGGAATGATTGCACTTTTTAGAGAAACTGCTCTGGTATTGGTTTTCCCAATGCTTAATTTGTCTCCCAGCCCCTTGTAATGCAACTTGATTGAACAACTTTTCTGAGACACCTTCAATGTTGAAACACTGTTTTTCACTCTTGTTGATGCTTCCAAGTGTGGTTGCAGTCTCATCACCAGCCTTCTGCTCTGCAGCTTCGATAGGCCTTTCTTCATCAGGTTGAGGTATGACCTCCTTGGACTCCAATGGTAAAGTGATCCGCATTGGTACAACTTTCTGATCGGCCAATGATTTTTTTACAGGCTGCAGAGTGACATCTTCCTTTGGCTGCTGAAGACCCATGTCGGCTGATCCTTTACTTGGAACCTCCTCGTCATGTATTATGATTTCGGTTTCACTAGCAACTGCCTCTGTGCTACCCACATCTTTTGTAGTAGTAAATGTTATCGATGATATGGACTCTGCATTCTTTGCACCTCTGATACTAGAATTGACCGATTCATAAGCTTGACAACAAACCATCAAAGATTCCTGAGGTTCAGCTCCGCTTTGCTCATCTGCAGGCTCACAAGGAATATCCCCACTTTCAGTTTGGTCAGAGCAACCTTGGACATGACAGCAACCATTGGCGGTTGCCTTCGATCTAACTTGATTACGTTCTTCAATGCGAGTTAAATCTTCAGTGGCAATGAAATGATGCCCTTCCTCAGTTCTTGGTTTGTCTGTCGTGTTGTCCTTACTACTTTGCTTGGGATTATCCATCTCATTGTTAGAGTCACTTGCTTCTGGGTCAGAGTTGTTCAGTTCGGGAGATGTAGAAACTTGGAGCACTTTTTCTTGTGACACAGACTCTGTATTTGTGCTCTTGGTTAACTTCTGCGGTATTTTCTGCTCTCTTTCCTCGTTTGCAACCAATTGCTCCTGGAATTAATTGACAAACAGATTATGTTTAAAGGAACATTACAGAATTGGTAAGAAAAAAAACTTGTAAAATATACTTTTTGATCACAGATTTACATAACACTTACACGGTCTAATGATGATGATAGTAGAAAATATCCCTTGAAATATTTCTGTCTGAAATGCCATATTTGATGAGAAATGAATAAACTGATTTTCCGATTGGAGTTTATCGCTCAAGGAGCGTTTTATTCATTTGTTGAATCTATATGGTTTCATGCAAATGTGTAATCGGTTTTTCACTATTTTCTCGTGACCCAGATGGCCGATCGATCTCAAACTTCTACAGGTTTGTCAGTTTATGTATATGGTGGATTACATAAAGTGCTTACACTGCCAGCAACTGTTTTGTTAGCAAAAACAAATTCTGTAATGTTCCTTTAATTGTATATTAATAGCTTTCTATTGCATTATTCCGATTATAGAGGATTGATCTCAAACCAGGATGAATCCACACATTAATCACTTTATAAATCGCCCCAAAACAGAGACTCAAGAGGTGTCCAAAATTATAAAGTCTCCTATCTGAATTTGTATTAGTCAAGTAATAACCCACAAGGGAAACTGACTGGGTAAATTTTAAATAGTTTGGGTTTGACCATGAAAAAAATTGACTCGAGCGGGATTTGAACCAACGACCTCTGGATTAACATGCTGGCGCTCTACCAACTGAGCTATCTAGCCCTATGTTGGCGGTCTCCCTATTTTGTCAATAGCTTTGTTCGGGGGTGCCAGTCAGAAGCCGTACAACTGTTAACTGCCGTGTAGCCAGGGATCACCTTAAGGGGGATGCAACTTTTTAAATTTTACTATTTGTGATGTGATCAAGCTAAATGAGTCTTTTGTCGACCCTTGTAAATTTTAGTTTTTTTATCTATTTGAAAGAAGTACAATCTCAGCTTTAAGGATATGAAAACCCTGTGTTGATACCACCTTTGGTTCAAAAGTTATGGAAGTCGAAACACCAAGAGATGTATAGAAATGTAGACCCCTGTCGACCTGTTTTGGCCTTTTATTCAATAATGAATTTACCGACAAACAACTCATTTAGCTTGATCGCATCACATTTACAGATATCACTGCACTGCAAACAGTCAAACGTCAAAATTGATGACATAGAAATAAAAAACAAAAAAATGATGCACTTTTTTGGTGGTTAACAGTATCTGAGATCAAAATATTTACTTTGACCTTTAGTACCGGTTAGTGTGACACCAACTCTTTTGAAGCAATATCCTACACTGGAAACAAATAATTTTTCGTATTTATTGTTTTATAGAGTTCCAAAATCAAAGGTTTAGTTCAGCAGGAACAGGCTACTACCCAAAATGCAATTTTAGTAAAAGCCTTTGTCTGACTGGCTCACTTCAAATTAATGCTTAGCATCTATTATGTATTAAAGCATATGTACAACATTGGTAATTTCCAAGACTAGCATCCGCACTTTATGTGACCAAACACATACACATGAAATAACTAACCTGTGAATGTTAAGCTCAATGGGTCTTCAGAGTCATGAGAAAACAGTGAAAACCCTCATTATATGTTTTAACTGTTTTCAAACATCGGGTTTTGGGCACGCAAGATAAAGAATAATTGTTTTACTCATTTCCCTAAAAGTATAGCATTTCAAGCAAAAATATTTCAAGGGAAGTTTTCCACCATGACCATCTTTATACCGTTTAAGTTATGTGCAAATCTGTAAACATTTATATTTTCAATCTAACCAATGTTGTGCACACCCTTTAGGACTATGTCACTATTGCCTAGCACTGCTAGTGCTACAGCCCGGGTCCATATCTTTGGTCATAAACTTATAACTAGAGGTTCACAACCAGTGCTATCTTTTTGTACACACTCTCTTTAATGTGTAATTACCTTCAGATCTTCTATTTCTTTAATCAAGTCATCGTTTTTCGTTGACCAACTGCTGTTCAGCTCCTCGAGGTGTTCAATGTTCTTGACAAGTGCCTGGTTGTCATCTTCTTTGGCTCTTAACTTGATTTTCAAGGACTCCTCCTGGGACATTAATCGAGAAGTTTAAAGACTTGGTACAGTTGTGAGGATTATCACATTAGTAAGTGGATATATTTCTTAAATCTAAAAGATATCTTGGAGCACGTTTGAAAAGACACTCAAAAACAAGAAAAAAAAGAAAACTATTTTGTAGATGGATCAGCATGCACAAGTGCAGGAACTTATAATTGATAAATTTTTAACATATTCATATTTAGGGGTAATTTTAAGGGCCAGGGCCCAATTTCATAGAGCTGCTTAAGCAAAAAATATTGCTTAACACTTGCCTGCTAAGCAGAAATGAGCAGGATACCAGTCACAAATTGTACATGTGGTATGGTAGTTTGGCTGGTAACAAGCATAATTTTGTTGTACTTTTTTTGCTTAAGCATCTCATAAAAATTGGGCCCAGGTCTTTAAATTCCGAAAATGATGAACATCATGCTTTGATTTTTTATTTGGCAGAGATATTTCTCAGGATATTCCTGATGCTGTTAAGTGCTATGAAACAAATACAGACAATAATTTACAACGATGTACTTTCCAACCTGAATTTGACACTCGGCCACAAACTCCTCTTTCTTCCGTTTTTCCGAGCTCAATTCCTGCTCCATTGTGCACAGACCTTTCCCGAGTTCGACGATTTCCCTTTCATGACTCCCAATGGTCATTGACAACGCCGAGGCCAGCTCGGAATTCTTCTCACTGCCTACGAGGTGCCTCTCCGCTAGCAGTTGGGATCGAGCCAGGGCTTCCAGCGAGGTCTGGCCATTTGGGGAAACACAATAATGCTTACACTAAGCCTGTATATCCAAATTGGCGGCTCCATAGTAAGCCTTTAAAGCTAGGGCTTACTGTCAGGGTACAGTAGTCGGTAATACACCTCTAAGCTCAGTCTTGGTTATTTTAACATATCGGTTTCTAACATTGCTGTACCCCCTGGATTGCCCAGTAATATTCTAAACTAACAACATTATTTTTCAAATGGTGAAGAATACATTTTAGACATGCAATAGTTTTGGCGACTTATCATAAAACAAATTAAAATGTTAAAGCCTATTTGATTTTAAGATGTTATGTTTCTCAGCCGGAAAAATTAACAAGAGTACACACTGGTTTCTAAAAAACAAAATAATATGTACAATTTGTTCAATGAAATTATGTTTTACCTTTCAATTATACGAATACCTTTGTATTCATATTTCTAACCCTTCTACTCTATATAAATTTGATACTTTTCAAGTCAGTTTCTGTTTTACAACTTAATGTTCCATTTTTGAACAAAAATCTAATTAAATTTCAATCAACCAACTCAATTATTTTTTACTAAATTGTATTATTGAGTCTCTTTTCTAGGTAATTGTTAACACAATATATTTAGCATAGTTACGACCATGGAGGGAAGACCCACCTTGTTTGCTGTTCTTGCTGCCTCAAGCTGTTCCAATAGCTGCCTACATTGAGTTTCTTTCTGCAAGTCAAACACAACAATAAAAGTTACAAAAGCCATTCTATTCAAAACCATTTATGCATTTTGTAAAAAAAAGGATGCATATGATTTTTAATATAATAATAATTGATTCTTATACAGCGCACATAACCAAGTAGCTACATGTAGATCAGGGCATAAGACTATTCTCCAAGCTTTCTCAACTCCCTGGGGAGCATACAACCACAAGCTGCTTAAATTAGCAACAAGGGGTTATAATCCAACACAATACCTATCGGCCCTCTCAGGTTCCCATTTATACACCTGGGTTAAGAGAAGCAATTATGGTAAAGTGCCCTGCTCAAGGACACAAGTGTCATGACCGGGATTCAAACCCACACTCCGATGATTCAACCATCATAACTTGAGTCCGATGCAGTAGACTGCTCGGTCACGTTAGGCCCCCCCCAAAAAAAAAACATGTTTAGCTTCCCCGCCTGCTTCCTTTTTGAGAGGCTGCCCTCCTTTTTTTTTTTTTTCTTGACTATAGCACATCTTGTTTTTGACTACAGCACATAGAAAAAACACACAGAAAAAAAGCTGGCAATCATCTTAAAAAACAGCCCTGCCGGTTGCCTTGTTGGGCGGCCATTTAGAGAAAAAAGGGCCCGCCTTCTCCTCTTTTTCAAAAAGGCAGGACGCTAAACATGTTTTTCTATAAAACCAGGTAACACATACATGGATCAGTTGCAGTGTTGTGGATAATAATAAAGATTTCAAATAATCTAAGAGACCATTTAAATTGATAGTGGCACTAATCAAATAGATGTTGTCATTTTTTATTTAGAATGTTGTCAGTTTTAAGTACTATGGATGTTTTAGTAGATGTAAGAAATGCAAAAAATTTATTATTTGTTGACCGAATCAGCACTGATACTCAGTTCCCCCCACCCCAAAAAAGTCTCTGCTGTGATCTAGTGGTTGTGACATTTGTTCTAGAATGTGGGGGTCGTGGGTTCAAATCCCACCTGAGTGACTAATGCCTGTGGATTTTGTTTCTGCAGGATTCGAGAAAGCCCAAAGTAATATACAGTGCTTATCACACAAGGGTGTAGAGTTACAACCAATCATAATGAAATGGAAAGTTTGATAATTCATCTAAACTGTGTTAAAAAGCAAACTATCTTTTAAACACAATTGTAACACATTTGATCAGCTTTGAAAATGCCTTTCCGAAACCAAAATATTTGAATGAATGTGCTACCGGGGCAAACACAATCATCTCTTGTGTGAACTCACCTGTTTCACTTGCTGCTCTGACTGCTTCAGCTTAGATTGTATCCTCTTTATTTGAACTTCTTCAAGGTTTGGTCTACCCTCAAGAAGAGCTTTCAGGCGGATAATTTCATCCGTCTTAGTCTTCAGGTCCTCCTTGTAAGATTGACTGGAGCAAGACTGGTGTGCATTGATGAAAGTTAGTCTGGAGTTGAGTTCCTGGGCTTCTTTGACTGAAATGAACAGAACAGGTTGTCCGTGTGACTATTCTTATGTCAATTAAAGGAGCACTTTGAAACAACAAGGTTATATAGTCTGCCAGCTGTTGAAGCTTTTCGGTATGATAGACACTTGGTACTTTAAAGGTGCTGTCATAACAAGTTTTCACAACAGATTCACAGATTTACTTTTTTTCTTTGAGCTTATTCATGCCATAAGCGAAGGAGGGGATTAAAGATCCTGTTGTAGAGTTCTTTTAATTGCGCATCATGTTCTCTTGATAGGAAAAAAATGTAAGACGTTCATGCACCAAATTGGTCATCAGGTGGCTGCACCAATTAATATTGCATCTTTGATTAAAGGAACATTACAGAATTGGTAATTGTAAAATATACTTTTGATCACAGATTTACATAAAACTTTCACGGTCTAATGATGATGATAGTAGAAAACATCCCTTGAAATATTTCTGTCTGAAATGCCATATTTGATGAGAAATGAATAAACTAATTTTCCGATTGGAGTTTATCGCTCAGTGAGCGTTTTATTCATTTGTTGAATCTATATGATTTCATGCGAATGTGTAATCGGTTTTTCACTATTTTCTCGTGACCCAGATGGCCGATCGATCTCAAACTTCTACAGGTTTGTCGGTTTATGTACATGGTGGATTACATAAAGTGCTTACACTGCCAGCAACTGTTTTGTTAGCAAAAACCAATTCTGTAATGTTCCTTTAAGCCTCGCCACCATCAAATGGGAACTCTTGCTAGGCATTTAGACAACTATTTGAAATCTACACTGGATGGCCAGGTTGTGTATGAGGGCACAACTGTGCACAGAACTATCTGAGAACATATCTGTACTGTGTATAGATGCATTCACAACTCCATATATATTGTTCATCCAAACCCACAATTGAAAAATTTGAATTATGGCAGGGGATGGCTTTCAAGTAGTGTCCATACCAAGTATGCTGTCATAATAACTGTTCAAGTTTTGTTGAGGTATTTTAGATGACATAGGCCCTGAAGTAAAGGGTTAAAATATGCTGAGAGGTGTAGGGACATTTATCAAGATTGATGCTTGGACGTTTAGAAAATTACACCTGTGTAGGGGTGTTTTTATTAGGAGGGAGAATAACTCGACGGGCCCAGGGAATCCCCATATTAAATTAAATTCCCTTTACTGTAAAAAGCTGTGAGACTATTAAGTATTGTTCGTGTATTTTTGAGTATTTAACATTTTGCACTGTGTGCTATGGGAGTTTATTTAGTGGGGTGCACCCCTATGCAAGATTTGACCTACCATTGACCTCTAACCTCTTCAGTTGCTCTGCTACTAAGTTATACTGCTTCATGATGTCCTTACCCAAGACCTCCAGCTCAGTCATCTTAGACAGGTGGGTTGAGCGAACAGACCCCTGCATCTGAAGTCTCTGGTCTTGATCTTTGATTGTTTTATCAAGGGAATATTTGGTCAGCTGAAATAAAAGAAGTTAATTTGTTGGTTCAACGAGGTTCTCTAACACTATATTTACATTTAAAAATATCTTTAAAATGTAGCAACAACAAACTTTGTAGCTCTAACAAACAAGATTTATTTTGTTGTTGTATGTTGTTGTTTTATTTTACTTAGCTCCAATCTCATTCTGAGGCCACTATTCATCCTGACTTATGCCGTTTGTGTTTGGGGCTATAAAAAGTTCAAAAGAAACATAACAGATTCGTAAACAGCTCTCTTTTGATAAACAGAAATAAAAGTTTGTATCCAAAAATAAACTTCTTGGCCTGGGGTGACCTATGGCTGATACGATTAAATAGTATAAGCTATTTATAAAAGTTACTTGAATAATAATGAAGTGTTATGAAACCAAAAATGCCTCTAAGCAATACATTACTGAATGTATACAACTCATTGCTTGCATGTGCACATGTGCTGGGAGGCCTATATTGGGCAATGTGAGCCCCAATTAAGGGTCACTGTTCTGTGGTTAACCTTACGCTGTATTAAAGGAACATTACAGAATTGGTAAGAAAAAAACTTGTAAAATATATTTTTTTTATCACAGATTTACATAAAACTTACACGGTCTAATGATGATGATAGTAGAAAACATCCCTTGAAATATTTCTGTCTGAAATGCCATATTTGATGAGAAATGAATAAACTAATTTTCCGATTGGAGTTTATCGCTCAGGGAGCGTTTTATTCATTTGTTGAATCTATATGATTTCATGCAAACGTGTAATCGGTTTTTCACTATTTTCTTGTGACCCAGATGGTCGATCGTTCTCAAACTTCTAAAGGTTTGTCAGTTTATGTATATGGTGGATTACATAAAGTGCACTGCCAGGAACTGTTTTGTCAGCCAAAACCAATTCTGTAATGTTCCTTTAAAGAGAAGTATACAATTTTTTGTTTATTTAAGAGAGATTCATTTCAAAATCATATTGTTTTCAATAAACACACCATAGGCCTACTACCCATTTGTGAAAATTTCATCCAATTCAATGGTCATGTTCTAGTGTAAAGCAACTAAATACAGTTGTGCTGGATGTTATAAATGTTCCCATCAAGTTTACTTTGATTGCACAACCAAAATAAGCAAAGGTAATTCATGGGGACTTCAAACACTACTTCCTCGACTTTGATGGTATTTCAGACTATTAGTTTTCTGAATTATTGGTACTCGCCTAAAATGTTTAAAGTGACTTTAAAGTGCCGACTAACATGGTATCAAAGAAAAGCTATGGATTCCATATTTCCTTCCTATAATTACTTCACAATTAAACGTTAAATAATTCTTTGTTCCAGAGTTGTCTAACATTATTTTTTATCTTTGGTCAGGGCTTGGTTTTTGTTCATACAGCGTCTGCAATTCCTGATTTGCTGAAAGGATGTAAAATTATACATACATATATTTATGTTGTGCAAAATCTGATCACACAAGAATCAAAATTTTCAGATATAAGCTTTTAGTTTTAAGATATTAGATTTGAGCGGAGCAATTTCTTGAAGACATGATGCCATCAGTCAAACTCAAGAAGCTTACAGCCTGTGGAGCAATGTTGACCTGAACATTTTGTACAGTTAGTTCCATCTAGAGTCAAATATCAATTTGTCTCATTCCATTCGCTCACAGACATGAAAAGCTTTGGCGGTTTTCAACCCCTTTCTCAGCTGAAACTGTGGCATAAAAAGTCAGGAACGCTTATCCAATGGTTCAAAACTTAGCCGTGTCATGTAATCATTTGCCAGGCAGTTCTCTTCAATGTTTAATTTGAAAATCTTGTATATTAACATTACCTGCAAAGTTTTGATGTCATTTTTCAATTCTTTCATCTCTTTCACCATAGAGTCAGACGCCAGCGTTAATTTAGTCTACATAAAAGAAATGAAAATAACTTGCATTGATATCAACTACAACACCAGCCGCATTGCAAGGGGGGGGGGGCCTGGGGGGCACATTTCCAGTGCACCCCCACGAAATCCAGTGCAACCCCCAAAATCGCGTATTGCTCACAAAAGAAAAATACAAAGAAAATGGAAAAAAGAGGAAAATGAGTGTTTGTATAATCTAATGTAGTGATCGATCGCAATCAGAATCACTACCGCGACCACAAAATGGCAAGAATAATATAAGAGGATGGTGGCCCCCTGCAGCATCCCCCTTTCAAAATAAAAGCATGACCCCCCACCACTGACAAACCCATTCCCCCTGCCCCCCCCCCCCACTTAAAAGCAATGCCCCCCTGTGCCCCCCCCCCAAAAAAAAGTCCTGTCTATGCCGCATCTAAACACAACCATACAGTTTTTCTCTGCTTAAAGGAACATTACAGAATTGGTTTTTGCTAACAAAACAGTTGCTGGCAGTGTAAGCACTTTATGTAATCCACCATATACATAAACTGACAAACCTGTAAAAGTTTGAGATCGATCGGCCATCTGGGTCACGAGAAAATAGTGAAAAACCGATTACACATTTGCATGAAATCATATAGATTCAACAAATGAATAAAACGCTCACTGAACGATAAACTCCAATCGGAAAATTAGTTTATTCATTTCTCATCAAATATGGCATTTCAGACAGAAATATTTCAAGGGATGTTTTCTACTATCATCATCATTAGACCGTGTAAGTTTTATGTAAATCTGTGATCAAAAAGTATATTTTACAAGTTTTTTTCTGACCAATTCTGTAATGTTCCTTTAACAGTGAAAGATCCTTGATAGTTAGTAGAAGTTCTGGGTGAAAATTTCCTTCTTAGTCTCAAGATAGGGCACCACTATTTTGTTGGCAAAAAATGAAGCTAAAAAAGTTCCGCTTCACATCTAATGATGTTCCCTTACAATCATAAACAGGCCTGACACTATGAGGGAAAGTACATTTCAACGGACATCAAGGCAAATGACCAAGGGCATGGAGGCCATTGTTTCCATTGCCTCTTTGAAGTATCGGTCGTGATTAAAGAATGTACAGCTTCTTAAAAAAAAAGGCAAAATCAGTGGCGTATCTAACCAGTAGGGGTTGGGGTTGGGGGGAGCCCCAAACTCTGAATCCTTGCCCCCATCCCCCCCAATTGAGACCAAAAAGTTGCAGCATATGAATGGTTCAATACATCGTGGCGTGTCGTGGCCGAGCGGATAAGAACACCGGACTCAAGCTCTGATGTTTCCGATCGGCAGAGTGTGGGTTCGAGTCCCGGTTGTGACACTCGTGTCCTTAAGCAAGACACTTAACCATTATTGCTTCGTCCTTCGGATGGGACGTAAAGCCGTAGGTCCGTGTGTTGTGTAATGCACGTAAAAGAACCCAGTTACACTTATCGCTAAGAGAAGGGGTTCGCCCCGGTGTTCCTGGTTTGATTGGCAGCATGCTGCGCCACAGCACCTTGTAAACCATTACTTGGTGCTATGTAAAGGAACAGGTCTAATACTTCAAAACGTAGCTCCACATTATACCTTGCAGGAAAAATACTGCGCGCTTTGAGACGCCCATCGGACGTGATAAAGCGCTATACAAGAACTGCGTATTATTATTATTATTATCAAAAGCCCACCCCTCCCCCCCATGAAAATGTCTAGCTGCACTGAACATTGACTAATAACATTTGATAGCAGATTTGTTAGCTAATTGCATTAGTTCCCTCTGTACAGAGGGGTCAGCACTGATATCACACAATATTTTAATCTCTTATCCAGGTCAGTAAATCAAAAGAACATCGTTTACTTTCTCTGCCTCCAGTTGGTGTATGTTTTCCTCATGTAGTCTCCTCTGCTCACAAAGCTCCTCAGAATGCTTTTCCAATAATGCACTCATCTTGGATTTTTCTTCGGTCTGCAGAATTATAGAGTTAAAAAAAAAAAAACATCGGTAATTTCAGTAAAGTTGCCAAAGAAAGTCATACAAGTAAACAAATGATGTACTGCAGCATTAAAAATGAACATTGAGTGTGTTTTATTTATATCCAAGTTGCAATTATTGACCAGGGTTGGGATTTGATGTATGTGAAAATTCTTGAAAAATTCCTAAAATGGCTTGCAGGGCTACACACGCCCCTTATTCTGGACCCAGAACTTCCCAGATGTTACAATAGGATGTTTACAGACTCTGTACATCACCACAAATACAACACGACAAGTTTTGACACAATGCCAGGGTTCTGCCCACAGTGGTCGGTGCCGGGAAAACCCGCCCGGAACTCAGGATTCCCCAACCACCACTGGCAGAATTTTCTCTGTTTCCGACCACCACACATTTTCCAAATTTTTAAATTACACTTGCAATTTCCTTTCAAAGGTTTTCAAAGGTATGTCAAATTGGGTATTTACCAGTAAAAATGGTATCCGAAGCCATTAATTTTGAGTTCTTCGTTGATTTGAGTATATTTTTATGATCTACTGTTAATTGATCCATCTCGCAATGGTTTCCAGGGAAACGTTTTTCCACCACAAAGATATCCTGGGCAGAACCCTGCAATGCGGACTATTTCTCTCTCCTTTTTGGTGGCTGCTTTACTTCTTACAAGAAACTTTTAAAGCTCAAAGAGATTTTAAGAAAATCCTGAAATCAGGAATAATCCTGAGATATATCAAACGCTTGTATTAACATCTCTTAACATGTTCAGTAATATCTCACAATTCATCGAAAAATGTTATAATCTACAAAATAGTCCCAATTAGTTTAAAGAAAATACACCGACTTCACACCACCCCACCCTCCCAAAAAATAAATAAATAAACAGAAAAACTTGTTATGACTTACAATGGTTTGATGATAGTCATGTTGGGCAGAAACCAACTGGTTGATCTTCACATCATTCTCAGCTTCTATGTTCTGTCAGAAGGTAATCAGAAATAATTGTCAGTAAGAACCAAAAATGTTGTCCTTGGACATGGATGTCACCCACAAACTAAACACTTGAGGTCGTGTCATGCCCGAACGGTCAAGTGCCCTGGAGTCCAGCTCTCATGTTCCAGACCAGTAGAGTGTTCGAGTCCTGGTCTTGACACTTGCGTCCGGAAGCAAGACACTTAAACATTATTGCTTTATCCTTCGGATGGGAAGTGTTGTGTAATGCACGTAAAAGATCCCAGTACACTTATCGTTAAGAGAAGGGGTTTGCCCCAGTGTTTTCTGGTATGGTTGGCTGCAGATAGCACCAAAACACCTTGTAAACCGTTACATGGTGTAAATGAATGGGTCTCATAATTTCAACCATACCTCGCATATCTTACAAAGGGAAAAAATGAGCACGCCCTCTGGTGTGATAAAGCAAATATGACGTGCGTATTACTATTGTTTACACCATGCAAATATTAAAATCTTACTTATAAGAATGTCAATGCCAATCTTTCTAGTTTTCAATTATTAAAACTAACTTGTGAAACTTGATTTTTAAATAGGCACATATTGGTGATTATGAGCAGAACTTGGTTCGTGTTTTGTGAGGTATTTTGTGCATAATTATTACATCAGGCTTTAATTGCGGCAATCAAAATAGGAAAGCATGAGTTTTGAGGTCTTGATCTGGCGTGTCGTGGCCGAGCGGATAAGAGCACCGGATTCAAGCTCTGATGTTTCTGTTCAGCAGAGTGTGGGTTCGAGTCCCAGTCGTGACACTTGTGTCCTTAAGCAAGACACTTAACCATTATTGCTTCGTCCTTCGGATGGGACGTAATGCACGTAAAAGAACCCAGTGCACTTATCGAAAAGAGAAGGGGTTCGCCCCGGTGTTCCTGGTTTGATTGGCAGCATATTGCGCCACAGCACCTTGTAAACCATTACATTGTGCTATGTAAAGGAATAGGTCTCAAACTTCAAAAAGTAGCTCCACATATATACCTTGCAGGAAAATACTGACTGTTGAAGCACCTTGAGCGTCACTGAGTGATGGATATGAGCGCTATATAAGAAGCCACTATTATTATTATTATTATTATTACTTCCGAATTCTACTGGCAGTCCTTTGCTAACTATCCCACATGTTATCTACCCTCTATGTTGGCGATCTCCCTACTTGACATCTATGTTCGAAGCTGCCAGGTCAGACTCAAAAGCCACACCCAAGTTTTTACGATACAACCTGGGAAGCAGCAGTTCAGGGATCACCTTTATTTCTTAGCCCTCGAACAAAGATATTGTTTTTCTTATGTCTTCAATTGTCTTTCAACATGATTGATAAACACTTTGCAAGTTTTGGTCAGGTAGAAAAGAACTTACGCATTATTTTGTTTAACTATTTTGTTTCAAGTTAAAAATTCAAAACAAAGTTGCAAAATTATCCCTGAATTCTAGGTTTAAGAGAAACAAGCAATATCTCAAACGTAAACAAAAAGGATTACAATATATGGAGATGGAGCTTCTTTAAGAATATAGCCCTAATCATTATATTTCAGAGGTGTAAAAACTTTTTTCATTACCACTGATAGAAATCAACAGGTTGGATCGTAACAAGAGCTGAGTCTGGGATAACGAGTTCACCTTTGTCAAGACATTCTCAAGTTCAAGGGAGGTCAACAAAAAATTTGGAAATCAGGAGAATCCTGACAAACCATAGGCTTACCCTGCATACTTTTAGTTCCTCGATACATTCAAAAAAGCTGTTCTGAAATTGTAGAACATCAATCTGTGGAGGTTTCTTCACTTGAATCAGATCCTCTGACTGTTTCAAACAGGGGCCAGACTCTGAAAATTATAAGCATCAAGTACACAAAATAAGCAATCAGGCAAATTGTGTAATTTGCTATTTAAATTCATCATAGGTACGGCCCTTAAAAGATGGAACGATGCTTACCCTCAAGGTTATTGTTGTTCAAGTTTTGTACCCCAGAGAGTTATTCTTTAAAAAGGGAGCAATATAAGCCTGAAGAGCATCAATGAAAGGATCCCCACAAAGGTGTGTGAGTGAGCTTGTCTACCCAATGGCCAACGACTTGGATCCAGTGGCATGGCAGACCATTAAAGACTGAGGAATTCCTCAGATTGATTTAATGTGAAAAAAGTGGGGATGTCGGTAAAAATTTAACTAAGTCCAAACAATGGGATAAAAGGTGAGAAAATCTTTGAATTACCATGTTAACAAACATGTGTGTGCGTGACCATGTCCCGTTGACACAGATAACTTTATCAAAGCAAATACTGGTCATATGGCAGACCAAGGACGTCCTCCCTTTGCTTTAGTGAAAAAAAACACACACATTCCGGCAATCAACTTTTAAAAAAAATAGGTTAGTTCAAACAATTGGAGTTTTAACAATGAGAATTAAGCAATTTTTCTTTTATTTAAACACAAGGGGACAATAGGGCCTACATCATACCATGAATTAGAGCAAAACTATTCGTAGTTCATGAAAAAAAGTTGTATTATTTTGTTTTGGCTTTTGTGCACACTCATTATGGGCTTAAATGTGCATGTATTTTGATATTTATAAGTAGCAATTAAAACATGGAAAACTGTAAATTTCACAGGTCTATCTTTAAATGATTTCCCAACTAAGGCAGTATTCAGACAGAAATATATATCTGGAGGTTTGGTACTGGTCTGAACCTCATGTTTAATGAGCTTTCAGACTGAAATTAATCATTAAAAATAGAAACTATACATTACTTTTTCTTTTATAAGTTGATTTTACAGATAAGTCCATGACAAACGTCTCAATAACTAAACAGATTTTTTTTTGAAGGTGTGAGGGCGTGTGTGAACCATTGCAAAACAATTAAACCAATCAGATTTATTTTCAGACAGCTAAACTTCAGATTTCTTTTAAAATTTTGGTAGGTCAGCCCTTTGGAATTTTTGCTTATTTGCCCTAGCAATAAAACACCCCCGTAAATGTGCTTTTTTCAAACTGACTCGCTGCCAGTTTCCATGAGGCATTCCTTCCATTCCCAAGCCAAATAGTACCAACTTTAAAGGAACATTACAGAATTGGTAAGAACAAAAACTGGCAAAATATACATTTTGATCACAGATTTACATAAAACTTACAGGGTCTAATGATGATAGTAGAAAACATCCCTTGACATATTTCTGTCTGAAATGACATATTTGATGAGAAATGAATAAACTAATTTTCCGATTGGAGTTTATCGCTCAGTGAGCGTTTTGTTTATTTGATGAATCTATATGATTTCATACAAATGTGTAATCAGTTTTTCACTACTTTCTCGTGACCCAGATGGCCGATCGACCTCAAACTTCTACAGGTTTGTCAGTTTATGTATATGGTGGATTACATAAAGTGCTTACACTGCCAGCAACTATTTTGTTAGCAAAAACCAATTCTGTAATGTTCCTTTAAGGCCTAAATTTATCAGATCTCCTCAAAAGTTGAAGCACAGAGCCCACAGGTGGTGATACATTGTTATCATTACACAATCTATTAATTGCAAGACCCCCAAAACATTTTTATTCAAAAGATTTTGAGGGCCTACAAATTATGATAATCAGCTTGGCCCATGAATTTTGGCCAATTTAGGAAGGCGAGGTCTATTAACAGTGGCCAGCAACCAATCAAAGTTTCTTTCACAAATATTTTGTTGAAGTGTTCTACTCATGTTCCTAAAGCTGCTAACTTTTGTATGGCACCTAATCTCTAACACAAAATTCACTATATCTTGGCTCTTCTACATGTACTCTGCTTCTTTATTTGTGGCCACAAAGGAAGGCCTGACTACAATTGCAGTTTTGAATTGTACCATTTTTTTGTTCACCATGTGGTCATTTTTTCCTCTAGTTTTACAATGTTTAGTTACAGATTATTGTTCAAGGGATTTGCCAAATAGGCCTACTGAATCACTTTATGAATAAACAGAGCGCGAGACTATTAGTTTGTATTCCGCCCAGTACATGTGTACACTGACACAGACTGGAGTAGGCCTACACTGTAAAGTGTACACAAAGTGTTCTAATATTTTATGTACCATGAATATCAAACAAAAAAGACATTCTTTCCCTCAGTAATCTTGTTGAACTGGTGCATTGTCACATTTTCCAAGAAGGAAAAGTGACTCAGCACTTCCAAACTGGAAAAGACAAAAACTATTAATTTTACAATTCATTCTATTGTATTGAGATTTGAAACTCCAAGACAAAACCATTAACTACTAAAAGTACTAAAGCTTTGTTCATTGTCAAAGGCATGCTGCTCAAGAACGAGAAATGCCCATTACTATACTAGCCTATAAGTTGTGGGTACAACCATGTGTAAATCTCTTTTGGGAGTAATGTCAGCCTCTGAAGATGATCTGTGACCAGAGTACCAGTCCAGCGGCGTAGCCAAAGGGGGGAACGTGCGCCCCCAAAATTTCCTGTGCCCCCCCCCCAGGTGCCCCCACAAAAAATTTGCTTACAAAAATAGTATTTATGAGGAAAAATGCGTGTTTGTATAATCTAATGTAATGAACGATCATGATCGGGATCACTACTGCGGCCACAAAATGCCAATATGAGTATAAGAGGATGGTGGTCCCCTGCACTGCCCCCTGCTCCCAAAATAAAAGCATGATCCCCACCACTGACAAACTCATTCCACCTGGCCCCCTCCCCCCCCACACTTGAAAGCAATGCCCCCCTGTGCCCCAGCCCCCCACTGAAAAAGTCCTGGCTTTGCCGCTGCAGAGTACAAACTGTTCAAAATGGTGAGACCACCAAGTTTAGGCTTCTACTGATAATTAACTTCTTATCATCCACACCCAGCGGCGGCACCAGACCTGTTAATCTGGGGGGCAAACGTAAATTTAGGGGGGCAAACAAAAATCTATAATGTTCTGTATATAAGCCTACAATTCACTCCAGAAATAAGATTTTGCACTGTGTGAATGCATGTGACGTGTTGTGCGAACTGCGTGTACAACTACAATGGCTGCTTGCGGTTTTGGGCAGACAATGCATTTCTATTTATGGCAAGTTTCCAAGCTTGTACAGATAAATAAATCCACATTTTATTAACATTGCCGGAGATGGAAAGTGTATTGGGCTTCTTTGATGGTGCCAGCTAATTATGATGGATGAAATTGAGTTTAATATCTACAGCGCAAACAACATTGTAACAAATTGGGTGCAATGGTTTGGGATTAAACTCAATTTCCGCCATCGGGGAAAAAACTGGGGGAGCAAACTGGGGGAGCAAACTGGGGGGGGGGCAAAAAAGATAACTGGGGGGCATTTGCCATTTGCATGCACTTGTGCAGTAACTGGGTAGTAGTTCAGAATTTAATGTCTGGCCACAGACTCGCTGTGATCACGACGATACTGCCCCTTTAAGCTTTTTGCCATTAAGCACTTTTTTGTGCTACATGTAGGTATAACAGCAAAGTGTTTGATATCCGCAAACTTTGCAATGGTTTTGGATTAAACTCAATTTCCGCCATCGGGGAAAAAACTGGGGGAGCAAACTGGGGGGGGGGCCCAAAAAATAACTGGGGGGCATTTGCCCCCCCCCCCTCCGTAGCGCCACCGCTGTCCACACCATGCAAAGCTTTAAACATCACTCTGCCAAAGCTCTCAAAGAGGCACTGATATGTCGTCATGATCATAGTCTGCATGTGGCTGGACATGGAAACATGGACTATCAACCAGTTAGGCCTACCACATGTGCGAACGTTGACCATCACATCACAAACAAAAGCTTTAAAGGACGCCGTCATTATTTCCGTGCATGCGCTTGTGCAGTAACTGGGTAATAGTTCAGAATTTAATGTCTGGCCACAGACTCGCTGTGATCACGACGATAGTGCCCCTTTAAAGGAACATTACAGAATTGGTAATTGTAAAATATACTTTTGATCACAGATTTACATAAAACTTACAGTCTAATGATGATGATAGTAGAAAACATCCCTTGAAATGTTTCTGTCTGAAATGCCATATTTGATGAGAAATGAATAAACTAATTTTCCGATTGGAGTTTAAATCGCTCAGTGAGCGTTTTATTCGTTTGTTGAACCTATATGATTTCATGCAAACGTGTAATTGGTTTTTCACAATTTTCTCGTGACCCAGATGGCCGATCGATCTCAAACTTCTACAGGTTTGTCAGTTTATGTATGGTGGATTACATAAAGTGCCTACACTGCCAGCAACTGTTTTGTTAGCAAAAACCAATTCTGTAATGTTCCTTTAAGCTTTTTGCCATTAAGCACTTTTTTGTGCTACATGTAGGTATAACAGCAAAGTGTTCGATATCCGCAAACTTTGATAACAATCCAGAATATTTCAGGCCTGGAATAGCAAAAAGCCCACACAGGCCATGGCCTTTGTGTAGCCCTTGTCTTGGCCCTGGTTCCACTTTAAGTTTCCCATAGACTTTAAATAATATTTTCCAATGTTAGTGCCCTTAGCAAAATGAAAATGGCCTTGCCTGGTCAAAGATGAAAGTCCAGGCCTGGGAAATGATGACTTGTACACACCTTTACCTTCAACTTGCATTAACCTGAGTGCTGTTTATCTGCTACAATTCACAGTAACATAGCCTGTCAAACATCTTACATGTAATCTGCCTTTTGTCCTCTTTCTTTTCTATTATTGCGAACGTCATCTTAATTCAGGAAAGTCTGCTAAGATGAGAGCATCCCTTCCACTTGCAGATAATGCCTTTCAGCACTTAAGGCTTCAAATGAAATTAGCCCATGAAAAAAAGGTTGCAGACTCTATACGACCAACACTACAAAGTAATATTTGAAACCAGACTATGAGTGAATTTGTTTACAATTTGCATGACTGAGGAGTGAGGGCAGCATGATGAATCATTCAAATCATTTTCTCTAGTCCAGTCATTATTACTGTTTGGGCATGAGGGTGGGAGGGGGGTACACTAGAGAGGATATTTTACAAATCAAAAACACGAACATGACGGTTTTGTTAGTGTTTAGTAATATTAGCAGATTAGTGTCATCGTGTTCCTAAATCTGTAAATGAACCTGCGCGTGATCCAAATACATTGAATTTTGCCACAAGGCTGTTGAATTCTATTGAATAATATTGGTCTTGGTGGATAACGTTACCCCTGGCTTCGTCTTGGTCTTTGTCTTCGGTTATGACAGCTGACAGAGATCCTTGGCTTTCCTTAAGCTCAAAATCTGGCAATGACGTCCCATCGAGAGCTGCCAGAACAATTCCTCCTGTCCCTGTATCACAAAATGCTGCATTACTTCCATTTCTATTCTAATGTCAAATATGTACGCTAAAAATATTGAACTGCAGTGCAATTATGAAAGGTAGGCTTATACTTTGGTAAAGACCCCCTCCCCCCCCCCAAAAAAAAATAAATAAAAAATAAATAAAAAAGTGTGTATTATTTCTATCCAAAAGCTTTAAGATAAACTAGTGCCTACTAACTTAATGCATCCTGTAAGAATTGTTTTTGTCTGAAATGCCCCTGTTGATTAGAAATCAATAAAAACCTTTGAATCTGAGAAATATTCACCCATGAATTGTATTTCAGGGTTGGTGTCCATTTGGTAATGATGTGGCAAAAGATGCGGCTTGTACCGGCTTTGACCTCGCTAAACAGGGATGGATTCAACATTCTTGTGAAAATGACATGACAGTCTTTTAGTGTTTTCTCAGCAAGTAGACATTGTAATGTATTCAGCTGAAATATTCACATGTGATATGTGAGTGCGTGACATTTATTGTATCTTCCTTTATAATTTTATCTATGCTATAATTTATAAATCAGCATTACGTTGGAAAAACCTCAACGATGACACCACCTTTAAAGTTTAATGCATGCGTTGAAGTCCTAGCCTGCCAGGATTCGGTAGGCTAGTGTCCAAAATTTGCTGGAAATTCCGAAATGTAAAAACTTGGCGTCCAATTATTGCTCACTTACAATACATTTACATGTAAATGACATGAAACAGGGTGTCCAAATTTAAGACAGGGTAACCAAAACTTTTGGACACCCTGTTTTAAATTTGGACACCATGTAATTTTACATGAATGAAATGATACCCAGACACCCAATCCTCTGCAGTCTGGCAAACGAAACACTATTTGAACTGTGTTGTTGGTCATTGGTTGGTTGTCGTGTGATTCTGAGATATAACTAGGAACGGACGTATGAAGCCCAATTCCGAGCCACAACCATGCACGTTACAATGGCGTGGTTGTGTGGCTTCATATGTATGAAGCCACAACCAGTTGTGTGGCTTCATACTATGAGTATGAAGCCAACCACGGAAAAGTGTGCATGGTTGTGGCTTCATACATATGAAGCCATAACCACGAGACGGTCAGGGTGACTGGATAGGAGGGGAGAGGGGGTGAGGGTGAGGGTTTGGGGTTGGGTGAGGGTTAGGGTTAGGGTTGGTAGGGGTAGGGGTAGGGGTACTAGGGGTAGGGGTAGGGGTTGGGTAGGGTTATCAGTACGGGTGCATAGACATTTTACAGGATTTTTTGCTGTGATGGGATTTCTTGCAATAGTCAGACATGACTAGTTTTAGGCATTCAATCCTGTTGTCATGCAGCTGACGTGCCGTGTGCAAAACTTGTGCGAGCGATCTCCAAAAATACCTAAGTTACTGGTAATTGTTATAAATCAAATAAGTAAAGTGTACCTGAAATTTGAAAAATAAAATACTAATTTTACCTTTTGAAAACGTAAATAAAATGTTCGTATTTTCTATGGGTGTTTCAATTGGAAACAAGAAAGTAAAAAAAAAAAATTATTATCCCAACCAGAAAAAACTACCTGCCAAGATCGGTCTAGGGGGCCTTTTCACACTGAACACAATGACGCTATTCACACCGCGCGAAACTGGATCGCTTTTGCCGAAGAGCTTGCCAAATAATTATTGTCTCAGCATTGTCAGATTTTACCACTATGAGAGGACAATAACTTCCGATCATAGTAAGAAATCCGACTATTGAAGGGCTGGTAAGAATGTCCCGTAAAAAGTCTACGCACCCGTACTGGTTATAGGGGTTATAGGGGTAGGGTGATGAGGGGTAGGGTGAGGGTAGGGTTAGGAGAAGGGTTAGGTGTAGGGGTAGGGTTAGGGTGATGAACACTCCCCCCCCCCCTTTTCACCATGGAAGAGCCCAACCAAGTAATAAACGTGCATGGTTGTGCCATAGAAAAAAGCGAGGAAATTGGGCTTCATACGTCGTGACGCATATATCATATGCCTCGTGATTCTGGCATGTCTGGCATACTACAACTACAGTTGGTCAAAATGGAGGAAAGTGCAAACGCAGCAAGGCTTTACAAATTGTAGTTGTATTGTGTAAAGCCGACCACCTGAAAAGTTGCAGTTGCATGCCTCATACTCATCATAGTTAGTCATTCATATTAATTCACACATTGAAAGTTTCACGTTCATGACGTTGGATTACAAATACAATCGCATGATGTTGCCAAATCAACAAATGAAAAACATTCACAAACAAATTCTGGAGTTATTCCTTACCTTCCATTTGCAGGCTAGTTACTCATTGACTGGGATAAAAAGGACACATATACAAAGTTGTTCAAACTAGTTTGACAAAATGATTGTTTTTATACTAAAAATTCTAGCTTAGCAAAACAGACATTAGCAACAACGTGGAACCTGACATTTTTTATAGCAGACAACTTCTAACTGGTACTTTGTCATATTAAAAGGGTACACTGGCCATCGGGCACCAGCAGAACTTTGTACATCGCACGCTCATTGGAGGAATATTTCGAAACAGATGGTGGCGCTATCTAAAAAAGGGGGCGTGGGCCAGCGAGCAGCGGGCATCTCCGTCAGGTTGAAAACATTCACTGGGGGGTTGGTCGGAAATAAGAACTTGAAAAAGTAAACAACAAGGGGTTCGCCATCATTGCTTACTCAGCTAAAGTTTCAGATGTCGGGAAGGGATTAAAACATTAATTTTATTTGTCATTATTTTTTATGATGGTATTGGTAGTTAGACCAACTCCACAAGTCAATGACAATAAAAACTTACTTGGGGAGCACTGGAGAGCTGTTGATTTATTATTATAAACCACTGTTAGAAACGACCCCCTTTAAAATAGGCCTAAAGCAGTTTGAGAGAAAAGAGGTAATTATTTTCACCACAAAGATAAGAATCTGACATGAAGCCTTGCTCATGCATCTAAAAAACATAGAACTCAACAAGTGTTTTTTCTTCGTCATTATTTTTCTTGCAACTTCGATGGCCAATTGAGTCAACATTTTAACAGGTTTGTTATTTTGTTGGGATACACCAAGTGAGAATAGGCCTACTGGTCTTTGACAACTACCACAAGCATACCCTGCCTTTAAAATGATTTTTTTGTAATGGATTTCTTTAAGGCATAGGCCTAGACCTATTTCAAAAACTGGGGGCGGTCTACCATCACTCTTAGTTAAGAGAATATTGGACAACCACCAAACGGCTTGAGAAAAAACTAAGGGTGACAGAGAGGGCTATGGAAAGAATAATGATAGGAGTAACAAAGAAGGACAGGGTGACAAATGAGGACCTAAGAAATAAATCAAGAGTGCAGGATGTTAAGACAATTAAATGATTAAGACCATTAAAGGAACGTTACAGAAGTGGTAAGTAAAATTTTCTTTAAGATCACAGATTTACATAAAACTTACACGGTCTAATGATGATGAAAGTAGAAAACATCCCTGGAAATATTTCTGTCTGAAATGCCATATTTGATGAGAAATAAATCAAACTAATTTCCGATTGGAGTTTATCGCTCATGAGCGTTTTATTCATGCATTTGTTGTAATATACAGCTTTAATTGTTGTTGTAAGAGCACCCTCAAGAGGGCACTGGACATTATGTGTTGAAAGCCATGTTTTAAGGCCATGTTTGAGGCAGACAAGTCTACATGAATAAAAGATCATAATCAAGTTAAATCTTCAGCCATCTCGCCTCCAGAATTATTACACATTGTATAACACATTGTGTAATCGGTTTTGCACTATTTTCTCGTGACCCAGATGGCCGATCGATCTCAAACTTCCACAGGTTTGTCAGTTTATGTATATGGTGGATTATATAAAGTGCTTGCACTGCCAGCAACTGTTTTGTTAGCAAAAACCAATTATGTAATGTTCCTTTAAATCAAAGAAGTGGAGATGGGCATGTCACCTAGCAAGGAGGTGTGACAACAGGTGGCCGTGCAAAACAACCAACTGGACTCCAAGAAACCGAACACGAAAAAGAGGGAGACAAAACAGAAGATGGAGAGATGAACTAAGTAGATATAGGGGCATTGCTTGGCAACAGACACAAGGATATAATGAAATGGAGAATTGGTGAGGGCAGGTCACCTAGCTAAGGAGGTATGGCAGCAGGTGGGCATGCAAAGCAACCAACTGGACTCCAAGAAACCGAACAAGAAAAAGAGGGAGACAAAACAGAAGATGGAGAGATGAACTAAGTAGATATAGGGGCATTGCTTGGCAACAGACACAAGGATATAATGAAATGGAGAATTGGTGAGGGCAGGTCACCTAGCTAAGGAGGTATGGCAGCAGGTGGGCATGCAAAGCAACCAACTGGACTCCAAGAAACCGAACAAGAAAAAGAGGGAGACAAAACAGAAGATGGAGAGATGAACTAAGTAGATATAGGGGCATTGCTTGGCAACAGACACAAGGATATAATGAAATGGAGAATTGGTGAGGGCAGGTCACCTAGCTAAGGAGGTATGGCGGCAGGTGGCCGTGCAAAACAACCAACTGGACTCCAAGAAACCGAACAAGAAAGAGAGGGAGACAAAACAGAAGATGGACAGATGAACTAAGTACATATAGGGGCATTGCTTGGCAACAGACAGCTCAGGGTAGAGTGGAATGATGGAGAATTGGTAAAGAGGCTTTCCTTCTGCAGTGGAGTGAATAGGCTAGAAAGAAGAAGAGAATACTTCGATGATCAGTCAGCATGTGATGTTTGCGAAAGACGCCTCACCTGGTGGTTGTTTGTTTTTAAGAGTATAAAAGAAACCAGGAATGCTGATGCCATGTACTTTGTGATTCCGCATTAATGTTTTGGTCGCGCAGGTTTTGCATGCACGAGGGTATGATCGCAAATATTGAAGTAGGCCTACTAAAAATAGTCAGTCAGTATCAGCAAGTTTATTCAAGGGGTAAAGAAGACTCACGTGGTTCAATGCTGTAAGAAAAACCTCGAGACAGTGAGTGTGAGTCAGAGCAGGAGAATATTGACGCCAAAACAATCTTAAAATATCTAACACTCTAAATACCCCCAGGGTTACGATTGACCCGGATTCCAGGTCCCAAGGGACCTGACCCATTTCTGGGTCAGGCTGACCCGGAAAGTGGCTGAAAAGTGGAATTTGTTTAACTTGGATTATGCGTCAGTTTTACCCATTCATGGGTCATTTCAACACCGATTCCGGGTCGTACGATTCCCGGTCATAATAATTCTGACCCAAAGTTTTTAGAGTTATAATGTGAAAAGAATCAGTGAACTCTGTGTCAACTAGTTGCTTCATTGTAAACTTGTGAGTAGTAAATAACTTACGACAAAGAATAATAATTATTGTTTTCAAGACTTAGGAAATAAATTATACTATTGGTTTAAGGCGTCCAGAGGTGTTTTGGGAAATTTGTTGACAACATTAAAGGAATATTTGAGAGGTTGGTTGAAACTTAACTCTTGTGATAAATCTCTGATATTAAAAAAGGGTGGTTTTTTAAATCCTCTGAATTAACTTCAAGGTGTCAAGAAACTAAATTGCAAAAACTAAATATATACACAAAATATTAAGGGAGGAAATTCATACTGTTGTCTTAATTAATTGTACAATAAAAGGGTAAGAATAAAACAGGTTCACATTTAACTGCATTTTTTCACATTCAAATTTACTGCTTCAATTTGTCATTAAAGTCCCAAAATTTCAATCGAAACAGGATTTCAAAGCAACAAATTTGTCTTTTACCATTTTTCCCTCTAAATTGTGAAAAACATGCTCCAGATTTTAGAAATCAATCTAGTTTTTTAAAGCTAACAATTAAAAAGTTAATAAATTCCAGTTATTTGTTGGCAATATAACGCACAATTGTCATGTTTGGGGTCCAAGGGATAAAAAAATCTATCCCCTCCTCTTTTTTTGCTTGGTTTGAGCAGCAAATGATACAAAAATCTTTCCCTTCCACTTTTCGGCTAGGTTTGAGGAGCAAGGGACAGAAAATTCTATCCCCTCATCTTTTCTGCTGGATCTGAGGAACAAGGGATAGAAAATTCTATCCCCTCATCTTTTTGGCTGGGTTTGAGGAACAAGGGATAGAACATTCTATCCCTTGACCTAAATTATATCAATTCGAACCACAATTAAACTTTTATTTTTGTCAGCTTTTTCAATAGTGAAGTACATAATTGTTAAAAAAAAAGGTGTGCGTATTTTTTTTAAATTGTATGATGCAGGAATAAGTATGAGTACGCAATTTTTCAATTTTGTTTGTTAACAAAAATGAATTAATCAAAAAACTGTAAATAAATTTTTTAAAAGTGCACCAGGTTCTAACTTTGTGCCTCCAGCAATATTTTATGAACAAAAATAGCATGATTTTTACATTTTAGAGACAACTTTAAGAACTAATGCTATGTATTTTTAAATAAATGTGAAATGTGAAAAAGTGTAGTTAAATGTGAACCTGTTATAAGAATACACAAATAAAACAAAAACAACCACACCTTACGTAGCAGCAAACAGAAAGCACTGAAAATAATGAGAGAAATTTAAACTAAGCAAGAAAGAAGTATAGAAATAAAACCTACACAAAATTATAACCAGAAAAGTTTGAATTACCTACAAACAATAATTATTTTCAAGCAACGCCGAAACTAGGGTACAATTAAAAGATTTTTTAAATTTATTTATTTATTTATTTATTTTATTATTATTATTATTATTATTTCATCTTATCACAGCATGCTAAAGAAAGATTTCATTTTCATTGGTGCCGGTTACTCCTCGAGTCAGGCTACGTCCCGTAGCCTTAGATCTCAAGGGTCTTTCTCAGGATCCTCGCTGTTCCCAAAAGCGCCGCCTTCTGTAACAGATCTATCCTCACGTTTGTCCCTATTTCATCTAGATGTTTCCCCAGTGCTTTGGGAATGGTGCCAAGTGCTCCAACAACCACAGGGACTACTTTCACTTTCACCTGCCAAATCTTACGGAGTTCTCTGGCCAATTATTATTATTATTATTATTATTATTATTATTATTATTAATTTTTTTTGGGGGGGGGGCAAGGGGGTGCATCAATGTTTCTATAGGGTGGGGGGCACTTCTTGGCAATTAAAACTAACGTTTCTGTTTGCCTTTTCAGCGCTCTTGTTATGCCGTTTACTATTTTTCATCGTTACAATCAGACGGGAGTGTAACAAATACAATGTCTGCATGTAAATGGAAAAAAAAGTTTCAGCAACATTGAAGGTATCGCCCTATATAGCTTTAAAAAAAATGTAATGTTTTACCCAGGTTATATTATCTCAAAAGTCTCCAGATTTCAAATGGGGAGAGGGCACCAGGGTGGGGGGGGGGGGGGCTGGCTCCTAGTTACGCTTATACTGTTATCAGTTGATGATTATTTATGTTGAATGTCACATCGATGTGGAATTTTTATTACGTTTATTGGATGTGTCTTGATTCTATTGATTCGTAAGTATTTCCAGTCAAGAAACAATAATATGTTAAGATTGCGATATGATATGGGCGTAATCATGTTCCTCAAGAGAACTTTCGTGAAGAGTGGAAAAAATTACTCTGCAACTCCAAAAGACAGGTTTGTTGGGATTATGTAATCGCTGTTTACGTTTCGGCTATTCTGTCTCTACTAGTAAAGAAATATGGACGTACGTGTGTGACGAATTTTATCTCTCACACATGATCTCTGCCTTTGTGTAACTCGGTATATAACCGTAGGACACGACTAAAACAAGCTGATGTGTGTGATATCGTTTGGTGTATGTGCATTATTTTTCGAATTATACTGCGCTCAAACATCCTAAATTATGGCCAAACTTCAAATTACTTTGGCATTTTTTATGATATTGTTTTTATCACTAGCTCACCGGGCAGAATGCACAGATCCCGATGTACAGATGCAAGTCCTGCAGCAGCTAGGGATTGACGGTCTCGGAGTTCCCCCCGAGCTGCTGATAGACGCCCTGCAAGCCGGCGGGGTCCCCGCTCTGAATGTGACCGAACTAGGGGAACTAGTGGTTGAGCTCCTGAGAGAGGTGGCGGTCAACTCGACCGTCGTGGCAGATCTCCTTCGCCTGTACGACGACTTGGGGATCTCAAATCCTCTACAGCCAGGAGGAGGGTTGGACGTGGGCCTGGACGTGATCTTGCAACAGTTCGAAATTTTAGCAACTCAATATCTTACGAGTACCACATTCATGAATGTGTCAGCCCAATGTCTTGATGACATGCAGTTATTCTTGACTGATCTGATTGGTCAGGAATTCTATGCCAATCAAAGTGAGTTCAGAAACCTCTTTCTCTATCACCATCATTTAGTTATTACGGTTCTGTATGCAGTTCACAGCTTGCCCTTTTATAGAAAATCAGTTGACAAATGATTGTTTCGGCTGTTTGTTTGGGTTGGAAAATTAAATAATTGAATGTAATAGCAAAAAAAAATACTACAGTATTTAATTAACACTGAATAGTGAAAGGCAAATGATTCAAGTTAAAGGCAGTGGACACTATTGGTAATTACTCAAAATAATGATTAGCATAAAACCTTACTTGGTAACGAGTAATAGGGAGAGGTTGACAGTATAAAACATTGTGAGAAACGGCTCCCTCTGAAGTGACATAGTTTTCGAGAAAGAAGTAATTTTCCACGAATTTGATTTCGAGACCTCAGAATTAGATTTTGAGGTCTCGAAATCAACCATCTGAAAGCACACAACTTCGTGTGACAAGGGTGTTTTTTTCTTTCATAGTTATCTCGCAACTTCGACGACCAATTGAGCTCAAGTTTTTACAGGTTTGTTATTTTATCCATATGTTGAGATACACCAAGTGAGAAGTCTGGTCTTTGACAATTACCAATAGTGTCCAGTGTCTTTAAAGTGTTCAAGTTTTGGTTTTACTTTACACCGACTTGCATAAATAACACTATACATTCAATTGCTAATCAAGTCCTGCATGGTTAACAAATTCATAGAGGCACATCTAGATGGGATTCGAACCAATTACCATTCGCATGAATGTCTTAAAGGAACATTACATAATTGGTAAGAAAAAAACTTGTAAAAATATACTTTTGATCACAGATTTACATAAAACTTACACGGTTTAATGATGATGATAGTAGAAAACATCCCTTGAAATATTTATGTCTGAAATGCCATATTTGATGAGAAATGAATAAACCAATTTTCCGATTGAAGTTTATCGCTCAGTGAGCGTTTTATTCATTTGTTGAATCTATATGATTTCATGCAAATGTGTAATCGGTTTTTCACTATTTTCTCGTGACCCAGATGGCCAATCGATCTCAAACTTTTACAGGTTTGTCAGTTTATGTATATGGTGGATTACATAAAGTGCTTACACTGCCAGCAACTGTTTTGTTAGCAAAAACCAATTCTGTAATGTTCCTTTAACTACCGGACTATCATGTGAAAAGGGTCAGCTCGAATATACTTTTAACTGGAAAGCAGCGGGTATTGCAAACGTATTCTTACAGGAGAATACCAGGAGCAAGCAATTATGACTTGATGCGAGACACCATTACGGACTATACTCGTATGAAAGCAGTCTTGGGAAAAATGCTAAGTACTAATCGAGAGCACATTAGGACACGCCATGGTGGCCAAAATGCCTGGGCCACCCGTTCCTAACGTAAGGTTACAATAACCATACATTAACCGTTCCCTGTCCCACAATAAACATTCTCTCCTCCGTCCCCGCTCAATGTTGACTGGAACGCAGAAGACCGTTCAAATGTAACACGTAAATATTGGGTGTCACAAGGGTTGGCCGATATCAATAACACAGAGAAGAGTAGACACGTTCTATAGATAGGTTGCAGTATGACGTAAATCGGCCATCTTTACGGGCAGTTTAGAACAAACAGTCGTGCGTTTCGTGTGAGAACGGCGTGCAACACGCGCGCATTTCACGAAACTCATTGCAGGATTGGTTAGTGAACAACGCGGCTGCGTTTATAAGTTGAGCGTTTGACGCATCTGCAAGCCAAAATGCAATTTGCCCGTAAAGATGGCGTCTACTGGGAACTATCTATAAGTTTTTGCAACAATGTGATTCAACATTGAAAGGGGGCAGGGGGCCCAACGAGATATTGGCCGGGATTGTAGACGCCGAAATTATAAGCCAGGATTTAAACCCAGTTAGTCTATATTCACCGAATCTGAACAATTTATTTTTTATTTTTTATTCAATACAATGTTTTCTTCCAGTGCTGAATTCTTATGGCAGTGTACCAACTTACAATGATTTACTGAACTCCTTCAACGCCAGACGGTATGGTAGCATTGAGCAGTGTCAATATGTCAAGAAGTGGAACCCATCCGCCCCGTTTGAAACGGTGTCTTGTACGGTTGGGTACCCGTTACCCGAAGGAGGGGTAAGTATACTTCAGGGCAATAGCAGAACCCTTCCCCTCATCAGTTGCATAACCAAACATTTTCATAGTAGGGGTGGGCACGCGGGGGGGGGGGGGGTCATGAAATCATTCATTTGTGCATTATTTCGATCTCAGATTGGGAACGGGGAAAAAGGTCGTGTGGGGTGGGGGGCTCCTGCCCCTACTCCCTCATCCCGTGTGCTGTACAGTGTGTAAAAGTGACTAGTCTTATACATCTGTTTTTTGTTGTTGTTTTGGCGGACCTAGTTTCATTCCGCTGTTAAGTAAAAACGTTGTCACGTAGCACAACAGAAATTTGCTCACCATACCAGAAGAAAGCAATATATTGGTCAAAATAATGTAATGTGTTCTCGCCACGGCTGGTGTATCGCTTATTGTCGCCTAACCCCGATTATCGGAAGAAATAATGTTCGCCTATTCACCTTATTGGCAACCTGATGCCTACTTAGTGACGTCATAATGGCGTAGTACGCACAATTGCCTTCTAAATTGGCTCAAGTCGTGATTTGTTTTATATTAGAAGGAGGCCTATTTTATGGAACTAGTCAAAGAGCAAAATTTAAGAATTTGATGCATAATAATTGATGAAGTAAATCCGACCTTGTAGTACCTTTAAAGGAACATTACAGAATTGGTCAGAAAAAAACTTGTAAAATATACTTTTTGATCACAGATTTACATAAAGCTTACACGGTCTAATGATGATGATAGTATAAAACATCCCTTGAAATATTTCTGTCTGAAATGCCATATTTGATGAGAAATTAATAAACTAACTTTCCCTATTGGAGTTTATCGCTCAGTGAGCGTTTTATTCATTTGTTGAATTTATATGATTTCATGCAAATGTGTAATCGGTTTTTCACTATTTTCTCGTGACCCAGATGGTCGATCGATCTCAAACTTCTACAGGTTTTTCAGTTTATGTATATGGTGGATTACATAAACTGCTTACACTGCCAGCAACTGTTTTGTTAGAAAAACCAATTCTGTAATGTTCCTTAAAAAAAAACGTTTTGGTGTAGAATTCTTGATGTATGGTAGTTCTCAGATTGAATGAACAATGTTTAAACATCTTTAAAACAAAAGACGACTAATTTAAATAAAATACTGTATGAAACGTTTGTTTTTCAAAATAATATTGGAAAAACAAATATGCCACTCTACCAGGAAACATTCTTCAAAAAATGATCAATTTTTCTTCACTTTGTCAGGCCTACGGCTATAATGGTATTTGTGTTCCAGCCTCATGCTCCAATGAAGACCTGTTTGAGATGACAGAGGAGATTCCATGTAAGACACATTCTTCATTGTCATTAACCGTCCTTGAATATTTTGTAGACCCTTCCATAGAGACACTTTTCTCAACATTTAACCTTATGGCTTTAGTAGCTGCTACGAATCACCATACTATTATAAACGTGTTATGACATGGGACAAATCTTACTTTGGAATTGACAATTACCAGCACCAGTGGGTAGAGGTCGATCGGGTTACCTTTGCGCAGTGTAGAAAGTTATTTCATTACACACCCTAATAGGGCAATCGCCAGTATTGGAGTGTGGTTATGAAACGAGAAGAAAATGTTCAATTAAAGACGTGAGAGGAAAACATGAAATGGGGAAAACCCACCCACACAAGCCACTGAGCCAGCCTGACCACCAATAAAAACCATTAGTCTCTTATAAGAAGAAATGTTGTTATAATGAAGAACCAGAGTTAGTTATAGACGATGTGACCGGTGACATCACATGTTTACAAAAGAGCCACAGAGCCTGGACTTCCGGCGAGCACATTTTGTACACAGCTCAATGGAAGAATACAACAAATCTTGTGTTTTATGGAGATCGCACTGTCTGATTTTCCTCAACTTTTGATATGAAGAAAGGGGGGACATCTCAAAAGCTGTACAGCTGTTGCTTTTGTAAATTTTGAATTTGTTTGAAAATTATGACACAAAATCTAAATTTTCCCATTGAGCCTGTGTAGTATCTTGCCCGTCAGGAATAGCATTACAATACAAGCCTACGAGGTCACCACTCTGTAAACAAAATGTAACATGGTCTATATTGTGGGATAGGTTCCGACGTTTCGAACACTATTACGTGTTCGTCTTCATTCTGTCTGAACCACCAAGACACCCATAATTCAGTCCCGGTTCAGTTCAGAACCACAACTCTTCTTATAATGCATTCATGTTCTGTTGGCTGTCTCCGGCAAACTATAACAACCTCGAGCTTAAAGGCAGTGGACACTATTGGTAATTACTCAAAATAATTATTAGCATTAAACCTTACTTGGTAACGAGTAATGGGGAGAGGTTGACAGTATAAAACATTGTGAGAAACGGCTCCCTCTGAAGTGACATAGTTTTCGAGAAAGAAGTAATTTTCCACGAATTTGATTTCGAGACCTCAGAATTAGAATTTGAGGTCTCGAAATCAACCATCTGAAAGCACACAACTTCGTGTGATAAGGGTTATAGTTATCTCGCAACTTCGACGACCAATTGAGCTCAAGTTTTCACAGGTTTGTTATTTTGTGCATATGTTGAGATACACCAAGTGAGAAGACTGGTCTTTGACAATTACCAATACTGTCCAGTGTCTTTAAGCCACTCTTAATTGCCCCCCTCTCCCCTCCCCTCTTTCTCTTCCCCTCACTCTCACTCACTCACTCACTCACTCTCTCACTCTTCTCTCTCTCTCTCTCTCTCTCTCTCTCTCTCTCTCTCTCTCTCTCTCTCTCTCCTCTCTCTCTCTCTCTCTCTCTCCTCTCTCTCTCTCTCTCTCTCCTCTCTCTCTCTCTCTCTCTCTCTCTCTCTCTCTCTCTCTTCTTCAAACAAGAATTATAAGTAATACTTTCATTTCTAATGTTGCTTTTAGTGGTTGGTGAATATTTGAAGTATGAATGTATTGTCGAACCTCCCTGGAACTTGGGTGCGATCGTTACAGTGTAAGTATAAAGGTTTCCATATCATTGTTGTTATGTTTAAAGGAACGTTACAAATTGGTTTTTGCTAACAAAACAGTTGCTGCAGTGTAAGCACTTTATGTAATCCACCATTACATAACTGACAAACCTGTAGAAGTTTGAGATCGATCGGCATCTGAGTCACGAGAAAATAGTGAAAAACCGATTACACATTTGCATGACATTATATAGATTCAACAAATGAATAAAACGCTCACTGAGCGATAAACTCCAATCGGAAAATTAGTTTATTAATTTTCTCATCAAATATGGCATTTCAGACAGAAATATTTCAAGGGATGTTTTCTACTATCATCATCATTAGACCGTGTAAGTTTTATGTAAATCTGTGATCAAAAAGTATATTTTACAAGTTTTTTTCTTACCAACTCTGTAATGTTCCTTTAACTGTGTTGTATCTTTTGTGTTTAAATGTTGTGCCTGCGTTGTTAATGTGAATTGTATAAAAACAAAATTATTTGTTATCTTCGTTTTGTTTTGTATAGGGCATCCCCGTCCTAAAATAAGTTGTTTTTATGGGTCAGAGATTATTATAGAATGCCGAATGCGCAAGATGGAGAACTGGAACTTTATCTATTGTTGGAATATTATGAAATACGGATGGGCGCCATTTCACCAGTTAGCACTTTTTCTTGTTACATTATCGTTGATAACAATGGTCATTGACTGCGCCGATCTATTGTTGCAGCAAAAGAGTTCGCTTACTGAAATGGCGTCGAGTGCACATTTCACATTTCGGCCCATATTTCCAGCCTCGTGCCATCGGCGCCTCTTCAATATTTGGTCATGTCTCCGTACGAATTTTATGTTTTCTCTGTTAATAAGTAACTGTTATTGCATTTACTGAAATCAATTTTGGATAAACCGAACTGGAAATTGAACTTGAATTGAACTGACTGTTCAAGGCGTATTAGGTCTACACGTGTATTTTCAGACAGTAATCTTAATATGTAAAACCACTTTTAAAGAAACTGCCACACTATGTCTTTACGGTTTGCAACGTGGTGGTGTTAGGGGGGGGGGGGGGGAGCTATGCATAGAAACGTCCGACTTGCCGAGCCCTCGACAGAAACGTTGAGCTTTCTATTACCGTGCGTACCCCTATAGTTATACAAAAACTGTATGTCTCACACTTTACCCACCGCCATCACCAACGAATTGACATCTTACAAAACATTTTTGGAGTGAATCTGACGATTCAGTAGTGTGCTTTTCAAAGGCCCCACTGCACACCGTAGCCTAACTGTATCAGTACACACGATTTCATTAAAAGAAAATCGCGAATGCTAATTAATAATGAGCCTGGGAACGATAGAGGGCGCCAGAGTCGTGCGTTGTACCGTTACTCAAGAGACGTGGTGGCACACAGTGGGCTATCGTTTGTCATAATCACGTGGTAGTTGCGTGATTTTAGGCACCTTGACAGCAAAATACTTCTGTCAATATTTACGAGGGCTGTTGTTTTTAATGCGCCGTGTTCTATAACTGTTGATCAAAGGTTACCAATGTTTCGGTAACTGTTGACCATTGAGCTTAAAATCAGCCGAAATAGAATGCAAACAATTTCAAAGATTAGTTTGCAAGGACTCGAAGGGGGGGGGGGGGGTGTCAAGCACAATATTTACGATCATTCCCATTATACTAAAAACCTAAGATGAATTGATTAAATTTGTCAAGTAATAGTACTGAGAGTTACTCTACACACTGTTCATATAGTGTGTTTTTAACAGCGCGAAATTGTACAGTGGTTTTCCACGAAGAAGGCCTACCAATAAGTCTTAGCGACTGAAGTTTCGGTGATCTAGCTATTGGAACGACCTGAAGAGTAGAAACATATTTAATATGTTAATGTTTTTCTGTTAGTGAAGTTTGATAAACTGTATGCAAACAACAATTTTTTCGATGCTGTTTTCAAATCTTGTTTTCAAAAAAATTTTTTTCCATAATATTAAAAATGCAACCAGCAAGCAACAACTATATGTGTTCAAATGACCACAATTGAAAGTGAGTCTTTTTGACTACCAGAATGAGTAATGTATTGTGCGAAGTGGTTTTTACGGTGGGACAGATTTGAGAAATATTTGAGGAATTGTGCATATTGTGATAAACAAGTATGGAGTATGGCACAACGTCAGAGTAGGTCATGAAAAAGATTTGGCTAAAGGCCCATCGCAGACTTTAATTTGAAATTTTTTTTTTTTTTAGAATGACAAGCAATTTTTGTTAAAATTGTCAAAAATGGCTGCCATTGCTTTATTACACTACCAATAAGTATACTTAATTTTTCATAGGACAATTCTGCGACCCTATAATAGCCAAACATCTTTCTCATCACACACTGAATGTGTGCCAAATTCCACGCTTGTATCATCAAAGACAAATTGATATTGCCAACACTGTTTTTCGTTGTTTTTATAAATGTGTAATTTTGCTGTTGACTGTTGCAGGTTTATTTGTTTCGCCTTTGTCATGTTGGTGGCCATAGGAACCGTATACCACATGTTGGCACACGGGAGCATTCAGGGCGTCATCTCCAAAACGGTTGAGATGCTAGGAAGACGCAGAGTCCCCCAGTGGTGAGGAAATAGTAATGCTTCCCAGAAGACAAAACGGCAATACTGACAATCTCATTCCACCAGTTACCTACACCAAACATCTAAAAGATCAAGGCCCAGTTTGATTGCGCTGGATGCGCTTATTATTGCGCTTTGTAATAAAGCGCGTGAACTTATGTGCCAAAAAAGCGCATAATTCTGCGGTAAAAGGAGCGAAATTGAACCCAGTTTGTGTGACAATTTCCTCGCAACTTGACACGGTCATTTATTTAAAGCGCAACGTATGACGCTCTGGCACAGCAACATGAATCACCCTGATAGGCCTGTAACTTCAAAACACCTCAGCTCCATCTGGGAAGTATACATCCTTAGCAGCCAAGTATAGAAAATGCACCAAACCCTGCTATAACCAATCACAAAAACCGTCATGCCCAGACATGTACCCATTTTCTCCCAGGTGAGATGTTGAACGTCTCATTTAAAGGCACTAGACACTATTGGTAATTACTCAAAATAATTGTTAGCATAAAAAACTTACTTGTAACGAGCAATGGAGAGCTGTTGATAGTATAAAACATTGTGGAAACGGCTCCCTGTGAGGTAGCGTAGTTTTTGAGAAAGAAGTAATTTCTCAGTAAAATATTTGAATTGATTTTGAGACCTCAAAATCAAGCATCTGAAAGCACACAACTTCGTGTGACAAGGGTGTTTTTTTTCTTCCATTATTATCTCGCAACTTCGACGACCAATCGAGTTCAAATTTCACAGGTTTGTTATTTTGCGCATTGTTGAGGATACACCAAGTGAGAAGACTGGTCTTTGACAATTACCAAAGGTGTCCAGTGTCTTTAACGCGTAATAATTTAGACAGCCGTATTTCGGCCAGTTGAAATCAAGCCCGAGTACATTTTCAATCGAGTATCGAGTACATAACTTCGAGTACAGGTTATTTTTCAGTCGAGTATCGAGTATGGACTACAAGTACGAGTATTTTGCTAGCCGAGTACGAGTACTTTCAAAACGGTACTCGAGTGCCGAGTACGAGTACTACAACACTGGTTATAGGGTTTGACTCCCACTCCCAAGGTGGCCGTGTTTTGTTTCGCTCGAGGAACTCAGAGAGCATGTGAGGTCTCGAAATCAAGCATCTGACAGCACACAACTTCGTGTGACAAGGGTGTTTTTTCTTCCGACGACCAATTAAGTTCAAATTTTCACAGGTTTGTTATTTTGTGCATATGTTGAGGATACACCAAGTGAGAAGACTGGTCCTTGACAATTTAAACCAAAGGTGTCCAGTGTCTTTAAGGACACACTGTTGTGACCGGTATTCTCTAATGACTCATCAGTCATAAGGAGTTGAACCGGGCACCACTTGGTCACTCTAGAACATGATAATCAACCATACGGAAAGTTTGTTAATTATTGCATAGCAGCAGTTTAGGCCAAGAGCATTAGCTTGACCTTGACATACATGCATGTAGTTCATAACAAGCTGATTTTCGTTTTTCAGGACAGGTCCAAGAGTGTGCCTAGACTGACTTAATGAAAGTCACAATCAAATCCCCCTGGAGCCCTCTCCGAAAGACGGCGTCAAACATGGCCGCCATTTTTTGAATCTTAACCATACATTTGCAACCAGACATGTTGTAAATACAAACAAAGGGTCTAAATATATGTTTTGAGGCACAAGGAATCTGATGCTAGAGGGAAGAGTGAAATCATACATGTAGCCGTGTGCAAACAAGTCAAGGGATGAGACCATTGTGACCACGAAAAACGTTTTGTTGTTATTAAATAATTTATATGCATCATATAGAGAGATTTTTTTGTATCAAGGACATGCTTAGGAAGTAATGGGGCCGGAAACGCACTCATAATGTTCAAAAAGCTTGAGGCTTTGTCAGTTCTGTTTCGCTCGTCCCCAGCGCCTTGCCTTAAAACCAAAGGCGCTGGAATGGGCAAACGTATCGTTAACGTTAATGCTCAGTCCCATGCTCAGTCCCATCATGCATCACACTCACACTGCAAGAACTGCACGCATGACGTACTTCCTGAACAAGAATCTGTGCAAGCTGATTAGCCCATCCCAGCGGTCCTGGATAGGCCGCTGGGGCCGAGCGAACAGTTTTGTCTGCCCCTTGATTTGCGCACCAATAAAATGGTACAACAATATCGCTGGTAATAACGTAAGGTGAATTGGGTCAATGTAAAAAAAAAAAAACAGTTCTTTGCGGATGGACACAATTAGTTTCCTCATGCATTGCCTCTAACTAACCGAATGCATTCAGTTCAGACTTTTGTTTAAAGGAACATTCAAAATTGGTAAGAAAAAAACTTGTAAAAATATACTTTTGATCACAGATTTACATAAAACTTACACGGTTTAATGGTGATGATAGTAGAAAACATCCCTTGAAATATTTCTGTCTGAAATGCCATATTTGATGAGAAATGAATAAACCAATTTTCAGATTGGAGTTTATCGCTCAGTGAGCGTTTTATTCATTTGTGAATCTGTATGATTTCATGCAAATGTGTAATCGGTTTTTCACTATTTTCTCGTGACCCAGATGGCCAATCGATCTCAAACTTCTACAGGTTTGTCAGTTTATGTATATGGTGGATTACATAAAGTGCTTACACTGCCAGCAACTGTTTTGTTAGCAAAAAACAATTATGTAATGTTCCTTTAATTGAAGGTATAGCAATTTTACCACTATACATTCAGAAGTATATCAACACAGACCAAAAGAGGATCTGGTAAAAAGTATTTTACATTATACCTAAAAGGATGTTGATCTTCACAATGATTGTATTTGTATCACCTGTTACAGAATACTGTTTACCAGAAAAATCTGTCGTACGGCACAAACAGGTCATATAGCGAAGTAATTGCCAAGGAGGCCGTGGAGCTGGAGAAAGGACAGGTGGAGGAGAGAGACGTCGGAGAATCGATTAAGAAAGGAGAGCAGAGTCCCATTGCGAGTAACTTAGACGACGATGTAACCACCGTATACAAAAATTATCTGAAGAGACTAGGTACAGTAAAAAAAAAAAAACAAAAAAAAACATCCAGTGACAAAATTAACTCAGTTTCTGGTCAAAAGAGCCCCCCCCCCCAAACGATTTCTGGACCCCTTTCTGGTACGGAGGCCTGGGTTTTCAATTCAGCCGGGACACAATATTACTGATTGAAGCAAATTCGTGGTCAGTGCCATCTGGAAAGCTGGTCTGAAATGGTTCTGCTGGTTCTCATGGGAACAGCATTCGAGTTGATTCTAACCAGTGTTTTTGTTTTTTAAGGAACGAAGAGTACGAAGAGAAAATTAAACGAGCACGATTGGCTTGTGTGAGACACGTCAAGAAGCATTTTGCGACATGGAACTTCTTGTTTGTGATGGTATTTACTTAAGAGGTGGAATAAGATGCAATGGGTCGAAATGACGCCATGCTTTATGCCTCTTCCATTCATAGTCGACTCAAGGAACTTACTCCGCGACTGCAATAAAAACATTCCCATGAAATATGTACATTGAACATTGCGCGTGCGCACTCTCCCTACTTGTTGGCAAAATGAGTGAACATCGTGCCTTTTTGTATGGGACTGATGGTTGCGTGACGCACACGCGTTTTGTGCGTCTGCATAGTGCAAAACTCTAAGGCGTTTGCCAACCAATAGTGTATGTACGCATGCGTGAATGTTATTAGCATATTTCGTGGGAAAGGTCCATTGAAGAAGCGAGTATCTACAACTCTCCAACCTCGTGTTTTGGGTTCCTCCTACCAAACCAAACACCAGAGCAAACCACTGCATGTTCCAAGACTGGTTCTGAAGTTACATCTAACTCCAACGATCCAGTCCAACAATAGGAACTTCCAGTATTAATGAGCTGTAATACAAGCAGAGATCTCCGCGAGAACGCAATATGTTGTGATACGTCGGTAAAAGTGCAGCTATCAACATTAATAATCAACACTTTCTTGTATAAACCAACGCGTTATTTTTCGTCGGGACTATTGTCATCATTGTGCTTCGGCCACGGCCGAGATCGGGTCCACCGTGTCTCTCCAGGCATCTCTGTCAGTTTTCAGGCAGGCTAGGTCGGCCCCTATAGCAATCACTCTAAATCCTCCCCGGGTCATAATTGACCCGGATTCCGGGTCCGGGTCCAGACGGGTCCAGACCAATTTCCGGGTCAGGCTGACCCGGCAAATGGTTAAAAAGTGGAACTCTGCGTAACTTTTTTCCAATTTCTTGGTCATCTTGGTCGTTTTGGCACAGATCATTCAGGTACCGCAGGACCCGTACCCGGGTAAATTCTAACCCGGAAGTTGTTAGACGTTATAGCATTCCAATAGTTCAATGGTCTTCGTTCTCTGTTGGGGCAGGGGAGTCTACAGTTGATACGATCAGAGATTATCTGGTCATTTTGCACGGAAACAACGGCTGACAAAATCGAGCTCTTCTTTCTTGCAACACTGTATGATTGAAATGGAAGACACTCTGGATCTCTACTGTATTTAATTCGACACAAAAACGTTTAGGACGGAATTGCAAGGTGGTTCCGAAGGCTCATAATGCTTTGTTTCTCACAGGTTTCGTCGACAGACTCTTGATGAGTTTCTCGTCCATCAACAACGGCGCCAAGATTCTCAGCACCAAGGAGCCAGCCGGAAGTCTAGGAGCTTTGAACGGCATTCGCGTCATCAGTATGTTCTGGATCATTCTGGGACACACTTTACAGTTTCAACTTAGCTACATAGGTAAGCCAGCCCGTCTAGAAAGAAGACAATTCAAGGCTAGGTCGTTTAGACAATTTCCCCTAACTTCAAAAACATTTTTTTTCCCAATAAGGCTAGATAATCATTGTTGTTTATGACCTCTTAGTTGTAAAGAAGATCTATTTAAAAACGAATTTGCCTCAAGCTCAAAGGAAAATACTGCTGTGCTTTTTCAAGAAAATAAAAACCAAACAAACCCAAAGTACTCCATTTTGAGTGGTTTAAGTTATTTTATTAACATTTTCTTCTTATTAGAAAACCCTCGGTACCCACTGGAAGAAGTTCTTCCCACCTTCATGTTTTCTATTGTCCTTAACGCAACAGTATCCGTGGACACATTCTTCATGCTCAGGTTAGAATTTCTTTGTTCTTTCGCTCGTCCCCATCAGCGCCTTGCCTTAAAGCCAAATGTGCGGGGATGGGCAAACGTATCGTTAACGTTAATGCTCAGTCCCATGCTCAGTCCCATCATGCATCACACTCACACTGCAAGCACTGCACGCATGACGTACTTCCTGAACAAGAATCTGTGCAAGCTGATTAGCACATCCCAGCGGTCCTTGATAGGCCGCTGGGGCTGAGCGAACTCCTGAACTGGATCCAAGAGCCTTCTTTGAAAAATAACTCTCCGGGTAAACACTCTAAGGGCGCGATATATTATGAATTCCTTGAATTGGCAGTTTTTTTTATAAAACTAAGGAATATAAAAAAGCTAACCACTGTGAAAGAAAAAAAGTCGTTGGCGGTCCATTTCAACATTTAACGCTAAGCTACTTCTCCAGTTTGTAATTTTGTTCTTCTTCATTTATGGTTAATGCGCTCACAACGTTAAGTTGTTGATGATTATTAGCGAACAAAACAATTCAGATGAATTTGTCCAGTCATTATACCGATTAACATTTTTTTGTCACCCACAGTGGCCTACTCTTGACCTACCATACCTTGAAACATCTGACGAAAACTAAGGGCAGGATCAACTGGGCGATCTTCTACTTCCATCGGATCTGGCGCATTACCCCGACCTACATGATAGCATTGGCGATATTTGCCACTCTGTCTATCCACTTCGGCACGGGACCAACAAAGAATTCCTTTTTCGAGTACGCGGGAAAGACATGTCAGGATTATTGGTGGACAAACCTGTTGTACATCAACAACTTATATCCGTTCCCTGGTACCCTGAATTCACAGGTAAAGTGCAGACTCATTTGGAATCAACAACTTAATATCCGTTCCCTCGTTCCCTGGTTACCTGAATTCACAGGTAAAGTGCAGACTTATTTGGAGTCAACACCTTAATATCCGTTCCCTGGTACCCTGAATTCACAGGTAAAGTGCAGACACATTTGGAAACCCTTGAAACCCGTGGCAATTAGGACATAGCTATGATGCTATTATTATAGACCTTCTGCATTGACGTCACCACTAGATGTAGAACGATGACGAGACAATGGAAACGCACATGAATGTACACTCGGCACACAGGATGGCAGTCAGTCCGCAGTGCGTGCGTTAATGAGGTCAAATCCCGAGTTTTATCTGCACAGCCAACGTGCAGAAGCGACTGCGCGATTTGCGCGATAAACTGCGAGAGTTCGACGACCCT
This sequence comes from Pycnopodia helianthoides, assembly GCA_032158295.1. Taxonomy (NCBI): domain Eukaryota; kingdom Metazoa; phylum Echinodermata; class Asteroidea; order Forcipulatida; family Asteriidae; genus Pycnopodia; species Pycnopodia helianthoides. The sequence goes on from CM063255.1 coordinate 8,953,999, forward strand.
TTTTGCACACGGCACGATGCTCACATGCTTCAGGTGGCACACAAGATGGCGTGGTAAGTACACGTAGAATATTTTTCCGAGTCAAATGATACCAAATTTGTTAAGTTTCTATGACTTTATAGCCCTTTTTTTTACCACTGAACATTTTGTATAGTGTCAGGATTGACTTGGGGTAGTTTTTGGTTTGCAGCGCCCTGACCCAGCTAAATAAAAAGAGAAAATAAAACCACTAGACATCGAAAGATTAAAGTGTAAGCTATCGTTTGGTATATTATTTGACGTGTGGCGAAGGCAATGTAGGATCGTAATGCACTTTTGCTTTTCGCGAGATTTCTTGTTTTGTGACCGATTTTACCGTGCACGTTTTCACACGCATGGCTGTTGTTGTCGGCTGCTTCGTGTTTTGAGAGTACTGATGACTGTTCTGAACTAATTAATTTAATGTATTTTTGTTTATAGCGCCCAGCTACTGTCCAACTGAGCTAGCCTATTATTATTATTATTTTTTAGGGCCTACAAGTACATGTACTATGTAGGTCTTTAATTATAAATAGTATTTAATAAAAAAAAAATGTTTTAATTGGTTTGTGGTGGATATTTGGATTCTCCATTTGTTAACTGTTAATTAGGCCTACACAAGCATGACAAGGTCAAGGAGTAAGGACAATACATTGGTTTCAATATTTATTATTAATTTATAATAATTTTTTTTAGGCCCTGAGTCAAAGCTCAATTAACTCAATTACAATTTCATTGTGTGCAATTACACGGCATGTCATGTTTATTATGGAACCTATTTTATTTAGCCCTACTACATGAGATTAGTCCAACTTGAACATTTAGTTGCAATTTAATCATGATCCCTCCATCAGTTTGAGGGCGACTTCGGACGGCCTTGGTCTCAGCCTCGGCCTCGCTATGTAATGACAATCGAGGAGGCTGTTAGTGTTAGGGGATTGAGTAGTTGGTTCTATTTTTAAAATGTATGGATTGATTGCTGGTTGGGTTAAACTAGATTAAATTTGTTCTACCTTTTTCACTACTCCTTTTTTTTTCAAAATGTACTTTTGTTGACAATTTTTATTTTTATTTGTTTGATTATTACAGGTTAGGCCGACCTCTGAAATGGCCAGACCCACAGCTACCATCCCAACAGCCTGTGTTTGGACCACCTCGAAAGATTAGTGCTCTGATATTGGGTGACTCCCTTACTAAATACTTGCGGGAGAACTTTGACAGTTGCCTGTTGAGCCCAGACGTGCACACTCGTCGAGGGGCAACTGTGCAAATTCTTCGTCAGTATGTTATTAATAACGCCCATCAGTTGCATACTGCTGACGTTATATTTTTGCATGTCGGAACAAATAACCTTGAACAGGGCTTCCTTCACAGCAACATCCAAGCCTACAGGAGACTACTTACCACTGTAAGGGAAAACTTCCCCCTTACTGAGATAGTGGTAAGTGGTATTTTACCCCGTTCAGATGATAGCCGACTTAATCTATCTCGGGTAATGCACAATATGATAGAGAAATGATGGCGCTGTCCCATTCAGTGACACTCCAACACTGTTGACTTGAGATTTACATAAAACTGTAAAAGTGTTTTTACATGCTTTATGGGTGAGGTTTGCGTCTGGGTAATATGTTCGTATTTTTGTCAAATTGACGGGGGTGATATGACAAACATAAATAGGACCAGAGGAACTGGTTGACAAGTGTCAACAAATTGGTTTTCAAGGGGTAGACCGCGAGGATATTTTTTCAGATCCTCTTTGTGTATAGCAATAACATGTTTTCATGCCTTCTTGGCACTCATCAGTTGCATGTGGGTGATTCTAATAGAATCTGTAGGTCTTATGTCTTGTGAAAGACATATTATTTGTGTAGTTCGCTTAGGTTCAGGTAAAATGTAATATTTTCCGTATGCGGATTTTTAGTCCTGAGTTGAGTTTTCAGTATATGTGACCTGTTCCTCCAATAAGGATATTAGGATGTTTAGTGTTTCATCCGGGTCTTCAAAACCCGAATCATCAGGGGGTGGAGCGAGGAGTTATCGTGTAATATGATTTTTAAAGTATCTTATATGAACATGTGTTTAAGTGTTTAGAAAAGTGGTGCTTAACATTTAAAAGTAAGAAATATGGAAGCCCCTGAAACTTAGTTGATGCATCTTTAGTGCAACACTTACATTACATTTCTCAACTATTTATTTTGCCAAAGAAACTGTAAACATTGCCAATGTAATGGGAAGAACTTGCCATACAGTTTATTTTTTGTGTTAACCTTATTTTATATAATTTGATACCTTGAAACATTATACAAAGTGTCATTTTAAATTAACTTGCAATGGGTATATAATTTTTTTTTTAGTTGAACAAGTTTTGAGGTACAGTTGTTACTACCGACAATGTTGAAGTTGGTACATTTTATTAATTTTAAGTGGAGCAGCTGAATATTATTAACTTCTCATTTAGCAATAAACTTTGTCATAAAAGGTTCATTTAAACATTGCCAACCTACGGGTAAGAACTTACCAAAGATACCTTGCAATGATGTCATGTATTATATTTGTGATTGTTTACTTTCATGTTTAAAATTAAGTTAAGCTAGCTTGCCATTGAACAGTTTGTCTTATAAAAGTATGCGGGTATAAAGTTTACTAAAACTTGTTTTTGGTAGCTATTTTTTATTAATGTCAACAGGTGAACTAGCTCTGTTACACGTACCAAATATGTAAATACATTTTTGTAACAAGACCATTTAAACATTGCCAACCTACCAGTTACCACTTACCAAAGATCTTTTATATTTATATTTTTTATTACATCTGAACTTTTTTTGAACTGTGCCTTAACTTTGATAATTATATAGTGTTACATGTTTGTGCAGTGTATGTGACTTAAAATAAAGGAACAGTTGATACGAAACAAATCTTATTCTGCTCACTAGAGTTTTTGTGTATCGAGCATAAAGTTTTATAAAGACTCAAACAAAAGGGCTTCAACCTTGTACCAAGTCATTCCTGACCAAAATTTAAAAAAAATTCTTCTGTCCTTCAAAATTTAACCTTTTGTTAAATTAATAATACTCAGACCATCAACCCCTTTTAAATTATATCCTTAGTTCTCCAAGTATCCTAAAATCGTCCATACAAAATGTGCTTAGGCACCATTCCTTCCCCAAAGACCCGCCAAAAATACCCAACCCCCCCCCCCCCACCCTTCCCCAAAAAGACAAACCCCAAACAATCGGGAACACTATAGCTAACAGTGGTCACGAACTTTGTTTACATGTACATCCGGGTACGTACACTGGATGAGTGTGACGTTTCGCGGTTGACCAATCAGCGATCAGAAAATCCATAAGCAAACATGGCGGCGTATTCACCAAGAGACGTTAACGTTAAATTATGAGAAGTGTTGGCAAAACGAGCGCCCTGACTCAGCTAAATGAAATCAAATGTAAAAAGCTCAGCGTTTGGATAGAATATAACATTATCTATTCGGTAAGCCCAAATATACGTTGTGGTAGCATTGACAATTAATAGTTACCACCATGTTTTACGAAGCAAACTGTTTCGTATTGAAACACAATTTTCGAGTCCATTTTAGTACTAATAATTGCCAGCAAAATCATTAATTTGTACAACTGGATTAAAGGTCGGTTATTCATCTTTATAAATCTGTAAATATATTGACAGAAAATTACTTTGATCACATGAAATTGATGAAATTCCTGAGACTACACCACGCTCATTAAATATTCATGGAGAGGTCAAGCTCCCGAAACTCGTGCATACGCTGCAGATAAAAGAAACGGATATTGTGTGCAGTGCGGACTGACTGATGGGTCCATAAGCAACCTTCTTTTGACCCGTTAGAGGGCTCCCTATACTAAATGACGAACTGTGCTTTTAAGATCTATTGAGAAGGTACAGCGAATACTTATTCGAGACGATGGACTCCTTAAGTCTGCTCACCTAGCGCCATAAAGTCTCCCAGTGCCACACCGTCGCACTTACCCCGAACATTTCATCACAATTGTCGAGACTTTTGGGGACGCTAGGTGGCAGCAGATATTTATCAGACATAGCCATTGTTCTGGAAAATGTGCACATGCTCAGAACGTCTTGGCAATTATTTTCTTGGCAATGACTAGTGTGCTGAATTTATGACATTATATTAATTGTTTAGAATCCAAAATGTCAATAACAGGCCGTTAGTTTCAAGTTGTTATTTGTTGGTTTTGATTTACAGTGTATGGGCTGGTCCTGGTACTTGGCAAATGACATGCAGTTCTTCCTCATCAGTCCGTTTCTACTTTATCTCTTGTTCAAGTAAGTGACTTTGCTACAAATATTTGTGAAATGTTTTGTTTATCACATGAAAAGTTGATTTGTATATACGGCCGGTTCCCGTTAGAACCACTGTAACTCATGAGAAAGACTCGTGTACATGGCGTTACCGTTAACTTTGTTTGAACCTGAAGTGATCTGTCTCCGTCGTATGAAGTGGGGGTGGGGAGGACCGGCTCTCTACTAGTAAAAGCGTATGGGCATTCCCTATGATTATTAATCAACGAGATGACTTCTAAATTAAATGTTTTTAACCCTGAACTTGATTAAATTATCACAGGGTAATGATAATCATGGTAGCACAGCTACACTCACAGTAAATCATATTGCAACTGCAATGCTGAAGCACATGGCTTAATACACGCTACACCGTCATGGCGATGACTCTCTCCTTCAAAAATACACGTTCTCTCCAACAAAGTGACTCGGTATCAACCCAAATGATACTCGCTGGGGCTGTATACCACTATCCCTCAAAGATGACAAACATTAGACGCATGATCATCCTTACAAAACCCTAAAAAAACAGAGAATTGTGCATAATACTCACTCCTTGCTGAAAGCCAAACTTGAAGTGTTTATTTAAAATGGGAAAATTATAATGACGCGTCAGACCAATATAGAGCTATAGCTCTATGGTCAGACCTAAGAACACTGAGGGCGCACTTGGTATCTACACTAAAGTTTTTGTGTGACTTCTTTTCACAATGCATATTATGTACCTACAGCTCCCCTTCAACTCTAAAGAACACCGATAACATTGGTCACATTATTCTTGCAACAGTCTACTTTACGGACTACCCGACACTCACAGTATTGTTAAACTGCAGCACTTACAAAGTTCTGCTGCGAAACTTGTCACCAGAACTCGCACTCGGGAATCCATCACACCCATTCTAAAGGATTTACATTGGCTACCAGTACGGGCTAGAACAGATTTCACAATGTTGGTTCTCACTTGTCAGTGTATCCATGGCATTGCCTTGTTTATCTTCAAAGTGTAGTTCACGAGTATGCCTATAAACCAGCTAGGATTCTTCGATCTTCACATAAATCCCTTCTGACTCCCCCAGTTATCGAAACCAAGTCGTATGGTTCCCGCTCTTTCCAACATTCAGCAGCTCAGTTATGGAACAGTCTTCCAGAGGTTTTTTGGAGAATTAAGTTTGGGTTTGACGATAAGAACAATTCAATAATAAACTCACCACAATACGGGTTAGGTGTTGATTTATGGATTGGTGCTCTGTCAGTGAAGTTAAATTCACAAGGCTAATCCTTGGACATCAGCAGGATCGCGATCAGTGTATCGGTGCTTAATTGCGAGTGTTCACAAAAGGACAGACGACTAACAAGGACGATGAACAATACTGGAAACAGTTAACAATAAAAAAAACTCCAATGATTCCTCCAGAACTGGTTGTCAAAACGGCGAAACGTGTCCGTAAACAGGGCTAACTAGCAAGTACATGTGCAAATTACATGTGCGAAAAACAACCAGCGAAAAGTCAAGGCAATTGAGAACACGTGATGTCAATATTATTATACAGGTAGTCACCACAGGTTGTCAAACGGGTCGAAACATCAGAACAGTTTAAAACCCGGATGACCTATATGTTTACTTTGTACAATTGTTAATGTCCCCTTTACAGCGCATAATAGGGTCCTCACGGTGATATGCGTTATTTAAGAATGGTTTTTATGATTATCTTTATTTACAGGAACGCAAGAGTTGGACTAGGTGTGATAATTGCACTGTGTTTCGGTTCGATTGGTGTAACAGCTTACCTCGCTCTGTACTACGGAGCCCCAGTTGGAGTGCATCCGTGAGTCATTTATTCGTAAAGAAACGAACCAACAATAATTCGAAGTTTACTTAAGCCCCCACCCTTAGACGAGTAGGGGCAAAGACTTGGGACTGTGGCCAAGGTGATGACTTTAAGCCGAGATTGAAGTCAATTTTTGTTATGAATGTTGAGAATTCAGAAGGTGGTGATGGGGCAAAAAGTTACATCACAATTGACTTCCAAAATAGAAACAGTATTAAAGTTGTTTGTTATGTGGTCAGTTCCAAATCCAAGATACGACGTTGTTGGTTTGTGGAGGAGTAAATTCATCTAGTTTAAAAAAAAAAAAACACTGTTCAAAACCCTGTGAAAATGTCATTTAATATGGTGGTCAAGAATTTGAGGAACGAGAACACCTTTTCTTGAAGACAGCCAGAGTATGCTGTTCGAAACGTCGATACCACAACAACGGCTCTTTTCAGAGCCAACACTCATTCCACAAGATATTTACACTCGCCTGTACCTGCTAGTTTACCAGTAATAGTAACTCCCTATTATATCAAACACTGCAACGCTTCAAAAATTACAAAACTTGTTTAGTTAGAGTGTTTGATTAATTTTGTGTACGTTATTGGTGTTTGTGGATAACTTTCTCGCACATGGCTGTATACCCATACAGCAATATTTCTATAGAAATTTTGTTCTGTACCAAGCCTACGCAAAATTAGCTGAGGAATTCAAACCTTTGCTAAGTTTTATTTTAAATAAATATGAATCACCCTTTTGAAAAATGTCACATAAATAACGCAGTGCGTTCAGCTGTTGATTATAAAACTGTGAGCACTTCACTAAAGTATGCACACAGCCATTATCAATGTGTAGGTTTTTGCACTGTGACATGGCCCCTAAGTCGACACAATGTAAAGAAGATGACATTGTGGTAAAGTTAAGAATTTGCTGTGTTATTAACACGTCAGGAACATGTATACGTTGTTGCTGAAATGCTTTGCGATCATTGTGTTTTTTTTAAATTTTTTTATTTTTTTTAATGTGAAATCGCCTAACTCACAAGGCCGAACGGCCACTCAAGGTGAGGGCTACACTTAACTGATTTGGGCTGTTGACCCTAATCAACTGACACCAGAGGCACGTTGCCACCTACTCCTGGGGCTGAAACAGGGTTACCCCCTTCACAGTCCGTAGGGATGTAGGCATGGGTATCATCCACTGGGAGCCTGGCTGGTAGAGCAGAATGCACTACCTTCCCAACTTTTTACGAAGCAATTCCTTGCTCAAGGGCACAAGTGTCATGACCGGAATTCGAACCCACACTGTGCTGCTGACAACACCAGAGCTTGGGTCCGGTGAACTAGACCACTCGGCCACGACACGCCACATGTTATATGAAAACACTGTTCATTCATTTAAACAACACATGGTGTTCGGTTGAAAAATGCTCACAGAATATATTTCAATTCAATAAGTAAGATAATTACTCAGTTTATAAATAGATTAACAATTTTTTTCTTGGTATGACTGATTAGATTTTACAACAACAACACCCTCGTCGCGTACGGAACCGAAGCTGCGGACATCATCTATGGCAAGCCGTATTGTCGGATACAGACCTACTTGGTTGGCATGATAGTTGGATATATATTCTTCAAGATCAACGGCAAACCCTTTAAAATGAACAAGGTATACGTGACAAAATTCTTGTGTGATTAGACTGTGCAAGTCGCGCCGCGCGTATTCGAGCATTGAGACCCATTATATATAGAGTTTCACTTTTCATTTCATTTCATTTCCATTTTCATTTATTAATCCTGGTTGTGAAGCCAATGACTCTCAGAAAGCGAACTTAATCACTATACTAGCCAAGAACCCAGTGGAGAGAAAACAATGAAGGAAGTTTCAGTTTTAGGTTTGGGAGGAAAACCCCAGAGAAATACAGGTTGTTTTCTTCACGCGATATAAGCAAGGTGTGTGGGACCAAAGTGATCCCCAAAATAATGTTCGAATGTGCGCGAGACTTGCACGGTCTATAAAGAAATAACCGATTAGAGTAATGTTTTGTTTTTCAAATACAGTTTTTGTTGAGACATAAAACCTTGCTTAGTTTTAGAATAATAATACACTCCTATAAAAAATATAGATGCATATTTAAGACTGGGTTCTTATATAGCGCAGACATCCTAGTAGCTCTAGATCAAGGTGATTTACAACATTATTATCCATATTCATCAGACCAATAACCAATCTACAAGCTTCCCAAACTTCCCCAACTGCCCGGGAGCTTAAACAACCTCACGCTGCTTAGACTATACCACTAAGGGGTTTATCCAACATGATTGTATTCTTGTTTTTAAAGTGGATCAACGCTGCAATGTGGTTGGCAGCTTTTGGCATCGGATTCAGTGTTATCTTCGGACCATGGAGAGAAGAAAATGATCTACCACAATCACTAGCAGTCATTTACATTGCAGCGAGTCGGTTTAGCTTTGCAGTGGCTGTGGCTTGGGTGGCGTTTGCTTGCGTTGTGGGGTATGGGGGTAAGTTGTGAGGAGATATACTTGTAAAACGTGCGTGTCGTTATTGTGTAAGCTTACGGTGCTCTGGAAATGCCATCCGAGTTGTTGAGATCTTAAGATAATTGTCTCTTGATGACGACATCTATATATAAAAAAAAATCCCCTAATGTCACCCTAAGATAAATAAGTATGGATGTCGACAACTTATCAACAACATTGTTTATTAGTTAAGTTATCTTAGGAAATCCACACACTACTTTGAAGACCTCGTCTCTCCAAAATAACAATTTTAGGAAGTCAACAATTCGGATGGCATTTCCAGAGCTCCGTATATAAACCGACCCATTATGTTGTCCATAACGTAACATGGAATCACGTTGCTTAATGGTGTTACGGGTTTTAACCCATAAGAATTAAAATTCTTTCGGCTGTTAAGTTGATATTCAATTTATCATTTTCGAAGGGATTGAAAAACATATATATGGAAGGATTATTGTCGATTATTGTCGATCCAAAACTAATAATTCTACCATTAAATTAAATTGGTTTGGGGTTTACCCAGTCAGTTTCCTTGTGGTTCATTACTTGACATTAAATTAATTTTTCACCCTTCAAAAAATGCAAGTTCACCCTTCATAAAAAAAGAAAAAATTATAGGCCTTACCTTGTTGTTAGTGCTCTATCGAACGCAAAGGAAACTGTGACCAATTTAATAGAGCTTCTTATCATGCATAAACAATGGATTTTTAAGTTTAAAGTTTATTTTGGGTTAATGTTTAAAGGATGTGATTACATATAATTTATGTTTGTATTTTTAGGACCAGTTAATGCCCTTCTGAGCTGGCGTGCTTGGGCTCCACTTGGCCGTCTGACTTTTGCTGCCTACCTGCTTCATCCCATAATAATCTACGTTGTCTACTTGACCAAAAATTCATTGTATCACTTCACCTACATGCAATATGTGAGTAATACTCGCATGGGCTTTGACAGTTCTCCCACCTTAATTTCCATGCACTACACTGTTATATGCTTAAGGTTGTTTTCGTTTGTAAGTAAACCACACAACTGGTATTAATCAACGTGCAATAAAAAAAAATCCAAACGCAACAAACATGTCCCATACAAAAAAATGTAGAGAAACATACAAAATGTGAGGTCATTGGATGTTTTTAGATATTGACAAATTCGCACTGGAAGGGTATGGAATTTTACACAACTTTTAAGTGAGGTTTGAGACTTGTAATTTTTGGGGTCCACTTTCATAAGGAATCTTTTGGAAAGTGAGTGTATTAGAAAACTGAATTTGACCTTGGACATGTACTTGTAAGCCTTATGGGGAATAGCGTAGAGTTTAAAGAGGTTGGGCCACACTAGAGGTCACTCTTTTTTTTTTTTTTTTTTTTTTTACATCCCTACATACACCTATATCTACCAAGAAAACACTGTGACAGAGTTATAGAATGAATGGGTATTCGTTTACAACGCAGTTTCTAAGCCTCTTTTCACCCCCGCCTTCAGGCAAAATCGGAACAACAGCAGTCGGTGCCAGAAAGCGTCTCCAAAAATTCAAAAGAATAGTGACGTCGCAGTACGTACCCCTCTGTCAAACGGCTGTTTGTTGTTACTCATTGAGCATTGCTCAGTACAGACCATCCCGGGCAGTAAATACGTAAGTGACGTCATGTTTGTTTGCTGCCCTCATTTACGGGATTTTGATAAACAAAATTTAGGCGGCGGGCTAGTGAACGGAGTAAAAACTCCCTGCAAATATCACTTCTTTTGTTAATGTAATGTTACAAAAGATGCAACAAATTATAGAAAGCAGAAAACTAAAAAATAACGTCAACTTCAATCACCATGGCCCATCCCTCTTTAAATTAGTGTTGGGTTACACACACTGAGTGGCCTGTCGTGGCCGAGTGGTCAGGCGCACCAGACTCACTGGCTCTTGTGAATCCGATCAGCGGAGTGCGGGTTCAGGTCTTGATACCGATGTCCTTAAAGGAACATTGGTTTTTGCTAACAAAATAGTTGCTGGCAGTGTAAGCACTTTATGTAATCCACCATACACAAACCTGCAGAAGTTTGAGATCAATCGGCCATCTGGGTCACGAGAAAATAGTGAAAAACCGATTACACATTTTGCATGAAATCGTATAGATTCAACAAATGAATAAAACGCTCACTGAGCGATAAACTCCAATCGGCAAGTTAGTTTTCATTTCTCATCAAATATGGCATTTCAGACAGAAATATGTCAAGGGATGTTTTCTACTATCATCATCATTAGACCGTGTAAGTTTTATGTAAATCTGTGATCAAAAAGAATATTTGTTCTTACCAATTCTGTAATGTTCCTTTAAGCAAGACACTTAACCATTATTGCTTCGTCCTTTGGATATAACGACAGCCGTAGGTCCCGTGTGTTGGGTAATCCACGTAAAAGAACACAGTTAGACATACCGCTATAGAGAAGAGGTTTGCATGGTGTTTTGGCTGTGGCTGCTGAATGCGCCGCAGCACGTTATAAAGGTGCCGTATAGATTGGTCTCATAATAAATAAAAAAAAATCTAAAACCTGTCTTAAAATTGTTATGTTTGTTCAAGCGCCTTATTGGTAGACACGTGCGCTATATAAGACTATTATTATATTATTACTATTTTTATTAATTTTGATTTTATTTAATTTTTCCTCAGGCATATACGTTTGTTGCACATCTGGTCTTCTCGTACTTGGCTGCTTTTCTACTCTCCATTTTCGTCGAGGGACCGGTCATGGGTCTGGAGAAAACTTTACTCGGCGGTGTGGCCGCCAAGAATAAATAAGCCAAGATCGTTCATCGAAAAGAGTGTTTAGTATAGAGGATCGGCAATGCAAAAGTTAATTCGTTGGTTGTTCTGTGTGGTAAGGCAGCAGAGGGGCATTGAGAACAAATCTTTGGGGATTCTTTAGTTCGGATTTTGATAAGGTTATGGTGATGAGAGTTCTGTCGCACATTTACTTATTTCTCATGTCTTGAAAGGAACATTACAGAATTGGTTTTGCTAACAAAACAGTTGCTGGCAGTGTAATCACTTTATGTAATCCACCATATACATAAACTGACAAACCTGTAGAAGTTTCAGATCGATCGGCCATCTGGGTCACGAGAAAATAGTGAAAAAACCAATTACCATTTTGCCTGAAATCATATAGATTCAACAAATGAATAAAACGCTCACTGAGCGATAAACTCCAATCGGAAAATTAGTTTACTCATAAATGTTGCCATAATGAACACTTGTGTGGGACAACAGTTTATTAAATCGGAGCCCCTAAACAGACAGGGGTAAACCGTTTTTTATTGTCTTGAGTAGCATTTCGTTCTTTCGAAATAATACTTTGTTCCAACGAATCTTATAGTTTGTTTATGAATACGCTTTTTGCTTTACCTACATATTCTGCTATATTATTTAAGCACACACTATTTTTTAGAACGGTAAACAAAAAGGAACAACAATTAAATTTGGCTCAGATGCAAAAGTAAAGAAAGTGTTTAAAACATCTCTTCAAAAGATTATTATATTATATTTTGTTTACATTGTTGATCCTCAACAGTTTTTTCCTTTATCTTAATGCTAGTTTGTTTTTAATATAAATAAAATAATAAAGGCCTACATTAAAGTAACACATAGAAAATATTGATAAATAGTTATGAGAGTTAAATATTACCTTTTTTAATTTTTTATCATGCAACATATTGTATCTAGGCTACAAAGATCGCACCTAAGAAAAGAAAAACAAAATGCCAGCATGCAAAATGGCTTCCACTCCGACGAAAAAAGGCCGGCCATTTGGCTTCTATAATTGCCCGAAAAATGCCGTGTATAGACCCTTGTGTAAGCGGTTTCCGACCCGATAACAGGAAAATTGTTCAGAAACAAACACTAGATGAAATAAAATAAAAACATCTAACCTGACGTTTAATTGACGAGATACTTTTAGTGCATAATCTGATGAAACCTTTGAAGTTGCAATTTTTCGTTCCGAAAGCTCACCGGCTATTTACAGCAATCTGTAATGCGGTGTACATAAACCGCCACCCGTTTTGATCGGTAAGCGGCTGTTTCTATCATTTTTAGATACAAGTATGGTGTGCAAAATGTATCAAAATTGTAGCAGTATTGTCCACACTGTCCCTGGTGGTTAGTGAGATTAATAAAATTCCTCTTCTTTGCATACCACATAAGTCTTTATTCGCATTTTTATCTTACTTTAACGTGGTAAACATGAATTATTTTTGAGTTAAACGTAACTGTTTTTACTTCCGAGCAGCCTTGGCGAAAACAATTACATGCTGGACCCACTGGGCGCCATCGGAAGGCAGATTGTTTCGTGGGTAAATAAAAACTGTGTTTGGGGCACAATTCTTGTTATAATGGTCTTAACAGATGAATAATGTTCCCAGGACCCACACACTATAGATTGAAGCATTCTGAAAATTTACACACTGGTTCACTACTAATTTTCAAAAAAACTTAGTACATTTCGAAATCCGCACCCAGGCCCTCTGCAAACTGCCATCCCCAAACCACTCAGCAGTTGATTATTTACTGTTTGATTAGGCCACACAGCTATTGGCAACACTACGTGGGTAAATAGCACCTATTATATACCCCCCCCCGCCCACACTACCACCGCCATAATAGCCTGATGTTAAAATCCAGCATTTTTGCATATGCTTTGATGTCATGTGCTGGGCCACTAACAGTACAATATTTGTCCCAGGTTTACTATAGTGAGAATTGTACTTTGTCTGCTATTAATGTCAACCTCTGAGTTTACCCACCCAGAAATCACTACAATATAAGAAAGAGTGGTGTTTAAGGGTAGTTAAAAAAAATCAGCGAAATTGAGTACAGGGGTCGATTTCTCAAAGAGCTAAGATTGATCTTAACTGTGTATCAATTTTAATAATGCTAAGCAAAGTGTGATGTCACAATACAAATCACTATGGTGATATTAACAACTGATCTTAAGATGAATCCTATTGCTTAGTGAAATCGAGCCCTGCTCTACTCCGGAATGGATGGCATTAAATCAACACGACAGCTAGACTTTGTCCCCGTTTGTGACATGTAAGTATCTACTAATCTACGGTTTAACTTCCATGGAAGCTCCTTAGGATCAGCACTCCATCGTCCACTGCGAGATGTTCTAACAATCTGTTTACCTGCACTCCCTTTTCTTAGGTTTCTTCTCAGGGAAACTTCCACACTGTCTTGCCTCTCTCTTAGAACGTCTAGCTCTTCCATTATACGTGCAAACACTCTGAAGCTACTTTGTGGTTCCTTGAGGAAGCGCTTGGTTTGACGATGAAGGTTCACTGAGAGTGACGCTACCGCCTCTGCTTTTGATTGTCCTGATTCCGAGAGGGGAACAGGACCTCGGGAGATGCGAGCATACTGACGTAGAGCTCTCTCAATCTGCTCCCGTGGACATCCTGGTAGAGTCAGCATCTTCTGGAAGTCTTCGATCACTGGAAGGTCTTGGAACTGAAAGATGATGCTGTCCAGGTTATGTCTAACATCTTGCTCCTTAAGTAATTCATCTTTCAAGAGGTACAGGTTCGTTGACTCTTCGTCTTCTTCATCATCATGGCAGATTAACGACCATTCACCAAGAGCAGCAAGCTCCCATTGTTCCTTCTGCTTTGCATTTAACTCCTGAAGCTCTTTCGCAGAAAGCTCCTGTTCTCCTCTCTCAACTACAAAGTTTTCAGGGTCATCGATGAAAACATCGTTTTCAAGTTGTTCTTCTTCCCCCAGAGCCTTTTCTAGAGCCTCAAACTCTTCCAACTCTTTTAATGTTGTTGGACCATGAGCTGTTTTGTTTATTTCTCCTGCCCTGATGTTACTACATACCTCGTGCTCTTCATGGAAGCTTAAGTTTTCAGTTTGATCAGCACTGGATTGAAAGTTGACCGTTACCTCTTCCTGATTTATGTCGACATCAGACTTTCCAACTTTTTCTTCATCGCTTTCTCCAAAATCATTTATCCAGATGTCAGCACGGAGCTGTTTCCTCTCGGGACAGCAATAACTGCCGAGATCCTTCAAAGAGAAATGTTTACCTCCAACCAGCAGGTGTTGGACATTCATTTCCCCACTGCATGTTTCTTGCCTCAAGAAGCCTAATTTGCCAGCTTGCCTTTTTACACTTGTCAGCTCGGTTGCGCTGTGACCCTGTCGAGTCACTGGTCTTGCCCTCTTGGATACACCACTCTTTGAGTTGTATTCAGTAAACCATTCGGGTTTCGTGGTATGGGATGTATTGACAGATTCAGAAACTGCCCCTTCCTGTTCCTTGTAGTCTGATGTTAAGGGGCTGTTGTTACTGCCGTCCAACGCACGTTCACATTCATCACCCCTCTGCCAAATGTCGTATGTTGGCTTGCTTGATAACATCGTGACAGAACGTTCTAAGCCATTTTCCTGGGGAACTGTTCGAGTTCCACGTTGCCGCCTTTTACCAAATCAGGCAGTTCGGTCTTCTCACACTCATCATCAGTTCTCTGCCAAATGTCGTACGATGCAGGCTGACTTGACGACTTCATCAAAGACTGTTGGACCCCTTTCCCCTCACAACTCTCTTCAAGTTCCTCACTTTCGTTGAAGTTATTTGTCCAGATATTAACAACATGCTCTTTCTTTTCAGGTTCAGGACAAATAACCCTAAGTTTTTGCCTATCTTGTCCAGTAGCAGATATTCCCTGTGCAGCATAATCTTCACTGCAGTCCGTGTTGTCGACCAAGGTACATTTTTCGTCATGTCGTTTCTTCTCACCAACTGCTTCGTTTAACAAAACACCCTGGCAAGTTTTTGGTTCGGCCATCCTGGATGCATCTTGCTTGGTGTTGAATGTGGAGTACAGCAGTTGTTTTGTGGTGTGGGATCTCCCACCAACCTCAGGTATTCCAGTGTTGGTACCATTTTGCTTTACGTTTTGTGACTTTTCGAGACAGCTGTTACCATCTCCTGTCAAGTCAAGCAGCTTGGTCTTGTTTCCACTTTCATTTTCAGTATTCTTCAAAGTGTCAAACATTTGGGATTGACTGTTTCTTTTAGGGGCAGTAAGATCAAAGTGTGGACTCTCTACCTTTGTCTGTTTTTCTCCATGAGTATAATGCCTACTTCCACGAGATGGTTTAGTATGAAGAAGAAATCCAGGTGCAGTGTTAGATCTATTGTCACCATGACCAAGTAATCTCGAAGTACCCCTCTTGTTGGGAGTTTTGCGTTCCTTACTCCCAGTATCTCTTAAATAACTTCGCCGTTCCAGACACCCGTCAGGTGTCTTTCCCTCGTGACTTTCCCCAGTCAGTTTCTCGTCTTCAGATTTGAAATCTGAGTATTTTCCTTGCGGGATTTTACACATGTTCTGACTGCTCTGAAGACATTTCTTCTCGTGGGAAAGATGTCCTCCAATCACCTTACCAGATGAAGGGAGTTCTGTCTCTTTTGTGCACAAATAATCACCCTCCTCCGAGTTGTGCAGGATCAGATTTTGTTGACCTGAATTCTGTACATATGTTTCATTTTTTGAGGACGGAGTGACCTTGAGGTAAGGCATAGGGGCTACTTTACCCGTACGTCGTTTACCTATGCAACAAGGAAATCTTTGAAGAAATGACCGACTTTTCTTCGATGGTTCCCCTGAAGATAACGGAGCATCAGATGTTTTCTATAG
Organism: Pycnopodia helianthoides; assembly: GCA_032158295.1. Lineage (NCBI taxonomy): Eukaryota > Metazoa > Echinodermata > Asteroidea > Forcipulatida > Asteriidae > Pycnopodia > Pycnopodia helianthoides. Next base: position 8,970,400 of record CM063255.1, read on the forward strand.
GAAAAGGTAATATTGAATGAGTAATGCTATAATATTTCAAGTCTAAATATTTTTTAAATAAATAATTAACATTTATTACGGAGTTTTGTATAAAACCAGTAAATAGTGAAAGTAACAAATAAGTAATACAGATAACTCTTGTCTAAATTCATGAAACATTCCCAACTCACCACCGCTCCGTGTTGTTTGCAATGTTCAACCAGCTCCTTATTCATGGTTTTGTCATTGACTTCACCTCCTCTAACACCAGGGAAGCCTTTCCCTGTAGACAGAATGTTCCCTCGGGAGAATGGCTTGAACCAGGTCTCTTCCGTCTTGCCCGAAAGCACCTTATAGTAATAAATAAATATAAACGTATACTTTAACAACTAAGTCTACATTTTCTAAGGCTAGGTATCCAATGGTATCAATTACAATGTGAATTAAAAGGCGGTTCATTATCTTGGAATTTTCAAATTGGCCGCCGAAATGCTATATCTTTAAAAAAAAAAAAAAAACCTAAAAAACAGTTACAATACTAAGCTTACCTTTACTCTCGTATGGGATACACGTGAGGCAGCCGAAGGCTGCAAGTGTTCCCGAAGCCAGACACATAAGCCTCGGCTGGGACCGGATTTCTGCGAGAAAATACGGGATTGTGACTACAAAATGGATTGAAATGGTGAGCATCCACACACAAACATGGATTAACGAGAAATTGGGCTGGTTAAGATTATACTAAACTATTTGGACCAATCCATAATGAAACGAGTTGCATTTCAGCGTAGACCTTATGCATATGACGTCATTTGAGTAGGGCGCCCCCGCTCAGAGGTCGACATGAATATATTAATTGGCAATTCTTGTGCGCCGCACGTACAAATCTGTGCGTTTTCATTGTTTCATCATCAGTTTACCTCTAAGATGGCGGCTTGATGACGTCAATGCATAAGGTCTTTTCCGAGTTTTTAAAGGAAAATGCGTGTAACGGGCTTGTTATCTTGAAAAAAAATCTGTAGACATTTGGAATCAAACGAACATTTATACCATTAACGACTGAATGAAATATAAAAACTATATAACATTTAAAACAATGTATTTGCTTCAAACATGAAAACGCATGGACCCTACATTATCATCTTGTCTCAACCTTCACAGAAATAACACTATCAGCGTAATTTTAATATTATTTCATTATATAATTTCACTCCACATAGCAAAAAACCAAAAACTGAAAATGTACACGTTTTAACACATTGCGGAAGATAACATTTACAGAAGACACGGCTGGGGGGGGGGGTTGATTCTTATAAACAAAAGGTTCAACCTGACTTTAAAAAAGACAAACAAACCCCCCATCAAATCAAACTAAAAGCAAATAATCCAACCATTTAACACCCAAACGAACAAACTACATACACCAAACACCCTAACACCCATAAAATAAAAACACAAAAAAATCAACCCCAAATCAGCGAAAAATTAAAATGCAGGAACAAAATAGTTAAAGAAGAACAACAGCATAAGCCTAAAAGAAACAAAATAACCTGGCATTTAGGAATCTCGGTTCGAATCAAGGAGAAGAAAGGTTGATTTCATTTCGTCATAAACATAGTACAGAGGGGGTGGGGCAAACTTCAATGTGAAGGGAGTGCGATAAGACCGTTACACAATGACAACTGAATACTTCAATCAGTAGAACACATAATATAACGATACATGGGGTGATAATCTCTGCGAAATATTATGTTGATGATCTACATTGTGGTATACAAGTCAAAAGGAGATAGTCACTTACCGGTTTGGGGTTGGACATATTCACCGATGAGTTTGGTACAAGGGTGAAGTAATTCTCACACAGAGAATAATGATAACTCGTAGTAATAAAATCCTTTAAAATTCTCAAGAAAGATTCACAATCGATGCTCGCTGTTCGCTCACAAGATTAAACTGTGAAGTATCTTTTCAATGTATTGTTTACATTGATTGTAACGTGGGAAATGCGTGTATGCGTTTCTTTGTTTGCGTCACAAGTGACTGTGATGGTGCTCGTACTTACTAGTTCGTAACAATGCAAACGCGCGTTTTATGACGGTGCTACGAATCGCGCATCTTTCCTATACAAGTACCACGGAACGCCTCCGTTCTGACGTCACAAGGTCCAATGAAAACCCGTCATTGCCTGAGCGTTCTGGTTACGCGTACGCGCTTTTACACACGTGCATGTGCATTTCCCCCCACCCGTGCATATCTGCTAGCTAGAACTCGCTCCCAATTTTTATCAAACTCATGATGGGTAAAGCCGATGGCACAAGCACACACATGGCACTATGTACATGTACATGTACAGTACATATAGCTCGCTGCGTGCAAGCTCACACAACCACAAGCGAGGTTGTCTGTACAAACTGCAAGTTTTCTTAAACTATTTGCTATCTGTTTATCGTGATAAATAATCGCGAAGGAATATGAATAAATCAAATAAATTAGCATATTTTGCTGGTCTCGAAGCGAGACCAGGCAAATATTCGAGACCGGAAGGATCCGAGACCGAGACCAAGACCGAGACCACAGGTATCGAGGGGGAGACCGAGACCGAGACCAGCAAAAAGTGGTCTCGAGACCGGTGTGGGGAGACCTACAACACTGGTTGAAAGACTACTCAATAGGTATTAAAGATTGCTAAATTGCGAGGGCTAATTTGGCATAATCGAGACCCCAGAATGGTTTGAATTCAGAAGCTCTCTGGTGCAAGTTGAGGCAATTCCTAACTACTTTCCCCCTTGATTTTGAGCCAAAGGTTTAAAGAGTATACAGAGAACTCCGTGTTATTGGTTTACAGTCTTGAGGCTTCATGAAGTCTTTTGTTTGGGGCACTATGTAACACCTTCAGGTCAAGACCAATTCATCCATGGAACTTGTGAGCTCAAACAAAAAGTTGGAAGTGTAACTTTGAACAGTCGGACTCGGTACTTTGGTATGAAAAACAACCGTACTTAATCATAATTGTTAAGGGCTTAATGTCAACGCCTGTCCAATGTATGGTTGAGGCAAATACCCATAACAGTAAAACTTTGCGAAACCCACAAACAAGGTTTCTCGAAGTGCGGGGTCCTGGTCCTCTTAAGGTCTTGGGCCCAGAGAAGGACCCCGGGAAAATGTTTAACGCTTTTAGGTAAACTTCATTTTGTGCATTGTCGTCTAAAATTCAATGATGAGTATTGTGAGGCAAAATTTATATCGTTAGGGCCCCGGGAAAAAAACAAGTTCTAGATCGTTATGCCATGCTGCTCTGTCTGGAAAATTGTGTACATCTTTGATAAAGACACCTAATTCACATACAAAGTTAAACAGAAAACGGTTTTGTCAAATGTTTGCGTACAAAACCTCGTGCTGCTAGCGTTCCGTGCAATACTTTGGTGACAGATTGGTCTGTATATTCACTCAAGTGACACTCAATATCCCCTGAGTAAGTTGAACCAGAATGTTGAGGGCATATAGAAGTATCTGCTAAGTGCCACTGATTGCCAATATTTGCGTTCGTGTAAATTCCTTCCGAAACCTAACCACTCTTGACTGTGTGGAAAACGAGTCATCGACATCAATACAGGTAAGCCTGAGTGGGTTGGTTTGATGTGAAGTTAATCATCTTCTAATTATATTCTGCACCCACCGTTTCTGCCTATTGAGTTATTGCATCAAAAAGATCAATATATGCTCCTGAAGGTAATTTTCTTTTTTTAGACTAAAGGTCAGTTGAACTAGACATAAATTTTGGTAGAAACAAAAACAAGGTGTTCGGCGTAGACATGTCGAGTTAGTGTAAAAATGTTTCTGTATGAAATATTGATAAACTCTAGAGATTTTCAAATTTGAAATAAGAAACATTAAGAAATTTGAAAACCAATTAGGTCAAAATGATTTCAAAACTTTTTTTTATCAAGGCTTTGATAACCCATTTAACCCTTTTCCTATGTGTATAAAGCACTGCATTTCCCGAGTTTCTTACAAAAAAAAAAGAGAGAACACAACAGGCACATTACTCGGGTGGGATTTGAACCCACGTTTGAACCGGAAGTCGGGGTCAAATGGGGTCACACTCTACGTAATGTTTGTTGAGTTTGTAATGCCCTTTCCGATGATGTATAGATTGTAAAAATCCAATTTAGCGTCTCCTAATGACCATCTATCTATATATGGGAAGTTTCAGGTTTATATGAGCTTGGGAAGTATGCATTTGTTAGCGGACAACGTTTGAGTAGTATTTTAGCGAACAAACATAAGAATACACTAGAATTAAGTGACAAACACTAGGTGTTCGGGTATCGATGGTGTCAGTGCTGCCTCAATTTAATAGTTTAATGTGGTGCTATTACTGTTTTGTGGCGTGCCTAACAAGCTACACACTTAAGCAAAAATCTAAAAAAGCACACGATTAAAAGCCTGACATTTGATCGTAAGCGAGGTTTGCATGGACGGCTGTTTTAGAGACTCACAAATCTATTGCCAAATTCAAGTTGCGTGAACCTTGAACACAGACTAGAGTTTTGTAAACTTTGAACTTCCTGTTTGGACCGGAAGGGAAGGTCAAAGTGGGACCATGCTAAGCGAAAAAAGTATCAAATTGTGTATTAAGCTAGCAAGAAGCACAAAGATTAAGACTTCGTGACATGTGGTTCAGGAAATGTGATTTTTAATATTTGAACTTCCTGTTTGGACCAGAAGGAAACGTCAAAGTGGGGTTATGCGTTTAAAAAAAATGTAACAAGTTTTGTAAGCTACAATACACCACAAAGATTACGACTTTATGACATGCGGTTCAGAAGATATGATTATTTGAATTTTGAGCTTCCGGAAGGACCGGAAGTAAAGGTCAAAGTGAGGTCATCCTTATAAACAAAATGTAACAAATGTTGTAAGCTACAACACAAAACAAACAATACAACTTTATGAAATGTGGTTCAGGAGATATGATATTTTAAGTAATAAGCTTTGAATTACTGTAACTTGACACTCGATGACGTCATGTTGAAAAAAATGTGTTTTTCTTACTAACAATTTTGATAAGGTACAAGATGTTATGTAACTTATCCCATTCAAATGCCTTAAAAAAACACCTTTACTTACCTGGGAATTACATATGTTGGTCATGCACAAATCCAATGGGGTATATGTATATACTAACCTTCGGTTAGGAATAAACTGCGGCGCAATCTCAGAGACATTGCCGTGATTGCGCAACCCAGTGTTTTATCCATAGGTGAAGATTTATCAATCTTATCGCGAATTATCATGAAAATAAATTGTATTTTTGGTTATTTCTAGTGGCCTAGTATAACTCTTAGTAAAAGAATTACAAGCTACACACTTTAGCAAAAGTCTAAAAAGCACACGATTAAAAGCTCGACATTTGATTGTTAGCGAGGTTTGCATGAACGGCTGTTTTAAGACTAAAAAAGCTATTGCCAAAATCAGGTTGCGTGAATCTTGAACAGAGACAAGAGTACAAGTATGTTTGGACTTTAAACCTTGACACCTGATGACGTCATCACGACAAAACCAAAAACGGGTTCATCTAATAATGAATTTCTAACTATGTATGAAGTTTGGGAAGTGTGTCTTTGTTGGCGGACAATCGACGCGGAGAAGAAGAAGAAAGAAAAGAACAAGAAAAAAAACCAAAAAAAACAAGAGGTGTCCCGAGCGATGCTCCAAACACCTAATTAAGAAAAGAAAAGAAAAGAAAAACAAAAACAAAAAACAAGAGGTGTTGCGCGATATGCTTCGAACACCTAATAATTAGGTAAACCTTGACCTGACGCCAAGAAGGCTAGAATACGTGGTTCAATAAAAACATAGCTCTCCCTCCCAAAGTGGCCGGAAAAGTTTCCATGGTTTCCTTCGTCATTCCGTAACGAACCATTTTGCAAAAAAAGAAGAAAAAAAATCCTCATCATCATTTAGCCGCACGGCACCAGGGTTAATTTGTCTGTACTTGGCGATTGCAATATTATAAATTCAGAAACTGTCTATCTAAAACTAGGCTTATATATAGTGGAACTACGCAGCTATTTTAACATCTGAAGTCCGTGGTCTTCAGTGGTGACCAAGACATCTTGGCGTGGTTATCGATTGCAATATTATAAATTCAGAAACTGTCTATCTAAAACTAGGCTTATATATAGTGGAACTACTCAGCTATTTTTACATCTGAAGTCCGTGGTCTTCAGTGGTGACCAAGACATCTTGCTATGGTAGTGACAAGTGAGTAGCAAGTTAACTCACTGTGTTCAATGTTAATCTGATATACACTCTTCGAGCTATTGCCACCGGATCAAAAAGCTCTTACACTGTTGGTGTTTTTGGCAAAGCTGCTCTGAAAGGTAAGTCATGTTAAGGTTGTTGGAAATATTCGCTATTTAAATAAGCGTAAAAATGTGGCTGTCAATATTCTACAACAATTCGATCGATAGTCATCATAATATTATTACATCATACAAAAGAAAATGTTAAATTGTCAACGACCGCTGAGAGAAAAAAGGGGGAACAAAATCAACTGTAGGAACCAACCCAAGATTTGTAAGTATCCATTTGTACAACTGCTGCGAGACTTGCCCAATACCACCCTCTCAGTCCCTCTCCTTTCAACCTGTAGCCATCCCAGGAAGGTTCATACTTTGGTAGGCCCAATAAAACTTTAATCCTACAAGTAACACAAAGGCCCCCCCCCAAAAAAAAAATAAAAAATAAATAAATAAATAAATAAATAAATAAATAAATAAATAAAATAAAATAAATAAATAAATAAAATAAAAAATAATAAAAATAAAAAATAAAAATAAAAATAAAAGTTAACGTCCCCACACGCTTCCTTTAAAAGGGCCACTTCCTCCTTTTAAATGTTAACGATCTCTGACGAAATCGTTTTCTGTTTTAAACAAACGTATTTTTTTATTCTAGCACACTGAACAAACACACAGAGAAAAAAAGTTGGCAACCATCTTTAAAAAAAAATAGCCCGGCCTATGGTTTCAGATTCAGGCCAGTAAACTGACGACTGGACAAGTTCGGTGGTCTTGTGTTCTTTAATTGAATAACTTTACTGAGTAATAAAATACTAAGTTGTGTTCAAATGCTGTATTTCAGTCTGATAAATATCTTTGAAGTCTGTTGAATATTGGCACTCAAGTTTTCCACATTAAGATCATTGTTCTCTTTGTAGTGGTGTTACACACAAGTAATAACAAAGTTTAGTCATTATAGATTTGAAATATTTTAAACTGTGTAAGATTATTTATATGTGTTTCAGTGTACTGACATTTCGTGTGTACGCACATTCCAGCACACACACCCAAGTGTGTAAACACCTGCAATCGGGGACCTCCTATTGTCCCTCTTTTTGATTGTACTTTTTGGCAACAGCTCTCAATGGTTTTGTACACGTTTTCCAACTGGGGACCTTTCCCCAAACGGGGACCCTATTGTCCTCTTTTGTTATAGGTCCCCGGTTTGAATGTGTATACCTACTCACACACACTTTTGCACACACCGTTGTGGGGACTTCCTATTGTTGTTCTATTATTCCCTTTTCTAAAGAATTACCTTGTGGGGACCCAGTTTACAAAGAAAAACGTTGTGGGGACCTTTGTTCCATTGTGTAAAAGTCCCCACAACGGTGTGTATGCCTACCCACACACACACGCACACAACCTTACGGATCGGGTTTATGGGGTCCTGCTGTTGTTGTTCTATTATCCCCTTTTCTGAATATTTCCTCTGTTGAGTCCTAGATGAAAAAAAGACAAATGTTGTTGGGTCCATTGTTCCTTTGTGTAAAGGACCACAAAGGCCCTAAGGGCCCTTCCGCACACAAAAACACAAACTTTCTATTTTTTTACATATGGAGACATCTTTGATTCTTTTCTTTTTCCCTGCAGTTTACATGTTCCCATATAATTTGTACACGGAAGTCTCCTATGGAGACTTCCGTGTATTTTTTCTCTGTCTCCAAAAGGGAGCAAATATTACAGTAGCCTTGACCAAGGCGTTGGAGACTAATTTGGTCTTCATTTATTTAGTTGTTTTCTTTGCGCTGCACAACGGCCGCCAGAGCTAGCGTGCCTTGTTTGCGTGTCACTGCACTGCATGCAGCATACAGTATTGTCATGCTACGCGCCCGTTCTGTGTGTGCGTAGTGTATGCTGCGTGGACCCGCATGCCAAAAGTAATACGAGTGCGGATGACCTGCGCACAGTAGTAGTACGGGCGTCGTCGTGCTATGTGCGTCTTTTCGGAGTGAAAACTGCGACTGCCTTGAGCAAGGCTAATATTACAGCAAAGCTCTGTGTTTCATACCCTCTGTGGCTATTCCATTGTTCTCTACACTTAAGGAAAATCCTATTCTTCAACACTGTGTGGACGGGTGTAGGTCGATGTAGTGTTCCAATACCCTGCCTTGTGTGGACCTTTGAAAATCAGGAAACATTCGTTTGGCAATCATTATACGGATAAGAAGGGTCAACTTAAGTCATATCGCTGTCACGAATTGGTCCAAAACTCTGTTATAAGCATCGAAAAGGTCAGGTCAAAGAAGTGATGTTAAGAAAAGTGGGCAAACTTTCGCAGAGTCTCCCACATTCTTCAGCCTATCGTAGCCTAACTTTGTCCAGTGCTACATTGGATCAAGCTAAACACATATAGATATATATATACCCGACCTTTCGGTCAGCAGTGGTAATTTTATGAATAAAAACATTAAAAATGCTTATTCTCCCACATTCGTTAGGTGATTGCAGCACAACTTTGTCCAATTCTTCATTTGCTACAGCTGTAACTGCAAAGTAATTAATAGCAAGTCCCTTATAAATTACTATCCTTTGCAGTGTTTTTAAAAGCGGAAATGTTTCTGATTATTAAATGCTCATGAACATTAACACTTGACGTTACAGGAGTTAAGCGCCCTCACGTATAGGTTATTTCTGTTTCCATTACTTCATCATCGGTTTACCTCCAAGATGGCGGCGGGATTACTTCAATGCATTATGCCTAATTTTCATATTATAAAAAAGTTTGAAATGTAGGGAGACGGTCGGTTAACTTTGAAAAGAACCGTCCTTCCATTTAATTCAGTAGCCTTACAGTGGATATTGGTATGCTGCTGCAAAACCATTCAGCACCGTACAAACTCAAAATTATGTGTGACTCAACCTCTTCTTGCAGGTAAAATCACTTACGCTCCCCCACCTTAGAAACACCGGATAAAATAGAGCCCAACCTTGGAACTGGGCCCATGGAAAATTGTAATCATAGCTTGGTAAAAAAAATCCTTCTCTCGTAACACCGCAAACACGTTTTCACCAGGAGATTTTTTGATTTTTGTTGTTCGTTATCTGTTGCAGATTAAAATTTCGACTGCATTATGACTGTCATCGCAAGCTCTCTTTCCCTGTTGCTGATGGTTGTTTATTTTGATGTTGTAAATGGTGAGTGCAAACCAGCGTTGCGTGACTACCAAATGCATCAAGGAAACATACTTGCATTCTATCCTAGCCCATGCAAGACCATGCACTAAAAGATACAATCTACCAGGTTAGAAACGCAAGTTCAGACGTGGTATGTGCAGTATACTGTCTGCAAGATGATTCCTGCAGGTCCTTTAACTACTGCAATGACAGGCTCTGTCATCTTAAATCAGCCAACTACTCCGGGATAGGATTGGAAATTCAGCAATCCGCTGGGTGTCGTCACTACGGAGATGAAGAATTACAAACTGAAGGTAAAAACGTAAAATGTGGCGAAACATTAACTTTTGTCTGCATCGCTTTCTTTGTGGTTCCGTATTAAAAAAATCTTCTATAGTAGATACGACATTTAAAATAACGGTGAAGACGACAATGACAATGACAACGGCAATGATGATGACTTTGTCAAAGGACATGTCAAGGTTGGTAGCGGTGGCGGTTGCTGTTGCGGTGGCGTATCTTGTTTGGATGTTAGAAATAGACAACTGTACATTTGAATATAGCTAAAAAGACATACGTTTTTCAATGTATGGCTGAAAGACAGTAAGATACATAAAACCAGTCGCAGGAACACAATCTATTGTCTACCTAAAAGTGCAGTTTATGTAAATAAATGAAAAAAAAAAAAAAAAAAAAAATAAAAAATAAATCCTGAATTCGAAATCTGGCGCTTATTGTGTAATAAAACCAAAACTGTTTTTCAACTGCGTTAGATTAAGGCGGTTTGTTTACTGAACTTTCGTTAAATTTTGCTTGGTTATTTGTTGTTGTTGTTGTTGTTTTGTTAGTTTTTTTTCGGGGGTGGGGGTTGTAGATTCAACGGCCCGAACTAAGCAAACCCTGAGGTGTTAAAATTGTGACGAAAATACAGTTTCCTGCATTAAAGGCTCACGTTGCCTGGGATCGGTCGAGCTGGTCTATAAAAAGCGTTTGTAACCGTTTGTTATAAAATACATATGGTTAGAAAAATGTTTTAAAAGTAGAATACATTGATCCACACAAATATGCCTAATAATTAGCTCAGAATTCAGTAAATAAAGATTGCCAAGACATTTTCTTGTTTTTTTGTTTTTATATTGATTTAAAATATATTTATGCGATCAAAGAGTAAAAATTTACCCCCGGAAGGACTAATTTATGGCCTTAATTTTATCCGGGTCGACAGGACCAGCTATTGGAATTCAGTTTCAAACATGTTGACCCCCAAAACGGGTTTGCCAGGTTTGTCTATTATCAGGGCTTTAACTTCCCTACTTTTCAGTAACAACATTGGAATGAACTTCACTTTGTGTTACAGATACGCATCGGTTTGAGAGAATGGAGCTCCAGCTGCCGATGACGTCACCATTGCGACTAGAGCTCACAGTCATCATGGGTGATGTTGAGGTGTACTTTTCCCCTGATGTTCCTGGTACTGAGGAAGCGTTGTACCAAATAGGTAAGTATAAATACAGTTGACATTCTCAAAGGTCAACAAAATCCAATCAAAAACGATTCAACCAATTACTGTCTTCTGATACTTGATAGCCACCGTTTACGTATAGGTTGAGTAGAAACAAACTTACATCTTTGCACTTTTATATCGTGTCCTTTCTCACATAAAAGTCGGGTTAACGTTTTAATGTACAGAATATAAACCCCATAAGTAAGAGAACCCATTCCAGCCTTATACACGTAAAAAAAACCTTCCCAGATCAGAAATGATCCAAGGGATCCCGACCCATTTCTGGGTCAGGCTGACCCGGAAAACTGGTTAAAAAAATTTGGATTTTGATTCAGATTATGAGTCTGTTTGCCACGGGTCAGTTAGACAAAGTTGCCGAATCATAAGTGTGATACGTGTTGTCCAATCAAACGCATTCAACAACAAGGCTCTTTCATTTGTTATTTGTGGGGGTTAAAGAGCGGTTACAGGATGCTCTGAAATATACAGTTTTTACATTTTTCCAATAGATGGAGTCCACAGTAAATAGAAAAAAATTATAATGAGTCCCTTACCTCACGCTAAAACAGAGTAAAAATGTGTTTTTCCTCGAAACACTCCCAGCCCAAAATCTGAAAACGCGAGGTCAAACAAACCCCGCGACGAAGGACTCATGACGTCACCGGCGGCTAAGTAGTTTGGACCTGCCTATATGAATGCACTGTGCTAACGCAAATACACTGCAAAACTTTACCATTTGCAATCAACGTTTAAACCGTTTACTTGTACAGCACTGGTCTGCACGCTCACGGTCTGCGGGGCTTAGTTCAATGGAATTTTAGCTTCGTTTATAACGAAAAAATACCCAACGTGTAGGCTTCATTTTACAATGACACAATTAAGAATACTCTGTATGGAAAGAAAGAGTATTTAACTGTATGATGTAAGTTTGGTTTCTTCTTCATTTTGTTTTGTTTTCCAAGCAAAGAGACATTTATGTGTGTGTTTATAATGCTAACCGTGAGTTTTTAGCCGCCGGTGACGTCAAGGGGTCATATGCATATCATTATCAAAGATAAGTAGCTTTTGACTCTCAGCTGAAAAAGCCGCGCGCAGAGGTGCATTTTTGACTTAAATTCTTGATTACTAAATGCAAATTTTAAGTTTAAAATGGTTATTAAACGGTATATACGATGTCTATTCGGCCATAAAAAGGTAAGAGTAAAAATATTGAGAGCATCCTGTAACCGCTCTTTAAGTACTTGAGGATTGAAATACATTTTTGAATAACCAATTATTATAAAAAGAAAGCACGACTAAATGTTCATTTGATTTTAAGTAATACGTTGTAACATACATTGGTGAATGACTTGAATTTGAATTTTGGGAAGTGCAATTCAAGACTTATAATTCCGACACCCCCTTGCCTGCAAATTAGTTTGCCCGCCCCCACGTGTCGCCGCGTTTAGACGCGTGCGCTTACAGTGTCTTGCACTGTGATGTCACAGAGTATATTGAATATTATAGCGCTTCCACGCTCCCATTGGTTTTGTACATCTACCCATTCGGGTAGATTTCTCGATACAACGTGCAGAGTAAGAAACGACCTCGTCAAGTCCCATTCTCGGGACCACATTTTTGACGGCGAGCGCGCACTGCATGCTATACGAAACGGGTTGTTTGCTAGTTGGCGGGATGTGCTTAGGGACCTCTCACATGAGAACGGGACTTGAATCAAGTCTAGTTAAGGGGCCATTTATTCGCTAGTTTACTGAGCCGGTCTTTATATCACATGTTAATACACCCTCACGTGACCAGTCTTTGACCAATCAGAGTGCATAAACTCTCCAAGGTGTTTATTAATGATGATTGATGTCTTTGTTCATGATTCTATAATTACTCTTAATTACTTGGCTACAGGGCTGTACGCTAAATTTACTTTCATCAGCAAACCGGAAACCTCCTCTCAGTCATCGAAACTCCTCCAGTATAAGAGTGGCGTACACTACATCGGAGAACCAGTTACGATCACATACGATAACGGTAGCTTCGAGGTGGCAGTCCAAGGGCTGCCAGATTCTACCCTGACCTATGACGTCACAACTACACCTCATCCAAGATGGTTTGCTAGTTTCATAAGACAGAACGGAATGGTTGAACTGAGTTTCACTGAGCCTTGTGTTAATGATTTCGGTCCACAATTCAAATAATTTCTGCAAAGCTAAGAAACAAATTATTGATTAATAACGTGTCATATAGAAATACCGATAATGGCCGTTACAATAGCCAGATGCAAATCACTTGGAGTTTTTGTTTCCCCAATCTGTGACAATCTTTGATAGTAAGGTTGATCCCATCATCGTCGCATATCGTTGGTGTTTAAATGGAATGATTAATAAACGCTTAATCGTTTTGCACTTGAGCATTTTGCACATTTTGTCTTATTCACATGAAAAATAATTAATTAACTTAACCAATATTTAACCACGAGTGAATCACTTCATTTATGTCCTTTTTTAGTGTGTCATTTAAGCGCGTTTTTTCATTTTCAAAACGGTACATTATTTTATGTGTTTGACTTTTAAATATGCCATGTCGATATAAAGCTATGACTTCTTTGTAACAAATGTGGTATTTTTTATACAGCAGGAAATATTACGTACAGTTGTTTAGAAAAGATAATGTTTAGAGTATTGGTGTTTCTAGGATATTTGTTTTTATATCAATTTTCAAGCTGAGAACAGTTTGAGTCGACAGAATTGAACTGCTTTCTTGACTACTGTACATTATTCATACGTGTTTAAAAAAATGGGAAAAAGTTTGGAATGAAAACAAAGCTCTACCTCTCAACACCGAACATAAAACTCACAAATCAATCGCTATTCAAAGGTCAAACAACATTTTTGTCATAAACACTTCGATTTGTTGTCCACAACTGTCACAAATTCAATTTATTTGGAAAACATGGCACTCTCGTGAACCATTCTGCGTCTCAAGTGTTGAAACATTACATCTTTGTCTCATATCAGTCTACAATTACTTCGTTAGAAAAATTCGAAACAATTTATTTACGTACATTGTATTTGTACTTGTAGGGAACGCTCCGCTGATTCATACCGTGTAGTTGTCCAATCAGCACTAAAATTACCTGGTTAGAATTATTATTTGTCTTTTTTTTTTTGAACGTTGAACAAAATTATTTACAAGAAAACTAGCTTTTTTTTAAGCTAGAGATTAAATTGATATGATTGTAGAGAGTTTGTTTACAGATTTGAAATTCTATAGAGCGTTCTACTGATTCTGCTTTTGATTCGTCCAATAGAATATCAGCAAGCTCAAGTTGAGCACTGAACGATCCCCGCTTCGAAAATGAAAGGGTACTCGTTAATGGAAAGTACATAATTGTTTTTGGAAAAGAAAATTGTTTTACATTCTCAAGATTTCTATATACAAGCAGTATATTTTGAGGATTTGAAGGCAACAATTTATTCCTGTAGTTTTGAGAAGAATTTTATCAACGCTCAAAGTGAGATATCCTTTATTTCAGTGCGACATAATAAGCAGCTTTGACATTTTAGCATTCGAGCATAAGCTTTGCATTAGATGATATTTCAGATTTATAATCAGTTCCTTAATGCCTATGTCGTATGCTTTGGTTACTTGTAAAAACATTATGCGATATTGCAACCTTTTTATTACTGCAAGAGGAAATCCTGTTCTTTTTTATTTGTTAATCCAATTTGACTTTTGTGTATAAAACATAGTATTTGAAGCTTTGAAGTATATTTTATCATAAAAATACTACATTATAAGCAGTTACTCTCGTAACATCTTATAAAAACAAATGACACCTGGCTCAAAACAAGGATTTTCAAAATTATATCTTTATTTATTATTTACATTGGTGTGTGTTGATTATTTTCTATCGTAAAACGTTTACCACCAAGGCCCAATTACATAGAGCCGCTTAACAAAAAATGTGCATCAGTCAAACATGAAGCACGTGACATTTTTTTGGGCTGGTAACCTTATTCTGGTAAGCACGATTTGTTTGTGCTGAGCTACTTTTTGTGCTTAAGCAGCTCTATGATACTTGGCCAATGGTATACACTATATAATTATACTAGATTCACTATAGGCTCTGCCTGAGCAACAAATTAATATCGTGATAGTCTGAACCATTCTATCACTTCATGTACTTACAGCTTTCATGGTTCTTTTTTTTTTAGTACAAATCAAAATAGTATCAAACGAAGGTGAATCAATTTCATTCATCGGTTTAGACAAAAAGTTATTTAAGTAAATTGTTCTATTGTAATGTATTTGCACAACTGTAATGGTTAATAAAGCACTGCAAATTATTACACGTTTGTTTATTTCTGTTTAGTCAGGAATGTTGCATGTTGCATACATTTCAGCCTAAAATGAGTGGTAGCATTGTATCTGCATGAAGCAACTCAACGGACTGTGCAAGTCCCGCGCATATTCGAAAATTTGAACCCCCAAAAGTGCGAGAGTATGTTTCCTTCACGGTTCAGATTAATGTTCGCGGGACTAAAATGGTCCCAAAATTGTTGAAAACACGCGAGACTTGCACGGTTTATAACATTGTTGAATTGAACCAGGTGCAACGCTTCTCTTGTTTGATTAATTCGTTTGTTTATGGATCGCATTTTCAGGATTCTTGACGGAAATGGGAAACTGAATCATTGCTCAGTCGGTACGGTTATGACTATACTACTTTACTGGTGAAATTGTCGGTTAATGTCTGCTGCATGTAGGTCAGAATTAATTCAACACATTATGTTCAACTTTGGGCATATTGCAGACTAATTTTGGGGCATCACAACATAAAAACAAATATATTTTCGTGTACAAAATTATAATAGTAATCTGCACGGTGCCAATGCAAGATTGTTAAATTTCGTTAAACCCTACCAGATAAGGATTACAGTGGACGTATTTGTTTGAAGAACATATTGCATGGCCAGCAAAAAATGTACACGTTTGGAAGGATGTTTGACATTGTGAAATTAAAACTTACCGACTTGCAAAATAGTGCGAATGCAGGCAGGCTTATATTACACTGAGGGGGTAGTTGCGGACGTGCCAAATATCGAAAATCAAACCTAGCATCTTGAAGTTAATAATGATGTATTTGGGAGATATTCTTAGTTCAGTTAAGAAATGTCAATGTTTGGAAAACCCCAAAATAGTGTACAGTCTTGGGATTTTTTTTTAAATACTGTGTAGATTTCAGGTTTTTTTCTGTTTCGAATTGTTTTTCCAGCATACTTTATGGTAGAATAAATCCAGTGTTAAAAAGTCATCATAAAGCTGTAAAAGTGCTTATAATCAGTGGAGAGACTACTCCATAGTCATTCACGCTTGCTGATTTGCAAGGGATAATTTGGCACAATCGAGGCTCCAGAATGGTTTGAATTCAGAAGCTCTCTGAGGCAATTCCTAGCTACTTTCCCCTCGATTTTGAGCAAAAGGTTCATATAGTACACAGAGAGCTCCGTATTATTGGCTTACTTTGTTATTATTATTACTTTATTCGGCATTAAAATCAAGTATTCAGAGAAAAAACACACAACATTACTGATTAAAAGCCAAGGATAGCCCAAAAAGCTGATTAAAATCGGCTTATTTCCATCGGGGTCCTTAACAAACACACAATACATACAATTAAATACAAAACTAAAAAATTGCACAGGAAACAGTGAACAATGGCAATCAAAAATGTACAAAACTGTTCAAAAATGTGATTGAGAGGAGAGATGTTGTTTTGCGAGATCTCTCATTCAAACAGTTGGCATGTCTGTAAAGAAAATGTAATCTAGCACCGGGCTTTTTAATCACAGAATTTACAATGTTCTCACCAGTAAGACTCTGATCAAGTGTAATGCCCAAATATTTAACTGAGTTTGAAGGAGTAACAATCTTCCCAGAACAAGAAACTTCAAATGTATCAACTTAGCTTAACTTCTCTTTGGATCCAAAAAGAATAGACTTAGTTTTGCCGACGTGCAAAAGACAGTTTGTTATCAATTAGCCATTGTCTACATGATTCTAACTCTGTACTCAAACTGTCGGCTATAACTAGGGTTACGAGTCGTGAGTTTTCATAAAGTTTTTTTGTTTAGAGCACTAGTTAACATCTTCAAGTAAAGGCCAATTCATTCACTCTTATTTCCATGGACATTGTGAGCTCAAACAAAGAGTTAGAGGTGCAATTTTGAACTGTCGGGCTCGGTACTTTGGTACGAAAAAAATCCGTACTTATCATTGTTGAGGGCTTATTGTCAACGCCTGTCCAAGGTATGGTTGAGGCGAATAACCATAACAGTAAAACTTTGCATAACCCACAAACAAGGTATCTCGAAGTGCGGGGTCCTGGTCCTCTGAAGGTCTTGGGCCCAGAGAAGGACCCCGGAAAAATGTTTAACGCATTTAGGTAAACCTCATTGTAGCTTTGTCGTCTAAAAATCAATGATGAGTATTGTGAGGCAACATTTATTTTGTTGGAGCCCCGGGGAAAACAAGTTCTACATCGTTATGCTATGCTGCCCTTTCTGTAAAATTGTCTACATCTTTGATTGAGACACCTAATTCACATAAAAAGTTAAACAGACAACGGTTTTGTCTAATCTTTGCGTATACATTTTGACGCGAATTCCGGGTCATGACTATGGGTCGATGGGACCCAAGAATCCACAGGTAGTTTCTGACCCAGCAGATTGGTTACCAACCATCATGTCACGCAAGCACCATATATAGAACAAAAGGGCAGGTTGGTTTGATGTGAAGTCAAGCATCCTCCAATTAATTCTGCTGATTGAGTTATTGTATCAAAAGAACAATATATGCTTCTGAAAGTTACGTTCGTGCCCGGACCTTTTCCGAATAATTGTAAAAAATTTGGGAATTCAATTTCAACGCGTGATACCCAAGGCAACAAACCGCCTGTTAATAAGTCACGTTTCAACCCTCCCCAACTCAACTTCCGCTCTCACACCCCCACAGTAATATGCTTGGCTGAACAAAGTTACAATGGTCACCATTGTAAGGGAACAATTTGCGCTAAAAAATTGAAACCGCCCTCAGTCCGTCAGCGTCATAACTTAATTATTTGACTACAAGGCAGTCGTACACTAATTGAATTAATTACAATTAAATAAAATTTAACTGAAAGATAAACAACTAGCAGCGTCTTTTTTATTCATTGCTCCTTCCTCTATGCTTGCGTACACTGAATTCGGGTTCTACAGTTGTGAGCAAGTGATTTAGTATACAGATTCAGCACACTTAAGTTGAGGTGAGCAGGCAATAAAGAGATTCAATACGCTCATATTCAGTGGTCAATGTTAATCTAAAACCACCATCCAATTGTCTCTCATGGTGCCGGATCAAACAACTCTTGTGCTGTTGATACTTAGTGGCTCAGCTGCTCTTAAAGGTAAGTCATGGTATCGCGTACGGTGGTATACCAACAAATATTTGAAGAAAACACCCTAATACCAGCAAGTATCTAAAACAACTGTCTGAATTGACCCGGATTCCAGGTCCCATGGAGCATGAACTATTTCTGGGTCGGGGCGACCCGGAAAGTAGTTTTTTAAATAGTGGAATTTTAACTCAGATTTTGTGTTATTTGACTTATCCTGGGCAAATTCAGGCCCCACGAGACCCGGATCTTTGTCAATTCTTACCCGTGTTTATCTCAGTAACCAGATAGTATTTTTTAAATAAAACTTGTGAAGGAGGGTATTATGGAGATAATTGTACACTTTGAAATAGCCTTGACCAAGGCGTTGGAGATTAATTTGGTCTTCATTTATTTATTTGTTTTCTTTGCGCCGCACAACGGCCGCCAGAGCTAGCGTGCCTTGTTTGCGTGTCACTGCACTGCACGCACTAGTATTGTCAGTACAGTATTGTCACTGCACTGCGTGCAGTATGCAGTATTGTCATGCTATGCGCCCGCTCTGTGTGTGCGTACGTGTATGCTGCGTGTACTAACCAAATTAACGCCTTGATGTGTCTGTGTTTGAAGCCATGAGGTCATTACTATAATGCGCGCGAAAGACAAGACCGCATTGGCCAGTGGCGGAAGTCTTGTTTACTAATTCTTATGCATATGCATGCAAGATTCAGCTGCGGTCGGCTCGCAAATATATGTTCTGCAGCACACGTCGGCTATGGAGTCAACAGTTAAAGGATAGGGAAGAACAGCCTATCCCTTAAAGGTACACGTTGCCTTGGATCGGTCGAGTTGGTCTATAAAAAGCGTTTGTCTTCATTTTTTTTGTTTTTTGCCACATGGTCCAGAAAGGTCTGTTTCGTTAGAGAATAATATGATCATACAATATTGTCTACATTGGGGTTTTCCTTGACGCGCGAAAACGTGAACGAACGTCTTTGTTGTCAATAATTCACGTCTTTAAATATGGTCCACCACGTGGTAGTTAAACGTATGTAAACGAAAAACCCCAATTTCGGGATACTAGTGCGGCATTTTTCTGACGTTTTCAACATTTTGCTAACCCGTAATACCCAATATTGTATGCAACGCCGTTTTGTCTAACGTTTTTTATAACCAATCAGCCTGATTTCGGAAGCAAGGTACATTTAACTGTTGACCGCGAAAGCAACCCGATTCAGTGGTGGCTTGTGAAAAAAAAATCGCTGCGGCCGGCTCCAGCTACCTTGCATACTGCACTGGCGCGCCGCCCTGGATGTGATAATCCAGTGTTCTGTTTAATCATAGAGAAAGGAATTCAAAAATTTACAGGATGCAGTCACACATGATACATGTGAAATAGAGTTTTAGCTGATAACCTTATTCTAGTAAGCTTATTTTTAGTTTACTTAGCTTTGGTGCTTAAAGGCCCTGTAGACTATTGGTAAAAGATCGAAAAAACACAAAGTTCACAGACTCACACATAACTTACATGATTTAAAGTAAGTAATGGTAGAAAGAGTTCCTTAAATATTATATTTTGCCTAAAATGCTATCGTTTCTGAGAAATGAATAAAACAACAGTTTTTATCGCTCACGATAATAAACTCGATGTTTGAAAAACAGAAACACATAAGGTCTCTTTTCACTATTTTCTCGTGCCCATCGATGATCAATTGAGCTCAAATTTTCACAGGTTTGTTATTTCATGTGTATGGTTAATCACACAAAACATGAACTTTGTTTGCGACTGTTTTGTCAGCTCTGCCAATCCTGTATAATACCTTTAAGCAGTCTATAAATTTGGGCATAAAGGCAGCTTTTGGGCCGGCAATATACAAAAAACATGGAGCAAGTGCAATAAACTGTACCTCCAAGATAAAACAACCAACAACGATAGGTTATAAAGGTCTATGTTTTATATAAATCACCCCAACAATGATTCAATCACTGTTGTTGCAAAATGAGGTGGGAGATGGCCAGTCCCGTACGCCGTTAAAAAAATATCTTAGAAAAAAAGGTCTTCCTGATGGAAAATGGTGTACAATATGCAACAATTTGCTTCTTTTATCCTCGTTTAATGTTATTCCTGCCCACATCGTCTAACTTCAGAGCTGACATTTTGAGGAGAATACGCAACATTTTAGATTTAGATATTACCAAAGTATTCCCAAATTCACACGAAATGCTGAGGGCGAAAGTCATCCAGACCCAATTTGTCGACTGCAGTATTTAAGGCTAAAGGAACATGTTCATGCAAGGGCAAGGCCATATCTATATATGCTACTTATATTATTAGTACTTGTCCATTACACTACCATATCACAATAAAATTCCAAACAATCGGATGAAAACGAAGACAAAAGTTCTCGTCTACAAATTGAATATATAACATGGCAAAAACCACGCAGATTATCGGTCCACTCGCTGTGACAATAACATACCATAACGGAGCCGAATTCAACAGAACCATAACATACACACGAACGCCATTATTTTTGTTGGCAACAACTCACATCGCAGGACGCTCAGCAAGCATAACACACGGTACAAAGGTCAAAATAAATTATTTATTTATTTCCCATCCTGCGTTGTCTGCAATAGGTCCAATGAAATATTTGAACATTCATGATCTGCATACCAGCATATCCGAGAGCCCCCACCCCCGTTTCCATCCAATAGTGGACGGTGAAAAGAGAAAAAACATTAAACACCGAAGTTACAGACCCTACAAGGCTGTCGGCCTGACGGCCTCCGCATGCGGACTGTAATTTGAGTGCGGATGACCTGCGCACAGTACGAAGGGCGCTGTGCTATGTGTGATACACACATTACGCACAGTGCTATGTATAGGCAATGGGTTGGTTTTACGGAGTCTTTTTCGGAGTGAAAACTGCGACTGCCTTGAGCAAGGCTACACCGAAATAAACAAGCTCACCACACCATGGATTCGGAATACTCGGTTTATTGGTCTGAAAATTGTGAACGATGCACATGCAACGACAAGGGAGGCAATGTGGTAGCGCATGACAATTAACAAACAGAACAACTGGGAGAGATAAAAGAAAAGAAAACATAATAGTACATGATATTACAACAATTGACCAGTGTAAGCCCTAATAAATCTTGGGAAACGTAACAGTACTAGATGGAGTCTTTGTGCATGAATGATTATCCAATGTTAGCCAATCAGTGCATCAATTAACCGTACTCTCTCCATGCTTGACAGAAATAGTAATGGGTTCCTTCAAATTACCATTTTACAGTCACAATTTAATCACAGTGAAATAAAAGCAATGACTGTGTATCAATTACCTAGTAATATCACAATGGCATGTTCTCTAAATTTATTAAATATTGAGAAATTAGAATTAGCTGTTGCAAACTGCTTACCAACCAAAAGGACCTGTAGTAACTATAAATGCAAAAAATTAGTTAGTGGCCTGACGTTTCGACCTTAGCAGAGTCGAGAAACGAAGGCTAAATGACAAGACAACACACATACATGCATACAAGGGGGACAAAAGCAGTCAAGTGGAAAAAACATGAATAGAGAGAGTGGAGATAGAAAAGCAAGAAGCATTCAGAAAGAGCAGGGGGTAAGCAGGGATTATGAAGACAAACAGGGGGGGGGTTGGAGGGGAGGGATGGCTAGACCACAAGAAGTTGGAAACACAAAGGAAAAAATGGAAGGTTGGAAGAAAAGTAAATAATTAGTTAATAGGGCAGACTAAAAAAATATGGATATCTGTGGGGGAAAGGGAGAAGGCAAAGACAAAGGGTTATTAGTCATTTCCTTCTTGGGTGTTCAAACCATGGGGTTGAATGGTCTTTATGCGCCTTATCCACAATTTCTCCCTACTCAGACGGACAGTCTCTCTGGAGTTACCTAGTGCCTCAATGCCCTGTAAATTCATGTCAAAAAATGGAGTGGTTAGGAAGATTGAAGTGGTGTCCTACAGGTGTATCCAGCTCGTGGGTGTTGACTGTGGATCTGTGGCCGTAGAAACGCCTCTTCATTGTAGTTCTTGTTTCACCTATGTATTGAACACCACAAACTCTGCAAGATATTAGATAGATTAGATTAGTTGTGGTGCAGGTGACATGAACCCTTGTCTTATGGTGGTACCACCTATATGGCTGGTAAAGGAGTCAGATTCCCTGATGTGTTGTCTACAAACGATGCATTTTGATGTGTTGGAACACCTAAAAGTACCCTGTGGTAAAGGGGGATTAACATCATCATTAATGGGGGGACTTATGCCGGGACGATGAGATCCCTGAGACTGGGTGGGCGTCGGAAGGCAACTATGGGTTCTTCCTGTACAGCACGCTGAAGCCGATCTGAAGTGTGAAGAATATGACGGTTGGAACTGGTTATTTTACGAATGGGAGGAAGTGAGGGGTGAAAAGTGACAACAAAAGGAACTTTCCCCTTGGAACTCCGTTGTTGCTTGGGTCCTTTGGAGAGTACAGACTCCCTAGAACGAACCTTGACTTTCTGAATCGCTCGATGGACTGCTAGGGAGCTATGACCCCTGGAAACAAGGTGTTTCTTAAGTTCCTGTGAGTGGTGGAAAAAATCAGAATCATTAGAACAGATTCGATGAAGTCTGAGGGCCTGACTGTAGGCTATGCTGGTTTTGCAGTGTCGGGGGTGACAGCTGGTGGAGTGGAGGTATTGATGTTTATCTGTGGGTTTAACAAAGAGATCTGTGGTTAAGCTGTCATCCGTCTTTATAACTTTGACATCCAGAAAATGGGTGTCCTTGGTCGAGTATTCATTCAAGAATTTGATGGTCCTGTGGAAGGAATTAATGTGGTTAATGAATGATATGAGGCTTGCTTCATCACTAGTCCAGATGAAAAAGATGTCATCGATATAGCGCCACCAGACCCAGGGACGGCAAGGGGCCGACGTCAACATGCGCTGTTCAAGTTGACTCATGAAAAGGCAGGCCACTGAAGATGCCATACGTGTACCCATTGCAGTGCCATGTACCTGTAGGAAATTCTTACATAAGAACGAAAAATTGTTTTTTGTAAGAACATGTTGCATGAGGGATACAATGTCAGAAATTGGCCGTGACAGTGACCACTCTTAGACAGGGCTGAGGAGCAGGCAGCAATCCCTTCATCTTGGGGGATGTTGGTGTACAAAGAGGACACATCAAAAGTACCGATGATAGTGTTGGGGACCTGCTTCTGAATCTGAGATTTTACGAAGAAAATCTGGAGTGTCATGAATATATGATGGAACCTGTGGCATAAGCGGCTTGAGAAAACTGTCAACAAAAAGAGATATATTCTCAGTGGGGGAACCATTGCCAGATATGATGGGTCTCCCTGGGTCTTTATTAAATATTATAGAGAAAACAACCAATTTATTACCACAACTTTGCTCAATTTGTCCTAAAAAGCACCAACATCTCTGTAAATGTTTTACCAAACAGAAATTACCAAGGTAGGATAAAAATGCACACATGGGATTGTACTTTTATACCATAAAGAAACACATAGAATTCAAACAAAGCGGCACCTATCAAACGTACATGCACATATGTTACAATACTTTCCAAGAACACTAGAGGGCCTACTTTAATTTCATGACTTACAGAAACTAACTTTACAAACGGAAGTTTCTCCCAGTTTTATCCACCTCTCGAACAAATAATTATCTCAGAATATGCCAGAGTCTTTTATTTCTAGGACCATTTATTATTTGTTAAGGAAACTTTGATAAAAAAGGCAAAATAATCTTACCTGAAAATAGTGAAAGTACACAGTCAAGGACAAGAGAGGCAACGTGGTAGCGCGTGACGCTAACCACGCTGTTCAACTCTTGAGGGCGCTGTTCACCACTACCCATCGCTATCGCTCTACTCCGCTTAGTATTTTAGCGCACCTGTCTGGGTTCGACATCCTTACACACTGATTGGCATTTGACCAATAAGAGTCTGATCAAAGAACTAGTAAAACACTTGTTGCTTCATTGGTATAGATCGCTCTGAACGAAGACAGTTTCTTGATAACCTTTTCTTAAAACTAGCATTACGTTGACAAAACTCAAAACAATGATTCAAACTTAATGGAGGTATCGTTTTCCTTTCGAAACTACACCGCCCTTGACTGCGTGGAAAACGAAGCATCAAAATCAACACTGGTAGCCCTGGAACAAAATGGCGGGTTGGTTTGATGTGAAGTCAAGCATCCTCTAATTAGATTCTGCACCCATCGTTTCGTTTCTGCTTATTGAGTTATTGAATAAAAAAGAACAACATATGCTTCTGAAAGTCACGTTCTTGCCCGCACCTTTTCCAATTAATTATAGAAGCTTTTGTAATGCAATTTCAACGCGTGATACCCAAGGCAACAAAACCACCAGTTAGGTCACGTTTCAACCCCCCCCCCCCAACTCAGCCTACGCTCTCACCCCCCCCCCCCCCTAAACAATATTCTCGGCTGAACAAAATTACAATGGTTAACCTTGTTAGGGAACAATTTGCCCCAAATAATTGAAACCGACCTCAGTTCGGCAGCGTCATAAGTTAATTATTTGGCAAGTTAAACTACTAGCAGCGTCTTTTTTTCACTTGTACCTTCATCCATGCTTGCGTACACTAAAGTCGGGGTCTACAGTGGTGAGCAAGTGATTCACTATACAGATTCAGTACACTCAAATTTTGCTTACAGCACTACTCAGTTAATCATATACTGAAGTCAGGGTCTTCATAGGTGAGCAGGCAATAGAGATTCAATACGGTCAAATTTAGTGGTCAATGTTAATCTGAAACCACCACCCTTCTCTCTCATGGTACTGGACCAAACAACTCTTGTGCTGTGGATACTTTGTGGCTCAGCTGCTCTTAAAGGTTAAAGGTAAGTCATGGAATCGCGTAGGGGGGTATACCCACAAAATATCTGAAGAAAACACTCCAAAAAATAAATGTCAGAATTGACCCGGATACCAGGTCCCAAGGAGCACGACCTATTTCTGGGTCAGGGCAACCCGGAAAGTAGTTTTTGAATATTGGGATCTTAACTCAGATTCGGTGTCAATTTGACCTGTTCTAGGTAATTTTGACACACATTCTGGGTCAAACTAACCCACAATCGGGTCAGGCCCCACGAGACCCGGATCTTATAAATTCTTACCCGTGTTTGCTTTATAGTTTATCTCAGTAACTAGGTAGTATTTTTAACTAACGGTGGGGGCGTTTGAACAAAAAGCATCCGATCAAAGAACTAGTAAAACAATTGTTGCTTCCTAGGTAGATCGCTCTGAACGAAGACAGTTAGAGTGATTACATAACTCTGACCATGCAAGAAATATGAAAATAAGTGAAAACGTAATTATTGCTTCAGAAATATATTCGTTCGATAGTAACCAATTAGAAGAATTTCGTATGATCACTGAGCAAATAACCTGTTTTGTTTACACCATTTTTATTTCGCCACCGTGATTACGCCAAACTTTTATGGTCAACTTTTTTGTTTGATGATATCCCTTTACATTTTTAGAAAACAACAATTCCGATTTTTTTTTCAAATCCAAAGAATGTTGTGCTTTTTTAGACAGCATAAACAAGAAAGTAAAACAAAATGAATAATGATTTTTGTTTATTGTGTCAACTAAAATTACTGGTAGTGCACGTAAAGGAACCCAGAACACTTATCGTGGAAGGGTACGGGTTAACCTCGGTGTTTTGGGTTGACATGGCAAGAACCCTTGTTTACAGAATTCCTCGGGTTTGCGAGCTACAGTAATTAAGATCACCTGTAAGGCATACTTTGTTTCATTACCAGAAATTCTATGCAGTATTACACAACGTGCATTTTTTTCGTGTAGGCCAGGCGCCTTTATCAAGTGGTGGCTGAGCTCCCGAAGACAATCCATCGACCGTGACCGAATAATGAGGTGTCAGTCAAAAGAAAAACCCTTAAAAGATATTTCCAGACCTAGTTGTTGCTACAGCTGTAACTGCAAAGCAATATTTTACATTCTGAAGTGTAGGGTGACGGTCGGTTAGCTTTGAAAACAATCCTCCTCCCATTCAATTCAGTATCTCAACTGTGGATATTGGTTTGTTGCTGCAAAATCAGTCAGTTCCGTACAAACTCAATATTATGTGTGACTCAATCTGTTTCTGCAGGTAAAATCACTTCACTCCCACACCATATAAACACCGGATAAAAAAGAGCCCAACCTTGGAGCTGGGCCCAAGAAACTTGGTAATCATAGCTTGTTAGAAAATCATTCTCTCCCTCTAAAAAGTGACACTCGAGGCAGGACAAGGACACAAAGTTTCGTCAACGCCCGCGCATAGCTCAGGTTTCCCGCTCGTTGTTATGTAAATGATGGAAAAACATATGTTATGTCTGCTGCCACAAGTTCGCCTATCCCGTCGAATCCCAACATTTGAATTGGCGACAACTGTTTTAACGTAACACCGCAAGCACGTATTTACATTGACATTTTGATAAGATACAAACTGATTTTTTTTGATCTGTTGCAGATTAAAGTTGCGACTGCAATATGACTGTCATCGCAAGCACTCTTTCCATTATAACAAAACTATTGCTGATGGTTGTTTCTTCTGATGTTGTAAATGGAGCGTGTCAACCTGCATCGCGTGACTACAAACTGCATCAAGGAAACATACTTGCATTCTATCCTAGACCATGCACTTAAAGATATGATCTACCAGGTTAGAAACGCAAGTTCAGACGTGGTATGTGCAGTACACTGTCTGCAAGATGATTCCTGCAGGTCCTTTAACTACTGCAATGACAAACTCTGTCATCTCAAATCAGCCAACTACTCCGGGATAGGATTGGAAATTCAGCTATTCACTGGGTGTCGTCACTACGGAGATGAAGAATTACAAACTGAAGGTAAACACAAGAAAAGTTTACGAAACAAATTATTATTATTTTTTTAACGTTTTCTTTTAGGTTCATTATTTTCAAAAGCTTCGATTTAGACATATCGTAACAATAGTAATTACGAAAAAAGATAGACGTTTTTCAATAATTGAAAACAATGACGCCTGAGACAGACAAATTCATACAACCAGTAGGATGAACACAATCTATTGTTAACTTAAATTTGATTTTTTGGGGTCTGAAAATTGGAAAGTACTGACTTCGAAAGCTAGCAGTTAATGTTTAATGAAACAAAACTGTTTCTATTGAATAAGATGTAGGCAGTTGAAGGAAGCTTTAGTTTGTTACTGAATGTTCGTTTTATTATGTTTGGTTATGTTTGGGGAGGGGATTCTATCGACATCCAACGGCCCGAATTTAGCATATCCTGAGGTGTTATGATAACGAAGAAAATACAGTTTCGTTCAAAAAGGTGACTTACAGTAAAGATGCCTAAAAAAATTAATGTGGCGTGTCGTGGCCGAGCGGATAAATAAGAACACCGGACGCAAGCTCTGGTGTTTCTCATCGGCAGAGTGTGGGCTCGAGTCCCGGTCGTGACACTTGTGTCCTTAAGCGAGACACTTAACCATTCTTGCTGCGGATGGGACGTAATGCCGTAGGTCCCGTGTGTTGTGTAATGCACGTAAAATAACCCAGTTAAACTTATCGTAGAGTGTTCCCGGTGTTGCTTGTTTGATTAGCAGTGCATATTGCGCCAAAGCACCTTGTAAACCATTACTTGGTGCTATGTAAAGGAACAGGTCTCATATACTTCAAAACGTTGCTCCGCATACCTTGCAGGAAAAAAATACTGAGCGCTTTGAGACGCCAGTTGGTGTCATAAAGTGCTATATAAGTCAGTGTCATTATTATTAATAGTGTACGCAGATGAACTTAATTCGCAACGCTAACCTGTTGATTATTAGCTCAGAATTCAGCACATAAATGTTGCATAGTCATGTTCTTTTTTCACCATTATATATTGATCTCATTATACTTTATGCACTAAACAAATGACCCCCTGGAAGTACTCATTACTGACCTTACTCTTTTCCGGGTCGACAGGACCAGCTATTGGGATTCAGTTTCTTGTTGACGCGATATGGACAGACCATTTTCCATGTCAAACATGACCCGGCACTTTTCCCCTCACATTTAAACTAAGTCATGTTTCACTTCAAACTACATCAAAGGCAAAGTACAGGAATGCGTTTATACAATTCTGAAACAGGTACCGCAGATTTTGGAAAATGGTAATCACCAACCCCCCCCCCCCCTCATTATCCCTGCTATACTCTGATGCAATCTGGAAAACGGTACAGATCAATAAAGGCTCGAACTTCACGATTCCTTAATTCCTTTTTTCCGCTTTCCATTCGTAAATACAATGAACAACTCCAGTCAAATTGAATAGGCCTGTATCCTGCCACTTAGCTATTCATCAATTGCATTGTTTCGTTTCCTTTCAACCAAACTTTGCACCAGTATCACGAGTAAAGAAAATAAATAATACCCTATGTTATCATATGTTATTCCTAGTTTCCTAAAAACGATATATATCCGTGTTTCCATATGACTTCCATATGACTACGTCACTGTAAATTTGCTACTGTGTATTATCTTTCTGTGTATATTGTTTTCTATTGTATATTGTTCATGTGCTGACAAACTGAATTTCATTGGATCAATAAAATTATCTGAATATGAATCTGAATTTGAAACATTTTTTATATTCAAACCAAAAATTCACTGATTATATATTTCTCACAGACACTATTTCCTCCAGAAAGAGTATAAAATACTGAAAGAGTCACAAAAATTGCATTCGAAGACGCCCCAATCACCCGATGTAAGCGCGATGTGGACGTACACGCTGTCTACTCTACAATAAGACCGACTTGATAAAAGTTCACTGGTTGGTTGGATGGTATATCGAACAGAACTGAGAGGATGGGGAAAATTAGTATTCCGAACTTTCCACACAACGATGTATTTTCACTTTGTTGCCAGTTTGTCTATTATCAGGGCTTTAACCTCCCTTCTTTTCAGTAACAACATTGGAGGGAACTTCACTTTGTGTTACAAGTACGCATCGGTTTGAGAGAATAGAGCTTCAGCTGCCGATGACGTCACCATTGCGTCTAGAGTTCACAGTCAACATGGGTGATTTTGTAGATGTGAAGTTAACCTCTAGTGCTCCTGGTATAGATGAAGCGTTGTATTTAGTTAGTAAGTATCAATACAGTGGACATTCTCAAAGGTCAACCAAATCCAATTAAAAACAATTAAAACAATTACTGTCATCTGATATTTTGATAAACACCGTTGGGTTGAGTAGAAACCAACTTAACATGTTTGAACCTTTGTATTGTGTCATTTCTCACTGAAAAGTCGGGTTAAATTTGTAATGTATCCATAAAGTCCCAAGGGTGATCAAAATCCATTCCAGCCCTCTACACTCTAATGAATCCCGGGTCAGAAATGACCCGGATCCTGGTCCCTAGGGGCCTGACCCATTTTTGGTCAGACTGACCCGGAAACTGGTTAAAAACTTGGATTTTGACTCGGATTATGCTGTTTACCACGGGTCAGTTAGACACAGTTGCCGGGTCATACGATTTCACCAAACTTTTCCTAACTTGGGATTAATCTTAGGACTTAGGCCGTATCCATAGACGTAAGGACACATTGAACCCATCCTACTCATCCTAACTCGAGATAGGATTAATCCTAGCGCTTCGTGAAATCGGCTGCAGGTACGCCAATTTAATTACGCGGAACGCAATCTATAGCTATTAGTACCAGCGAGTAATTTTTGTTTACACGCGCGCACACACAACCGAACGCGCACGGAACAAAAAATTTAAAACGTTTTTTGAAAATGTACAAACTTTGTATGCCAACTTGATTTCGCAAAACGCAATATATAGCTATTACTACCAGCGCGTAATCTATTTTTACACGCTCGTACACACAACCCAACGCGCATAGAACAGTACTTTTAACAAGTTTTTGAAAATGTACAAACTTCGAAAATTCGCTACTCAAAACAGATTGTCTATAACATTTTTCGCTTTTTCACAAAAAGGCATTTTTAGGAACGGGAATAGAAGAGTAGTGACTCGTTCTTAAACGGCCGTTCAAAACCACGACCCTGCCGGTTTTAAACGGCCGTTTAAGAACTCGTCGCCACTCTTGTATTCCCTTATTTAAACATGGTAATGTGATCTTCTCTTGACCAATCAGAACGGATGAACTTTCCCGGATATCTATGAATGCATATCGTACCTTTTGTTTTGGGAACCGTTCACTTGTTTTAATCTTATATGAATTTAGACATATGAAATTAAACTAGTCCAGTGAAAATTTAATTACAAAAGGTGGTAGACATTTTTGAGATATCGCTGAAAATCTGGAGCGGTTTTGTCCACGCAGGAAGAATAATTTATGACTGGCTGGCATAATCTGAGAAACATTTCTGCATAAAACGTTTCTCAGATTGACTATAATTTTTTGATCTCTCTTAAACCACATTCCCTAGAAGAGAATTGTTTTTCAAAATGTTATTCGTCATCAACAACTGCAGTGCTCCTTACCAAGTAAGATTTTGTAGTTAATTGTTTGAGTAATTACCAAACGTATACCTTCCCTTTAAGTGCAATTAACAAAGGAATGTTCACACAGAGGGTAACACATACCTGTGTCTGTGTGTGCAATGGATTTTTCAACCACTGAAAGTTTGACACATTCTTTCAGTTGCCGGTCTTTAATCGGTTAACTAATTAATCTTTAAATGGTACTAAAACGTCAAATTGTGGCAATGCGGCAGCCGTAAATTATGTTGATTATTTTCAAATGAAAAACTAACAAACCTTTGTTTAAACGTTATTATGAGATGTTACATACATTAAGTAAATGCCTGCAAGGATAAATTCACACTCTTTGAAACTTGTCTTTTGATATGCGTTGAACAAATATTGATGTATGATGACATTGTTCGGGATGCTAAGATTATTCTTAATTACTTGGCTGCAGGGCTGTACAGTAGTTCTGCTGGCATCTACAATCGGGAATCCTCCTCTCAACCGTGAGAAAACGCTCAACTTAAGATTGGCCCAAACTACATCGGAGTACCAGTCATGATCACATACGATAACGGTCGCTTCGAGGTGTCAATCCAAGGTGAGCAAGATTCTACCCTGACCTACGACGACACATCTCCACCTCAGCCCAGCTGGTTTGTTAGTTTTGATACTACGACTGAGGTTGAACTCAGTTTCACTGAGGTTGAGTTGAGTTTCACTGAGCCTTGTATTGATGATTTCGATCCAGAATTCACATAATTTCTGCAAGGCTTAGAAACAAGTTATGGATTAATAACGTGTCATTTAGAAATACCGTTAATGGCAGATGCAAATCACTGGGACTTTTTGTTTCCCCCAATCTGTGACAATCTTTGAGAGTAAGGTCAACCCCATCATCGTCGCATATCGTTGGGGTTAAAATATATATAATGACAAAATCACGCTTAATCGTTTTGCACTTGAGCATTTTGCCATTTTGTATTATTCACATAATAAAAAATAAACTAACTTAAAACAGAATTTAACCACTAGTGAAGCACTTTATTTAGGACTTTATTAGTATATGTTTTGAAATTTTAAGAACGGTACATTTTTGTGTTTGACATTTTCAAATATGCCATGTTGCAAGCTGTAACACCATGTGTTTAGTTATCTACTTTGCTGTGTAGATGTTGTTCTGTAGAGAACTTGTCTTGCTAGATTTCCGGAATTCGGGAGTCTTCTAAGTTCTTTGAGACTTTTAAATCCTAAAGAACTTAGAAGTCTCCCGAATTCCAAAAATTTACTCCGAAAATTAATGGCAATTGCTGTACGTCACTCACAAAATATTTCAGGTCTAAGTATTGGTGGAACTGAATTAAAAATTAGTAGTTATGCAGATGACACAACACTTTTTATTGACATTAGCGATGTCTCCATTAACACCACTTTTGATCTTTTAGACAAATTTTCTCTGGCTTCTGGATTGAAAACTAACTATTTAAAATCTGAGGCAATGAAGATTGGTTCTTTGATTTTAAATGAAAATTTGGAGCCGCCTGGGAAGATAAAACATTGGACGACAGGCCCGGTTAGAATACTCGGTGTTTTGTTATCTCATAATGAAAAGGAGTTGATCCAGTTAAACTATATGACCCACAACTCATTACAATTAAAACAGTTCTCAATTTATGGGCAAAGAGAGATCTTTCGCCTATTGGTAAAATAACTCTTGTTAAAAGCTTAGCATTGTCTCAATTGACTTTCCTTTAAACTGTTCTGCCTAACCCTCCTCAGAAATTCATAAATGAAGTTAATACTTTGGTCTATAGTTTTATCTGGAGTGGCAAGTGTGACAAGATTAAGCAAAAAATCATGATTAATAGTTGTGAAAATGGTGGTCTTAAAAATGTTAGACTTGGAATGTATTCAAAAAAGTCTAAAATGTACATGGGTCAAAAGGCTCTTGAATGAGCCGCAGAAAATTATAAATTGAAAATATTTTATCAACAGAAAGTTAACTCAACTTGGTCCTAGAGATATCTTATGGAAAATTAATGTCACCCCTAAAGATTTCCCATTTCATATATTATTAAAGGATCAATTTCTAATTGATGTCGTAAGATTTTGCAGATTTTGCCCCTGTTACATGATTGCATTATTGCTGGTCGTTGGTATTTTTGTTGAAAAGAAATTACAATAAAAAGTGTTAAGTAACACTAAATTCTCCCCCGAATCGGTTGGAACCGAATGTTGAGGGCATTCCAAAAATATCTGCTTGCTGCCAAATGCCAGCCAATCTTTCCGTTCCTGTAATTCCTTCCGAAACTATACCACTCTTGACTGTGTGGAAAGCTACCTTAGCATTTAGATTAGATTCTGCACCCACCGTTTCTGCTTTCTGAGTTATTGCATCAAAAAGATCAATACATGCTTCTGAAAGACAATCTTTCCTCAATCAAAAAAATTGTTGAATATTAGGTAAACATTGACGCTGTCGCCAAGAAAGCTATAATACGTGGTTCAATAAAGACATGGCTCTCCCTCCAAAAGTGGCTAGGAAAGGTTTCCATGGTTTCCTTCGACATTCCGTAACGAACCATTTTGCCAAAAAAAATCATCATCATCATCTAGCCGCACGGCACCAAGGTTTATTTGTCTGTACTTGGCGTGGTTATCGATCGTAATATTAAAAATTCAGAAACTGTCTATCTAAAACTAGGCTTATACATAGTGGAACTACTCAGTTATTCATATATCTGAAGTCCGTGGTCTTCAGTGGTGACCGAGACATTCTGCTATGGTAGTGACAAGTGAGTATAAAGTTAACTCACAGTGTTCAATGTTAATCTGATATACACTTTTCGTGCTATTGGCACCGGATAAAAAAAAGCTCTTACACTGTTGGTGCTTTTTGGCAAAGCTGCTCTGAAAGGTAAATAATGTTAAGGTTGTTTGAAATGTTCGCCATTTAAATGCGCGTAAAAATGTGGCTGTCAATATTCCCAACAATTCGATCGATAGACATCACAATATTATTACATCATACAAAAGAAAATGTAAAATTTTCAATGACCGCTGAGAAAAAAGGGGGAACAAAATCAACTGTAGGAAGCAACCCAAGATTTGTAAGTATCGATTTGTACGACAAATGCTGCGAGACTTGCCCAATACCACCAATCTCATTTCAGTCCCTCTCCTTTCAACCTGTAGCCTTAACACTATAATAACTAAAAGGTATTATAAGAAGTTCAGATTAAAACATTTTAACCTGGACAAAATATTGTTTTAATTTTATTAAATGTTTTTTTCGGAAAAAATCAAAACTTTCATATAAACTGCTGCACTAACTCGAGTTTGCGTTTTTTTAAACATAATAATCTAAATCCAACCCGAACAAAATGAACAACACAAAATTTACAGGAAAAAAATGTGTTTTATTTTTTAATTGCCAAAAACACGTTTTTTACCAGACAAAGTTCGAAATGCAAGAGTATTTTACCACTCAAAGAAAAATAAACATTTTACTTTTGATTCTTATTAGACTTAATTTTAATTAAGAATGTTTTGACGTTTAATAAGAAAAAAAGTATTTGTACAAGATAAATACCAGAATCATACAAAATTCAAGCAATAGTTGATAAATAACTCCATTTTGAAATATGTCTTGGGAATGGTACGCCAATTGGCATACCAATCAACCACTCCCATGTAAATAACGCAAAGGTAATAAATTTTAACAACTGAACTATTGATTTCATGTTATATTTTGCTTGTTCTATGGCCTGTGTTGGATAGGCCTACGCAATTGGTCCAATACCGCATATTGTGTTGTTTGTATAGATTACGCCAGATGCATATACAAATAAAACATACATTCTTATTAAAAATTATTATTTGCTCAAGTTGTAATCAAAAGTATGTTTTTTAGCGTAAATATTGTTATTTTACTGTTTGAAAATGCCAAGTCTCGGAAACTTTGGTTTTCTCTGTGAAATAAACTTGTTGTGAGTAAGAACTTTACAAAATGTATTTTTGTACTGTTATTAATAATGTTTTATATGTAAGCAAATACCAAGCATGCACTAACTATGTATTTTTTTAGGTAAAGTAAGCATTTGGTGAGGAATTATCCTTACAAATGTTTCTTATCGTTATTTCGTGGATAAAATCCGTATGAAGTGATATCCATTTTGAAATAATCAAATATAATGAACTAAAATTAGAACTGTCTTTTACGCTGAAAGAACGGAAATTGAGTTTTTCTATTAAAAATAAAAGTTTCTGGAACCATAATATTTTTTTCCACGTGAAAAAAGAATATATTGTTTACTTGATTTTCAAATGCTCAAAAAATCAAAATGAGGGATTTCCAATAATACCCTTTTAGTTCTTATAGTGTTTTCACACTTTGGTAGGCACAAAACAACTTTAATTCTACACGTAACACAAAGGTCCCCCCAAAACGTAAAAATTTAAACCCGACGTTAGCGTTCACCCAAACACCGGGTTCCTTTAAAAAGGGGTCCGCTTTCCTTCCCTTTTATACATTTTTTAACGATCCCAATGGACCGCAAAACATCTTTCTTTTTTATAAATAAC
Source organism: Pycnopodia helianthoides (assembly GCA_032158295.1). Taxonomy (NCBI): domain Eukaryota; kingdom Metazoa; phylum Echinodermata; class Asteroidea; order Forcipulatida; family Asteriidae; genus Pycnopodia; species Pycnopodia helianthoides. Next base: position 9,005,881 of record CM063255.1, read on the forward strand.
ACAAAATTTTTACCGGCCGTCCATATCAGAAACATGTATGCACATTTTTAATTGAATCTACGTTCATTTTGACTCATCGATTGCGACCTCTCACAGCTTGCCCTGACGATTTGGTTGTGTGTGTACATGTACACGCTGTTGATACTTTTTGACTCAGCTGCTGTTAAAAGTAAGTCATGGTATTGCGTACGGTGGTATACCCACAAATATCTGAAGAAAACACCCTAAAAAACTGTCTGAATTGACCCGGATTCCAGGTCCCAGGGAGCACACCCAGTCCTGAGTCAGGGCAACGTGGAAGGTGGTTTTTAAATTGTGGGATTGTTAATTTGGATTCTGTGGAATTTTTTACCAATTCTGGGTAATTTTGAAACAAATTCAGGCCCCATGAGACCCAGATCTTGCTCAATTCTTACTCGTATTTGCTTTAGAGTTTATCTCAGTAACCAGATAGTATTTTTAACTCACACAGGGGGTGTTTGACCAAGAAGCATCTGATCAAAGAACTATGTAAAACAATTGTTACTTCCTTGGTAGATCGCTCTGAACGAAGACAGTTAAGGTAATTTCACAACTCTGACCGTGCAAGAACTAGAAAATAAGTGAAAACGTAACTATTGCTTCAGAAATATATTTGCTCGATAGTAACTAAAACAAACAAAGTATTGATTAAACAATGCTACCTTGAAAAATATTGGACACCTTGGGTTTTTTCCTTGTGCTTTATCTGTCAACGTAATCCACTATTTGTATTTATTTATTTTATTTATTTATTATTACTTTTTTCTGGGGGGGGGGGCAAGCATGAAAATTAAAATCTAACTAACCTCTTTACGTATTTTTTGAAGTCAAGATTGTTTTTTCTATCATTTTAAGCTGTCTTAACTCGTAACAAATTCTTGAAATAAAATCTTCAATCAAATCATATGTTCAGCCCAGAAAATTTAACGGCGGAAAAAACTAACACTTGGAAAAATTAACATAGGCCTATTGTAGAAAAACCAAAAGGTTTTGGAATACTACTAAAGACTAAATCTTCAGCGCTTTCGGTTGTTAGGACCAGATCACGAAGTTGTTTCCTCACACAAACAATGTACGTTGGAATCAAATGGATCCTACAATTGGCTTATCTTGATAGCACGGTCTATACAGTAGGTCTACGAACATAGAGAATGGATCAACTATAATCCATCTGTACTGTTTTTTTTTTCAATAAAAGGTACATGCCTATCAACCATTGTAAATTATCGACGGAGCTGGCAGTATAAGAAAAACAGAGTGACAATTTTGGTGGATTGGAGACAGGAAATTTAAAACTGCTGCGTTGTGTATCTGTGCACTGGATAAAGAACTTGCCAATTCACCGAACAAAGCTTCTATAGTGATCTGTTGTTGAAATGGTTACCGGAGCAGCTTATAAGGACAGCCACATATAATTGTTGAAGTCAGAGAATGCATCTATGCTGAGGTGAATTCACAGCGCTCCAAAGTGCCCAAGTGATACCTGTATTGTTCACAACGATGGCATTATTTGAAGCAACTGTTACGATATTAGTTATTTGTGCTACGTTCACTCTGAAAGGTAAGATTTAGCAGGAAAAAGGGACAGAAATGGTGATTATAACAGAATACCATAGTAGAGTATTTTGTTGCACACCCATTAGTAGTCTTGACATGAAAGATGTTACTATTCGTACAAAGATTGGAGTCCAGCTTCGTCGAACCATTGCTGTAACAGCACCCGAACAAGATTGGTACAGCGAATATGCGTAGACGGACAGTACCGCGATCATTTCTTCATTTTTGACCTCATGCTCAGGAAGAAACCCTGATCGTTTCAACCATACCCCTATTATTCTATTTAAAAGCATGTAAAGGTGCAAACAGAAGTGTAACAAGCAGATAATCAGCTTCATAACCTGCCGCTTAACGTAAAGCGAAATGCATCCTACTACTAACTTTCTGGTGTATCAGGAGACTCTGTGTCCCACCCCGGAGGATCTTAGCCCATCCCCCTTTCATTTTGTGGCATGTCGTGGCCGAGCAGTTAAAAACACCAGACTCAAGTTATGGTGTTTCTCACGCGCAGATGTAACACTAAAGCATATAATAATAATAATAATAATACTACAAAGTTCTTATAAAGCGCACATATCCTAGACACTAGATCAAGGCGCTGAACAAATAGAGAATTAACAATTAACAGATAAATGAGCTCTGAACAGTTCAGTCTTCAACAGTTTTTTGAATTTCATCATTGAGTCAGACTGGCGGATTTCTGGAGGGAGTTGGTTCCATAGGTGGGGGCCGCTATAACCAAAGGCACCCTGACCAACCACTTTCTTACAGATGGTTGGAGTAAGTGTTGTTGTGTCATACAGTTTACGGAGTCGGCTGTCACGATGATAAATGGAGAGTAGATTGTTGAGGTAGACAGGTGCTGAGGAGTGAAGGCATTTCCAGACAAAGAGCATTATTTTGAACTTGATTCTGTCAGAGACCGGAAGCCAATGGAGTTGTTGAAGGATGGGGGTGATGTGTTCGAATTTGCTAGTTCCAGTTATTAATCGGGCTGCGTGGTTTTGGATTCGTTGTAGTCTGGCAATCTGACAACCTGTAGCTCCGTAGAGGATGGCATTACAGTAGTCGAGATAACACTGAGACATGAAGATGTCGTCAGGTATTTCCTTATGTACTTTATCCGACGGAGGTGAAAGTTGCATTTTGTACAAACGGCTGATACTTGAGCACTCATGGATAGATGATGATCGAGTATTACACCAAGGTTTCTGCACGAAAAAGGGGAAACAAAATCAGCTGTCGTAACCAACCAAATATTTATGAATATCCATTTTGGAAGACAAATGCTGTGAGACTTGCCTTATACAACGCCTCTCATTACAGCCCCTCTCCATTCAACATGTAGCCACCCAAGGTAGGTTCATACTTTAGTAGGCCCAACAAACCTTAATAATGTAATGTTCTGTACTTGGCGTGGTTAATTGGTTGTAATAATTTGTTATAATAATTTCAGAAAATAAATGAAACCGACCTCAGTCCGTCAGCGTCATAACTTAATTATTTGGCTAGGCAGTTGCACACTAATTAGATTTTAAGTACAATTTCTGAAAATTCAACTGCAAGCGTCTTTTTTATTTACATGCACCTTCATCCATGCTTGCGTACATTCATTCGAGGTCTACAGCGGTGAGCGAGCGATTGAGTATACAGATACAATATACTCAAATTTTGCTTAGTGCTCAATGTAAGACTAGCGGAACTACTGAGTTATATTGGAGTCAGGGTTTTCAGAGGTGAGCAGGCATTATAGAGATCAATAAGCTCATATTTTGTGGACACTGTTAGTCTGAAACATCTCTCTCGGTACTGAATCCAACAACTCTTGTGCTGTTGATACGTTGTAGCTTAGTTGCTTTTAAAGGTAAGTCATGGTATCGCGTACGTGTGTATACCAACAAAATGTCTGAAGAAAACACACTAAAAACCTGTCTGAATTGACCCGGATTCCAGGTCCTAGGGAGCATGAACTATTTCTGGGTCAGGGCGACCCGGAAGGTGGCCTTTAATAAGTGGGGCTTTAACTCAAGTTCTGTGAAATTTTGACCTATTATGGGTAATTTTGGCACACATTTTGGATCAAACTAACCCAGTATCGGGTCAGGCCCCACGACACCCGGATCTTGGTCAATTCTTGCCCGTGTTTGCTTTAGAGTTCATCTCAGTAACCAGATAGTTAGTTTTAACTAACACTGGGGGCGTTTGACCAATAAGCATCCGATCAAAGAACTAGCCAAACAATTGTTGCTTCCTTGGTAGATCGCTCTGAACGAAGACAATTAAAGTGATTTCATAATTGTGACCATGCAAGAAATATGAAAACAATTGAAAACGTAATTATTGCTCCGAAAATGTATTTGTTCGATAGTAACTAGACTTTTTCTATTTAATGAAAAGAACAATTTAAAAAAAAAGGAAAATATCACTGAGCAAATAACTTGAATTGTTTACACAATCTTTTTTGCCAATTGATGGGTTTCTACTCCAAACTTCTATGGTCTACTTTTTTGTTTGAAAAAAAGAAAGAAAAACAAAATCAGATTCGTTTAAAACTTAAAGTTTTAATTTTTTTCAAATCCAAAGATTATATATATATTTTTTTATTGCATATACAAAAAGTAAAACAAAATGAACAATGATTTGTGTTTGTTATATCAATAATATTACTGGTAGTGCCCGTATATAAAATGAACCCAAAAAACCTATCTTGGAAGAGTAGGGGTTAAGCCCCCTTGTTTCCTCGTGTTTGCGAGCTGCAGTAATTAAGTTCACTTATCAGACATACTTTGTTTCATTACCAGGAATTAACAATACTAATATTATGCAGTATTACTCAACGTAAAACTATTTTTTAAAGCCATGCACCTCTATCATTAATTGTATTAAAATCATCCTAGGTTTTCACTTATCATCAAACGGTGGCTGAGCTACCGAAAACAATCCAACTACCTTGACCGAGTAATAAGGTGTCAGTCAAAAGAGAAAACCTTAAAAAGCGATTCCAGACCTAGCCGTTGCTACAGCTGTAACTGCAAAGCAATTTCTAACATTCTCTGAAGTGTTCGGAGACGGTCGGTTAGCTTTGAAAACAATCCTCCTCCCATTCAATTCAGTATGTCAACTATAGATATTGGTTTGTTGCTGCAAAATCAGTAAGTTCCGTACAAACTCAAAATTATGTTTGGCTCAATCTGTTTCTGCAGGTAAAATAACTTACGCTCCCCCACCTTAGAAAAAAATGGATAAAAAAGAGCCCAACCCTTAAGCTGGGCCTAAGAAACTTTGTAATCAAAGCCTGGTAGAAAATCCTTCTCTCCCTTTTAAAAAGTGACACTCGAGGCAGGACAAGGACACAAAGTTTCGCCACCGCCTGCACATAGCTCAGGTTTCCCGCTCGTTTTTATGTTAATTATGGAAAATCACCATGGTATGTCTTCTGCCATCTAGGCTCTAGCGCCCCAAGTTCCCAATCGAATCCCAACAATTGATTTGGTGACAACTGTTCTTAACGTAACCCCGCGAGCACGTTTTTTGCTATGTCTTTTTTGATAAGAAAAATGTGTTGTTCTCTATCTGTTGCAGATTAAAGTTGCAACTGCATTATGACTGTCATCGCAAGCACACTTTCCATGTTAGCAAAAATATTGCTAATGGTTGTTTCTTCTGATGTTGTAAACGGAGCGTGTCAACCTGCATCGCGTGACTACCAAATGCATCAAGGAAACATACTTGCATTCTATCCTAGCCCAGTGCAAGACCATGCACTAAAAGATACAATCTACCAGGTTATAAACACAAGTTCAGACGTGGTATGTGCAGTTTACTGTCTGCAAGATGATTCCTGCAGGTCCTTTAACTACTGCATTGACAAGCTCTGTCATCTCAAAACAGCCAACTACTTCGGGATAGGATTGGAAATTCAGCAATCCGCTGGGTGTCGTCACTACGGAGATGAAGAATTACAAACTGAAGGTAAAAACAAGAAATGTGACGAAACAAACTTGTTTGTCTTTATCGTTTTTTAGCTGTTCCGACCTGTTAGGGCGGAACAGCTATTGTAATCGTCGAGATTTTTATTCTTTTTATTATTATTAGCTGTTCCGACCTGTTAGGGCGGAACAGCTATTGTAATCGTCGAGATTTGTATTATTTTTTATTATTATTATTATTATTATTATTATTATTATTATTATTATTATTATTCTTTCTTTCCCTAAAATCGTATTGACTTAACCTGTGTCTCTTTAAGAAGCCATGTGTCTCCCTTCAAATTATCAAAAGTAGACAAATGATATACCATATTAAAGCTTATGCTATGACTTAAATTTTAGATGTAATTAGATTAAAATTCTTAATTAATTATTCACGTGACAGCCGTGTGAATATTTAATTAGCCAATCTGGTTAACACCCTATCTCTAGAAGTACACATCCGATCCTCAAACTTATTTCAGTTATGGACTTGTCTTGTAGTGTAGATGTGAATCTGGCCTATCATTCTCCGTCACGTCATCATGACGTCACCTTTTTGCGCGAACTTATATCTGTGTACAAAACCAATGGCTTTATAAAAGTAATGTTTAAAACACAACTTTTCAGAATAAGTTACATTTTAGTTACTTATAATACACAAATCATCGTCAAAACACAAATGATTTTACTAAGAGTTATTCCAGGCCATTAAAAATAATCAAACACAATGCAGTTTCACGATAATTAGCGATATAAGATTGGTAAATCTGACCCCATGAAACAAACTCTGTATTGCGCAATCACGGCAATGCATCGGAGATTGCCTCGCTGTTTATTCCTATTCGAAGGTGACCAATTGGTTTCTACGTACCCCATTGGATTTGTGCGTGAGCAACATGTTATTCCTAGGTAAGTTAAGGTGTTTTTTTTAAAGGCATTTGATTGGTATAAGTTACATACTATCTTGTACCTTATCAAATTTATTAGTATGAAAAACACAATTTTGTTACTGTGACGTCATCAGGTGTCAAATTACAGTAATTAAAAGCTTTAATTAGTTAATCTTTGCAGCACCATATCTCAAGAAGTACACAGCCGATTTTCAAACTTTTTTCAGTTATAGAATCCTTGGGCATTGGAGATTAACCATGGGTTACCGTGACCCCATGTTGACCTTAAGTTCCGGGTCAACCGGAAGTGGGACCATATCTCAAGAAGTACACAACCAATTTTCAATTTCTTTTCAGTTATAGATCCTTTGAGCATTAAATATTGAACTTGGATTACCGTGACCCAATGCTGACCTTTACTTCCGGGTCAACCGGAAGTGGGACAATATCTCAAGAAGTACACACCCGATTTTCAATTTCTTTTCAGTTATAGACCCTTTGAGCATTAAATATTGAACTTGGATTACCGTGACCCCATGTTGACCTTTACTTCCGGGTCAACCGCAAGTGGGACCATATCTCAAGAAGTAGACACTCGATTTTCAATTTCTTTTCAGTTATAGACCCTTTGAGCATTGAAAATTGAACTTGAGTTACCGTGACCCCATGTTGACCTTTACTTCCGGGTCAACTGGAAGTAAGACCATATCTCAAGAACTACACAATCGATTTTCAATTTTTTTCAGTTATAGACTCCTAATGGGCATTGGAGATGACCTTACTTTCACCTTTACTTCCGGTCTAAACAGGAAGCTCAAAAATTGCAAAAAATCGTATCTTCAGAATCACATGTCATAATTGTTTTAACTGTGGAAGCAGAAGCTAAGTTATTTAATTTATGTGTAGTAAACAAACAGTAAAACACGGAAAAGCTCTGTGATTGTTAGTTACAATCACTTTGTCTAGTTATTATTATTATTATTATTATTATTATTCTTTCTTTCCCTAAAATCGTATTGACTTAACCTGTGTCTCTTTAAGAAGCCATATGTCTCCCTTCAAATTATCAAAAGTAGACAAATCATATACCATATTAAAGCTTATGCTCTGACTTAAATTTTTAGATGTAATTAGATTAAAATTCTTAATTAATTATTCACGTGACAGCCGTGTGGATATTTAATTAGCCAATCTTGTTATCACCATATCTCTAGAAGTAAACATCCGATCCTCAAACTTTTTTCAGTCATGGACTTGTCTCGTAGTGTAGATGTCAATTCTTGCCTAAACTTTGCCATCACGTCATCATGACGTCACCTTTTTGCACGTTTTCTATTTGTGTACAAAAACCAGGGGCTCTGAAAAATAGTGTTTAAAACACAACTTTTCAGAATAGGTTACATTTTAGTTACTTATAATACACAAATCATGTTTAAAACAGAAATGCTTTTACTAAGAGTTATTCCAGGCCATTAAAAATAATCAAATACAACGTAGTTTTACGATAATTAACAATATAAGATTGGTAAATCTGACCCCATGAAACAAACTCTGTATTGCGCAATCACGGCAATGCAACGGAATTGCCTCGCTGTTTATTCCTATTCGAAGGTGGACCAATTGGTTTCTACGTACCCCATTGGATTTGTGCGTGAGCAACATGTTTTTCCTAGGTAAGTTAAGGTGGTTTCTTTTAAAGGCATTTGATTGGGATAAGTTACATACCATCTTGTACCTTATCAAATTTATTAGTATGAAAAACACATTTTTGTTACTGTGACGTCATCAGCACCATATCTCAAGAATTTCACAGCCGATTTTCAAACTTTTTTCAGTTATAGAACCCTAGGGCATTGGAGATTAACCATGGGTTACCGTGACCCCATGTTGACCTTAAGTTCCGGGTCAACCGGATGTGGGACCATATCTCAAGAAGTACACAACCAATTTTCAATTTCTTTTCAGTTATAGACCCTTTGAGCATTACATATTGAACTTGGATTACCGTGACCCCATGTTAACCTTTACTTCCGGGTCAACCGGAAGTGGGACAATATCTCAAGAAGAACACACCCGATTTTCAATTTCTTTTCAGTTATAGACCCTTTGAGCATTAAATATTGAACTTGGATTACCGTGACCCCATGTTAACCTTTACTTCCGGGTCAACCGGAAGTGGGACCATATCTCAAGAACTGCACACTCAATTTTCAATTTCTTTTCAGTTAAAGACCCTTTGAGCATTGAAAATTGAACTTGAGTTACCGTGACCCCATGTTGACCTTTACTTCCGGGTCAACCGGAAGTAAGACCATATCTCAAGAACTACACAGCCGAATTTTAAACTTTTTTCAGTTACAGACTCCTTGAGCATTGGAGAATAGCCTTCGGTAACCGTGACCTCATGATGACCTTTGACCATGGGTCAACCGGAAGTAGGACCATATCTCAAGAACTACACAACTGATTTTTAATCTGTTTTCAGTTATAGACTCCTTGGGCATTGGAGATTAGCCTTGGATAACCGTGACCCCATTTTGACCTTTACCTCTGGGTCAACCGGAAGTAGGACCATATCTCAAGAACTACACAACTGATTTTCAATCTGTTTTCAGTTATAGACTCCTTGGGCATTGGAGATTATAGCCCTGGATAACCATGACCCCTTTTTGACCTTTACCTATGGGTCAACCGGAAGTGAGACCATATATCAAGAACTACACAACTGATTTTCAATCTGTTTTTAGTTATAGACTCCTTGGGCATTGGAGATTAGCCTTGGATAACCGTGACCACATTTTGACCTTTACCTATGGGTCAACCGGAAGTGAGACCATTTCTCAAGAACTACACAACCGTTTTTCAAACTTTGTTCAGTTACAGACTCCTTGGGCATTGGAGAAAAACCTTTGGTAACTTTGACCTCATGTTGACCTAAAGTGGGACCATATCCCCAAAACTACTCAACCTATTTTCAAACATTTTTCAGTTATATAACCCTTGGGCATGGGTTCATCAATTCGTAACGTTTGTGGTGTATTATAGCTTACTTTTCCCTTTGCTTTCGGTTTCAAACAAGATCTGATATTGTTTGATTTTCTTACACTGCGATGATCATTCGTGATTACCTGCATTCATTTCAAACACGATTCAGGATTTACACAAAATACATAATTAGTTTAATTCCGAGCTACGAAAAAAACTTATTATGGTCAACAGAATGGAACAGCTCTGTGATTGTAAAATACAATCACCTTAGATCTAGTTTTTCTTTGAAGCTCTGTCTTTTCAAAATCTTTGAATTAAATTTATCGTTACAAAGCGCTATTAAAAACGACAAAAAGAAAGACGTTTCCCAATGAATGACTTAAAACGATGACGACAGCCAAATACATACAACCAATAGGATGAACATAATCTATTTTTAACTTAAATTTGAGACGTTTGTCTTAGAGTTAAAAAGCACTGAATTCTAAAGCTGGCACTTATTGTTAATGAAACAAAACTGCTACTATTAAGTTAGATTCAGGCGGTTGAAGGTTTTTTTCACATTATCATATTGTATTTATGCACTCAATTCAAATCAGTTTAAAAACAATCAAAAATCCCGGAAGAGCCCACTAATGGCCTTACTCTTTTCCGGGTCGACACTGACCAGCTATTGGGACTCAGTTTCTTGTTGATGCGATACGGACGGAGCCTTCTCCATGTCAATTGTGAACCGACATTTTTCCCCAAACCAAACATTTAAACCAAGTCATGTTTTACTTCAAACTCATTTTTTACTTTAAACTATGTCAAAGGCAAAGTACATTATTAGTAACTGTCCAAAGAAAAACATTCTAGATTCAAATCAAAATTCACTGATTATAAATTTCTCATAGACACCATTTTCTCCAGAAATGTTATAAAATGCTGAAAAAATCACAAAATAGCATTCGAAGACGCCCCAATCACCCGATGTAAGCGAGATGTGGACGTACACGTTGTCTACTCTACAATAAGACCGACTTGATGAAAGTTCACTGGTTGGTTGGATGGTATATCGAACAGAACTGAGAGGATGGGAACAAAATTAGTATTCCAAACTTTCCACACAACGATGTATTTTTACTTTGTTGTCAATGTGTTGATTATCAGACCTTTAACTTCTTTACTGTTCAGTATCAACGTTGGAGGGAACTTCACTTTGTGTTACAAATACGCATCGGTTTAAAACAATGGAGCTTCAGCTGCCGATTACGTCACCAGTGCGACTAGAGTTCACAGTCAACATGGGTGATTATTTAGAGGTCCACTTTTCCCTTAATGCTCCAGGTATTGATGAAGCGATGTATTTAGTTGGTAAGTATCACTACAGTTGATATTCTCAAAGGTCAACCAAATCATATAAAAAACTATTCAAACAATTGCTGTCTTCTGATACTTGATATCCACCGGTGGGTTGAGTATAAACTAACCAACATCTTTTCACTTTAGTATCGTGTCCTTTCTCACTTAAAAGTAAAGTTAAAATCTTAGTGTATACAATACAAGTCCCAAAAGTAATAGAACCCATCCCAGCCCTCTACAATCTAAAACAAAATTCCTGGATCAGAAATGACCCAGATACTGGTCCTAGGGGGTCTGACCCATTTCTGAGTCAAGCTGACCTGGAAACTGGTTTAAAACTTGGATTTTGACTCTAATTATGCATCTGTTTGCCACGGGTCAGTTTATTATACACAACTGCCGGGTCATACTAACCCAGAAATGGTCCAGGACCCCTGCGACCTGGAATCACCTTCAACTCTGATCTGGGAATCAGGGATGGTGAGATTGAACTGAACCGTGGTCGATTAACTAGCACACATGAGCCGAAACATTTTCACACACATTATATACTCTTGACAAGCAGGTTGAAAAATTATCCCTTCACGTTTTACGTAGACAAGAAATCGTACACTCTTTAGCATTGTGCAGTCCTACCATGTGGACCTTATTGCATTCTGTTATGCACTGTTCAGAATGAAAATAAAATCGATATTGAACTGAATAGAATCAATATTCATCGAGTTGCACACGTCCAAATAATTTGTGCATTTTTTGGGCCGAGTCACTACCATTCCTATTCATAAATCCCCCCTCCCTTTAAGCGTAAAATGTTGGAAAATATGTGCAACTTATCTGGGTCATTCCGTGCCAACTCACCTGAACTTCAGAAAAGTTTGGCAGGCTCTGTCTCAGATTTGTTTTTTAAACAATCCCCTATGGGTGCCTTGAACACACACAAATTTTAGAGTCCTACTCCTTGGCATTCCTTAGGTATGACCCCCCCCCCAAAAAAAAAAAAATAATAAATAAATAAATAAATAAATAAATAAATAAATAAATAAATAAATAAATAAATAAATAAATAAATAAATAAATAAATAAATAAATAAATAAATAAATAAATAAATAAATAAATAAATAAATAAATAAATAAATAAATAAATAAATAAATAAATAAATAAATAAATAAATAAATAAATAAATAAATAAATAAATAAATAATACAAAAAAATAAAAAATTATAATAATAAAAAAAAAAATATACAAAATATTAAAAAAAAATAAAAAAAAATAAAATAAAATAATTAAAATAAAATTTAAATCTGACCAGGAAGGTACGGAGCCCCTAAAGGGACAGGTTGAAAAAAGGTTTAAAAAAAAATCCAATATTATTTCGTTCCCTCGAAATATTAATTCATTCCCTCGAAATATTATTTCATTCCCTCGAATTAGTATTTCGTTCCCTCAAAATATTATTTCGTTCCCACGAAATAGTATTTTGTTTCCTCGAAATCATTTCATTACCACGAAATATTTATTCGTTCCCTCGAAATCATATCGTTCCCTCGTAATGTTAGTTAGAGGGAACAAAATAACATTTCGAGAGAATGAAATAAGTTATTTCGTGGGAACGAAATATTAATTTCGAGGGAACGAAATAACATTTCAGGGAACGAAATAATATATTATTTCGTTTCCTCAAATTATTATTTCGTTTCCTCAAATAACATTTCGTTCCCTCGAAATAATTAAGCGGCTACGGAGGCCTTGATATGCCATTTAATTTCAAAGTATCATTACGAGATCACCGTAAAACTAACAGCATTTTATTTTGTTCTATGTTTCTATGTTTTGTTGTTGTTGATTGTTTGTTTTTTCTTCGGGGGGGTTCAGGTTGTTTTCTTAATAATGGAATTTAAGTTTTATTATAGTCTCAGGTAGAGTGAGAAGTAAAGGGTTAATAATGAAATATTTTTAAGGCTTAAGTTTTCAGCGTACAAAGAATAAACTGTATAACAATCTAATAGAGTTAAAGACAAGATGAATTCCTGGAAACAAAAGAGGTGTCAAACATTCTGCCGGGTGTTGTAGTATTTGCTTCGCTTAGTTAAGAAAGTCATTGAAGTAAAACCTGATGTAGTTGTAAGAGAATTTGGAAATTACACACTAACATAATGGCTTTAATATTCCAGAAATTCTCATGGCATATCAAGGACTCTGTACCAGCTAAATTATTTCGTTCGAACGAAATAAATATATTTCGTTCCCTCGAAATACTATTTCGTTCCCTCAAAATGTTATTTCGTTCCCTCGAAATAATCTATTTCGTTCCCTCGAAATAATAATTCGAGGGAACGAAATAACATTTCGAGGGAACGAAATAATATTTCTAGGGAACGAAATAACATTTCGAGGGAACGAAATAACATTTCGAGGGAACGAAATAACATTTCGAGGGAACGAAATGATTTCGAGGTAACGAAATGATTTCGAGGGAACAAAATAATATTTCGAGGGAACGAAATAATATTTCGTGGGAATGAAATAGTATTTCGATGTAACGAAATACTATTTCGAGTGAACGAAATAATTTGGTATTTTTTTTTACTTGTTCAATTTTTTTTTTACCTGTCCCCTTAGGGGCTCCGTAGGAAGGGGTACAAAAACCACTAATTTTTAAATTCTTTTCAATACCCCTGCCAAATACCAATCAAGGTGTGATTGATCTATCCTCATAATATGTCACACATTATGCACCTAGTTTATAGTCTCAAAAATGACAAAAAGTCATTGCACATGCCAAAATGTGGGTTTTTAAAGACCTAACTCTTGATATGCAAATGAGCCGTGCTACTTTTGACAGTAGATTCTAGTTGATGGATACCAGATACTCTGTACAATAATTTGTAGCTACAAATCTTCTGTCCATTTGTAGATAAAGGCCTCTAAAAATGTTCAAAAACACAAAATATCAATTTGAAGGGGCGGGGCTTAATTTTGGGGGGGCATATCTCAAAAAGATTTTATGGTCATTTATTGTTGGAGTAACTACCAAACGTATACCCCCCTTTAAAGGAACATTACAGGATTAGTTTTTGCTAACAAAACAGTTGCTGGCAGTGTAAGCACTTTATGTAATCCACCATATACATAAACTGACAAACCTGTAGAGGTTTGAGATCGATCGACCATCTATCTGGGTCACGAGAAAATAGTGAAAAACCGATTACACATTTGCATGAAATCATATAGATTCAACAAATGAATAAAACGCTCACTGAGCGATCAACTCCAATCGGAAAATTAGTTTATTTATTTCTCATCAAATATGGCATTTCAGACAGAAATATTTCAAGGGATGTTTTCTACTATCATCACCATTAGACCGTGTAAGTTTAATGTAAATTTGTGATCAAAAAGTATATTTTACAAGTTTTGTTCTTACCAATTCTGTAATGTTCCTTTAAGTGTTCATAACAAAGGAATGTTCACAGAGTGTAGCATAGAGCAGTGTGTGCCCTCCCTTTAAAGTTTTTAGTGCACATTACAAAGTTTGACACATTCTTTCAGTTGTCGGTCTTCAATCGGTAAACTAATTAGTTTTTAAATGGTACTAAAACCAGATTGAGCTAATGCGGCAGCAAAAAAAAAAAAATGATTATTTTCAAACGAAAAAAAACTGCAACTTTTGTTTAAACGTTAATATGAGATGTTACATACATTACGTGAAAGGCTTGCAATGATAAATTAACGCTCTTTAAACATTTTCTTTGGTATGCGTTGAACAATATTGTTGAATGATGACGATGTTCATGACACTATGATTACTCTTAATTACTTGGCTGCAGGGCTGTACAGTGGTTTTGCTTACATCGGCAAATTGGAAACCTCCTCTCAACCATCGTCACCCCTTCAGGATAAGAGTGGCAACTACATCGGAGTACCAGTCATGATCACATACGATAGCGGTCGCTTCGAGGTGGCAGTCCAAGGGGAGCCAGATTCTACCGTGACCTCCGACGTCACATCTCCACCTCAGCCCAGTTGGTTTGTTAGTTTCATAAACTGTTCCGAAGAGATTAAACTGAGTTTCACTGAGCCTTGTATTAATGATTTCGATCCACAATTCATCTAATTTCCGCAAGGCTAAGAAACAAGTTATTGATTAATAACGTGTCATATAGAAATACCGTCAGTGGCCGTTACAATAGCAAGATGCAAATCAATCGAAGTTTGTGTTTTCCCCAATCTGTGACAACCTTTGAGAGTAAGGTTGATCCCATCATCGTCGCATACCGTTTGGGGTTAGAATGTGATGATTAAATAATGCTTAATCGTTTTGCACTTGAGCATTTTGCACATTTTGTCCTATTCACATGATCAATAATTAATTATCTTAAACAAATATTTAACCACAAGTGAGGCACTTTATTTATGACTATTCAAGTATGTGTTATTTAAGTGTGTTTTGACATTTTCGAAACTGTACATTTATTTGTTTGACTTTATTTATTTGTTTGTCTAGCGGCTGGATGTTTCTATGATATTTGTTTTTAAAACACTTTTCATTTTTTAGTCAAAAGTTTTAAACTGCTTGCTTGATTACTGTATATTCTCCATACGTGTTTAAACGAACTTTTTGAGAAAGTTGGAATAAAAAACAAAGCTCTACCTCTCCTCAACACAAAACATAAAGTGGATCCGTTATCTAATCGAAACTCACAACGATACGTCGCTTCTCAAAGGTAGAAAAAAACATTTCGATTTGTTGTCCACAAATGTCACAAATTGAATGCATTTGGAAAACATGAACACTCTCGTCTACCATTCTGCGTCTCAAGTATTGAAACATTACATCTTTGTCCCATATCATACTAGAATTCCTTCCTTAGAATAATTCGAGGCAATTTCTTTAAATATTTGTATTTATATGGAACGCTCCACTGCTGGTTGAAGTTTTTAATATTTCGTTTTTTAAAGGTATTGTACACTTTTGGTAACAGCTCAAAATTAGTGTCCACATTTTGTGTGATTAAACATATGCATGAACAAACAAACATGTGAAAATTTGAGCTCAATTGGTCATCGAGGTCACGAGAAAATAGTGAAAAGAGATCTTATGTGTTTTCTGTTTTTTTTTCTTCAAATTATCGCGCGCGATAATTACTATTGTTTTACTCGTTTCTCAGAAACGATAGCATTTTAGGCAGAAATATTTTAAGGAACCCTTTCTACCATTACTTACTTTAAATCATGTAAGTTATGTGTGAATCTGTGAACATTGTGTTTTTCGATCTTACCAATAGTGTACAGGACCTTTAAACGTTTTACCAAATTCTTTAAATGAAAACTGGTTTCTTCTTTTATAGCCAGAGATTAAATTGACATGATTGTAGAAAGTTTGTTTACAGATTTGAGTTTCTATAGAGCGTTCTACTGATTCTGCTTTTGATTCGTCCAACAGAATATCAGCCAGCTCGAGTTGAGCACTGAACGATCCCCGCTCGTAAGGGAAAGTACACCATTGTTTTGGGAAGAGAAAATGTATTTACATTCTCAAGATTTCAATACACACACCATAAAAAAACCTGTCGAAATTACATCAAACTCAGTGGTCGTTTATTTATTTTATTTTTTTAGTGTGTGAAATGTCAAACTTTCCCTTTAATTTTGTGAAGAATTTTATCAACGTTCAAATTGAGATATTTTCCAGTGTGACATGATAAGCAGCTTTGACATTTTAGCATTCGAGCAATAAGCTTTGTCATCCATGAGATTTCAGATTTATATTCAGTTCTTTAAATGCCTATGTCGTATGCTTTGGTTACGTGTAAAACATTTTGCGATGTTGCAGCTTTTTTCCTAGAGGAATTCCTGTTATTTTGTACGTGTTATTTCAATATGACTGTTGTGTATAAATCCTAGTTGTGTTGAAGCTTTTAAAGATATTCAAAATTATTATCATTATTAATTGTTTTGCATTGGTTCGTGTTGATTTTTTTTTCATTAAACGTTTACCACAAGGGCCTTATTTCATAGAGCTGCTTAAACATACAGATGTCCTTAACAACTTCTTGCTTAACAAAAATGTGCAGTTTATCAGTCAAACATGAAGCTGATAACCTTATTCTGGTAAGCATGATTTGTTTGTGCTTAGCAACTTTTTGTGCTTAGAGCAGCTCTGTTAAATTTGGCCAATGGTATTAACTCTCTATACTTGATTCACTAGGATGCCTGAGCAACAAATGAATATCGTAGTATTCAGAACCATTATATCACTTTATGTACTTACAGCTTTCATGGTTCTTTTTTAATTCAAATAAAAATAGTATCAAACGAAGGTGTATCTATTTCATTCATCGGTTTATACAAAAAGTTATTTAGTTTAGGGTTGAACAAAGAAAAATTGACTAGAGCGGGATTTGAACCATTTCGCTTATTTGCAACGATTTCGCTCATTTGTAACTATTACACTTGTTGATAAAGATTGTGAAGTTTCTGAATTACACTTAACACTACATCATCATGATTCACCACAAGACACATACATTGATAGTACCATTTCGATGTTTATTTATAAAAAATGTGTATGCCGTGTAAACTTCCAAATCTCGGGCAGGTGTATTCGTCCGTGCACGGTCCACTTTTATACGTATACGGAGTATTATGATGCCTAGATCGAAGCCAAATAAATAAGTAAAGAAACAGGTGTTTATGTTTCACACAGGTTTGTCTTCTCTGATAATTTTCAGAAAGAAATTGCTGTCACTTTGTGATGATTGACAACACACGTAAAGCGAAAAACTACCAAAATAGCGCGACTCGAACAAGTTTTTGTCGCCTGTCTGCCTAATTACCCGGTGCTTTGTAGAACGTACTACCTATGCTGAGGCACACACATTGCACTTGATTGAACTGATTCTAAGTAAGCAATAAATCAGAATAAGCAGTGATTGCTAGTAAACAAAATAATTCTGACTTCGTGACGAAAGCAAGATGATTTTGTGCGTACACAAATCGTTTTGTGAAATCGTTCTTTTTCAGGCTGAATAGATTGAAATCACTGAGGTAGAAATAGACCATGCTATAAATTATAATCAACTCTTGCAAGTGCTTTTTAGCCATATCATACCACAAAATATTTATCGTTTTATTTTCCGGAAAAAGAAATTCTCAGGAGCCAGAAATAGGAAAAAGAATATGTGGTACTGTTCGTTTTAATGTAAGTACAAGTTTATCATTGTTAAAAAAATGCAAAATGTAAGCATTAATTACATTGAAATCGTCGAGATCCCGAAGGGCCCCAAACCTGCGATCATCGGCTTGGTAATAAACGCGGTAAACCGCGTTGCCATCAGACCATCATGACATTTCTTCTAATTTGATACCTTATATTATTACTGTATATATTGAATAGACTTGTTCAAAGTCCGCCATCGTTTCAGTCTCATGTCAACAGTACAAAAAATACGACAACATCGGGCGCACACGGCCTCAGGACTTAGTACGAGTTTACACTGTTCTTCATTACTTTGTACACGGATACGAAACACGCTATAAATGATGTCACGATGACGTGACAAATAAAATTACGTCATTGTGCACAACTTCAATACCCAGAGAGTCAACATCTGAAGAAAATTTGAAAATTTGACGTTTAATTTTGGTGCAAACAAGATTGCCTAATTAAATATTTATGTCATTATAACTCAGCTAATTGATTAAGAAATTAAACAGTATAACATTTAGTGACTAAGTTATGTACTAAGCTTCGATTCAATAAAGGACTCAAGTCTGTCATTTCTACTGTTTCTAAGAATTACGAATAAACAAAAATCGTGTGTTAAACCTATGGCGTTTTGGCGGATACATTAAAAAACGCTTGTAAAACGTTTTGAAAAACTTGACGAAAACAATACCTGTTCCGACTGGAAGGTCGGAACAGTTACACACAATAAAAATGTCGACGAAAACAAAACCCGTCCCGACTTTTAAGAGAAGTCGGAACAGCTAAAAATACAAAACCCGACGACGTCGTGAACAGATCCATGGACAATCTTTAAAATAGCGAAATCACGCAGATAATACTCGCCCAGAAAAGGCTATGCCACATGATGCACAGTGGCTCCCACATCGACAACAATTATACAAAACGATAACAAATTCATGTATCCGAATCGTCAGTTTTTCCTGAAAATTGTGTTTAATTCAATCAGGGCGCAACGAGTAAAATACCCCCTCAAATTTACCTAGAGATATTACCCTATGTTTCACAGTGAATAAAGTAAGCTAAACGATATCGGAAATTGCAAAAAAAATACATAATTCGAAAGATAATTTCCTTTGAAAGATGCACCTTTGACCGCGCATCCTATTCGCACAGACGGAGTTTTGAAGTCTGTACACACATTACATTGTGAATAAAACAACATTTCATACATGCACTGGAAAGTTGTAGCTGACAAACAACGTCACTTACACGCGGACCAATCATATCGCAGATATGACCAGTTACTGCATTTATCCAATTAAATCGTTGGCCTTGTAAGACCAGTGGCTCTTTTATCGTAGGGGACCAGTCTATCATTGGTTGAGAGTTGTGCATTATGCACAGCTCGGAAACACACACGCACGTTTCTATTGTTTAAGCTCAGCGATGGAGGTGTAAGTAAGGCGTCTATCCTATTCGTAAGTGTGACGTAATTCCACTGTAAGCCTCGCCAACTTCAAACAAACTGACTCCACTTTTCCTCAAGAAAGTTCAATAATTTAACTTAACTTTTACATATGTTCTTCAAAGTCTTAGATCTTCATATGTTTCAGTTTCCATTCATAAGAAATACATTTAAAGGATGAAACGGGTAATCTATGTTAGTATTTACAAAACAGCAGCAATAGCGCGTGGTGTGAGGCATTGACTTACCGACATAATTGACCCAAATCACCTGTCATCACCCAGTTTAATAGTCAATTACCTTTCAGTCGAGTACTATGTACTGCCCAGTACTAGGATGGCCGAGTAGTACTCGAGTACGAGTACTTGGGCCTCAGTACAAACACAAGTGTCCAAGGACCGAGCAATCTGATATCCGAGTACCGAGTCCAACAACCGAGTACCAAGTACTTTGATCTCCCAGTACGAAGACTTTACAAAGAAAAAAAAAGCAAATGAGTTTATCAACGCATTTAATGTTTTCTTAAATTGGTTTCTAAATTACATTTAAGACAACTTCAATGTTACTTTTTCCAGTGCTTTATTCCACTCTCCTTAGATAGCAATGGCATGAATTTACATTAACGCAACATTATTATTACACAACCACATTTTGACCCAGAGTACCTAAAGTTGAGTCTGAGTTACCCTTTCAGTCGACTATCGAGTTAACTTTGAGTACATCTTAATTTTTCAGTCCAGTAACGCATAATGAGCTACGAGGGAGAGTACTTTGCTAGCCGAGTACGAGTACGAGTACGGGTATGAGTAGCATGAAAACGGTACTCGAGTCGTACTTGAGGACGAGTACCAAGTACGAGAACCACAACACTGGCACCCACTACAAAATCTTGGTTATGCCATTTTGGGAATCGTATTCTGTGCAGTGCACGCCACATATTTACACACGTAATTAATTTGCAAACGCCCAACATTGTAGGCCGTAGACAGACAGAAGCCTCGCCTTGAAGCAAGTGCAAGTCTACAAACTGATAGTTTTATTCCAAATCTATACGCATTCGGCTGCATGGATTGGACACAATTTCAATGATACAACATTGGGGCATTAAATTACTAATATCGTATATTATTTCAACTCCTTGCTACACATAAACTTGTTAGTAAAACACCTTCCAAAATAAAGGTGAAAATATTTACTTCAAATATGGGAAGGAATTAAACAAGGAGCACCACAAACAACAAACTAAAATATAAAACAACACTCGTATTTACAAAACAAAAAATTTCACCATTATAATCAATCATGTTATGACCATGTAATTGGGCAACCTAATATATACAGTTTTTAAAATCAAACTGTGACCGTGGTAGAAACGAAATCATACAAATACATCAAAACAGTAGAGCGGTCCGCCAGGTCAATGTAATTTAGATGTGCAGTGCATTCATTTTTGATAGAGACCTTATGAAAAAGGGGAAATTTACAAGCCTCTAACCTCCTGTTCCAATGGTGTAAAATGCCATTTTATTGTATACTCTCTCATAGTGTAAGTGGAAAAATTCGATCAATGGATATCAATAACAAATGGGTCTGTACATTCCGAAGATGAGCTCTTGCGTCGGTCAGAAGGTCAAATTGCATGCCGTTTTGATTGAATATCATCGAAGGTCAGGAATTAACTAAACCAATCCTATGCACAAATTGAATTTTTGGACTTTTGGACTTTTGGGGAATTTGACAAAATTCGTACAAGAAGGGTATCAAACACAATGGCATTTTACACCATTTTAACGTAAAGTTGAGAGACTCGGCATTTTCCCCCACTTTCATAAGGACTCCAAATGTTGGAAAATGACTGCATCACAAAACTGAATTCGACTACGGTGCCCCTTTTTAATAAAATCTTGCTATTTCATTCATTTTGTTTTTCCTTCTTTCTTTTGGTCACCTTTACATAGAGCAATACAGCTAGACATTAAATGCAAACTAACAAAAACATGTTTTAAAATGCTGTTTATTAAAACTCATAAGAGATCAGTTGATGAGATTAATGCAGTAAGTTTGTCTCTATCTGATCTTTAAATAGGAAAATCTGAAATTGTTATTGATGTTAAGTTTAAGAGGAATACATAAGCACTGGCCAATAAATGAATAGTGCATTTGCAAGTTACATTTTAACGACGTCCGGTACAATGACTTGTTTGGTAACAGGTGATTGCTAGATTTGAAATTCCTCAGACTACATTTAGTGATTTTTTATTTGATTTGATTTGTTTGATAAACTAGTACACAGAAAACACATTGAAATGCACACAATATGAACATAGTTTAGATACAAGACAGAGAGACACACACAGAGAAAAGCAATGAAATACAAGAAAACGTACAACAGAAAAAGTAATTGCCAAAGATAGACCTTATGCACATGACATCCCTTGAGTGGGGCGCCCTCAGCTAGAGGTCAACAGAAGGTTAATCATTGGCCGATTCTGTGCGCCGCGCGTACTTAGATGTGCGTTTTCCATTGTTACGTCATCTTTTTATCTCGAAAATGACGGCGTGATGACGTCAATGCATTAGACCCCAAAATTCAAAGACCTATTTTCATTGTGGTCCTCTGCAAGAAAACACAATGGGGCAAAGTCAAAACCATGGTTGAAACAGTTAACTTGAAGGACTAGAGCAAAAAACAAGTACAGTCGACTCTCGTTAATACCAGGTCTGCTGGACTGGCCCGTTTTCCTCGTATTATCCAAACCTCGTCTTAAACGCACCACGCTATTGATATACATGTATACATGTTTACAGGACGGGACTATAAAAAGCAATCTACAAAATCGAAATAAATATTAAGGCATTTGAGCCCATACTAAGGGAATAACTGAATAAATACAGTATGTCACATGTATGCCACTTGTATGTTATGCAGTTTCCAAATTGGTGTATACCCAGCTAACAGTTTGACGTTTTCTCAACGTTGTAATGAAGTCAGACTTTGGTGTAAGTAACGTTATTAATATAACGTTGTAGCTACGGAACTTTGTCGACTCCCCTATACGTCTTCCGTACGTAATGACGCAACGTAACAACCACGTTGTTGGTACGTTTAAGACACGTTTCCAGTGACCTTATTACAACTTATATTTAACGTTGCAACAACGTTCTCAGAGCGTGTTTGTTTGGTTGTTATAAAGTTATCTAAGTAACGTTGTAGCAACGAATCTTTGTCGACTCCCCGTACGTCTTTAGAACGTAATGATGCAACGAAACAACGACGTTGTTGGCACGTATACACAACGTTGCAATGTTGTAAATAATCAATTAAAAAGAATGTTACAACAATGTATTTTTTTTCAGTACCGTGAACGTTGTCACAACGTCAGCCCTGTCTTATTTATTGATTGCTATATCGATTAATTATACAATAATTTCATGAATAATTTTGTTAAGTGATATGTCAACATGATCAATGAATTACTTTTACAAACTTACCAAGGTAGGTCCCTACTACGCGTTGTCGTAACCGGACTTCACTGTACCTGTATACTATACATCGTACAGCATGTACTATATATACAGACCAATTTCCTGACTTTTGCAATCACGGGGGTATATATTTTTGTAATTGTTTCCATTTAATTAATATTTCTGAACTAAAATTACATGTATAGTTACTGAATTATATTTATCCATATTTTCCTCTGTTAGTTTAGACAAGTACAAGAAGAAACCAGTACACCTAGTTCATAAATTTGGCAAATTTCGTGAAATTGTTTGTATGTATTGTACAACTTCTAAGCCCAATCTACAAATTTGCATATGTGATATTTACGTTGTCATGACGTTGTCAAATTAATTTTTACTAGACATGCAGCATTCCGCACGCTGGTCAATGCGGCAGGTTGAGCAAAAACGTATGTCTTTCTTTTTTCTTCAAAACTGAAACAAAACATACTTAGTGGTACACTAAAGTACTTCAAAATTTGAAAGTGTCTTTGAAATTTAGGAACAAATTTGGTTTTAGAGGAAGTTTTTAGCTGGGAACAAAACGGCCTAAGTGTGGATAGAAAATCCTATCAAGGGTAAATGTTTCTCTAGAAGATTCTAAGTACGGTTTGGAATGCCGCTGTACAGGTGGTCGGGGGGGAGGGTGCGAAGAATCGAATATCTCCCCAGACCGGTGCACTGCTGCTTGACACAATAAGCTCAATTAAATGCAATTAATGATTAGTATTAACTGTTCAGATTGATCATTAAATGCCAATGTGATAGCAAGGCCGCTCCTCAAGTGCCTATTTTATTTATGACAACCGATATTCAAAACATTGTTTGCGATGTCAAACATTAGGCCTACCAATAGTTGTTAGCTTATAAAAAAACCATCCCAACGAGCTGCTTGAACTATTCAACACAATAGTTTTAGAAAAAGTTTTTAGCGGGTGAACAAACGGCCTAAGTAATATAGAAAATCCTATCAAGGGTAAATGTTTCTCTATAGAAGATTCTATCTACAGCTTGGAATGCCGCTGTACAGGTAGTGGGGGGGGGTAGACTCAAATCTCTCCCTAGACCGTCGCACTGCTGCTTGACATAATAAAGTCAATTAAATGCAATTAATGGTTTGTTCAGATTGATAATTAAATGCCTATTTGATAGGGAGGCCGCTCCTCAAGTGCCTATTCTATTGATGACAACCGATATAAAAAACTAAATTGAGAACAAACATTGTTCGTGATGACAAACATTAGGCCTACCAATGTTGTTAGCTAATAAATGTCCTCCGAAACCATCCCAACGATCTGCTTGAACTATTTAACACAATGGTTTTAGAGGAAGTTTTTAGTGGGGGACAAAACGGCCTAAGTGAGGATAGAAAATCCTATCAAGGGTAAATGTTTCTCTAGAAGATTCTATGTACGGCTTGGAATGCCGCTGTACAGGTGGTGGTGGTGGTGGTGGTGGGGAGAGGGGGTAGAATCGAATCTCACCCCTCACCAGCGCACTGCTGCTTGACACAATAAGCTCAATTAAATGCAATTAATGATTAGTATTAACTGTTCAGATTGATCATTAAATGCCAATGATAGCAAGGCCGCTCCTCAAGTGCCTATTTTATTTATGACAACCGATATTCAAAACTAAATTTAGAACAAACATTGTTTGCGATGTCAACGATAGGCCTACCAATAGTTGTTAGCTAATAAATGTCCTCCTAAACCATCCCAACGAGCTGCTTGAACTATTCAACACATTAGTTTTAGAAAAAGTTTTTAGCGGGTGAACAAACGGCCTAAGTAATATAGAAAATCCTATCAAGGGTAAATGTTTCTCTAGAAGATTCTATGTACGGCTTGGAATGCCGCTGTACAGGTGGTGGTGGTGGTGGTGGTGGTGGTGGTTGGGGGTAGAATCAAATCTCTCCCTAGACCGTCGCACTGCTGCTTGACATAATAAAGTCAATTAAATGCAATTAATGGTTTGTTCAGATTGATAATTAAATGCCTATTTGATAGGGAGGCCGCTCCTCAAGTGCCTATTCTATTGATGACAACCGATATAAAAAACTAAATTGCGAACAAACATTGTTCGTGATGACAAACATTAGGCCTACCAATGCTGTTAGCTAATAAATGTCCTCCGAAACCATCCCAACGATCTGCTTGAACTATTTAACACAATGGTTTTAGAGGAAGTTTTTAGTGGGGGACAAAACGGCCTAAGTGAGGATAGAAAATCCTATCAAGGGTAAATGTTTCTCTAGAAGATTCTATCTACAGCTTGGAATGCCGCTGTACAGGTGGTGGTGGTGGTGGTGGGGAGGGGGGGTAGAATCGAATCTCACCCCTCACCAGCGCACTGCTGCTTGACACAATAAGCTCAATTAAATGCAATTAATGATTAGTACTGTTCAGATTCATCATTAAATGCAAATCTGATAGAAATGCCGCTCCTCAAGTGCCTAATTTATGACAACCGATATTAATAAAAAACTAAATTGAGAACAAAAACATGTTTGCGATGTCAAACATTAGGCCTACCATGTCCTCCAAAACCATTCAAACGAGCTGCTTGAACTATTCAACAAAATGGTCTAAACATCGCCAATACAAACTAAAATACAACGCCAAACGATATCATAGTCAAAACATAAATACTATTATTTGTACGTTGTAATTAAACTAAAATACAATATGTCACAGCGTGATGGTAAAAACAAAGATACTACGTTGTGATAAATCTACAAGATGATAGTTACAATATGCGTTTGAAGATTAAGACAACGGGCTGTCACAACTTTAACAGTAGGCTACTTTTGTGTGCAAAACCAAAATACAACGACAAGACAACATACAGCCGAAACTTAAATATTACGTTTTAATGTTACCAAAATACATTGTGTAGACAACGTGACTGTCACAACTTAAATGCTACGTTTTATAACACCAAAATATAACGTCAAGACAACGTGACCGCCGCGATTTAAATATGACGTTTTGATAAAACCAAAATACAATGTGCAGACAACGTGCTCTTCACAACATAATTGCTACGTTTTAATGTTACCAAAAAACAACGTGTAAACAACGTTACTGCCACAACTTAAATGCTACGTTATAATAATACTAAAATACAACGTCTAGACAACGTGACCGCCGCGATTTAATTATAACGTTTTGATAAAACCAAAATGCAACGTGCAGACAACGTGCTAGTCACAACATAATTGCTACATTTTAATGTTACCAAATTACAACGTGTAGACAACGTGACTGCCACAACTTAAATGCTACGTTATAATAATACCAAAATACAACGTCAAGACAACGTGACCGCCGCGAATGAATTGTGACGTTTTGATAAAACCACAATGCAACGTGCAGACAACGTGCTTGTCGCAACAAAATTACTACGTTTTGTTGAGACCAAAATATGACTTATCGACAACGTTGTTGCCTTAACTTAAATACCACGTTGTAATAATACCAAAATACAATGTTGTGAACACGTTAGGTATAAAACCTTTCGGTAACGTTGCATAGATTACCAACATGCAACCAATGTACAACATTGGTTGAAGATCATGTTAAGTTCTGACGTTCTTGCAACGTAGTCAAAACGTTGTCATCCAATCGACCAAATTGCCACCTTATCACAACGTTGTGCAACGTTGTAACAACGTATTGTGTTAGCTGGGTAGGGCAACAGCTATGGCTGGATTGCCTCGTCATCATGTGTTGAAGTATATAGGACGTCCTTAGCAACACTCTTAGAAACAGTCGTAGCCATAGCCGTAGCCGCCATGGCCTAAGGTGTATACAACATGTACATGTATGTCACATGATTAGGTGCAAGCTTTTTCTTAGGACGTATCCAAATTGGCGGCTACAACTACGGCTACGACTGTTGCTATAGTGTTGTAAAGGATGTCCCATACTTTAACGCATGATGACGTGACAATCCAGCCGTAGTCATAGCTAGCCGTACCCGCCAATTAGGAAATGGCCTTAGTTATACATACATACAGAAACGCCCTTACGCAATTCTCAATAAAATGTGGCACAAGGATACCAGTCTGTGCTGATCTGGAGGTTGCAATGCAAAAGCTTGCACACAACCATGTAATACTACAACACTGTATTTAGTCTGAGGAATTCCAATTGAGCATTCACTTGAAATTGAACAAGTCAATGTACCAGTATTATCTCGGTTGCGACCGCTAAATGATGATGAATGTACCAGACAATCAGACATCAATCAAATCTAACGCCCATTTGGCTTATTTCATAAAGCCTTCAAAGACCAACAATATTGCTAAGCTTGGAAAAATCATGCTGAGAAAAACGGTTCAATGCCAAACTACCACGTAATGTATTTTGTCTGCAACTGGTTTCCAGTAAAATTCTACTCACCAGTATAGATCTGCTAAGGGTGGTTGCGCTCTATGACCGCATTCAGTAAATATATAATGTGCATGGCAGGATTGATGCACACTAATATAATGTTCATATTAAACGTCCCCCTATCCATGCCTACTGGATCTTTCAGTATTTTTGGTTCATCGTTGTGATCCGCCGACTGCTTCTACTGTCAAAATATAGTAAGCCAAAAGTTTTTTTTTTTTAATTACTGCAAAAAAAAGAGAGTAAAGACAGACGGAGCCTAGTAAGTTAATGTTTAAAAAATCAAAAAACCTTAAAGCAGAAAACTACTAATTACCGAAATAAGTCCAAAACAAATTTGTATACAAAGTAACCAAGGTTCAAAGTTAATTTATATTCACAATATCAAAATACAAAAAGACAATATCAATCGAAAGAGATCAATACAAAATACATGTTTCACAAGATGGTTTTGAAAAAAACTAGATGCAAAAAATGATGTGACACTGCAGAGTACGTGTAAAGTAATAACGTTTACCTTAGTTGACCTCATTTAAAATGCACGAACTATGCAAAAACGGACCAATCAGAATGCTTTATTGTGGCCCTATAGCTAACGTGTGGTATGAAAAACAAATTGCCCACCAGAGCTCTTGTGGTCCCCCCCCCCCCCTGCGGCGAACTATGTGGACAAATTTATTCTGATCTTCCTTCAGCCTATATTAATTTTTCATATGGGGGACGAAATCTCCGAGGGACAAATTTCCCTATGACACCGGCTCCGAAGCTGGCAAAATTCACCACTTCATCGGTCACTGGGCCCACACAAAAGTTAAAAAATGAAATTTGTGGAGTGTCTGACTTAGTGAGTGTGCAAATGAGTGCGAAAATGCCCGTGCTTATCACATTATTATCGGGAGTTTATAGAGGCGTATACCCTTAACAGGTAAACACATTGGAACCTTCGGACAATCTTGAAGTCTGGAGTCCTCCGAGTCCTGGCCCACTAAGGGTCTTGGGCCCGCAGAAGGACCCCGGGAAATTGTAATACACATTCAATACGTGATAAGGCAAGCCTCCAATAACAATTTAGTAGTCTCTACTGGCAATTGTCATGTTAAATTCAACCTATAAATAAATCGAATAATCAATCCTAACCTTGACGATGCAATTAAGAACGATAGAATACGTGGCTGAATAAAACCACCGCTCTTCCTTCCTTGCACGGTCGAAAAAGTTTCCATGGTTTCCTTTGTCATTTCTTAACGAAGCAAACTCTAAAATGTTGTTTGAAATCTTTTAGGTTGGCGACAGACGCACAGCACCAGCGGTAATTTTTTGGGGCATGCTTAGCGTGGTAGTTTGATTGTATTATTATAATTTCAGAACATGTATATCTCCAACCAGACTTGCAGCAACGCAGTTAAGTCATTGTCTTCAGTGGTGACCAAGATATTCTGCTGTGGTAGTGACTAGTGAGTAATAAGTTAACTAAGTGGTCAGTGTTAATCTGAGACCAACACCTTTCGCCCACCACCGGATCAAACAGCTCTACTTGCACTGTTTGTGTTTTTTGGCACAACCGCTCTAAAACTAAAGGTAAGTAATGGTAATGATGTTTTGAAACCCACACATTCTGGTGCAGTCTGATCATAGTTTTACTTCGATAGAATTTGGACTAATATATATATATATATGTATATATATATATATATATATATATATATATATATATATATATATATATATATATATATATATATGTTCAATATAAAAAGGGTAACAATAACAATTTAACTGTCTTTGTTCCATATTATTTGGATCGATAGTTATAATAACATTATTACATTATACGAAAGAACTTGTGGGTTTCTCAAAATCGTGAATTTACGGGGCATTTTGGGGTAAAAGTGAGAACCAGACTTTCTTACATCAGTTTTTTATGCTGAATCTAATCAAACCGGTTCCGAAGCGAATTTTTGTTTTCAGTAATCAGCTAAAACTTACACGTGTGACTTTTGTGTATCATTCTTGATTATTTTGCCTATGAATCAGCATTACGTTGAACAAAAAATCCAACCTTTACATGGTAATTAAGAAGAAAAAAAATTGGAAATGCATGGAAATACCAAGAGAAGTTTAACTCTGTCAATGACTCAAAACGATCAAAACGTTGGGCGGAATTCTTAAATGGGAATCAAGGCAAACTCTTTTGTTAGAGTACGCACGTTGCATGCATGCCTTAAGTCAACTCTTAACTGGTAACAATGGAATGGGCTTAGTCTACGCCATTTCACAGTGGATTTATTATTTTTCATTAATATGATCAGAAGAAAATGTTTATAGCTCTGAGTTATTGATAATAATTTCCAAGATGGAAGCAGCCGAGTACAGCCATTTTGTTGTTTTGTTGATGGAATTTACACACTTGTTTAATATTTCAAATCGTCTATGTTAAACATTGTGTGCTCATTAAAAAAAACCTTTAGGTAACGATCCCCTTCCGCTCTTCAATGCTAAGTACATTAGTTATGACGATATACATAAATTATAATTGAACACGAATTCAAAACTTTGACTTTAATTAGTGGAAGAAATAATAATTCCGGCATCAAAAAGAAATAAACATGTTTTTCGTAATGTAATCCCAAAAGATGTGATTAACAATGTTTTAAACGTGACAGCAATTTACATGTGAGTATTTTGATGTTTTACTGACATCATATAATCACACTGTAAGCTCAATACACACAAAACAAAAGATAACAGATAATCAACAACACTTTTGCTCACACATTAAACTTAGATTTTGAGGCAAAGGTCTGCGCTGTCTGTCTCTTAATATATTAAGTGTCATTTCACGTAAATACTTAACACATGTGTCCACGGTCAATTTTTATTTTATTTTAAATACTTTGTGGGTGGAAGATACGAGTAAAAAAATCGACATTTCAAATCCATATGTAGCCCGTTGTCATGGTAACAGCTCATTTTGTGTTTTGGGCATCCACCCTAATCGTCTTCCCCAAGCTACTAACAATAGATCTAGCATTGACCCGGCAAATAACAAACTATGCCGTCCAAAGTGTAATTTTACACATGTATATGTAGCCCGTTGTCATGGTAACAGCTCATTTTGTGTTTTGGGCATCCACCCTAATCGTCTTCCCCAAGCTACTAACAATAGATCTAGCATTGATCCCGGCCAATAACAAACTCATCCTTATACAAAAATAATCGCCATAGAAATTACCGGTAGCCGTTATTGAGAGGAACTTATCACTTCTGAAACTGACATAATATGTTTTCACTGACAATATTAACGAGGAGGACAATATTGTACGTAAATATCAAGCATTTTGGGTGTCTTTTGAAATTTGAACCACGACTCTAGTAATCTGCTGCAAGAATCTTGAAAACTAGGCCTAAACATCTTTTCAGCACACTCGACCATAATGGAGTAAGCAATAGGTAGACTAGGTACCATGACGTCACGTTCAATAGACCGTGTAAGTCTCGCGACTATAAGGTCACCATTGAGCTTCCTGGCAACTCTCAGCCATCAGCTATGGGAAATTAACGTGGGTGCAATTTTGTGTGATTTTGTTTTTGTCACATCACTTTTTTTATCCCCCCAAAAACATACTGGTGAAATGATCACATGTTCATTTAAAACTAACAATTTAAACAATAAATATAAAATAAATTCTGGAAGCATTTTTGATCTTTTCCAAGATTTCCGTTCAGGTAAGGGTGAATGTATGAAACATTATTTACTAAATATTTTTTTCCGTACCACACGCTGGCTATCGCATACACGCATAATGTATGGGCGCTTTCCTGGATCCCTTCACTGTTGACCTCGTCGCCGGCAAGTGGTATAAAACAAAATAATGCCCCCCGTGGTCCTGGCAATTTTGCCTCGTTTTAATCTGCCTGGCATTTGCAAGGCAGCACTGTCAAATCAATCGAGACGCTAGTTTTGATCCAGATTGTAAACTTGCTCTGTCCCTCCGAGCAAGTCGATGTTGCGCCCTCTACCGGTGACTAATACAAATAATAACGTTGCCAATCAAGACTATGAGTGAAAAATTATAAATCCAGCCCTCCCTCCGAAAAGTGACAATCTAGGCAGAACAAAGATACAAAGTGTTGCCATCCGCGCACGGCAACTGTCGTGTTTCTTGCTCGTTGTTATGTTAATATTGAAAAATCTCCTGGTATGTCTGCTGCCATCTAGTGTCCCGAATTTTGTCATTCCTGCCCAATCCCAACATCTGAATAATGGCAATTGTTCTCCATGAAACACAACAAGCACGTTTTCACATGGACTGTTTGATAAAAATTGATTTCTTCTCTCTGTTTTAGACTAAAGTTGCGACTGCATTATGACTGTCATCGCAAGCACTCTTTCCCTTATGACAAAAATGTTTCTGATGGTTGTTTCTTCTAATGTTATAAATGGAGCGTGCCAACTTGCATCACGTGACTATCAAATGCATCAAGGAGACACACTTGCATTCTATACTAGCCCAGTGCCAGACCATGTACTCAAAGATACAATCTACCAGGTGAGAAAGCAAGTTCAGATGTAGTATGTGCAGTTTACTGTCTGCAAGATGATTCATGCAGGTCCTTTAACTACTGCATTGACAACTCTGTCATCTCAAAACAGCCAACTACTCCGGGAAAGGATTGGAAATTCAGCAATCCACTGGTGTCGTCACTACGGAGATGAAGAATTACAAACTGAAGGTAAAAACATGAAATGTGACGACACTATATTTTTTGTCTTTTCTCTGTGATTCTATCTCTTACAAATATTTTGAAGTAGATAATGCATCGTTACATAACAATAGTAACAACGACAGCATGGCGATGGAGATGGCGAGGATGGGTTTCGTTGGCAATTGCGGTTGCGGTGCGATGGTATAATCTTGTTCAAATGTTTGAAATAGACAACTGTACAACTGAATGAAACAGAATAGACTGACGTTTTCCAATGATTAATTGAAAATGAGATTACGGCAAAATACACACAACCAGTATAAGATGCACACATTATCAGTAAAATTGATTTTGTCTTTCTTAAAATGGAAAATTCCTGAATTTGAAAGCTAACACTTATTGTTTAATTAAGCAATAATAGATGTTGCTACTGCGTTAGATTTACTTAATTGTTAAGAAGATTTAAATAATCTTTTTTTACTGACGTTTCTTTCACATCACATTATTTTCTCTTTTGGGAATTTATTCGATATGGAATGACTTAATTTTTGAATATCCGCATGTGCTAAGATTTATGAAGAAAAAACAATGAAATATTTAACATCTGCAACATTATCCTGTATATTCATTCTACTTGATCATTAGCTCATTTCAGTTAAGGATCCATTATTTTATTGTTCCAGTAGCCCAAAGTTATTTTCTATATGTCTGGCTATTTCCTTATTATCCTGTTTTTCTGCTGTGGAAATTCATTGACATCCATTGACTTGATTTGACCCTCCCCTGATGTGCTACTCTTGAACGTTAACATGAATTGGTAATTTAGGTAAAAATTTACCTAATAATATAATCACTTTTCTTGACATTTATTTACAAAAAGTGCCTCTAAATGATTTTTAGTATTTAAGGATAACCAACAAAATTCAACCAGAATGAAAGCAAATTTTTACTCAAAATACATTGCGTACATGTTTTATGTTAGGCCTAACGTTATATTTTTGGATTAGCCTAATTTTTATTTATTTATAACATTCAGTTTTTGCATTTGAAAAATTTAAAATTTACCCTGAAACAAAACAACAACAACAACAACATTTATATAGCGCATTAAACTGGTGTTTGTAAGTACAATAACCTTAAATTACAAAGAGATTGGTCTTTAATAGAGATTTGAATGAGTCAGTAGATGTAGCTTGACGGAGATTAAGAGGGAGATTGTTCCATAGTTATGGTGCAGCTGAGGCAAAAGCTCGTTGACCGTAGCGAGTGTAGATACGTGGACCATTTGCTACTTAAAATTGTGAGTTGTATGACGACCGTAAGTTGAAGGAATGCATTGGATCTTAGGAGAAATTAGACTTTGAAGATATGTAGGAGCCCGCTGTGTGCCTTACTAATTTCTGATTTAACTTGACCACCGTGTGGGGTCAACATGACCCGTCATTTTGACTCACAGTCCGATAAATGTTGACCCTAAACTAGCATTTGAATACCTTAACCAAATCGCCCAAGTAAGCCCAATATGGACGTGCAGAGACAAACCCTTGCAAAATAATATTTCTCGATGTCTACACTACAATGCTCGACTGGTTGAATGTTATGT
This sequence comes from Pycnopodia helianthoides, assembly GCA_032158295.1. Lineage (NCBI taxonomy): Eukaryota > Metazoa > Echinodermata > Asteroidea > Forcipulatida > Asteriidae > Pycnopodia > Pycnopodia helianthoides. The sequence continues at coordinate 9,039,520 of CM063255.1, forward strand.
CAATTGAAACTGAGAGGCTGGAAATAAATTTAACATTCTGACCTTTCCACTCAACAATATGTATTGTTTTACTTTATTGCCGATTTATCGATTCTTATGTCTTCAAACTTTCCTTTATTTCAGGAACAACATTGGAGGGAACTTCACTCTGTGCTCAAAATACGCATTGGGTTACATACTCCATGGAGCTTCAGCTGCCGATGACGTCACCAATGCGACTAGAGTTCACAGTCACCGAGGGTGATTTAGTATGGGTGTACTTTTCCCTCAATGGTCCTGGTAATGGTAAAGCTTTGTGCGCAGTAGGTAAGTATAGATACAATTGACACTCAGAAAAAACATTTTTGAAACAAATATATGCACCCTTGAGATAGGGAGTGCAAACTTATTCGGTTACTCAAGATATGCACTTTTTGAGAAAATCACACTTTTAGTTTTCATTTTACCATACATTTATGTACAAGATATAAGATTAACCCTTAGTTTTACAGGCTTGGTATTTCAATATTATGATAAAAATACATTTTATAGATAGAACTACTACTTGGGGTCAAATTTGTTGCAAAATCCAAAAATCCCCAATTTGACCTTTTTGATCTTTTTGACCTCAAAATGACCTTTAAGTTCAAAATTGAGGGTGGCATCCACCCTAATCGTCTCCCACTTGCTATTAACAATAGATCTAGCATGGATGCCGGCCATTAACAAACTATGCCGTCCAAAGTTTAATTTTACACTGGCTGGCTTACTACAAGGGTTAAGCCGTCACTGCTCCTTATCCGTTAGTTAATTAAATTTTAAGGAAAGTGATAATTTGTTCGCATTTAATAGAAGTACAGTTTAAAGTTACGAAGTTAATTTCTTTCGGGAGGCGCTTAAACCTTATTTTAGTACGAATTATTTGACACGTGCTTTTAATTTCAAACCACTACATAATTAATCTGTAAAGTAATAGTTACACCAGGTTCAAACAAAGCGGCAGTCACGAAATCTTCAGTTGGAATGTATTCAACTGAAAACAATTACAAACGTTGTGTAAACGTAATATGAGATGACACATTAGGCACTAATTGTAAGTTTACAATTAAAACAAAAATTCAGGAACTTGTTTTATTTTCGTAAGATATTCGTTGAACATTAATAATGACATTGTTCGTGATATTTGAAGACTTTTATTGACTTGGTTTCAGGTTTGTTCACTACTCATACGAGCTTCCACAAATATGAATCCTCCTCTCAATCGTGGACAAAGGTTCAGTCTAAGAATGGCGTAAACTACATCGGAGTACCAGTCATGATCACATACGATAACGGTCGCTTCGAGGTGGCAGTCAAGGGGTGCAAGACTCCACCATGACCAACGACGTCACATCTCCACCTCAGCCCAGTTGGTTTGTTAGTTTCATATGCTATTCCGAAGAGATTAAACTGAGTTTCACTGAGCCATGTATTAATGATTTCAATCCAAAGTTCACATCTTAGTAGAGCTAAGAAACAAAATGATGGTACAATGTTGCCAACTTGACAGACCATCAATGTAAAGTTAAATTTGCCCGACGCCCTCAACATTTCATAAATAAAATGTGTTTTTCTTGTTTTCCCCTCAACCTTGCATATTTTCGAAGGTTAGTTCGATCCCATCATCGGTGTGTATTATTGAGGTTACATCGTAACCAATTATTGATTGGTGTATATTTTGAGGAGAAGCTGAGCATTTTGTAATTTTTTTTTATTAAAGGCACCTGGCAATGGTATTTTGAAAGAAAAAAGCTTTTGTCATTAATATATGTATTTGATGAGTGGAATGTGAATAAACAGTTACCTAAGGTTTTTTTTAAATTAGTTTTTATTTTAATTACAAATTTAAGAGTAGGCCCCCTTTACCTTGACACATGGTGGCGCTGTTCGTGACGTCAATCAAGGCACGATATTTGAAGGAAAAAAATGTTGTGCGTATGCGGACGTCACCCACATCACATTATACATGTACTAGCTAGCGTATAGCTGGCACATCGCGCCGAAAACGACGTCGTTAGTCTGACTTTCGCGGCCCACAACCGCTTATACTTGGATCTGCAGGAAAAAATGTAGACTGACCCCATCATTAGTTGTCTAGCTGCATACAGCAGCAATACACCTGGTCGGCATGGCCGGAAAATGCAAGAAAAACCCCCTTTTTCGAGCGAAGTCTGCCTTGATTGACGTCACAAAAGGGGATGGGGGGAGTTCACCCGAACAAATTTATCTATTTTTTTACATATAAATTCGTCACAAACAATTACTTAAAAATTGTTTTATTGTTAATATACGTAAATCTTATGTTTAAAAAAAAAATTCTATTTCCAGGTGACTTTAAGGAAACAACGTCCCAATGAAATATAATTCAGTTATTGTCAATATTTGAAAAAAAAGAACTTCTGAATTCAAAAACAAGCAAAGATTGACAATTATACGTTATCCATTGTTTCGGATACAGTGAATATTTAGCACAGTACTTGTGTGACATGTGATTTATCTTTTATTATAATTGTCAGACTTTCAGTAAAAAACAAAATTTATTACTGAAAGTTAAGACTTAATTGTGCATCTTTTAAAAGGGGTACACAGTCTTTGTATGACTAGCCGTTAGCTCAATAGGGATGAGCGCCGGAGTGATTAGTGGATGGTCAATTAAGTACTTTTCCCCTTTGAAAATGTTTGCCAAATAATATTGAACTTTTTTGTTTTCTTCTTTTTGTTCATAATAATGTAGATAGTATATACACATGTTTTATTTAGCGTATCTTTTTGAAAACAGGTGTGTACAGATACCGAACCTCGTAACTACCATTTAACACCGAAAAATCCTTCTGTTGATCCTTAATTCTAAAAGATAACAATAATTGATATAAAAGCAACGGTGAATCGTTTTTCAAAGGTAAACGAAAATACATAATTGAGTTCCTGTCCAGAACTTTTAATAACAAAATTATTAATGAAAACTAGTTTTTATTAGCGCTTTATCTACGGGTGTCCCAAAGCGCTTATTATTACTTTTAAGACATTTTTTTTTTAAACTGTTTAAAAATTTGGACCAATTATTACAAGGTGCTGCGGCGCATTCAGCAGCCATTGCTAGAAACACCGGGGCAAGCTCCTTCTCTTAGCGATAAGTGTAACTGGGTTATTGTGCATGTAATACACAACACACTGGACCTGATGTTGGGTTTCTAAAGAAGAGTTCTACTGCAATTCATACTGTTTAGTTGTCCAATAGAATACAAGCATATATCTGATTAATTTGGTCCCCAGCGAGTAAATTATACTCGATGGACACTTTTTTTTAGTAAAAGCAACGATTTTGTTTTTAATAAAATTGTTTCCATGATTGTTGTGTGCTAATTATTATTGGCAATCGGTAGTCGAAATAAGCAACGTTGATTTACAAAGGATTAAAAAACAATACAGTCACTCTCGTTAATGCGAGGTCCGCCGGACTAGCCCGTTTTCCTCGTTATATCCGAATCTCGTAATATCCGATCACGGTAATAATCAATGCACTATGCACAAAATGCATGACATAGGATAATGGCCGCACGTGTACACAGACAGGGCTACTGTAATACATGGATAACTGTGTGCATAGTTTGTGCATGTACCGCACAAACAAGCCCAAAATGGGTCTAATAAAACTGTTTTAATTGAGTTAGTTTAGTTTGAAAGTCATTTTATAAAATCAATTTACATTTTAAATGATTGAAAAAATGTCTGAGATTTTAACTTGCTGATCTTGTTTAGCGAAGTTTCGGTGCAAAACTTTGGTCGCAGCAGTCAACTAATAAAATCTTGATTTTCATTGGTAACCACCAGTGTAATGCTAGATGGTTCATTGCTAACGCGGGATACCAGGGAAAATCTTGCTGTTGCATCTAATTTTGATCGCGCAAATATTGTAGCTTTTCAGTTGCGGTGGGTTGTTTTTCTGCTGAAAATGCACATCAAGTTGTTTGAACCATGCAAGCCTCCTAATCCCACCATTGTCCGGAGTTTGGAATTAACAACCTGCTCGCTGACTCGTGACTCCAGTTTCGGATCAGTATTGCTAGCGATAGCGTCCAGTTACTACTAGGTTAAAACACATACTAAAAACAGACTTTCTTGTCCTTGACAATTAAGTTAGAAAAAAATCAAAGAGTATCTAGTGGATTGGCAATCGACTTTTTAACCAGTAGGTGTATGACTTAAGATTTAAATAAATTGTCAACACAATAAATATTAAGTTTGTTCTGTATATCAAAGTTCTTGATTCACACTTACATTTGTGAAGTTGCCACTTTTAGATAAGTATAATTTCCAATATGAACTTCTGTTAATTTTCCTGAATGTGCCTACTTGTATTAAACACTAGAAATTATTTATTTGTTTTAAAATATTTTTAATTAATGAAAAGGGCAGTTCTTGATATAAAAATAATTTGTTCATTGGCCAGGGGCAATTAATCTTGTAATATTCTAACTATAATATCAAATTTGTATAATTTTAGGACGCAGGGCTCAAAACATGGAAATTCAAACTTAAATAACGAATGACTTTGGTTTTTCTAATCACATCTATCACGTATGTAATAAATGTATACTAGATTCATCAAACCCTGTTTGATCAATGCATCAATATCAGGAAACGACAAACAATTCAATCGCTTTAAGTAGTTAAAGTTGTTTTTCTGATGTTCTTTATACAAAACATAATTGTTTCAAGCGATGTGTCTTTGTTCATCGGTGTAAAAAAGTAGTTAACTACAAAGTAAATTTTCAGTAATTGTAATTTATTAGCACACTTGTAATGCATTTTGATATGAAATATGAGATATGAAATTCCAAACTGTAAGCTGTGACGAGGTATTGATTAATTGTTTCAAGTGCAACACGGCCATTACCTTTCTGACTAGGCGTTTAGGGCTGAAAGGAGACCGTCTGGAATTATTCACACAAATTTATGGTTTCCTTCTTCTTCGTGAACTAACACGATCCACCATTTTGTGGAATCAAAATTTTCTTCTACAAAACGGCAGACCATGCTAGTTCACGAAAAAAGTTAAAACCACACAATGTCGAGGTGTATTTTGTGTGAATCATTTTATTCTCCTTTTAAAACATCTTTCCAACCATATTCATTTCATTAACAAAACGCTTTTTATAGGCCAAAGCAACCAATCTGAGACAACGTGTCCCTTTAAGGCCAGTTTGATGTCAGATTTTAAGAAATATTTTTTCAATACCTTCGAAATCAAATTAAGCTGCATATTATTGTGCTAGATTCACCTTTGTTATTATTTTGTGTGTGATGTTGCAACTTTTAGATAAGTGCGATTTTCAAAATTGAACTTCTGCTCCTTTATTAAATAGCTTTAATATTTTTTTTTCTGAATAAGCCTAGTGGTATTTAACACTAAAATTATTAATTTTTCCGGTAATATTTTCAATTATTGAAGAGGGCAGTTCTGGAAACAAAACAATTTGTTGGTAGCAGTTAATCTTGTATTATTCTCACCGATGTTACAAGATTGGTATAATTTCAAGACACCGGGCTCAAAACATGGACATTCAAGCTTAAACAACGAATGATCACGTCTATCACGTTTGTAATAAGTGCTTACTATATTCACTAAACCCTGCTTGAGCAATATATGATAATACAATTCAATTGTATTATCAACAATTCAATCATTTTAAGTTGTTACGGTGGTTTTTTGGATCAGTTTTTAAACAAAATATAATCAACCGAAGGTTTCTTTCTCATGCATCGGTTTAAGTACAAAGTATACATTTAAGTACTAATTATCTCTCAGTAATTGTAATTTATCAGCACATTTGTAATGGTTAATAAAGCACTTAAAATTAAATCAGTTTGTATATTTGAATTCTGTCAGGAATGTTGCATAACCTTGAACATGAGATGAGTGGTAGCATTGGATCTGCGTGAAGCATCTCAATACCTTTGTTGAATTGAAACAGGTGCAAAGTGTTGTTTTGTTTGAATTTTTGAGCATTTTCATTTAAGAGGCTCGACAGAATTGAGAACCTGAGTCACTGCTAATTAGTCGGGAAAGAGACTTATTTTACTGGTGAAATTGTCAAATGGTAAACTTCAACCCTAAAATTGCTCAATAACTAAAGCCCAAATTTCATTGATATTTTAAAGCTATAAAAATGTGGCAAATAGTGGACAATTATGTGGCGGCCGCCAGATAATACGTTGCAGCCACCAGATAAACGGTACACAAATATATTCAAGTACTTGTCATCTTGGCACTATATCTGGCTTCCGTACTCCCTAGCAAACTCAAGCCGATGAGTTTTCTTGTGAATTGGCAAGTTAGTCACAAGCACAAACAGGGCCCTCACTAAGGTCAACGGAACACCTGTCATTGGCCTGAACATCTTACATCACACTTCGAGGCTCGTGAATAACGCCAGATACCGGCCTTGAGCGCCTGGCAGACCCTGCCAGATGCAGGACGGAGTTTCGTAGTCTGTACAAACATTACAAAGTGAATAAAACAACATTTCATACAAGCATTTTGCACACGTGGTAGCTGACAAACTACGTCACTTAGGGCGAATCTATTCTGACCTAGCAGTTTTGAGAATGCAAAATAAGGTTACCGGCCAAAATATCATGTCACTTGCACCATCTTTGAATGGTATCCTGCTCATTGGCCCTAACCCCCCCCCCACCCCACCGTTTCATAGGTTTCATGATGACGGATTATGTTGTGCATTTCAATTTTTTTTAATTTTCTTTATTAACTAAAGCAACACTTAATTCCCTTTACCCAATTGGACCAGAATGTTTTTGGCATTACAACTTTGATACGAAATATCTACTCGGTGCCATTGCAAGCCAATTTTCACATTCCTGTAATCTCCTTCCTGAACTGTACCACCCTTGACTGCGTGGAAAACGAGTCGCCAAAAAATTAATAATAAATACAGGTATAAGCCTAGAATGGCGGGTTGCTTTGATGTAAAGTCAAGCATTCTTTCAAGTCACGTTTTAACCATTGCCCTACCATTCCAGAAATGGGGGGGGGGGGGGACAGAGCCCAATCTGAAGATTACGGTATAAAAATTTTGCTTAACCAAACATCTGGTCTCACACCCGCACAATGATACGCTTGGCTGAACAAAGTGAAAAAGTTCCCCCGTGTTGCCTGTATCCTAGATGACCAGTCTATCTTGTGCAATGTGCGCAGCCACACACGCGCACGTTTTCATTGTTTAAGCTCAGCAATGGCGGCGATAGTAAGGCGTCTATCCTATTCGTAAGTGTGACGTAACTCCACTGTTAGCCACGCAAAACTGGCTCCACTTTTCCTCAAGAAAGTTTAATAATTTGACTTGACTTTTACATATGTTCTTCAAAGACTATTAAAGGTCTTCATAGATTTAAGTTTCTCATCATAAGAAATACATTTACAGGATGAAACGGCTAACCTAGGTTAGTATTACACACGAATTATGCCTTGGAGACCAGAGTAGCAAAAACTTTAGGTGTGCAGCAAATGCGCGTGGTGAGAGGCATTGACTTACCGACATAATTGACCCAAATCACCTGTCCTCACGCAGTTATAGTCAAGTACTTTTCGGTCGAGTACTAAGTGCTGCCCAGTACTAGGATGACCGAGTGGAACTCGAGTACGAGTACTTGGGCCATGGTACAAGCATAAGTGTCCAAGTAACGAGAAATCTGATATCCGAGTACCGAGTCCAACAACCGAGTACCAAGTACTTTGATCTCCCAGTAGAAGTACTTTATCAACAAAAATACTGCAAATGAGTTTATCGACGCAATTATAGTTTAAAAAAAAATTAATTTCTAGATTACATTTAAGACAACTTCAATGTTACTTTTTCCAGTGCTTTATTCCACTCTACTTAGTTAGCAATGGCATAAATTTACATGAACGCAACATTATATTACATAACCACAATTTGACCTAGAGTACTTAAAAGTCGAGTCTGAGTATATTTTCAGTCGACTATCGAGTACTTGACTTTGAGTACATCTTAATTTTTCAGTCCAGTAACGCATAATGGACTACGAGGGAGAGTACTTTGCTAGTCGAGTACGAGTACGGGTATGACTAGCATGAAAACGGTACTCGAGTAGTACTTGAGGACGAGTACCAAGTACGAGTACCAAGTACGAGAACCACAACACTGGCACTTACCACAAAATCTTGGTTATGCCATTCTTGGAATCGTATTCCCCATTGTGTTTACTGTGCAGTACACGGTTTCAGGCACGCGCCACATGTTTACACATGTTATTTTTTTGCAAACGCCCAACATTGTAGACCGTAGACAGACAGAAGCCCTGCCTTGAAGTCAGTGCAAGTCTACAAACTGTTAGATTTATTCCAAATCTATACGCATTCGGCTGCATGGATTGGACACCACTTCAATGATACAACATTAAGGCAATACATTACTGATATCATATATTATTTCAACTCTTTGCTACACATTCACTCATTAGTAAAACCACCTTCCAAAATAAAGGTGAAAATATTTTCTTCAAATATGGGAAAGAATTAAACAAGGAGCACCACAAACAACAAACTAAAATATAAAACAACACTCGTGTTCACAAAACAAAAAAGATTCATCATTATAATCCATTACGTTATGACCCTGTATTGGGCAAACCTAATATACATGTATACAGTTTTTAAAATCAAACTGTGACCGTGGTAGAAACAAAATCATACAAATACATCAAAACAATAGAGCGGTCCGCCAGGTCAATGTAATTTAGATGTGCAGTGCATTCATTTTTCAATAAAATAGAGATCTTATGAAAGTGGGGAAATTTACAAGCCTCTATAAAGCTCCTGTTCAAATGGTGTAAAATGCCATTTTATTGTATACACCCTCTCAAAGTAAAAGTTGAAAAATTAGATCAATGTATATCAACCACAAATGGGTCTGTACATTTCAAAGACGAGCTTTTGAGTCAGTCATCAGGTCAAATTTACTGCCGTTTTGATCGACTATCATCGAAGGTCAGGAATGAACTTAAACCAAGCCTGTGCACAAATTTAGAGACACATATATCTGAAATGTTATGTCATTCGACGTTTTGGGAAGTTGACAATATTCAAACGAGAAAAGTATCAAAAATGCAATGGCATTTGACACCATCTTAATGTGAAGTTGAGAGACTTGTCGAAGTTCCCCACTTTCATAAGGACTCCAAATGTTGGAAAATGACTGCATCACAAAACTGAATTCGACTACGGTGCCCCTTTTTAATAAAATCTTGCTATTTCATTCATTTTTTTTTCTCCTTCTTTCTTTTGGTCACCTTTACATAGAGCAATACAACTATACATTAAATGCAAACTAACAAAAACATATTTTAAAATGCTGTTTCTTAAAACTCGTAAGAGATCAGTTGATGAGATTAATGCAGTAAGTTTGTCTATATCAGATCCTTAAATTGGAAAATCTGAAATTGTTATTGATGTTAAGTTCAAGAGGAATACAAAAGCACTGGCCAATAAATGGATATGCCATTTGCGAGTTACATTTCAACATCGTCCGGTACTGCAATGTCTTGTTCAGAAACAGGTGATTGCTAGATTTGAAATTCCTCAGACTAGATCTAGTGATTTTTGACTTGATGTGATTTATTTGGGAAACTAAACAGAAAACACATTGAAATACACACAAAATGGACATAGTTTAGAGAGAGAGATAGAGAGAACCAATGAAATACAAGAAGACATACGAGAGAAAAAGTGGTTGTCGAGGATAGACCTTAAGCACATGACGTCAGTTAAGTGGGGCGCCCTCGGCCAGCTAAGGGTCAAAAGAAGGTTAGGTAATCATTTGCCGATTCTGTGCGCCGCACGTACTTAGATGTGCGTTTTCCATTGTTACGTCATCTTTTTGTCTCGAAAATTGCGGCGTGATGACGTCGATGCTTTAGACAAACATTAAAAGTCTTATTTTCAATGTGGTCCAGTGAAAGAAAACACAATGGGGCACAGTCAAAACCATGGTTAAAATAGTAAGCTTGAAGGACTAGAGCAAAAAACAAGTACAGTCGACTTTTGTTAATACGAAGTCTGCCGGACTGGCCTGTTTCCCTCGTATTATCCGAACCTCGTCTTAAACTGGCCCTCAAAACGAACAAATGTTCACAGATTCACACATAACTTACATGATTTAAAGTAAGTAATGGTAGAAAGGGTTCCTTAAAATATGTCTGCCTATTAATGCTATCGTTTCTTAAAAATTAGTAAAACAATAGTTTTTTGCAAGCTTTTTCTTAGGACGTATCCAAATTGGCGGATATGACTACGGCTACAACTGTTGCTATAGTGTTGTAAAGGATGTCCTATATCTTAACGCATGATGACGTGCAATCCAGCCGTTGTCATAGCTGTAGTCGCTAATTCGCGGACACGGCCTTAGTTACATACAAACACCATTAAGCAATTCTTAATGAAAAGTGTGGCACAAGAATACCAGTCTGTGCTGATCTGGAGGTTGCAATGCAAGACCCAAAACCATGTGACACAGCAACACTGTATTTAGTCTGAGGAATTCCAATTGAGCATTCACTTGAAACTGAACAAGTCATTGTACCAGACATCATTCAAATCTAACTCTCATATGACTTATTTCATAAAGCTTTTACAGACCAATAATATTACTAAGCTTGGAAAAATCATGCTGAGAAAAACGGGTTACCAGCCAAACTACCACGTAATGTATAATTGTCTGCAACTGGTTCCCAGTAAAATTCTACTCACCAGTATACATCTGTTAAGGGTGGTTGCGCTCTATGACCGCAATCAAAATGTATAAGTGCATGGCAGGACTGATGCACAATAATTCAATGTTCATATTAAACGTCTCCCGTATCCATGCCTACTGGATCTTTCAGTATTTTGGTTCGTTGTTGTGTTCCGCCGACTGCTTCTACTGTCAAAATATACTAACATTTGTTTATACTGTACACAACCTCTGATCTCCACCGTCCTACACTATATATAACCGTGAAAATGTTCACAACTTTGAACAATACAAGTACCTTCGCAAATGTGTGTGTGTAGCAGCTGCGTGAGACTGGTGGTAGCCAGTCTCGTTAAAAAGTGGTCATCCTCTATAGAAAATTATAAGGTTCAGAATACTGATTGAATATATTATTAATGATTATTTCAACAGCTGACAAAGTAGACTTGTTATGGTCCTCACGTCGCTTTGATCTTCCAAAGCTGCAAATAGAAAAGAATAATATAAATCATCATCATAAATAAACATTAGCGCCAAAATCTACCTAAAAAGACACCCCAGGCACTTTACACAATTAAAGATGTAAAAGAAATGCCAATAAGTAAGCCAAAAGTAATGACAAATTTATTTTTAAAAAGAATAAAGACAGACAGAGCCTAGAAAGAGAATTAGAAAAAAAATCCAAACACCTTAAAGCAGAAAACTACTAATTACCGAAATAAGTCCTAAAATATATATAAAAAGTAACCATAACCAAGGTTCAAAGTTCCTTTATATTCAAAGTATCAAAAGACAAAAAAGGCAATATCAATCAAAAGAGATCAAAACAAAATACATATTTTGCAACATAGTTTGGAAAACTAGATGCAAAAATTGATGTAACACGGCAGATGGATCCATTTTAGAGCCAAACAGCGATAGGGGAAAACTGGGGTAAAAAACAACCATGGGGTAAAAGCGTCCACTTGACTCGTTTCCACTGCTAGAAAAAGTAATTAAAAAAAGGCAATTAAATACAGAATGAGTTCAGACTAATGAGTTCAGTCTAATGAGTATTACAATGGACAATAAAAAGTAAAATATTTTGCACAGTTAATAGGTGGACATAGTTCTGTCCACATCAAAATAATGCTAATAAAAAGTACATCATGTAATAAACCACATGGGAATCTGACTGGGTACATTTGAAACAATTTTGGGTTGAACAAAGAAAAAATGACAAGAGTGGGATTTGAAGCTGAGACCTCCCAGTCAAATTATTGAATATGAAAAGCAAATCAATAGAATATTATAGAGTGATGAATCAATACAAACAATTTATGCTAAAAACACATACATATGTATATCAATATATAAAGGAAAAAGACATTACAAGGCCGGCCTTTTAAAAAGCAACCAAAGAATTTAAGCCCTTTGGATCCTTTAGGCAGAAGAGGGTCTGGAGGAGTTTCATTATTAATGCTAATCCTTAAACTGCACATAGCTTGATGAACTGGCTGCTGTTCCTGCATGAGGGATTCAACTTTTAACAACCAAATTATATAATGTGAGCTGAAAGCAATGCTACAATAATAATGTACCCAAATAGTTAATCTGTTATTGTTTTTGAAAATTGATAAACAGTGAAGAGCGATATTATTTGTGTTTAACTCTAAACCGATGTTAAACACTTTATACTGAGTCCTGTGGGGGAAAAACAAACAAACAAGCAAACAAAACCACAGGCAAATTACACGAGTTGGATTCAAACCGCGACCTTTGCAATTCTAGAGCAGATGTCATATCACTAGACAACCGCGCACAAAGCATGCTGGTGTGGTCATGCCTTACAAGGTGGTGGTCCACAGCTGCAGTGATTACAGGTTTTCAAGCCCATACAAGGAGAGGACCAGAACAACTTTGAGCCGGTTGCGTGAACAACTTGACACAGTGGATTGGTCTTTCAGTTGCTGAACTAAAGGTCGCTGGGCGGGGCAACACAGCCAATACCTAGCAGACAATGGCTCATGGTGTTGTGATGATGGGGGTATTGTGTAAAGAAATTCAAGTTAAATTATTATTATTAATATTTATTCGGCCCTTTCTCAAAACAAAACAAAAACATACAGAACACTGTATAGAAAATTTAAAATTCTATTTGGAAAAAAGAAAGATTTTTTTTTTTTAAATTAAATAGGTGCCCCATATCAAGTTGGCCAGGATTATCAAAATAAAATACAATGAACTCACCTTCAGCTTGAACCCAAGAAGCTCGGTGAGTACACCAGAGAATGCGGACAGAACCACCACTCTTGTTATATTGTAGAGAACTGGATTCATTGTTAAGCCGGCAATCTTGAATGGAGTTTCAATCTCCTAAGGTAGTGGACAAATAATAACGTAATACGCAGTTCTGATATAGCATTTTATTACACCTGAGGGCATCTCAAAGTGCTCATTATTAGTATTTTTTATAAGGTATGTGGAGCTATGTTTGAAATATAAGACCCATTTATTTACATAGCACCATGTAACAGTTAAACAAGGTGCTTTGGCACAATCTACAGCCAACCACACATGAAAACACTAGGGCCAACCCCTTCTCTTAATGATAAATGGATTCTTTAAAGTGCATTAAACAACACACTGGCTTTACATCCCATCCAAAGGATGAAGCCATACTTGAAGTTGCAAGAAAATATTGAAAGAAAAAAAAACTTTTTGCTAAGAATTGTGTGCTTTCAGATGCCTGAGAAAGGCTCCATGCCCAAAGACTTTCTCCGATTCAAATTTTGGGGGTGAACAATTACCCCTTTCTCTAAAACTACATTACTTCAAAGGGTGTCTTTTCTAACAATGTTTTACAATATCAACAGCTCTCCAGTGCTCTTTAGCAAGTAAGCTTTTATGGTCATAAATTTTTGGAGTAATTCCCCAAAAGTAACCCCTGCCTTTAAGCATCTCTTTGAAATTTTAATGCAATTTTTAAAGTTGTAACATTTCGTTACTGATCGTTTGTATTGTATTTGCATAGAGCTCTTTGTCAAGGCCATTTTAATTTCCCCAGTGAGGGATAATAAAGTTTTTATCTATCTATCTATCTATCTAGAAATAAATTTTTGAATTTGTGAGGAAAAAATTGCCAGGAATTGCATCATATTGCACCACAGAGCATCTAGAATGAAAACAAATTTCCGGGGCCCTTAAGCGGGCCCCAGACCCTGAACCCCATGCCGTAATGGGGGGATTTGAGTGTGATAAAGCTGTCTGCTACTGAGATGGCCCACTTGGCCCAGATCCTACCATCAGTGGGGGAAAAGTGCTGGATATGATGCCCAAAATCTGCACATGATTTTTTTTGTTCAGGTAAGTTCACCTCTAAATTTTGCTTGAGCTTATTAAATCTATACAGTAAATGAGATGGCCTTAATGAGCCTTAATGAGCCGTTATAGTGCCCCCATTACCCAATTATGTCAAGCAGAAATTAGCAGGATACCAGTCACAAATTGCACATGTGATGTGGTAGTTAGATTGGTAACCTTATTCTTGTATTAAAGCATAATTTTGTTGTGCTGAGCAACTCTTTGTGCTTAAGCAGCTCTATGTAATTGGGCCTTGGTAGGCTAATTTTTAAAAAGCTTAAGCGCAAGGCCTGTACTCGCTACTTGCACGGATCTGCCATGTGCGTGTAGAGCCTCGACTTCATGCTTCATTTGTATTATGTGCACAGCCACAATCATGGGTACACATTTTTTTTTGTGTCCATGTTATGAACAACACTTTGAAAAACAGTGATGTAACAGTTATTTCAATGTTTTTTTATAAATTGATTAACCAGCAGTGTGTGAATGAAGAGTAGAAAGTACTTGAGTTTGTCGAAAACAAGATCTGCAAAGAGTTACTCAATATTTATGTGTCGTTCATTTGGTGTCTTTGTAACAAAAAGTGTACCCATGATTGTGGCTGTGCACTTATGTATCCGTTTGGATGAAAGTGTCATTACATTACCGTGACAATACAGAGTTATATAATGCTTCTATTCACTGCTGTCCCAAATTCGAGGCTCTACACACAAATGGCTGACCGTGCAAGGGCGAATAGTGTCCAAGATAAATGTTGACACAGTGCTGTGCGTGTGGCGGTTTGGTTTACCTTGAGGAGTTTTGAGGCAAGTTTAAGTACATTATTTGCCAGCATTAGATCTTCCTTCTTGTGTGGTTTCTTCTCCATGTGGAGATACAGGTTGATCTGGAAGAATATTAAAAAAAGAGAGATCACACGATTGGTATGTTTCGTCACAGCAGGCCTAACAAAAAATATGTTAAAAAGACATAACACACATAAACAGGTATACAAGTGAAACAGAAACAGTAAAGAAGCAGTCAAGTCACTGTACTGCTTTTGCTTACTAATGTGTATTAAATGCCATTTCAGCAAGCAACTCTTTTGAAGCAAAAATACATCAGTGCAGACAATATTCACTGCTATCAATTAATAAAACATTTGCTTGCTGAAATGGCGTCCATGCCTATTTCACCGTCTAACTATAGATAGAGAACCAGCAACCCATTCTGTGCCTTCAGCGATCTATAATCTTTGGTATAGACCTTTATCATGCTGCCCCCATTTTGGTCATGTTCCATGTATCCAATAATAATACTTATTGCACAAAAAATAACCAGACTATTTCTGCTTCCAATCTCGGGTTGGTTACATTGATTTGAGTTGGAGAAATTAAGATGGCCACACCACGATTAAGGTCTATTAAGTATTCACCTGTTCAGTTAGGAGCACAGACGTGTTGCGAAACTTCTTATTGATGTTGGACCCTAGCGTCATGAACCTCAACAGGAAGGGACACATGCAGAAGGCCCATGCTATGACCTCCCAGTTGAATAGGTGGGATAAGAACTTGAAGTCTCTCTGCAACATCTGTGCAAAGAAAACCAAAAAACAACAATAAACATAACTTGTTGCGGTACCCGCTGCTAAAATAAAGGATTCAAACTGCCTCTCGCCGCCACCGGGCGAGCTCGGTGGTCTTGTGGTAGGACATCTGCTCTAGAATGGCAAAGGTGGGTTTGAATCCAACCAGAGTTATATGCTAGTGGATTTTTTTACACAGGATTCAGGAACTTACCCAGTGTAAGGGCAAAAATTAAAAAAATAACATCCTTTGTCCCTGATGCAAAATTGATATCAATTAAATCGTTGCGGTACCCGCTGCTAAAATATAGAATTTAAACTGCCTGGCACCACCGGGCCAGCTAGGCTGTCTAGAATGTTTAGTGGTAAGACATCTGCTCTAGCATGGCAAAGGTCAAGGGTTCGGAGTCCACCTAAGTGATATGCCTGTGGAATTTTTTCACAGACCTCGGGGAAAATACCGAGTATGCAGTGCTTCATACAGATCGATGTTGGGGCAAAAACAAAGTGAGGTTAGGTTAGGGCAACTTCTCCAGAGACATTTGCACAAACCTTTCTTAATACAGAACGATGATTGTACAGATGTATGGTCTCTGAAGAGTATAAGGAGGGGCTCTACAACAATCCAGGAGATGTTTAGAATTATATTCAACACAACAGCGAACAAGTTTCCATACCGGTACTCAATAAAAAACTTATTTGGTAAGAGGCACTGCAGCTGTTGATAACGCATAACATTTTGACAAACAATCCCCTTCAAAGGAATGTGGTTTTAGAGAGAGGGATTCAAAAACATTTCAATCTGAGAAACAATTCTGCATGGAACATTTCTCAGATTGTGTAATTCAATTAGTACTGAATATTCTTCCTGGGTGGACAATAACCGCGCTAGATTTTCGGCAATATCTCAAAAACTAAACACAAGTTAGTTTTATTGTAGATTATAACAATCGAACTGTTCCAAAAACCAATAGTATACTTTGCCATTAAGTATGCCTAATGAATATTGACGTAAACCGGCTGGATCTTGCTATGTACTATTGATGGTGTGTTATACAAGAAACATATTTTCTTTATGCACTCGATCAAAATCAAAGTTTACCTCGACGCACAAAACAGAGACCAGACAGAGTGTCAACATAAAGGCAGAAGACACAATGACATCAATAGACCTCTGTGGACCGCGTTTCTGTAAATCAAAAGGAAAGATGAAAGTGTTTGTTACTCTGTTTTGCTTTCAGTACAGAGTCATTTTTAACACAGTCGTTTCCCCTTTGTAGGTCCACTGTTGGGTTGACCTTTAGTTGTTTGTTCTAGCCAAATCATTGCTGTGGGGATTATGCCTTTAATAATTTATAACAATTCACAAGAAATCACATAAACCATACATGAACAAGATAACACACATTTGAATAACAAATAAAGCAAGAATATAGATGCCAACCAAAAGCAACTTAGATTTGTTAACATCCCAGTTTGTACTTCGTGTACTGTACGCACAAAGCCATGCTGGAAAAAAAAACATACATGAAAAGATAACACACATTTGAATAATAAATAAAGCAAGAATATAGATGCCAACCAAAAGCAACTAAGATTTGTTAACATATCCCAGTTTGTACTTCGTGTACTGTACAATCCCAACTGGAGCAAGAGACACTACTGTAGTCAGTTAAACTAGTAATGTATTCGATATTACAAATTACTATTTCACAGCTTCCTTTTCGTCATTCGGTCTCGGTCATGCCGTGCCGCTCATTGGTTCATTTTTCGTCAGTCAGCACGGCCAATAATATCGCTGTCTCTTGGTCTCCATCCGCACATTAATTTTGAGTCCCGGTATACAGCCTATCACTTTGCATTTCATCGTCGCGCAAGCAGTCAATTTCGTATGTGTACAAACTTACACGTGTGTACATGTACATACATGTACATGTATACAGTATACATGATACCAAACACCATGCATTGTTGTCAGTAGACTTTCCTAAGTCTCCACATGTGCCTCTGCTGCAGCAGTAAACGTATTACTGTCAAACTAATCAACCGCACCCTGAATGAAGCGAGGAATGAGAGAAGTCTATGCAATATCTAAAGCGTCTCGCTGCATACAAGATGGAAGAATAAAGTCACCACGTATCTTGCCAGCGGCCGGGGGCAATTTATTGTTAAGGTGCCTTTTTTTTTTTCACAAATTGCGTTTCGATGCGGGATATTCAATAACAAGGGTAAGCTTACAATTTCTGATTCAAGAAGAGTAAATTCCACATGTATACCCCACATCTCACACACACACACTTCTATTTCAAATTCACACAGAATTGGACGACCAATTTGAGCGGGAAAAAATCAAATTGGAAATCCAGCTGAAAGGGAGGGTATAGACCTTTCTTTTGCAACGTCACAGCCCGAGTTTTTGCCAACCGAGGTTGGAAAACTATGGAAAGCCATAAATGCAAAACAGAAACAGATAGCCACAGTTTTTAACAATGTTACACAAATATTCAAAAATAGTGTTAAATTTGTTGGAAACAAAGCAACCAATCATGAGAGGTACTTTACTTAATTGAAAGTTTGCAGAAAATGTTGAATTTTGTTGAAACGTCTGTTAACACGATTGAGTGTTTTGCTGACATTCGGCCTTCCATGCCAACCAGTGCGGTTTGTTGATCAACAAAAGAAAGGTCTATACCCACCAAAAATGAATGCAATAACAATTAACTTGGTAAGAAGCACTGCAGCTGTTGATAATGTATAACATTTTAAAAACAACTCCCTTCAAAGGAATATGGTTTCAGAGAAAGGGATTCAAATACATTTTATATCAGAGAAACGTTTCTGCCTGCAACTTTCTCAGATTGTGTAATCCAATTATGGATTATACTTCCTGCATGGACATAACCCTTCCTGATTTTTGGCAATATCTCAAAAACGCTACCACCTTTTGAACATAAATTTTCACAGGTTAGTTTTACTGTAAATATTCACATTTAAAATATACAAATAAAACAATTCAAACGGTTCCAAAAACAAAAGGTATACTTTAAACCGTAAGATTCTCATTCCTGTATGAAAAGTTGAAGAGTTCAACAACAGAAGTTTTACAATTTGCCGGTCCTATTTTTATGGCTTTGCTTACCATAAGTTGAAAAATCAAACTTAGGTTAGCAGGAATAACTGCATACTTCACGTGTTACTTAACATTTTTCAATTACACAGCCAGCGCAGAAATTTGGTGCTGACCCTCTAAGCAGAGAATAGATAGATAGACAAAATATTTACTTTGCACTAACAACAACACGCCATATTAACATTGTAGTAAAGCAACACTGAACATTGTATATACAAAAAATTTAAAGCAATACATCTGAAAATAGGCTTACATATATGTGTACATTAATATCAAAAGTCAGTACGTAGGAAAACAGTGACGCTAAAAGCTTTTGTACTTTTCCCTCATGAACAGACAAAACAATGGATAATAAGACAAGGGACAGTTTAAAAGCCGAGAACCACTTTATCAATTAATGTTAAAATTACAGTGGTTTTTTTTGTTGTTCATAATCATTTTTTAAGTTTTTTAGAAACTGTTCAAGCAATGACAATGGGCCCAGATTTGAGCGTAGCCCCTTACCTTGAGAAAGGATCTGAGTGACAGCCATGCTTTGATGTTGCTGACCTTATCAAGTCTGAAGTGTGGAAGGCAAGATTTACGAGCTCGGCGGGTTGAGGTCAGGTGGGAGAAGTACTTGGCAAAAAGACTCCTCTGTTTGGACAAAAAGTGTCGTCAGTACAGTGGGAGAGTCCATTATTGCCCATTTAACTATCCATGTGAGAGTTAAGCCCATGTCACACGGGGCAATTTTCTGGCAATCTCGGGGCAATAAAAGTTGCTAGCAACCATGTTGCTCACAGATTGCAGTGTGTGACATGTCGTGCAAATTCGAAAGCAACATACTGGCAACACGTAAATTTCGAGTAGATTGTGTTTCTACATTGTGGCAACTTTTGGTGGCAACCTCCAATCAGATTGCGCATAGAGGATGACGTCAGTATTTCACTGATACAAGTAAAATTGTGTGTTAATTTGACAAGGAAATTGTCGTCATTGATTTCTACAGGGGTACGTGTCAGTTTCAGTATCTATTTAATGTTATGTTCCAAAATGAAACATTTTTATAACAGTTCTTTATCCTTTAGAGATCCTTCATTTGTGTATACTCATCTCCATCCCCCTACAATTGGCTAATATTGGGGTTTTGGGACACATTTTTTCACGTGAAACATGTCTGGAAAAAAAAAAAAAACGGTTTTGAAAATATAGACAGTACAATGTATGGTATCACATGGGAATCATTTAAAATGTCAATTCAAGAGTCTAGACATGACTTTTAACTTTCATCAATTTGTTTGATTGTCAGTAAGTCACCTTATTGGCGGCCATGTAACCGCTATGTGAATGTTGTTGGTGGCTATTTTCAGCCACTATATAAGGTATATCATAAGAGATGTTTGGTGCTCCTATGGGTGAATTGGTACAAACCGTTTGCGGGTGCCATCAAGTACATAAAGCTATTTCATGGATACCACCACCTTGAATCTATCAGAGGGCAATAGGGAACAATTCAAAAAACCTGTAAAAGAAAACAAAAAAGAACTCTGCGGTGGTGGTAAGTGTAGTATCCCATTCAATTGCCCCATGAAAGATTAAAGATGGCAGTATCTGTGAAACGGCTTATGTTGGTACATGTATGTGCAGTTTGTGGCTGCTTTGGGCATTTTGGTAAAAACAGCTTGCAGCCCCTATGAGTGGGGGGGGGGGATCTCCAAACAAATGAATGAAAAATCTCTCAAAAATGTCTCCAAATCAACTTTCACATTTTTTTAAATTTTGGGATGAACAAAGTCAAATTTTTGAGAGCGAGATTGACCAGTGACTTCCAGATTAACATGCCCGCACTTTTATATCCGAAGGTTGCAAGTTCAAATTTCCTCTCGAGTAAATTTGTCTTTGTTTCAACCCCAAAATATTCCAAATTTACCCAGTCAGTTTCCCTTGTTGGTCATTACTTGGTATTTTCTGTAACGTACGGTTATTTTTTACCTGTTTGTATGTTTTCTCGGCAACAGACAACAGAAAGAAGAACATGAAGCTCAGAGCAAAACGCTCCAAGCTGCACACGCCTACAACGATGTAGGCTGTACTGTTAAGCCTCAGGGTGTCTGCTGCCCTCAAGAGCCAGGAAGAACTCAGCCAGTCGAGGTTTGGTTCCAATAAAGAGACTCCTCTTAATCTTGAAAGATAGAAACAATTCATGTTTAATTGATGTAATTATTGAATAACGAGCAATATAAGTTCTGTTTTTACCAATATATCAATGTTTGATACGCACTGCCAGGGCTGTACAAACCAAATGCGCAACAGGTCTCCCCATTTTGTCAATATCTTTGTTATTGTCAAAGGTTGCTACAGGTTGAATGGCTTCTGACTGGCACTCACGAACAAAGATATTGACAAAATAGGGAGACCACCACAGCCAACATAAGGACTAGATGGCTCAGTTGGTAGAGCGCGGGTACGCTAATCCGGTGGTCGCAGGTTCAAATCCCACTCTAGTAATTTTTTCTTAATCCTTCAACTATAAAAATAAAAATCCCAAACCATTAACAATTTGTTTTTGGGTGCGATATGCTAGCTTGTGCAACGGGACCCTGTGGTACCGCCCCCCCCCCCCAAGGCAAAAGTGACCTCCCCCTCCTCACCTAAAGCTGACTGGTATAATAGCTAGGATGAATGAACAGATAGCACCAATGAAGATGTAATCACAGCTATTGCGGGTGTTGTGTACTTTGGTGTTGATATGGCAGCTTATCTCCAGGACACTCAGATCGGCCTTCTTGCATTCATTCCCCTCGAAAATACGAACACGGACTGAAAGATGGTCAAAATAGATCACTGAGATGTTAGGAAGTTCAAATAATGAGCGCTTTGGCTGCCCTCAGGTGTGATAAAGTACTATGTAAGAACTGCATAATGTTAGTATTATCATCATCATTATTCAAAGATTGTGCAGTAAAGCCCAGATCATGAACTTCACCAGGCATGAGAATGGGTAATAATAATCAAAGAAGAGAAAATCCATTCTGTACATTAATTAAAACCTTGGACGAATAGGACTGTTCTGAACAGTCTGTTTGTAAACAAAACGATGTGTAACCTGCAAAAAAATTACTTAAAATAACAACAATTTTTTTTAATTCCCTATCGAGACCTTCATGCACATGACAGCATGGCAAATGTCACACTACCCTGGATTTGAATGTTTTGCTAACATTCGGCCCTCCATGCCAACCAGCGCGGTTTGTTGATCAACAAAAGAAAATACATTCATAAATACCTGGGACAGTTTATCCATTCTGATTGGACGAGAGGACATCACGTGGCCGTGTTTAAACGGACGATATAACACCGGCTAGAAGTGTTTAAACATGGCCTGGCAACTTTTTGTCAAAGAGGGCGCTATCACATTTGCACGGAGCGCGCAAATTTGGTAAGCCGCATAGTTTATTTCTCACAAGTTGGAAACTTACGTGCGATAGCTTGAAACTTAAGAGCGCAAGTTCGAAAATTGCGCGACGCGGTTTTTCTACCCGCATAGAAATTCAACGCCGAGTCGAGGTGAGCTAAGGCTAAACTGTCAGATTTGTTCTCAACTTTTACAGGGTTTTGGGATATTTTTAGGAGAAAGGTATTTATGAATGGGAATCAAAGTGTGTTGAATCGGTTTTAAATTAGTGTTTAAACCCGCCGAGGCCTGGTTCTTGATATTCAAAAACCAGGCCTAGGCGGGTTTAAACCACTAGTTATGGACCTTATGCATTGATGTCATCCCGTCGCCATCTTAGAGGTAAAACGATGATGCAACAATGGAAAAAGCACATCTATGTACGCTTGGCGCACAGGATTGGCCAATGAGCATTATTCTTTTGACCTCTAGCCGAGGACGCCCTACTCAAATGACATCATATGCATAAGGTCTATACAGTGAATTTGTCTGCCTACTTTTCTCTGTGTTCGTGCAGGCACTCGGGGTGCTTGTAACTGTCGCGGGCAGCAGCTTGAACGGATCCTCAAAGTGCGGTAACTCCTCTGGCTTTTCATTGTCGGTGTCTGTCGAGTCACTCTCGCTCGACTCACTCGATGTGCCGGTGGAAGATACCTCCTCAGCTGTCTCACCCCAGCTGGGGTCGTCCATATCGGAGTCCCCTGAACGGGATGGACCTCGCAGGTGTGGATCCTGTAGTTACAAAAAAAATATATATATACATAGTGACTAAGATTTGAAACTTTGCATAGTGGGAATACAATTTAATTAACTTAAGGCTAGCAAAGACACAACAAACATGAGTAAGATTTGAAACTTTGCATAGTGGGAATACAATTTAATTAACTTAAGGCTAGCGAAGACACAACGTACATAAGTAGGATTTGAAACTTTGCATGGTGGGAATACAATATAATAAAAAATTTAAGGCGTGTGAAGACACAACGTACTAGAGTAGGATTTGAAACTTTGCATGGTGGGATTAAAAGTTAACAAACTTTAGGCTTCTGGAGACACCATGTACATGAGTAGGATTTGAAACTTTGCATGGTGGGAATACAATCTAATAAACTTAAGGCTTGCAGAGACACCACGTACATGTACATGAGTAGGATTTGAAACTTGCATGGTTGGAAAATATTCTAGTAAGGTTTGGGGGAACACCATGTACCTGAGTAGGATTTGAAACTTGCATGGTGGGAATACAATCTAATAAACTTAAGGCTTGCAGAGACACCACGTACATGTACATGAGTAGGATTTGAAACTTGCATGGTTGGAATATAATCTAGTGAGGGTGCTGGAGAGACCATGCACCTAAAACTCTCTCTATGAGCTGTGGTGATTCTGAGAAGAACTGGTGCTTAACAACTGGGATGTTTCGATCAGTATGCTCTGATCATCTTCAGGAAAATGCAGGACTCTGATGCCGTATGCTGCTTAAAGGGGCACTGTCATCGTGATTATAGTCTGCTTTTGGCTACACATGGAAACATGAACTCTCACCCAGTTACTACAGGCAGGCAAACGCTTTTAAAGTGCGCTTCGATTATTATTAGGGCGCGTGTGAAGTAACTGGGTGAGAGTTCAGCATCAAATGTCTGGCCAGACTCGCTGTGATCTGACGACACTGACGACACTGCACCTTTAAGTACTGCCGATGAGGTTCAGCTAACATGTAGGCTTAGCTCAAGCAAGGAAACTGGATCAGGATAAGCTTGGGCTTAGCTCAGTGAAGTAAACTGGAGATCTTGATTGATTGATACACGATTGTACTACCTTATTCATTGATACTCAGTAATTTGATGTGCATTGGAATTTTTTTAAATTTGTAATTGTAAACTTTGTAGCAATTTAGCCCTGGGCTACAAATGCATAGTTTTAATAAACCAGAAATAATAATAATAATAATACTCGTGTCTAATTTTTTAGAAAACTGAGGCAATATCAAGTTTAAAACTTTTTAAGATAAGATCTAGTACAATACATGTTTTTGATTAATTCTGTGAACTTTTATACAGGCATGATATTTTAAGGTTGCCATTAGGTTAGCCTCTTAGTCCACCTGTTGTCATGTCTTCTTGACAAGTGTACTACCCATTCCATTTCATTTTCTTGATCTTTTCCATGATGTCTTGTTGGTATTTGTCGCATAGTTAACAACACCGGTAATAAACCACAAGGGAAACTGACTGGGTACATTTAAAAAAAAATATTTTGGGGTTGAACAAAGAAAAAATTGACTAGAGAGGGACTTGGACCAACGACCTCCTGATTAACACGCCGGTGCTCTACCAACTGAGTTATCTAGGCCTATGTTGGTGGTCTCCTTATTTTGTCAATATCTTTGTTCAGGGGTGCCAGTCAGAAGCCATACAACCGTTAACTGCCATGTAGCCAGGGGGTCACACCCAAGTTTGGGTGTTGGGTTCTATGTTCAACCCCAAATTAGTTAATAACCCATACTACATGTGCAAACCCATTCTAAATCTGCCTCACTGTAAGAGTGGATGCTCTATCATGATGCTATGATAGTATCATAGGAGGTTTATAAGCAAAGCAGTCACACTTGGCAGCTCAGTTATGAACCAAGGCGGCTCGGCGAATAGTAGCTTGTTTTGTTTTGTTTACGAGACATTATACAAATATTGGGCAGGCATGAGTACAATAAAGCAGATTATAATCACAAGGTGAGATCTGGACTGTTCTATTCCACAGATCAGCTAATAGTTCAGATTCTCCATTTGGGTTGGAACTGGTAGAAACGGTTAAACAGAAGTCACAAGTTCCATTCAAGTTTCCATTTAGGAAAAAACTCATCATACACTGTAGATGCACAACCTGGGCCCAATTTCATAGAGCTGCTAAGCACAAAAATTTGCTTAGCATGAAATTTCTTCCTTGATAAAAACAGGGTTAGCAACCAAATTTCCCGGTGTTCCATATTGCTTGTTACTGGTATTCAGCTGTTGTTTGCTTATCCTGAAAAATCACGTGGAAATTTGGTTGGTAACCCTGTTTTTATCAATGAAGAAATTTCATGCTAAGCAAATTTTTGTGCTTAGCAGCTCTATGAAATTGGGCCCAGTAGATAGTTTACTCACCTCCATAAGAGACTTCACTTGCCTAACAGGAACTGGGTCAACGTCAGAGTCATTCGAACTGCCGTACTCACGGCACTTTCGCCGACCCTTTCGTAAACCAGCGCGCCCTCGGAGGCGAAGTTCGTGCCTGCGCCCCTCCGGTTCCTCTGGGGCCCCCTCGCTGTCTGATGCATGCTGGGGGTTGTCCGAGGCGTCGTCAGTGAACTGGGAGATGGAGGCCTTTTTGGCACGCTCTGTGAACGACACAAAAGTACAGGCCATTGGTAAATGGTTTCATAATGGGAATGCTCTCCAACAGAACTTATATGTTTGATCAATATATATGTTTTTCTATATATCTTTTATAATGACACTATTCAACAAACAACCATAGTCCCGGTTGGAACGAATCAGAGCGTGAACTCTTTTGCAAAGGTCACTTCCATTCGAAAAATCCTCAAAGTCTATGGGAAACTTTTGAAGGGGCACCAAGGCCAAGGCCAAGACCAGGGGCAACACAAAAAAGAAAAGAATAAGAAAATAAGACATTATACCTGTGGTGATGCAAGCTACAATATTCAAAGAAGAGTTTTACTATAAAGGTCTTATCATTGACAGAGACAACACGCTTACCAAGGAGAGAAACATTGGACACCTTCACAGTGCCGTCCTCTTCTCCAGGTTTCTTCGTCACATATCCTTCACTCTCCTTAGCAGGTTGACCATTTACCTCAACAAACCCCTTCTCACAGACGAGTTTGACGGCTGGAGTCTGATCCGAGGCGGAGAAGACGATAGGCGAGTCCGGTTCCTCCAGGCATGGCAGATCTTGATCGGGGAGGAGTATCTCCCCTGCCAGGACCGACTCCTTGATGGGTTTACCCAACAGGGTGAGGTCCTCCTCTGCGCATCCTGTCGTTTCATCCCCGGCGACTCCTCCGACGTACTTCACCGTCTTTACCCTGTGCCTTATCCCGAGGCCGTCTTCCATGCTCGCCTCGTCCATCCCCTCCACCAGGCTCTCTCGTCGACCGGTCACGCTGTCCTCGACGACGATCCCGGGTCTGGAGAAACGACGGGTGAGCGTGCGGCGGGCTTGTCGCATCTGGAAGAATGTGTCGGCGGTGCAGGGGAGGGACTGGCTGCGACGCATTCCGCGTTTCTTTCCAAAGCCGTTGGATTCATCTGAGGTGGTTTTCCTGGATTTGGACTTGATTTCACGACTGGAGGTATAATTCGGGAGACATCGTCATTTTTTCACTCTCACATGTTCATTTCAAAACAGTCAATTTTGAAGTTCTTTCTTTGTACATAATTACTTTGGCTTAATGGTGAAAATAACAAAACCCAAATAAATGATGGAATGAAAAAAATGATAAATATTTAAAAGGCTTTTGGAATAGGACTGAGACAAATGCTGGAATGTATAAAATCACGTTCTCAATCAGATTAAATTCTTTTTAAAGGCTAAATAACAACACCAGGCCAGGAATTTCATCTTCAACTAGGCAAGATCATTCTCACTTTGCAAAGGGCACTTCCACCATGTCCATTGCAAATCTTAAAGTCTATGTGAATTTTTGAAGGGGCACTAAGACCAAAGCCTCCGTGGCCTTCGTCTAACTCACACATACAAGTAAATTAGTGTTACAGAAGCAGACAGGTGGAAACTTTACTACATATATATGGAGTGACAAGCAAAGAGCAAAAGAGTGAAAAGAACATGCAGGCAAGGGAGACAAGAGGAAGAGGGGGGAGGGGAATACCTTCTCCTAGTCATCCGTCTTCTCAACGATCTTGATTTTGCTACGGTAGTACCTACAACTAATGAGTAGACAGTGCCAAGAACTAACGACAAGACAATGGGCATGAAAATCTCTGTGAAGAAGATAGGCTGGGAAAAAAAGGATACAAAAATTCAATGAATGCTAGTTAGGATAAGACTACCTACCAATAAGCCATTTGCGTGTTAGATTTGAATATTGTCTGGTACAATGACATACTTAATCACAAATTACCACTTAAATTTGAATTCCTCAGACTATAGAGACAGTTGCTTTGTCACATGATTGGGGCAAGCTTTTGCATAGTTACGTAAGAGACGGCAACACCCTATACACAAATTCTGAATGATTGTGTATGGCACAATGGTACCAGGGTTTGCTCATCTGGAGGTTGCTATACAAAAGCTTGCCCCGAACCATCTGACATAGCAACTGTCTCTAGTCTGAGGAATTCAAATTTAACGCGAGAACTTGTGACTAAGCAAGTCATTGTACAAGACTTTATTCAAATCTAACTTGCAAATGGCTTATTGTCACAGAATTAGAAAAGGGGTCAGGCCAGAATAATTCCAGGACAAGTGATCGCAACATTCCTCTGATGTTGATTTTTTGTTGTAGCTCCATCCATCAGATTATATTTCTATCGGGGAACAACATTTTACTCTTACAGGGTCCAGGCCACGGCTCAGTCCTTGATCATAAGGCCACCACCCCGCCGGTTTTAAACGGTTGTTTACGACCTCGTTGCCACTCTATTTATTCACTTACTAATAAATACCTCGGAAAGTTTATGCACTCTGATTGGTGGAAGGTGTGTTAACATGTGATATAAAGACCAGCTTTATCAGCTAGGGAACAAATGGCCCCTAAACACCTAAACACCTAAACAGGGATATATCATTTTCTTTGTGCGTATTTTTGTGTTTTTATTTTGTATTTTGGCAAGAAGAGATGGTGCAATTTCAAGTATCAGTGCTGTTAGTTATTTAAGCTCATAATCTGGATCTTGAAAATATGCATCAATAATTAACTATGTCTAAAGGATCACATACGTGCATCGCAAACACTAAACAGCTTAAAAAATGGCCCTTGAACATGAACAGTTTTATAATATTGGCGAAGAAAAGTCACAAATTCTGAATAATTTTCACTGTTTTTTTTTATTGAACGTATTTGTTAAAAGCAATAATAAGCAACGTGAGGACCTGGTCTTCATTGTGTGTGAATGACCCCTGTGTGTTAATGGAGCTTGCCTTCGGCTCAGTCCATTAACAGCGGCCAGCCACTAACCAAGGTCATTTGAACGCACGACTTGGTCCATCAGCCGGCCAGCCACCAACCAAGATCATTAAACACACAGCAAAGACCAGGTCCTCACACTTTTATTGCCTCATTCCAAACCATAGAGTATGAAATTGATTGGTCAAACAGTGCAAGGGTTAAGATTTTTATCTTTTCATGCTAAGTAGCATGGGCTTCTTTCCTCTTTCATCATGTTTATGATATAATCACCATTAAATTTTAGCCAGGGGATCTTAATATTACCTGTTGTCCTTCCTTTGGTATGTACAAACAGTACACAATCACAACAATTGACTGCATGAAATACAACCCTGATAAACTGATGTACATCCATCTTGATAGCTGTTTCTTCCACCTGACAGTAAAAAAATACAATTCATTTGCATCAATTCATCTCCAAAGTAGGATATGGTTTGGCTTCTCTAGACCTGAGGGGTGCTGTGAAGTTGGACAGGAGAAGACGACCAGAGCGTGCATGTTCAGGGCCCAATTTCATAGAGCTGCTTAAGCAAGAAAGTAGCTAAACACAACAAAATTATGATTACCAAAATATGGTGACCAGCCAAACTACCATGTCACTTGCACAATTTGTGACTGGTGTCCAGCGTGTTTCTGCTAAGCAGAAAATTGTTAAGTAATATTTTCTGCTTGAAGCAGAATGAAATTGGCAACGCTGAGTACCAACTGTCTCTTCTCAACATCACCGCTAAGCATTTGACAAAGACCTTATCACAACTGAAATGGATTGACTCTTCGATCCAGCACGGCAAACCCCTCATGGTGGGTTGTTTGTTGCAAATGTTCAAAACTTTCACTTTTGCCCATACTGTGGCAGGGAGAAGCCAACTTCCCCTAAGATCCATAAGTTCATATCTGATTGCAGGCTGGCAGTTTATCTATCAATCCAACCCACAGTGGATGATATTGAATGGTCAGACAGTGGGATTTGACTATGTACTGTGTACATGTGCATTCACCACATGATATCATATTGCAGGCTGGCAGTTAATCACTCATTCCAAACCACAGTGGATGATATTGAGATGTTAAATGGTCAGACAGCAGGAGGGTTGACTGTGTACTTAGTATTTGTGATCACCACATGATATCATATTGCAGGCTGGTAGTTAATTTCTCATTCCAAACCACAGTGGGTGATATTGAGATGTTAAATGGTCAGACAGTAGGAGGGTTGACTGTGTAATGTGTACATGTAGGCCCTAACTCACCACATGATATCATATTGCAGGCTGGCAGTTAATCTCTCATTCCAAACCACAGTGGATGATATTGAGATGTTAAATGGTCAGACAGTAGGAGGGTTGACTGTGTACTTAGTATTTGTGATCACCACATGATATCATATTGCAGGCGGTAGTTAATTTCTCATTCCAACACAGTGATATATTGAAGTTAAATGGTCAACTAGGAGGTTTACTGTGTACTATATTTTGATCACACATGATCATATTGCAGCTGTAGTTAATTCTCATTCCAAACAAGTGGATGATATTGAGATGTTAAATGGTCAGACAGTAGGAGGGTTGACTGTGTACTTAGTATTTGTGATCACCACATGATATCATATTGCAGGCTGGTAGTTAATTTCTCATTCCAAACCACAGTGGATGATATTGAGATGTTAAATGGTCAGACAGTAGGAGGGTTGACTGTGTACTTAGTATTTGTGATCACCACATGATATCATATTGCAGGCTGGTAGTTAATTTCTCATTCCAAACCACAGTGGATGATATTGAGATGTTAAATGGTCAGACAGTAGCAGTGTTGACTGTGTACTGTGTACATGTATTCACCACATGATATCATATTGCAGGCAGGCATTAGTTTATCACAGCAGATGATATTGAGTGGTGAGACAAAAGAAGGGCTAATGAAGAGAAACAAACTGATTTTGTTTGGTTTTTGCCCTTACATCGATGTGTAATAAGCACTGTATACTCAGTATTTTCCCCGAGTTCTGTGCAAAAAATCCACAGGCATAGGCCTATCATACGAGTGGACTTCCAACCCACGACTTTTGCCAAGTTAGAGCAGATGTCTTAAAACTAGACCACCGAGCTAGCCTGGTGGCTAGAGGCAGTTCGAATCCTAGTTTTTAGCAGTGGGAACCGCAACAATAGATGTTAATTTTGCATCGGGATAAAGAATATTATTTGGTTTTTGCCCTCACATCAATGTGTCTGAAACACTTTATTCTCAGTACTATTCCAAGTTCTGTGAAAAAAAATCCATAAAGGCATATTAAAACTGTAAGAGAAAACCAAACAATATTCTTAACCATGATGTAAAATTAACATCTCTAGAAATAAACTTACCAACTACAGTAGAGTGGGAACAGCATCACCCTGATTAGTCCTTTACGTGCAGTGGAGCCTGAGGAATGCTCAGGCTTGGTTTTGGTAAATGTTGAACCTGACAATAAAGAACCAATAACCCAAATTGGAACAGCCTTCCACTTCAACTCAGACAAGCAACTACTTGTTCTCAAATTTAAAACACATCTCAAAACCTAAATCCTATTTCAAAAATCACAGCTTCGGCCTTAGGTTGTTTTTTTGTGTATAGCAGAGTTCTTGTTTTTGCGCTAGTGCACCCTCTACAGTCTGCCCAGGAGAGGCCATTTTCGCAGTGCATCCTCGTTGTCTCACTTGGGGCTCTAAATCAAACGCAGTTTTGTGATGCACTCATTTTACATCAATACGCGTCATTGACCACCATCTTTGATGAAATGTGCAGCGTGAAGAGCTATCATTGGCTGAGAGTCGCGCGTAGCGCGTAACACTTTTCCATCGTTTTACATCAAAGATGGCGGTCAATGACGCGAAATGCAATCCATCTATAGATAGAGAAATGTTAGTCTGCAACAATCTGGGTTCCATTCACCCAAAGAAAAGGAATTTCCAGGCAGGTTTCATTTACACACAAAATGTACACACTTGCCGCTTTACAAAGCAGTAAGTTTGTATTTGTCTGTGTTTATGGTATTAAAGGGAGGGTATACATTGTACCTTCGTAATTACTCCAAAAATTAATGACCACAAAACTCACTTGGTAAGAAGCACTGCATCTGTTGACAATGTATAACATTTTGGAAAACGATTCCCTTCTAAGGAATGTGGTTTTAGAGAGAGGGATTTAAAAAATTTCAATCTGCTTGAAACATTTCTCAGATTGTGTATTCCAATTATGGATTATTCTTCCTGCTTGGACATACCCAGTCAAGATTTTTGGAGATGTCTCAAAAAACGCTACCACCTTTTCTTTTGTAATGACATTTTCAGAGGGTAGTTTTATTGTACATACAGTGTATCTACATTTATATAGGATTAGAACAATCGAACGGTGCCAAAAACAAAGATATACTTTGCTTTTAACCCTCCTACTGTCAGTGACTCTTGGCAACATTTTCCAGTGAGTTGACCAACCATTTGAAACCATTTGACTGCCAAGGTTGTGTACGGTGGCACAACTGTGCACAGAACTAACTGTGTACTGTGTACATGCATTCCCTCATGGTATCATAATTGCAGGCTGGCAAGTTTATCTATCATTCAAAACCACAGTAAATGGTGTTGAATGGTCAGACAGCAAGAGGGTTAAAGACGGTATTTGTTGTGGGGCTAGTGAATGTTTGTCACATTCATGTCAGCCATTGAAAGGTCCCAAACTGCCGATGCGGTTCTGAGTTGCAAAAGAGATTGTTTTCCAAACTGCTTTGGGGGAAAATGGCCTCTCTGGGATAAGCTGTAGAAGGCGCACTGTATTGGAAATCGCCCATATTCTGACTCTAATGGTCAAATGCAGTTTTAGTGATGCAGTCGTTTTTCAATAGAGTCCTTATGAAAGTGGACAAAAAAATACTACTAAGTATCTCAAAATCAAGGAGTCTTATGAGGGTGAAAAGTTAAGTTCTTTAACAACTATTTTTTCTTCTGACTTACCTCTTACTAGATCAATATCAATGAGTTCTGTTTTCAGCCGACTCGTCCGGAGCAGAACACTGTTAGCACCTAGACCCTGGAAAATATAAATTATTAACAAGATACAGCTTTAAAGGAACATTACGGAATTGGTAAGAAAAAAACTTGTAAAATATACTTTTGATCACAGATTTACATAAAACTTACACGGTCTAATGATGATGATAGTAGAAAACATCCCTTGAAATATTTCTGTCTGAAATGCCATGTTTGATGAGAAATTAATACACTAATTTTCTGAATGGAGTTAATCGCTTAGTGAGCGTTTTATTCATTTGTTGAATCTATATGGTTTTCATGCAAATGTGTAATCGGTTTTTCACTATTTCCTCGTGACCCAGATGGCCGATCGATCTCAAACTTCTACAGTTTGTCAGTTTATGTATATGGTGGATTACATAAAGTGCTTACACTGCCAGCAACTGTTTTGTTAGCAAAAACCAATTCTGTAATGTTCCTTTTTAGCAACTTTGATTACTCCAACTTGCAATCGATGATTAAGATTATTGTGTTTTGTGTTTTGAGCACTGTATACTCACTTACCTTCTTTTGTTTGTTTATAATATTTATTTATTCATTAGTTATGGTAGTGAATCCAAGGATTCTCAGAAAAGCGAACTTAATCACTGTACTAGCCAAGAACTCATTGGAGAGAAGACCAGGCCTGGAATTTCATCTCTGAGAGGGCAAGGCCATTTTCATTTTGCAAAGGGCACTTCCATTGGAAAATCTTAAAGTCTGTGGGAAACTTTTGAAGGGGCACCAAGGCCAAGACCAGGGGCAACAGAGGCCATGGCCTCTGTGGCCTCCGTGTATTTCCAGGCCTTGAAGACAAAACGAAGTTTAAGTTTTAGATGTGGGAGGTAAACCCCAGAGATTTATTTCAGGAAAAAAAAAACTTGCAATCAGGTAGGGACTGATAACCCAATCCACAGCACCCCTGGCAGGGATTCATGCCTAGACACATGCTAGAGGTGGGAGGCGAGGAAAGATGCCAGCTATGCCAACCCCACTGCCCGACTTCCTGAGTCCCGACTTCCCCCAGTCCTGTGAAAAAAATCCACTAAGCGTGCTTCTCGGGTTGGATTTGAACCCACGACCTTTGCCATTTTAGAGCAAATGTCTTACCACTAGACCACCGAGATTGCCCATTAGCTAGAGGAAGTTCGAATCCTTTATTTTAGTAGTGGGTACCAAACAAAGTTGTTGTTCAAATTCGTTGTTGTAAAATTGTTTTAGAGTTTACTTAGGGGTCTTGCCAAAATCAACCCAGGACAGGTGTCGTATAACAATTCTCCAACGTCAAAATTTTGTTGGATTTCTGTCAGACTGTATTTCTATGAGAGATATGGTTTTACTCGCTGAAAGGCATACAGTTCCCCGATGCACTAAAGACATGCCCTATGACAATGCACCCCCACTGAGCGCTCTGCGGTTTGACTGGCTGATTAAATGTAGTATATAAACAAAACTTGCGGCTTTGGAGCGATCTGGAAGGTTTGGTCATAGTATTTAACTAAGATGTATGATGTGATTTTTTAGTGAGACATGTCGAGCCCCCCTGGTTGCTTTTCATTAGATAGTGATACAAGTCTCTGTGGTTTGTAAAAAATATACTTTCCTTCAAAATTCAAGTTTAATGGGGGACTTTTTTCAAATTTATTTTGTTATTGTTCGATGATGCGACCCTGCCAAGTTTCTCTGTTATATTTACAGTACCTGTATATTAAGTTCTTTTTCTTCCACGTGTTCTTCCCATAGTTCTTTGTCATAGGCTCCAATCTGTTATAAAAGACAAAACATAAAACAACAAAAATGAAAAAACGTTATCTTTTTAAGAGTTGCAAGACGGAATTGTCCACGTTGTGGTGGCATTATAGCCTAACTGCGTGCATATTGCAGGTTAGCATAGTATCATTCCAAACCAGAAAAGCTGTGTTTCCATTTTGATCCAAAAGGCACATAATCAGCAAGCAGATTTTGAACAGATTTGGGGATTTTATTTCGCTTAGAGACAAGGCGATTCCGCAGCTCGGCTTGATTTTAGGACATCGGTCTACACGTCAATTATGCTTTACAACTCTAACATGTACACCAGTACACACGACAAAGCACTACACGGTGCTGAGCCTGTTCCGGTTACATGGTTACCCAACCGATTGTCCTGTTAGGCGTTTACAATTTTATGATTCCGATAACCGTCAAAAAATTCACTCGAAGGGACCGCGAAATGCAGACCACATGCGATCACTGTGTACACAACACACAATCAATGCGGTCAAAATGCGATAGCAGGAGAGTAAACGCCCGTTATTGGTGATAGTATACAAAACCAATTACAAACTCCTTTACCAAAGACTAAACGGGTCAGCACATGCTCGGGAAAAACAGTTATTCCCTAGAAAATGCAATAATCACTATCGTAATAATCACACATTGGTGTGCGTGCTTAAACCAATAAACAAAACTGGAATTTGGAATTTAAGCTATTTTCAACAAAAATACACATTGTGTGCATGTAGGCTTTGTATTACAAAAAAAATACACAATTTAGGATATCCTGGTTGGACAGAAAGGCTATTTTACTGCATAATGTAAGTTTTTTTTTCTTGACTTTTTTTTGTTTGCCAAACTAAGAGACCTTTATGTGTGTGACTTAAATGCTGACCGTGTGTTTCTAGCCACCGATGACATCAAGGGGTCAATGCATATCATTATCATAGATCTAAGCAGTTTTTGACTTTCAACTGAGAAAGCTAACAGAGATCGAGGTGCATTTTTTACTTCAATTATTTTCTACTTACATGTAATACAAATTATAAGTGTAAAATACTTATAAACCGTATCTACGATGTCTACTCGGCCATAAAAAGGTAAAGTAAAATATTAAGAGCATCTTAGAGCCGCTCTTTAAATACTAACCATCTGTGTTTGAAATTTGAAAAATGAACACTTGACTGCTTTTGGTTAGTGGGCTTTTGCCCAATGCAAAGTTACTGATTCTATAGCCAGCATGGTCCATTGGGTATTTAGAGCCATGGGAGTTAAAATTACTGGTGTAATGCTGGAATTACTGGGCTCTGGCCAGTGACCAAGTAGGTATTTCAAGCCCTGTTGGTTACTGGCCCAATACAGAAATTGCTGGACACTGGCCAGTGGTCAAGTGGATATTTCAAACCACTGGGATTTCTGGTCAAGTGCTTAAATTACTCAACTCTGGCCAGTGGTCAAGAGGGTATTTCAAGCCCTGTTGGTTACTGGCCCAATACAGAAATTGCTGGACTCTGGCTAGTGGTCCAGTGGATATTTCAAGCCCAGGGGGTTAACATTACCAGTGAAGTGCTTAAACTACTGGACTCTGGCCAGTGGTCAAGTGGGTATCTCATGCCCTGGGGGTTACTGGCCCAATACTGAAATCGATGGACTCTGGTCAGTGGTCTAAAAGTGGGTATTTTGAGCCCTGAGTAGGCAACACTGAGGGTAAGGTACAAATTGAAAAACGTTCATCTCATAAACACAAAAATAGTCTCAAACCTTCAAGTTAGTTATGCGGAGACACCATACATCAATTCATAACTCTCTCTATGAGCTGTGGTGGTTCTGAGAAGAACCTGTGGTTTGACAACTCCATGTTTTGATCAGTGTGCTGTGATCGTTTTCCGGAGAAATGCTGGCCTCCGTTGCTGTACGCTGCCATTGAGCTCAGCCTTCCTGGTAGCAACCCCTTCGACAGTAATTAAGCAGCATACAGCAATCAGAGTACAGCATTCTCATGTGATGATCTAAGCGTTGAGTTGTCCAACCACCGATTTTTCCCAGAACCACCACAACTCATATAGGCCTACTGTACGCAGAGAGTTTTACAATGGTATTGCAAACCTCACTTGATTGTACTCCCAATTCCCAACATGCAAAAGTTTAAAGTCCTGCCGCAAACCTTACCTGTTTCTGGAAGCCAGAAATGGCCTCATTAATTCCCAGAAACCCAAGCATCTTACACTAGGGTAGCCCGAGATGTTAAAATCGACCAATGGCATCAGACCTGATGTCAGCCCATGTGACTCTGTCTAACCAAGTTTCTCATCTCTTGAACGATAAGCAGCATCCAGTCCGACCTTTGACCCGTCAACTTTTTTGATAGTTGATGTAGTAGACCGCCACAATTTCTTCAGAAGTCTTGAGCTTGGGCATGAGGGTCACTGCACCTAGATGAGGAAAGTCAACAGGAAACAAGTTTTGAGGGAATGGCTTTTTGGGGGGGGGGCTGTACATGTTTCTTTTTCATACAATAAACAGGTAGGAAAAAACTTCAATAAAGTTAATTAAAATGCCTTTAAGTGGTAATTAGTTATGATTTTTATTAGTGTTTTTCTCTGGTATCCCAAATCACCTGACATCATTATCACAATAATCTTGGTTTCACCATTTTTGGAGTCGGTGATAGTGCTTATTTTAGGTAACCCGGCGTTTTACAAGATAATCAAAATCCTAAAACTCAGAAACTCAAAATTTTCACAATTTTTTTCATTTAACTTGACTTCCAAAATGGTGAGTGTGGCAGACAGTAGCAACATGTGACATTGATGCAAGAGGTCAATATACATATTATGTACCATTGAGTAACCTTCTGGGTGTCAACTTATCGCAAAATGCTTTTTAGTAT
Source organism: Pycnopodia helianthoides (assembly GCA_032158295.1). Classification (NCBI taxonomy): domain Eukaryota; kingdom Metazoa; phylum Echinodermata; class Asteroidea; order Forcipulatida; family Asteriidae; genus Pycnopodia; species Pycnopodia helianthoides. The sequence goes on from CM063255.1 coordinate 9,076,654, forward strand.
GGCAGGGCTCAAATTTTTTTGAGCTTTCATGTTTTCATCTCTCACCTCTTATGATCTCTTTTCAGAAGAAGGCCTTCGACTTGTGAAACTCGTGAAAAATTAGACACTGCTGTCAGGCAGGGCTCGAATTTGGGGGAGAAATCCACAAGACCACAGGACTTGTATCACTAATTTTACAAGACCAGATTCAAACAGAGAAAATACTTCCTTGCACAGTTTAATTGCATTTAATTGAACAAGCACTAAGACATATAAGAGAAGATTTACCTCAATTGTCTTTAAGTGTAGTAAGTGTATTCAAATCATTACTCAAAGTCCACATTTGAACATAATTTGTTTCTGTTCAAGATATTATAGAGTGAGTAACATGAATTGTTATTCAATTAAAAACACAAGACCATGAGTTTACTGGCCCAATGATAAAATCACTGGCCTCGGGCCTCCGGTCCAGTGTCAAATTCGAGCCCTGTCAGGCACGAGGGAAAGTTCAAGGGTTCCCGAGGCCTATATACGCCCGCCGCGCCTTGCCGTTCCCGTTCCCGAGCTACCAACCAACACACATGGGTTTGCCACAAAGTCGTCTGGTCAAACTCTTATCACGCTTCGGCGCGGTGTCAATTGCAAAAAACGGTTGGCAAAGCTTAGTGCAGTTGGTAGTCCATTTTTTTATTATTATTTCGATTGAAATATCCCAAGGAATATTATGCGCAAACACAGTGAGATATATTTCTATTTCTTTTTCAAAAGAACAATTAAGAAAAACAAATAAAAGAATATTATTCTTTAATGGCAAACAAGTTGAGATATGTTTATATTTCTTTAAAGAACAATTAGAAAAGATGAATCAAATTTTTAATGCATGTATTCTGTTCATTCAATTTTATTACCGATTTTAAATCGATTTGAAAATAGACACCGCGGTCAGGCACGAGGGTAAGTTCCCAGTTTCCCAAGGCCTATACTACGCCGCGCCTTGCCATTCCCGTGACACCAGCCAACAAGGATTTACCGCATAGTCGTCTGAAAATTCCCGGGTTTCCTAGGCCTATAATACGGCACCCACGCCTTGCCGTTCCTGTCCCCGTCCCGGTGCTACCAACCCACAAGTGTTTATTTAACCAAGCATAGTGTATTGAATTTCAATTGGGATGAAAGGGCACTGGGATGAAACAGCACTGGGATGAAACGGTACTGGGATGAAAGTGCATTGGGATGAAACGGTCGCCGAAGCTATTGGGATGAAACGATTTTGGGATGAAACTGTTTCCAATTCCCTATCAGTGCATAATAAAAGTAAACATAACACTGACCATGCACTGACAGTGACACTACTGCTGTGACACTGCATGCACTGCACTATACAGTGACACTTATGACTTTATAGCTCAGCTCAGCTGACAAAGAAGATCTACTGACTAGAGTATAGTAAATAATTCAATTCTTAACCATAGATGGAACTAGGCCTAGCTACTATCTGTGTACATGTATGTACACGATGTTTGTGATTGATTAGGATATTAGGAAAGGATTGGTAGGACGTCAGTGTCCGTTGCACCGTCGCGTTGTATGCAACCGAGGAGCCCAACCTGGGCTGATATACATGTAACAAAATTTACATTTTAAATAAAAGGTATACCAATTTAATCCACATCAGATATGCACGTACTTCCTTCTTCCAATTTGTACATCACTCAGCTCAAATTCATGAAGCAATCTGCACCGTTCTTGCTTTATATACCTTCATAAATATAAAATGATGACTAGCTAAATTGTTCTCGTCAAAAGATAAGGTAACTTACCTAAGTTGCACAGTTTCTCACAACGTTATCTTCCCTCCATTGTGCACAACGCATTGGAGATAGAGCTTATATCGACGTTCTTTTTCTTCTGTGACCTTTGTGCCTGAAATAGGTTGCTTCATTTCCCAATAGGGGATTATATTTTATAGGTGCAGTAGAATGGAGTTTTTCACTATTTAAAGTCTTGCAAAACTAACTGGATTGTTTAATTTTAAATTACTTACTAACTGAAAATAAAATAAAAACAAATAGTTTAAGTTTTTTGGCCAATCAAGTCCACAATCTAAATTTCAAAACCCTCTCTAATTTAATAAACTGTTCCAAAAAGGAAAACAACAACATTGCCATTACCCGCGGAAGACTCACCATTCACATTCTCAAGATGGCGTTCGTTCATCGTATGTTGGTGATGTACATTTCCACTCTCGTTTTTATCAGTCTGCTGACCGCCCGCTTGAGCCAGAATTCTGAAACGGGATGGAATTGGTTCTTCGTCTTCATCCCTTTGTGGGTGTGCGACTTGATCGAACTGACCTTTCTGATAGTGAAGATGATCAGTCACTGTCGAGTTGGCTACGATCCGAGTGACATGTGTTTGTCCATGGTGAATAAAGTGTGGTTTGTGTGTATGCTTGGCTTGAAAATCTCCTTCCAAGTCGTACTCTGCGTGAGACTGCAGTACGCCCGCAGTATGGCGATCTACTGGGTGCTCATCCCACTCTGGTTGATGCTGGGTTTGTCTGGAGTGAGACTTTTTCCATGGAGTTCAAAACTCAGATAGCAAAAGTGAAAGTGCTTCAAATTCAATGACCGAGAAACTGATAACGCTGCTGCGGGGGACCAGACAGTTAGACAGTACACAACAGCGACGAATAAAACCATGGTACAACAAGTTGCTCCATGGACCCATGGATGTAACCTCATGTACATCGGTATGACTTGATAAGCCGTCATCCAAAAGCATCTACAAAGAAGCAGCCATTCATTGGTTTCCTCCAGTGGAGCATCAGCCAAAAAAAAACGATAACATCTCTTTTGTACTGTACGACAAAGTTAAACCTGAGACTAAAGTGTGTACATAAACTATACATGAAGATGTCAAAGGTGCCTCCCCCCCCAAAAAAAAACCCACTAAAATCAAACTTATGTTTATTGGATCAACGGCTGCCAAGGCCCACCGGCCTGCCTCCATCCCTCCCCACCACCATGACCACTAAAATCTAACTGAATGCTTGAATGAGAAATCATGAGGATCATTTACCAGCACGACTACATCATGAACTACAGGACTGGACAAATGAAATAGAGCGCACAGGCCACTTTAATAACTTATAAAGCTATTTTAATAGGCATACTACCCCCTAGAAGTGGAAATTTGCATTGGGGATAAAAGAGTACTGTAATATTGTTCTACCCATACACAGATGTGTGTTAAGCACTGTGCATGTGTGCTCTGTACTTCCCCCCAAGTCCATGTCAACAAAATAACCCAGGAACATTACTTGGGTGGGAGTCAAACCCATGACCTTTGCCATTCTAGAGCAAGGCCCAATTTCATGGCTCTGCTTACCGTAAGCAAAGAATCGGCGCTTGCGGAAGCAGGGAATTCCGCGCTTACGTCAAGCGTATTTCACGGGTTAGCGGGGATTTTCGGCTTGTGCGCGTGCGTACTCCACGTTACTAGGCATTCTACGCTTACACAGCTAGCGCAGAAACTTGGCACTTGAACAGTAAGCAGAGAATAGTCACCGCAAGCGCAGAATTCGGCGGTAAGCAGAGCCATGAAATTTGGCCCCGATGTCTCACTCGTACCACTTGTTAAGCCAAGCAGACATTTGTCATTCAAAGAGCATATATTTTTTGGGAGTGTTGTGTCTGAGCGTTCCGGCGCACTGGGTGTATTCTGGAGGCTGAGTTGTCAGAATGTGGGCTCAAATCCCAGACTGGTCAAACATGGCACTTGACGGAGGACACTAAAAATAATAATTTGCTTCTCTTTACCCAGGAGTATTTAACCCTCTTGCTGTCTGACCATTCAATACCATTCACTGTGGTTTTGAATGATAGATCAACTATGCCAGCCTGCAATATGATACCATGAGGGAATGCATGTACACAGTACACAGTTAGTTCTGTGCACAGTTGTGCCACCGTACACAACCTTGGCAGTCGAATGGTTTCAAATGGTTGGTCAACTCACTGGAAAATGTTGCCAAGAGTCACTGACAGTAGGAGGGTTAATGGGGACGTGCGAGGGCCAAGGTGGTACAGTGTTTGACAAACCCCGAGCGCATTATGGGCTACCGAGGGTGTAAACCCTCAAAGGAGTTGAGAACAGTCCTGCAGCCGATTTCACAAAACTTTACGCAAATGCGCAAGTTCACTTGTGCAAGACTTCATGTGTTACATGTAGTGGTGCACAATTTATGCAACAAATGTTGCGCAGTTGCGAAACGTCCTGCGAAATCGACGGCTGGACTGATAAAATGTATGCCTGACACCAGGGATAGTGATTTTTTAGCGCGTTATGAGCACCTCAATGGTGGATACCTGCTGCGCGTTAGCTTTACAAGGCTCCGTTAGTGTTAATGTATTTTTGTAGTTTCTTTTTCATATAAAACACAGCTTAATACCAGAAGCAAAGCAAAAAGGCACACTAACTTGCAAAGTGGTTCGTAGATGAGTGATGCTACACTGCATTGTGAACGCGAACACGTGCTGTCAAATCTCTCAACCACTTATGAAATAATTTGGTTGTGCATATTTGGCTGCTATAACAAGCAAACAAATCTGCTTACCGATAAACAACTTATCATGAAGTTGGCCCATGTTTTTGGGGCTGCCTTGCTGTTTAACTTTCTTTTAAAATCTTGGCCCAGAGAATCGGCTACAGGGTTTGAATTACCAGAATAAAATGTTTTGTTTGACAAACTTTGTGTACAACTCGATGTTTACAACTTTTGTTCTATAGGGTTTGCCCATAACATGTTCAGTGACTAGCCAGCATGAATAGTTAGCTTGTCATTTCACTGGTCTGCCAGCTTTTTCACTAGCTTTTTCACTACTTCATATTCAATATGGATGCTCTTCAACACTGAACTATCCAGCAGGACCACTTGGAGTGAAGTTTGATTGGTGTTTACACTGGCAGCGGACCACTGTTATATATTGATATAATTATGAATATGGCATAACAAGAGTACTGAAAAGGGCGCACGGATCATTGCGTAGATATGATCTTGTTTATAATAAGCAAAATGCAAGCTACATGTACATATGTACATGTCATTTTTAGTTGGTTAGACGTGTCCCTTAGAAAAAAATAAATGGTTAACCCTATTTTGCCCGTTAAAAACTTCCTGTATTTTTGTCACTGCCAAAGGTGCAAGATGGGTAACTCGGCTGAAATATAAACTGTGCACTGGACGCAATTTCAGAAAGCAACTCTTGATGCAACAAGTACAGACAATGATCTATGCCATCAGTGATATCAAAATATTGCTTGCTGAAATGGTGCCTATACTGTACGTGTAGATGTGTATTTCGTGTTTCAACAATAGATGGATTGCAATACGCGTCATTGACCGCCATCTTTGATGTAAAACGATGGAAAAGTGCACGCGTGTACGCACTACGCACGACTCTCAGCCAAATCTTCACGCGTGCACCATTCATCAAAGATGGTGGTCAATGACGCGTATTGCAATCCATCTATAGATAGAGCTCCAATACCCATCTTGCGCCTTGAGCACTCTGTAGTATAGTACAGAAGTGCCTTCTTGTGACACTCATGAACAACTCTTGAAAAGAATAAGGAGCAATTCCAAACAGCACAACTTTGAGAGATTTTAAGGCAATATCTCTCCCCTCAGCTCCCCCCACCTCCAGCGTGCCGTTTGAAACCTGAAGACATGGACTAGTGGAAACGCTTAAAGAGGAAGGAAATTGTCCAATGCAATTTTGTGATGTACTCATTTTCAAACAGATAGAGTCCTCATGTGAATTGGGAAAAAATTCCTCGTCTTTAACCTCCCTTTAAAATGGTGTAAATTACCATTGTATTCGATACCCTTCCAGTGCAAAATTCGTCGACATCCGCAAACATCATGCTGAAAATGGGTCAGTATATTTTTGTACAGGGATGTTTTGGTTCATGTCCGACATTTCTAGAGCGAAATTTGAAACATTACGCCATTGGATTTCAACAACTATTTGGTCTTTACATTCCAAGGAGGAATTTTTTGTCAGTCAAAAGGTCAAACTAAATGCCGTTTTGATTGAATATCATTGAAAGTCTAAATGAACCAAATCATCCTCGTACAAATATGTACGACCCATTTTTCTCAGAGTGATGACATCTGATGTTTTTGAAGTTGAACAATTTTGCATTCTCGTGACCAGTGAGAACCAGACTATGTCTGCACATGTATGTTGTATTGTAAATGGTCTCATGTTATTTAGAACAGATAATGAAAAAGTGAACGGCAAACCCTGTAAAGTGTTCAAAGCGAGGGCACAATGAATGTTGTAGGGGGCCCACATGTACTTGTCAGCTTAACTTTTTATTGAAACCCTAAATAATTTGCACATACATCAGAAGTGAATACTAAAAAAGAAGTGAACAAACCTAATGTTATTATTACCATGATAACCAGCTATAATTTGTTAACGAATACAATTTTTGTAAACTTCCATTAAATATTAGAAAATAAAGAAAGGTCTTCTGTTTATTTTATGTACATGTACATCACACTTGTCTACATAATATATCGAAAAACTCCATAACAAAAATTTACAATCCATAATTTGAGAAGCGCCTGAGCTTGTGGATTGGATCTTAGTTCCATTGGTCCATTTTACCTTTGCAGTTTGCTTAATTGAGCAAGTGGAGGAAACATAAACAGACTGGGCCCAATTTCATACATTTAGCTGTTAAGCACAAAGATTTACCTAGAGCAAAGATAAATTTTGCTTAGCTCAAACAGGTAACCAGAGAAAAGGCCACTGCATGTATAGGCCCTGTCGTATGAGACTGGTCCTGCTCATTTTTTGCTTAGCAGAAACATTTGCTAAGCCCCATTTTCTGGTAAAGCAGCTCTATAAAAGTGAAGCAATCTGCTGACCCCTTGGATTTTTCAGCTCTTTGTTCAGTTCTGAACAGTTATTTTGGGGTCAGCTACCATTTAATCGATTCTACATACAACTTATTTTAGCCCTGGAAAAAAAAGAGAGGAAATTTACAAAACTTTGTTTAGTGTTTTGCAGTTTTTCTATTGCACTAAACAATAAGAAGACAAAGAGGAAATCAGCTTAAACATCGCAAGCCTCCTTAATGAAAGCTGGCTCCCTGGCCAATTAAAAGACAGAAAACACGCCAAATCAGCTGAAACTTACGCCTATGTGATTGATGGTTAAAAAATACCCTTTGCCAAAAGTACCCTATCTGAAAGACATGAACTACAAACTTATTGCATGTTAAATTTGGAACCCATTGCATACATGTCATGAATGTAGAGCTGTCGCCAGATAATTTTATTTCGGGGGGAGGGGGGTAAAGACATAAATAGGGGGGCTATTTAAAGTACACATGGATCGAACCATTTATTTACATTTGCATTTGCTTTGATTACATTATTTGCATGGTTTATAAAAAGAAATTAACATTTAAAAATAAAACACCACTTGATCGAATTCACCTGACGCTATCATGACAATAACCTTGGTTGCGCCATTTTGGGAGTCTATGTGCCTGTGTGTTATACAGCGTAGTGTGCATTTTAGGCAACGCAGTGCTTACACGCTTACCAAAATTTTTCAGTGCAATTTGACCTCCAAAAAGGAGAGCGTGGCAGCCAGTAGCCGCGTGTGACGGTGGTGCAAGCGACCAATAGCTAGATTCTCCTTACGTGTACATGTTAAGTGTACTGGTCAATTACAACAGCATGCCCAAAGGGAGACAAAAGTAAAATTGAGTCTTGTGATGCACTCAATCTCCAATAGAGTCTCAAAACTCTTGTTAACATGGTGTAAATCATCATTTTATTTTATACTCCTTCAGAGCAAAATTTGAAACATGACGTCATCCGTCATAAAAACAAACGGGTCTGTACTTTCCAAAGAGGAGTTTGTGCGCCAGTGAAGAAGTCAAATTCAAACATTTTAAACATTTTACAAAAATTGCACTTGAAGGTATCAAACACAGTGGTATTTTACACCATCTTAAAGTGAGGTCAGAGACTTGTACTTTTCCCCTCACTTTCATAAGGACTCTCTCTATTTGAAAATGAGTGCATCACAAAACTGAATTTAACCTTGGAGCACCTCGTTATATCCAATTACAACATGTAAGCTAGCTACTGCCATTTGAATTGCTGTCTTGCGCTTATAGTGTGACACAGTGTGTTTGCGGATGTGAGATGCACGTGTTGTGTGCGATACCCATGTGGGTGTGTGTCTTTGATTGACCTTTGCTTGGGTGGGTGGGGCTGAATGGATCTTTACATTTTGTGCTTGATATGTGGCAAGGTGTTCCCTCCCCCCCACCTCCCTCTTGAGTATTTATTGTGCTCTGGGAATCTCAGGAATTCCGTAGAGGATATTAGAGTGGTACTTCTGTAGCACGTTTAAAGACACTGGACACCTTTGGTAATTGTCAGTCAGTAATTGAAGACCAGTCTTCTCACTTGGTGTATCTCAACAGATGCACAAAATAACAAACCTGTGAAAATTTGAACTCAATTGGTCGTCGAAGACGCGAGATAATAATAGAAGAAAAAACACCCTTGCCACACAAAGTTGTGTGCTTTCAGATGCTTGGTGAGGTCTCAAAATCAATTCAAATATTTTACTTCTTTCTCAAAAACTACATTACTTCAGAGGGAGCCGTTTCTCACAATGTTTTATACTATCATTAGCTCTCCATTGCTCGTTACCAAGTAAGTTTTTATGCTAACAATTATTTTGAGTAATTACCAATAGTGTCCAGTGCCATTAAAGTATGGGAACATGGGGAACACCCTCTGCCACATATTGTGCATGGTATGTTAGTCTAATTTGATATTATTGTGACACCAGCATGATTAACAATGACACACTCTTACAAACTGTACTCTGTAAAGGCCTAAAGGTGAATAGAAGTCGTTCTACTTGGGTATGCCTACGAGCTCGCGGTGGTTCTTCATCGCGTGGGCATTCCAGTCCAGCTGGTTGATGATTGTCTTGGCCCCCTTGATCAGGTGGTCGTCGAGTGGCTTGCCCTCTGGGGAGAGTGTCTCGTGGCATTTAGGAATGCCGAAGATGTTGGAGACGGGAAGGCACCCGATTTCACCGAGGAAACATCTGAGATTCATTGCTGCTCGTATCCCACCATACATTCCTGTCAGAAAAAAAAATGATGAACACATAAATGGTAAACCAGGAGCAGTGGTGTAACCCAAGGGGTGGTGGAGACAGGGGGTGGTAAAGTACATTAGTGAAACATGCAAATCAGTCTGGGAACCTTTTTTTTATGGTCAACAGGTTTTCGAATGGTTGGTCGGGTTACAGAAAACAGAAAATATTTGTTAGACCCAGTAGGGTTCTCCAGAGGTTTTTTTTTCATAACTTTGGGGCATTCTGGACCCAAATTTTTGAAGTTTTGCTATAAAGCATGATAAGTTGAAATAAGATCCTCGGTATGTTTTTTACTTGGTGTTTTAAATATTCCATTTCAAAAACGCTACTGTGCACAGTCTAGGGCATTCTATGGTTTTATTTTTATGGTGTTTGTAAAATTTGATATTCAGTAAAAAGTAAATAAATAAAAAATAATAAACACAGTGATATGAAAACAAAATAAATATTATACAAATATTGGATGCATATGAGTGCATTGTTGCAGAATATAATCCCGAGGTGAAATATGGACTAATCCATTACCTGAGGAGAAGTTGAGTAAAAACGGAAAAGCCAGATTTCATCGAGATTTTACACTAAACAGACACTAAAGCTTGTACAGCCCACACTTTAAAAATTGTAACCCCTTCTAGACCATATGGATGACTCCATTCACACCCCACCATGTTGGCTGTGACACGACCTTGCTTCATTTGGACAAATAAGCGGGGAACGATTAATTTGGAAACGAGGCTGCGAAGTGTCCCAAGTGTCCTATATTTATCAATATAGGACTCTTACATAAAATTTTGGTGCGTCACGCGTCGTAGCAGTAAATAATTGGCAAAATAAAGTATGACATGCAACGCTATTCCACCAATCAAATGACAAGATTTTTTGTGTGCGGTATACATTGTGTATATATCAGCTGCAATTCGCACTATCGATCAGCACGCAATTGTCACGTATCGGACTGATATTGATAAGCTATTACATGTAGCTTGTGCATGGGGAAAACCCTGCCCCAATCACCACCCACCTGGCGAGTAGCAAACGATGGCTGAAGGCTTGTACGTAAAGATGGACGTCGGGAAATGATCAATCATGTTGGATAGGCCTGGTGGTATGCAGTGGTTGTACTCCCCAGATACGAAAACATACGCATCCGCTGCCATGATTTTCTTCTTAGCATCTTGCAAGACTTGGGGTGCCTCCGTCTGATCTTTGTAAAAGTGCAGCGCCTTCTTCAAGATGGGGAGGTCCAACTTTTCTGCATCTGTTATTAAAAAAAGTGAACCCAAACAGTCAATATGGTTATTGTTTATAAAAGTTCATTTCGTATGACAATCACATTGCATTATCGCTCAAAGTGGAATGACAGCTCAAAGCCTTAAAAGTGTTATGGCTATTTTAAGTGTTCGTTTACGAGAAGACCATGCAAAATCTTGAAAAATCGACAAGGTGGGGGGTCGGCGATTTAAACTCAATTCTTGGCTATTTGATCCCCACCAGGGACCATAACACCTGGTGAAGCAGCTCGCTCAAAAACCGCACAATGGCCGAGTACGGGGCACCAACTATTTTTAGCGCAAAATGGACATTTCCGGGGAGTTCATTTGTAGTGTTTCTGGTGTATAATTATAGCCCTGTTAATTCCCTTAGACTGTATCAATTTCTGTCAACTTATACATCAAAAGAAAGAGCTCATTGTCCTCTACACGATCAAACAAAAAAGAATTGTGTGAAAATCTTCACTGCAGATATATAGGTTTTTTCTACTAAGGAAATAAGCCATCTACGCAGTTACCCATAACTTAATTAGTGCAGGGCTGAGAGTCAACAAACTTGGTGGAAATATAGTTCAGATATCCAACTACAATAATAAATAAAAAAATATATGTCAGCTCTTCTTGATTTTAATTGCCAAGGGTCAACAAAGATGGAAAAGTTCATAGTAAGTATCAAACCTACATACAGTTCTGAGTAAAATATCTTGCCCTTAATTCACGTCTGGAATAGATTGTTATAACATTAAAAATATATGTCAACAAAGATGAAACATAAGTTTTTGAAAGTTTTGTGCATTGAGGTGGATGGGGGATTTTTTTCTGGCAATAATACCGACCGTGATAATGGAAGTGGAACGTCCAGTAATACCGCCCACCCAGTTAGCGCGAAGTACCACAAGAGGGCGCCACACATCGCATCGCACCCCCCCCCCCCGGTCGTGAGCGATGTCAGTATGTCAGCCATGGATATCGGATACGGCGGCTGTATCGCTGCAGTGTGATTTTTGTAATTTTGAGCATTGCAAAGCCATTGAGTGTGGTGTACATCCCTCTTACCTGCGCGAGAGCAATACCCTGCACCTTCATCAATGCACAAAAAACATACGGAGCCATTTGCAGGGTTAAGTGGAAAGTTGCTGCATATGAAGTGAATGTCGAGTCGAAGTTGATCCTCCTGGGACGTTGATGCTTACACTAGTTACAGTGATAAGACGATATGGCCGGCGCATCGGTACAAGTTAGAGTTGAGTTGGACATCAACAAGGAAATGCTGTCATCCACTCCATACTGCCAGGCCCGTAACCAGGATTTATGTTGTTGTTGTTGTTGTTGTTTTTTTTTTTTCGGGGGGGGGGGGGGCGAATGTGAAAGTTTTTTTTGGGGGGGGCGGATTCTTTTTTTTGGGGGGGGAGCGGACTTTTTTTTTATTTTTTTAATTTGGGTCCCCCCCCCCCTGGTTGAGACTGTCAATTCGGGAGCAGCTTCGGCAACCATGTCCCAGGCAATCCATTCTGGCTGGGCGCACAAGTTTTCCAAGGCAAGGAAGAGGTTTTCGCAGCAAGTGATGGATTTTTTGCTTGCCCAGTTCATGATTGGCGCCAATACAGGAAAGAAGGACAACCCAGAAACTGTGTCCCGGCGATTGAAAAGTCAGTTTCACAGAGATGACTGGTTGACTACCCAACAGATAGCCAGCTATTTTTCACGTCTTGATCTCTTACACAAATCTGGGACACTGCCATCAAAGAGCTGGACTGATGTGAACAATAATGCTGTAGAGTTGGTTGAAAGACAGGTTCTCGTGGATGCTATACAGAACCAGTGTGAACTTTGAGGCATTTAAATGCATGATGCCATCGGACGCTTATCAAGTGTCCGTTTTTTATTAAACAGTCAGTACTCTGCCATTTTTAATTTTTGTTAATCTCAAATTTTGAATTTCCCAAACTACACCTAGCCAATTAGCATTCCAGTTGTCTCGTTACCATCAGGGTTGATTTTCACACCAAAAAAATCCATCAATGACCAGTAATGCTTCCAACTTTGATGCCGTTGGTGTATGATCTATGTTGTAATACTTGTACCACTCTATCTTGACTGTATAGTCAGTGAATACCACACACCGGTAGTGTGAAGGTAAAAACTGAAATATATTGAACCGTTGCACATATGAATATGTCAATAAATAAAACCATTGACACTTATTGTGTTATTATCTAAACTATAATAAACTCTTGGTGTGTTTATTTTGTTTTCTAATCACCTGATTCTGAAGAGGATCTTGCCTTTGCAAATGCCTGACAAGGATCAAATAACTTGCACTGGTAGCTACTCATGTGATCATACAAATCAGAAAGGGTGAAAGGCTTGGAGGAGGGGGGTCACAACTAAAATATGAATCAGGATTTGAGTATGACAAACTAAACAAAACGTTTAAATGTTAGGTCATTGACTGAATCCTGAGGAAATTGGTCATGTTCACCATAACGCTTAATAAAGGATTCAAGGACCAACATAATTGTTTCATGTAGAGTAATGAGAGGTTTGCTTCATGTCCAATGCATCGAAACTACCGTTGAAAACAAGGCAATCACAAATCACAACAGGTACCAGTTTTTAACGATGCAATGCTAAACCGCCATTATTAGGCAAAAACAGGCTCCTGCCATTTCAAAAAAAAAAACTGCTGACAAATATTTTATTGATGCTACCTAAGGACCATAATAAGAACTCTCTTTCACCCGAGTGTCATTGCTGACAGACCTGCACTAATGACTGTACAGCGATTCAAAGATGTGACGCAAATTTAGGGGTACCCTTAAATGAAGAGTTACCGTTGCCACGTAAGAGGTTTTTTTCCCACAATTTTAACTTCCTGGTTTAGCTCAGGATACAAACTAAAGACCCTAAAAATTTCATTGCTCTACTGTATTCCACCGTTCAGCAGCAAGCGTTTAAATTTTTGCAGCCCAAAATCATCAAAAACGCCATTTTACCACTAAAAAACACATTTTTGGCTCTTTTTTCTGTTAGGGATGTCGGATCTGCCAAATATTGTGCACAGCCTCAAGGCTACCCATGACCCACCTACCACCAAAATTTCAGCCAAATCCGTTGACCCCCACCTTATCACGGTCTGCATGGTCCTCTCATGGACACGCTCTTAATTATTAAAGGAACATTACAGAATTGGTAAGAAAAAAACTTGTAAAATATACTTTTCGATCACAGATTTACATAAAACTTACACGGTCTTATGATGATGAATATAGTAGAAAACATCCCTTGAAATATTTATGTCTGAAACGCCATATTTGATGAGAAATGAATAAACTAATTTTCCGGTTGGAGTTTATCGCTCAGTGAGCGTTTTATTCATTTGTTGAATCAATGGCCGATCAATCTCAAACTTCAACAGGTTTGTCAGTTTATGTATATGGTGGATTACATAAAGTGCTTACACTGCCAGCAACTGTTTTGTTAGCAAAAACCAATTCTGTAATATTCCTTTAACAGAATTACATGTCACAAAAACTGACTGGGTAGGTAAATTACTAAATACATTGTAAAGTAGGGCTAAATAAAGAAAAAATTACTAGAATGGGACTTGAACATGTGAACTCCAGGGGTACACGCTGGTGCTCTGAATCTGATCTGAGCGATGTAGCGCCAATGCTAGAGTCTCCCGAATATTGTCAATAGACTTTGCAAGTCTTGTGCACATCAAAAATGAGAAAACAACTTGAAAGAAGACTATATGTTTCTATGAAATAAAATCTTCTTTTTAAAATAATACAAAATTCTTGAAAATAAAAATACCCATCGTGAAAATGAACAGTGAAAGGGTTCTGTGATCTCATGATCTCCATTGCAAGCAGTTGACAAAACATCTTTCTGCACTGGAAACAAACCATAAGTGACAAGACAAACCTGCCCCAGTGGACTCGATCCTAATTATTCTACCTCCAGTCCATTGATGGTTGCAATAACCATAGAGAAAGGGTCCTTTCTCTATGCAATAACTAGACCATGGCTGGAAAAACCCCACCCTAGCCGCCCAAAACTGCCGCGGAGGGCTAACAAAATACTTACCCAAAAAATCTACCTCGTGTTTGCCATCTTGATCTAGCTGATTTATCATGAATTTGGCCACTCTCTCGCCGAGCCTGTTTTCTCGGTATGTTCCGAGGAAAACGATAACTTTGAGCTTGTTTGCCATAGTGAGTTCGATTTTGGACTTCAGCACTTAGCACTAGCAGTAGCAGAGACCCGCGCGAAGTGTGCACACGACGTGTACTGAAACCGAACGTTTGTTTACCCGACATTAAACGCCCCCAACGTCGATTGAATATTCTTCATTATTGTGCAGTGCTGGATTGTGTCTTTTTTTTGCTTGTGATTGTGTTTTTACTTTTGCACAAGTCATCGTGACTACCCAACCGAAAACTCTAATCAGACAGTAGCTATGAATACAATGAAATAAACAAAAAGTGTTTGTTCATATTGTTGCGATATGGGCCTTCACAGCCTTAGTTATTACGAATTGTTCCAAATGAATCAACACAAGGCCGAAGGGGCGTGGTTTAGGTGGGTACGACTCTGCGGGTGGGCGCAACAAATTAGTATGAGGTGTGATTACTTTAAGTTGAAGTTAGCACTTTCAACTAGTGGCTATGGTTTAGCAATCAGTGTGGTTTGACAGAACCATACTATGACAGTCACAATCGGCTATTGCCATGTCAGAGATGTCACATTTTATAACTTCGTGATGGCAACAGCAGCCGGTCAGGATTATCCCCAACAAACTCTGCAATTATACCCAGTGCATTGCCAGAAGTAGTGGGAATTAGACACCCTATTTGTTCTTATAGCTCTTCTGGTGCCAGAGCTATCACATTTCATAATTTTAATTAACCAGGGGCCATATCGGATGTTGAGGTCATGATGATACCCAAACTCTACAATTACCGGTACCATTTCACCCGAATTTGTAATACCGGAATAGTGCACAATTTTTCCTTATAGCTTTTCTGGTGCCGGGACACTTGTTTGAATGCCGACGGCGGTTATCTTGGATTAGGTCAGGATAACCCCCCAAATCTACAAGTACCATTTCAGTGGATTTGTAAGTCCAGAAATTGCTGCTCTGGCGAAAACTTCAGATAACTATACTGTCAGCCGTTGAGATGTGAAATATTGTACAGGCAGGCGTTAAGTTATGCCGCTTTTGCAGGGAGAGGAAATCCATCGACGTCATTATTATGACCTTTAGCCCGCAACTAGGCCCTATCTTTTAATTTCAGAGGTTGTCAACACATTGATAAGGCCGGGCTTGCAACTTTAAAAAGCTCCTGTAGGCCTAGTACTTAGTAGACTTTACATTTTTGTGAAACTAGCCAAATCCTCAACCCATGGCGCCCCCCCTCCCCTCTCCATTGTTTAATATGTAGTTTTTAAGGAAAATTGTCCATGACGGAAATGTGGTTTCTCCCAAAATTAATTTAAATTTGTTTTCTCGGTATGTTCCGATCCGAGGAATAAGATACCTTTGAGCTATATAGTTTCACATGGTGAGTTCGATTTCACTTGACTCTTTCATAAGCACTTTGGCAGAGAATTAAAACGACCCGCGCGCTGTGTATATCTCGCATTCATTCACACAGGACGTGTAGTGAATTGAAACCAAACGTTTGTTTACATCCCATTAAGCGCCCAACTTCGATTGCATATTCTTCAATTTGTGCAAGATTGCATCATAGTTTGTGATTTTTTTTTTATATATTTAGCACAAGTCATCGTGACTTGGCATTTTCATATTCAGCACAAACTACCCACCAACCACAAACTCTCATCAGACAGATATGAATGCAATGAAATAAACAAGAAGTATTTATTCATTGTTGCGATGGGCTTCCGCACAGCAATTAATTATTACGAATTATTCCAAGAGAATCAACACAAGCTATAGTGAGAATAAGGGCGTGGTCTAGGTTGGTAGAGCTCTGCGGGTGGGCGCAAAAAATTAGTAGGAGGTGGGATTCCTTAAGTTGAGTACTTAAAAAAAAAAAAATATTGAGCACTTTCAAGTGTCTATGGTTTAGCAATCAGTGTGGTTTGACGGAACCTATACTATGACAGTCACGTTCGGTTACTATGATAGTGCCATGCCAAAGATGTCACATTTCATAACTTTCGTGATGGCAACAGCCATCTTAGGTTCAGAGGTCAAGATGATCCCCAACAAACTCTAAAATTACCCAGTTGATTTTGTAATGCCAGAAATAGTGGAAAAGACACCATACTTGTTCTTATAGCTCTTCTGGTGCCAGAGATATCACATTTCATAATTGTAATTAACCAGCGGCCATATCGGATGTTGAGGTCATAACAATGATTCCCAAACTCTACAATTACCATTCCACCGCATGTGGCCGCACTGAATTTGTAATAACGGAAATAGTGCAAAATAATACCCTATTTGTTCCTTATAGCTTTTTGTGGTGACAGGACACTTTCACAATTTGAATGCCGACGGCGCTATCTTGGATTTAGAGGTCAGGGTAATCCTCAAAATCTACAATTACCAATTCAGTGGATTTGTAAGTCCAGAAATTGCTGCTCCAGCGAAAACTGCAGAACTATAGTGTCAGCCGTTGAGTTGTGGAACATTGAACACGGGCAGGCGATAAGTTATGCCGCATTTGCAGGAAGAGGAAATCCATCGACGCGAAGTGCTGTCATTATTATCTTTAGCCCGTAACAAGTAGGCCATATTCTTTTAATTTCAGAAGTTATCAACATATTGATAAGGCCGGGCTTAAAACACAAACAAGTACCTACTCAGTGGACTTTACAATTTTGTAAAACTAGCATAGTCCTCAACCCACGGGTTCCCCTCTCCCCCTTCCCCACATTTTTAAATTTTTAATCTTAAACCTCTCCACTAAACCTGACGGGAATTGTTGTTTCTCCCAAATTTAAATTTAATGAGTGTATAGGCCCTAATTACTATAAAAGTGTGTATAAAATCTTGGTTTTTCAACTGAACGTAGAGCGTGGCTAATTATTTTTTATTGTATTGAAAAAAATGAAACCTGGAAACATTTCCCTGCCCCCCACCCTTCTGGAAAACACCGCTGAGGCTACCGTTGTGAAAGATTATGTAACCAATTCACTCGGCCAATGCGTGTGTGAGTGCAACAGGGGAGGCTCGGGGCTCCAGCCCCCTCCAACAACTGCCTTCCAATTAAAAACAATATAAAGTTATTAATGTATATTTTTTCAAAGAGAGAAAAATAAAAAGGGAAGGGAAATTATTATTATTTTTTTTAAAGAGGTTGGGCCACGCTATAGGGCACTTTAAAAAAAAAAAGTTTTACACCCCTAAATACACCTATATCTACCAAGAAAACACTGTGACAGAGTTATAGAATGAATGGTTGTTCGTTTACAACGCAGTTTCCAAGCCTCTTTTCACCCCCGCCTTCAGGCAAAATCGGAACAACAGCAGTCGGTGCCAGAAAGCTGTCTCCATAAATTCAAAATAATAGTGACGTCGCAGTACGTACCCCTCTGTCAAACGGCTGTTTGTTGTCCTCATTGAAGCATTGCTCAGTACAGACCATCCGGGGATTCAGTACGTAAAGTGACGCCATGTTTTGTTTGCTGCCCTCATTTACGTGATTTTGATAAATTTAGGCGGCGGGCTAGCGAACGGAGTAAAAACTCCCTGCAAATATCACTTCTTTTGTTAATGTAATGTTACAAAAGATGCAACAAATTAAAGAAAGCAGAAAACTAAACAAATAACATCAACTTCAATCACCATGGCCCACCCTCTTTAAAGAATTGTTACAGACAATGAAAGGGGGACTGGCATAAGATCCCCACCCCATCAACAAGCAGCCCCACCCGGTGGAGATAATATAAATTTGCCTGTCTAGCTCCTCTCCACTCTCCCACTCCCGTATGTCTCATTTCTGTTTTCGGGTCACATTCTGCCTTTTACCTGTTTTGGGTTCTCTTTCACCTAATTTCTCCTACTCCGTGCTGTAGCAAGTATCCGTGCACTGCGTTGTGGGCCAATGAGACAAGGTGCCCAAGGCCGTTTATCAAATCCGGTGTGGCAGGAGATTCCGTGCGTGTGTGTCCCCCCCCCCCCCACTCCCATACGGCGAATTTCGTCTGATAGCGCCCTCTAATTTGAATCAACTTCGAGTTAGTATTCGCCAGAATCGAGATTGTTCTCACAACAAATCCAATGTGAAAAACAATGAATTTTCAGATGGTGCATGGATTGTACGCACCCAAAGTTCCAAATGTTAAATCCTATAATATGGTAATTTCTCCAAAAAATGAATGACCATAAAACTTACTTGGTAAGAAGCACTGCAGCTGTTGATAACGCATATAGCCTTTTGAGAAACAATTCCCTTCTAAGGAATGTGGTTTTTAGAGAGAAGGATTCGACAGCATTGCAATCTGAGAAACGTTTCTGCATGAAACGTTTATCAGATTGTGTACTCCAAATACGGTTTATTCTTCCTGCGTGGACATAACCACTCGAGATTTTCAGCGATATCTCAAAAACGCTACCACCTTTTCAAATGAAATTTCCACAGGTAAGTTTTAAATTGTATACACCTACATTTATATGTAGGATTAAGACAGTCGAACAGTTCCAAATACCAAAGGTAGGCCTTTACTTTGCCTTTAAATCGTGCACTGCTGAAGTAGACGAAAAGAACGGTTTTAAATTATTGTTCATACCACCCACACGTAGTGCTCTTCCCTTTGGCTTAATTTCTCTTTTTCTTTTGTTTTTAAGTGGAATCTTTCTTTTTTTCTTTTAACGATTTTAATCATAGTCATGTCTTTAGTAAAAATGGTTACCATCACCTTGCAACTGTACTTGCCTTGTAGCTTAATATGTAGGGTAAAGAATATGGCAAAATGTTGCTTTATTCTTTACAAGGTAGTTTTGTGATCGTTTAAAAAATGACATCTTCTCTGCCGATTATTTACATTCCATGTATTGGTCAAGTAGTCGAAACGCAAGGACTTGCTGGTAGGCCCTTGAACTGCAGAACGACTCGTCATTTTTGAAATTTTTTATTGGTGGGGTTTATCGAGGTCGGAAAAAAACGTGGTAGCCTATTATAGCTGAATGTCTACGTCCACATTAAACTGAAATGTCTACTAAAGACGGGTATACAACGACTGTGCTGCTGACGTCGTCCCAACGATTCACGCAAGGTTAGTTTAAATACAATTTAGGTATGATTTAAAGTTGCTAATTGGCCTGATTTGTGCGAAAGAAATTATCGTTTTTGTATAAACGATTTATTTCCGAAACTAAAAACTTTCACATAATGCCAAGCTCAAAATACAGGTAAGATGCAAAAGGTTATTTTGTACATGGCTGCTGAACGTGAGAATATCGGGGTCCCGAGGATAATTCATTTGCAGCTATTGTAATTAAATACCACTTATCATTATGTCCGTTGGGGTGTTTGTTTGTTTGTTTGATTGTTTGTTTGATTGTTTGTTTTTTGGGGGTGTTTGTTGGGGTGTGTGTGTGTTTGTGTCTGTGGGTTTGTATTGGCATTAAAACCGAGGACGAAGAACAAAAGAGACAATATAGGTCTATGACTGCTCTCACAAAGGGAAACAATGGAGTCCACGTTTGTAAGGTCAAGAGTTGAACAAACAAGTCCACGCGATTGGGGGTCATTACATACACACGTGTGTTGTTGTTGTTGCTGTTGCTGCTTTTGCTGTTGCTGTTGTTGCTGTTGATGTTGCCGTTGCCGTTGCCGTTGCCGTTGCCGTTGTTGCCGTTGCCGTTGCCGTTGCCGCTGCCGTTGCCGCTGCCGTTGCCGCTGCCGTTGCCGTTGCCGCTGCCGCTGGCGCTGGCGCTGCCGATGCCGCTGCCGCTGCCGCTGTTGTTGTTGTTGTTGTTGTTGTTGTTGTTGTTGTTGTTTTCGTGCAATACCTTAATATGAAAGCTTTCTCGAATCTGTAAAGTGGGCTATTTAAAGTTCAAATCAAAAATTCCTCAATAAATCCGCCAGAAATCGGATTTATCTTTAAGCCGAGCTTTGAACTGAAGACGAACAGATCAGGGTATAATTAACGACCGCGCTGACGTCCCAATGATTAATGCGATAAATAGTTAAATTCATACGGCCGATATCGAGACATACGTCAATTCTTGCATGTATATTTGCAATTTTGGGCTCAAACCGTTAATGTTTACGTAAACATATATCGTTTGATGTCCCTTGACAATCACCGATGTGGGCCTAATTTAAAGGGAAAATAGGCCTACCGAAATCGAGACATACGTAAATTCTTGCATGTATATTTGCAATTTTGGGCTCAGATCGTGAATATTTACGTAAACATATATCGTTTGATGTCCCTTGAAAATCACCGATGTGGGCCTAATTTAAAGGGAAAGTAGGCCTACCGAAATCGAGACATACGTAAATTCTTGCATGTATATTTGCAATTTTGGGCTCAAATCGTAAATATTTAAGTAAACATATATCGTTTGATGTCCCTTGAAAATCACCGATGTGGGCCTAATTTAAAGGGAAAGTAGGCCTACCGAAATCGAGACATACGTCAATTCTTGCATGTATATTTGCAATTTTGGGCTCAAATCGTAAATATTTAAGTAAACATATATCGTTTGATGTCCCTTGAAAATCACCGATGTGGGCCTAATTTAAAGGGAAAGTAGGCCTACCGAAATCGAGACATACGTCAATTCTGGCATGTATATTTGCAATTTTGGGCTCAAATCGTGAATGTTTACGTAAACATATATATTGTTTTATGTCCCTTGAAAATCACCGATGTGGGCCTAATTTAAAGGGAAAGTAGGCCTACCGAAATCGAGACATACGTCAATTCTGGCATGTATATTTGCAATTTTGGGCTCAAATCGTGAATATTTACGTAAACATATATCGTTTGATGTACCTTGAAAATCACCGATGTGGGCCTAATTTAATTATTTGTTCATACCACCCACACGTAGTGCTCTTCCCTTTGGCTTAATTTCTCTTTTTCTTTTGTTTTCAAGTGGAATCTTGATTTCTTTCAACGATTTTAATCATAGTCATGTCTTTAGTAAAAATGGTTACCATCACCTTGCAACTGTACTTGCCTTGTAGCTTAATATGTAGGGTAAAGAATATGGCAAAATGTTGCTTTATTCTTTACAAGGTAGTTTTGTGATCGTTTAAAAAATGACATCTTCTCTGCCGATTATTTACATTCCATGTATTGGTCAAGTAGTCGAAACGCAAGGACTTGCTGGTAGGCCCTTGAACTGCAGAACGACTCGTCATTTTTGAAAATTTTTATTGGTGGGGTTTATCGAGGTCGGAAAAAACAGTGATAGCCTATTATTATAGCTGAATGTCTACGTCCACATTAAACTGAAATGTCTACTAAAGACGGGTATACAACGACTGTGCTGCTGACGTCGTCCCAACGATTCACGCAAGGTTAGTTTAAATACAATTTAGGTATGATTTAAAGTTGCTAATTGGCCTGATTTGTGCAAAAGAAATTATCGTTTTTGTAAAAACGATTTATTTTCAAAACTAAAAACTTTCACATAATGCCAAGCTCAAAATACAGGTAAGATGCAAAAGGTTATTTTGTACATGGCTGCTGAACGTGAGAATATCGGGGTCCCGAGGATAATTCATGTGCAGCTATTGTAATTAAATACCACTTATCATTATGTCCGTTGGGGTGTTTGTTTGTTTGTTTGATTGTTTGTTTTTGGGGGTGTTTGTTGGGGTGTGTGTGTTTGTGTCTGTGGGTTTGTATTGGCATTAAAACCGAGGACGAAGAACAAAAGAGACAATATAGGTCTATGACTGCTCTCACAAAGGGAAACAATGGAGTCCACGTTTGTAAGGTCAAGAGTTGAACAAAGGAAGTCCACGCGATTGGGGGTCATTACATACACACGTGTGTTGTTGCTGTTGCTGTTGCTGTTGTTGCTGTTGCTGTTGCCGTTGCCGTTGCCGTTGTTGCCGTTGCCGTTGCCGTTGCCGTTGCCGTTGCCGCTGCCGTTGCCGCTGCCGCTGGCGCTGGCGCTGCCGATGCCGCTGCCGATGCCGCTGCCGCTGTTGTTGTTGTTGTTGTTGTTGTTGTTGTTGTTGTTGTTGTTTTCGTGCAATACCTTAATATGAAAGCTTTCTCGAATCTGTAAAGTGGGCTATTTAAAGTTCAAATCAAAAATTCCTCAATAAATCCGCCAGAAATCGGATTTATCTTTAAACCGAGCTTTGAACTGAAGACGAACAGATCAGGGTATAATTAACGACCACGCTGACGTCCCAATGATTAATGTGATAAATAGTTAAATTCATACGGCCGAAATCGAGACATACGTCAATTCTTATATTTGCAATTTTGGGCTCAAATCGTGAATATTTACGTAAACATATATCGTTTGATGTCCCTTGAAAATCACCGATGTGGGCCTAATTTAAAGGGAAAGTAGGCCTACATCGGTCTTTTGGTGGAGGGAGAAAATTAAGTCCCCTCATCTAGTTTTCAACAAACACAGTGCACATTATGTTATTACTAACATGTTCAATTTCTACTCTAGAAGGATTGGGGTCGTGGGTTCAAATCCCATATCCGATTAAAGCCTGAGTATTTTTCCCCTACATGACTTGGACATACCCTTTGTCAGCAAACAAAAAATTGCCACATTTTATACTCCAAACTAGGGGGTGTCGTGACGCATGGCCGAGTGGTCTAGAGCGATGGACTCAAGTTCTGCAACTTACAGAATGTGGGTTCGAATCCTGGCCTGTCAGTCGCGACACTTGTGTCCTTGAGCAAGGCCCTTTATCATAATTGCTTCTCTAATGACAATGTATGCTTCAATAATGGCAAACTAATACTTAAATGGTAATTTGTGTTTCAGCCAGATTAAAAACAATCTATTCCACCTCTCATCCATCAAGTAGTGGTCATTTTCGAATATTTATTCTGAAAAAAAATCCATTATAAATTCAATTTTAACTGCATTACTACTCGAGGAAAAATAGATAAGTATTGTTTTTTCCTTCAACACAAGACACGCGCGGAGGTAATAAAAAAAGCACGTATGAATAAACAAATAGATAATAATGGACAAACAAATAATCTATTTCATATTCCCACCTCTCATCCAAGGAGCGGTTATAATAATTGAATAATTATCCTTGAAAGAATCCATTATAAATTCAGTTTGAACTGCATTACTACTCGAAGAAGAAAAAACGATTAATGTGTAATTGTTTTTTTCTTCAACAAATACCACCGAGACACACATGGAAGTAACTATAAAAAAATACATAAAAAAACCTATGAATA
Organism: Pycnopodia helianthoides; assembly: GCA_032158295.1. Classification (NCBI taxonomy): domain Eukaryota; kingdom Metazoa; phylum Echinodermata; class Asteroidea; order Forcipulatida; family Asteriidae; genus Pycnopodia; species Pycnopodia helianthoides. The sequence goes on from CM063255.1 coordinate 9,100,511, forward strand.
AACAAATAGCTACAGTACAATTAACAGAAGCGACGGATGCCACCACACGCAGCGCATAACACCGTAGTTTCTTAGGCAGAATTCGACCTCATCGAATAAAACCATTTTGATACAAAAACCTGCTGCATTTTAATTCGTTCATCCTTTGTCGACTTTTACTAATAACACGGGGGAAAGTGATCCGTTACCTTCGAAATTGCTATCCGCGGGTGGGTGCCCTGCTCTGGTAGAAACAGATCCGATGACGAAAACATAAACCCCCTTCCACGGTAGCCGGACCTGTAACTTGAAGACAAATTGGGGATCGTCGAGTTAGAATGACTAATAATAATAATAAGGGTTTCAAATGAACGGCCACACGAGCAATCCTTCAGTGTTATGACTTGTGGCATCGGTGAAGCATGGGGCGTGTATCGCAAATGACAGCAGTATACCATCCCATTACGAATTTAGTGACGTTCTCTCCAGAAACTCAATTAATTTCTCCATTAAGCTGAACTATCTTAGCCCAATACCGCGGCATATACCGGAATAAGTTACAAAAGTAAGTGTGTGGTTTTTTTTTGGTTTTTTTTGCTAGGTCATGGTCCTCTGTACTGCTCTTGCCTGCTCCATCATATCATTATCTAATCTGTGTCTATTGTGTATTTATTGTTGATTCTCTTTGTTGCTCTCTTTTGGGACCTAGTTTATTACTTTGTGATTGCATTTTTTATAATCCCTTGTATATGTTTAAGACAAAATCCGGGATTGTTGATTATCGAAAAAATAATCTTAATAAGTTCAATTTGAAAAGATCATTTGAATACCCCGAATCAACGTTGCATACAACGAATGCCACAATGAAATCAAGAGCATTATTGGGTGATGCACCAATTCCTTAACAAAAACAATAGACATTTCCCCCGGTGTTTTCTTCGCTATAAAACGGGATCACCAGACCTCACAGGTTGCTTGGATGGCCGTGTTAACTAAAACTTAGACTGGGGTATAGACTGAGTTTTACGTTTTGCTCTGCATTAGTTTCTGCTCTGATACTTGAAAGTTTGCATGGTGGAAAGACAATAAACATGAGAAATTTGCGGTGACACCACGATTTCTTTTTAGTGATTGGTGGTTCTGAAAAGAGCCGAGGGACTCGACGTTTCGTACAGTAAACTCTGTCCGTCGTCAGGAGACGACAGGCAGTGTCTCCTGACGAGTATACCGTGTCCGAAACGTTGAGTTCTTCGGTTTTTCTGTCTCCTGACGACGGACAGAATATACTGTCCAAAACATTGAGTTCATCTCGGTTCTTCTCAGAACCACCAACCACTCAAAACAGATCTAACTACGCGGTGTCACCCTAAATTTCTCATGTTTATATAGTTTGTGCTCTGTTGTCATTTCTGGCATTTTATTAGTCATCGTTTATCCGGCAGATACACAATACCTAACAACAACAAAAACAACAACACTCAATTACCGTTAATGAGTTCAAAGTTCAAAGACATACTGAATATTAATAGGATGCACTTCGTAAATTCAATTCCATGACTAAACATCCTCCAAAGAAATTCTTTGCTAGAGGTTTTATAACACAAAATTGTATGGTTAATAACTTTGCATGTGCACACGGTGAAGGCGGATATTATTTTAGGCAGGTTGACGATGTCCAAATTTATATCCTTAATTTTGTAATCTATCACAATTTCTTTTGACCCGATGTCTTGCTTAAGGGGAGGGTTATCCTTTGGTGATCACTCCAAAATTTCATGACCGTAACAACTTAGCGCTGCAGCTATTGATAATGTATATGTGTGGAGAAGCGATTCCCTTCTAACAAAATTTGGTTTTAGAGAGAGGGGGGGGGGGGTCAAGAACATTTCAATCGGAGAGACGCGTCTGCATGAAACGTTTCTCAAACTGTGTATTCCAACCGGATTGTCCGTGGACATAATCGCTCAAGATATTCGGCGCTATCTCGAAAACGCTTAGCCTATCTCCTTCTGAAATGAACTTTATCACGGGTTAGTTTTATATTGTATATGTCTGCATTTATATGGGATTAAAACAATCTAACGGTTCAAAAAAACTAAAGGCATACTCTGTTGCCTTTAATTTAAGTTGCAGTAAGACAGAATTGGGTATCCAGAACTGTTCTTGGGCCTTTGCAGAGGATCAACACATGACTAATGTCATCATGCTCTATATATTATTACATGCTCATGAAGTGTAACCATATTTTTAAAATAATGATGGAACGACCCTGCCACATGACCATAGAAAAGCAATAAAGAAGCGGTCTTCAATTTATGTAACGTACCGGCACGATTGATCCTGACTGCAAACCATTAGCGTCAGTGCTCCATATTCTTGGAAGTAGATGATTATTGATTACAACGAGGTCAGTATTCTTTGTGAACCTTTTGCGATATTAATTTTCGCTTTTGAGGTCAGCTTTGTATAGAGAAAGTCAATGACACTCCATTGGTATTTTTACGAGTACTATTACTATTGATCTACACAGTTAACAATTAAAATACAAAGAGCAACAGTGCAACATTGAAGAAGAAAATTAAAGCAAAACAAATATTCCAACAAAGGAAAGACATAAAGATTTAAAAGAACATTTTATAAAACCTATCCCCCCCCCCCCGCAAGAAAAAGAGGAAGAAGAATAGGGTGAGTAACTTCGAGTGAATAGACCTAAAAATAGGTCAGAAATTTAATAGTTGAATAACAAATAAACGAAAAAGGGGCAACTAGGGAAGAGAACGGAACGAATTAAAAGTGGAGTAAGCAGAAGGTGGAACTATACAACGAGAGAATGAGAAGTGAAACCGCACAAGAAACTATAGAATATTTTGCGGTTATAGTTAACAACAAAAATATGAACTAATTACTGTAATACTCAGAAGCATGTTGCTCCAAGCATAAAACGACGATATCTTGAGGACGAAATCAATAGACAACGGACAATTCTGATATAATTTTATTAGAAAATTGAATCAAATTTATCGTGCAAGTCACGCTGCTCCATTTCAAATTTCTAAACTATCATCGACACCTTAGCGTCCAATTTGTTGTTTATGACCGCGTGAATTTGCAGCATCTGCCACATATCATTTTGAGTTTTTAATTAAATAAATCGTACTTGATCCCCTGTAGCGAAGGTTCGAATATCACTTCATGTTCACGTGGATTGATTGGACAGTTGGATGAATATGAATTGACATTCAATTTATTATTTTATAAAACAAAACAAATTATTTGCACTTTTCGAACAACGGAGCCCGAGAAGTGACTTGCGAACATAACTTCTTCTTCTGTTCGTTTTCTAAATATTTCAAGGGATGTTTTCTACCATCATCATCATTAGACCGTGTAAGTTTTATGTAAATCTGTGATCAAAAGTATATTTTACAAGTTTTTTTCTTACCAATTCTGTAATGTTCCTTTAAAGGTAAAGTATATCTTTGGCGAAAACGTTCGATTGTTTTAATCCCATATAAATGCATATGTACAATAAACTAACCTGTGTAAATTTTGTCTCAAAAGGTTCGGTAGAAATCTGGAGCGTTTATGTCGACGAAGGAAGAATAATCTGAAGAATACACAATCTGAGAAACGTTTCTCAGGTTGAAATGCTTCTGAATCCCTCTCCTCTAAAACCACATTCCTTTGAAGGGAATCGTTTCTCAAAATGTTATACATCATCAACAGCTTCAGTCTTCTCACCAAGTAAGTTTTCATGGACATTAATTTTTGGAGTAATTACCAAAGTATACCATCCCTTTAAAGGAACATTACAGAATTGGGTTTTGCTAACAAAACAGTTGCTGGCAGTGTAAGCACTTTATGTAATCCACCATATACATAAACTGACAAACCTGTAGAAGTTTGAGATCGATCGGCCATCTGGGTCACGAGAAAATAGTGAAAAACCGTTTACACATTTGCATGAAATCATATACATGTAGATTCAACAAATGAATAAAACGCTCACTGAGCGATAAACTCCAATCGGAAAATTAGTTTATTAATTTCTCATCAAATATGGCATTTCAGACAGAAATATTCCAAGGGATGTTTTCATCATCATTAGACCGTGTAAGTTTTATGTAAATCTGTGATCAAAAGTATTTTTTTCAAGTTTTTTTCTTACCAATTCTATAATGTCCCTTTAAAGGACGATATAAATTTCCAGTCCTACCCGAGAGACCACATTGGGCGCTTCCTCAATATAATTCATGCACGGGCTTCTATGGAGCTTGCGGTGCACCAATCACCGTTGGAATTGCTCTGTTCGTTGTCATTACCGTTCACCAAACAATTTTGGAGGACTTGTCATCACACGAGGCTAGCTTTACAGACACTTCTACACCTGCAAGAAAAGCAACACTTCGGCAGCGTAAGAGGTAATTCCACCAAACAGTGTTTCCACTTCAACACATTACGGAAACATTGAATTGTTGAGTGTTGATCTTCTTCTTGGAGATTGCCTCAGCTTGTTGCCTCAGTGGGTCGCTTAACAATCTTCCGTAGGTTGAAATGAGAATTGTATAGTTCATGTTTGACTCAATGTTAGGCCGCGGTGGACGAAAAATCGTAAAAAATTGTAAGCTCCCCATGTGCATTGTTTCGGTTTTCATTCACGTGCAGTGAAGCGTCATTCTGGAAACGGCATCAGATTGCGATGTTTGGCAGCAGCAAGATGATGAAGTTCATATCTCTTAAGCTGATGTGCGTCTTCACGTTACACATCTTGGCAGTGACATCACAGCCGGGTAAGTTAACTTTGTTACCTGTCGACATTTTTATTAGAGCGCAGGGGCCGATATTATGGACCGTTATGTCCGACATGGACCGTTATGTTCGAAAACCGATTTGAACCATTACGACCGACCCGTGGCGACCAACAATCATGTCCGACACATGGTGTACGACAAGCCATTATGTCCAGCCAAAATGTCCCACCCAATGTTTCCGACAAACCACTGTTAATCCAACTTATGATGTTCGACAAACCGTACATGCTCGACCCATATTGTGTCCAACAAACAATTGCGTCTAATCCATTTGTGTCCGACAGAAATCATAATGTCCAACAAATGTTTGTGTCCGACAAACAACTGTGCCCAAAGATCGTGACTTGAACAATCCTTGTCGGACGTGATGGTCCGTGTCGGACATACCGGTGCAAAACAACGTACATCGTACACATCTCTTATTTGGAAATGTTCTGCAAACCCTTTCTCCTAAACGGACACGTTGCCTTCGGATTGGTCGCTTTGGGTAATAAAACGTGTTTGTTTAAAAAGAAATAACATGTCTGTAAAGACATTTAAAGATTAGAATTATAACTGATTCACATACCTTGAAATTGTGTGGTTTTGTGGAACTTCATTACAAAACCCGGTATGTTATTTTTATAGAACCAATCTTTTGACTCCACAAAACGGCTGACCGTATGTTACGCTGGTTGTATTTCCTGAGGCAAATTTATGTTTTACATTACAGAATTAGTTTTTGCTAACAAAACAGTTGCTGGCAGTGTAAGCACTTTATGTAATCCACCATATACATAAACTGACAAACCTGTAGAAGTTTGAGATCGATCGACCATCTGGGTCACGAGAAAATAGTGAAAAACGGATTACACATTTGCATGAAATCATATAGATTCAACAAATGAATAAAACGCTCACCGAGCGATAAACTCCAATCGGAAAATTAGTTTATTCATTTCTCCTCAAATATGGCATTTCAGACAAAAATATTTCAAGGGATGTTTTCTACTATCATCATCATTAGACCGTGTAAGTTTTATGTATATTAAACAAGTATATTTTACAAGTTTTTTTCTTACCAATTTTGTAATGTTCCTTTAAATCACTACTCACTAATTATAACACACTGTATGTTTTAGTGCATGAACAACTCTTAAAGACCAGCTTGAACGAAAATGGCAAAAAGCGATCTTTGCTGAAAAAACCCTTGTTTATCATTTAAATGTAGTTTTGGTATTAATTTGTACACGTATGAGTTTTTTCGTAATTATTGATCAAAACGTTAGGCCCCAACCTTAAGGTTTTGAAACACTAGAAACTCTTCTGCTGTTGACGGCGTGCGACAAAATGGCAATATTTGACGTCATGTGTGGGAGTTTGCTTTGTTATACTGCTACAAAGCGGCTATACAAAATGGAGCTCCCACATAATATGACGTAACATGAGTGATGACGTAACAGGGCTTTTCGCGAATCGTTCTGAATAGAACCGGAGAAGAGTATTCAAAATGTGTTTGTTTTACACACAATTGAAATCTGTTTAATCTCATGTGAACCCAACTTCCTTATTGATTGAACACATTTTATATGATTTTCAGAAAAAGGTCACTTGTTGACGTTTTCGTTAAAGTAGGTCTTTAAGTGTCTTGCCCAAGAACACAAGTGTCACGACCGGGAATCGAACCCTTACTCCAATGACTCACAAGTCAGACTGCTCGGCCACGACGCGCTAAAAATTCGTTCTTAGCAGTTTCCATATATTCGTCATACCCATCATTGAGAGAGAAAGTGGCCAGGCAAAACGTGCCTTTAGGGCATGACTTTCAAAGCATGATATATGCGGTAATCGACAAAATGATCGACATGCAGAGCAAAAAATAAACAAAAACAAGTCACAAAGAATGCTTAGCCGCTTCCAGGCTTACATGAAATTGTTTCTTGTTTATAAATTGCAATATTCTAAAAAAAAAAATAATAATAATAAATAAATAAAAAAAACAAGCAAGGTGGATTCCAGTACTTAACACTTTTAGGCTGTATCCGAATTGGTGGCTGCCGTTCCGGCTACGACTGTTGCTAAGAGTGTTGATAAGGACTTCCTATACTTCAATACATAATGACGCGGCAATCCAGTCGTAGCCATAGCCGTAGCCGCCTAAAACTAGTGGTTTTTTATTTTATAATGATGGTATAGAAGATGTGCGGACCATGAACTACAATGCAATTATTGGCACCGTGTTTTTTGGTGGTTTTTTTTTTCTTTTTATATATCATTTTCTGTCCTTTATTTATTTATTTATTTTTATTATAAGTATTTTTAAACTTTGTGTTGTTACCTTTCGCTGAACACTGGTTATCAAATTTGTTTTAATGAAGTAGAAATTGAGTAGCTTGTGAAACAGGGCCAGAGAGACGGCAAGCAATGTACTACAGCAATCAGTAAAAGTGTGAAATTACAAATGCATAGAGAAGATACAAACACGTATATAGGCCTAAAGGAGCAAATTGGTTTGCTAGTTGCTATAAGTCATTAAAACTGGGAGCTTATTGGCTTATGTAGGCTGCTATGGCAAATCCACATATCACTTATAGGGACACGTTGCCTTGGAGTGGTCGATTTGGGGCTATAAAAACCGTCTGAAAGCGTTTGTTATTTAATGAATATGGTTGGAAAGATGTTTTAAAGTAGAATATAATCAATGATCTACACAATCATGCCTCGAAATTGTGTGGCTTTCCTTTTACTTGTTGAACTATGAACGTGGTCCACCATTTTGTGAAATCAAAAATTTGGTTCTACAAAATCGCGGACCGTGTTAGTTTACGAAGTAAATGAAAACCACACAATTTCGAGGCATAATTGCGTGGACCATTATATTCTATACTTTTTGACCATCTTTCCAACCATATTCAATTCACAACGAGCGCTTTGTATAGCCCAAATAGCCCAATCCAAGACATTGTGTCCCTTAAAAATTAATGCAGTCCTCAGATATACAGAAATCACGTAATGGAAAACTGCATGTCACGCTTTGTAAAAATTGTATCTTACTTTTTATTTTGTTTCGTGTTCCTTGTTACGCCGGTCATCGGCCATCACTCGTTGATTTACTGCAGTTATTACCAAGTTCTGTCTTCGTTTCCCCTTAACAAAACGGTATATCGAGCTTAATAGATGATTAAGCTCGGTCAGCTTCCACGACCGTTAACAGATGGGAGCCATAGAGCTCTATAACGACTAATAGGGAACACCATAACTCATGCTTCCACAATACGCACTTTCTCAAGCCTCCTGTACCCCCATTTACCGCGGAATTAAGTACGTTACAATACAGGACTCCGTAAGCGCACGGAATACTGCGGTATAGGCAGAGTCATGAATTTTGGACCGTCGACACAGAGACATGTTTGAGGGAAGTGCATGACTGAGGAACATTAATATTTAAATTTCATAAAACTACTTTTATACCATAAATATAAAAGTGGCGTGTCGTGTCGTGGCCGAGCGGATAAGAGCATGGGACTCAAGCTCTGAAGTTTCTGTTCAGCAGAGTGTGGGTGCGAGTCCCATGCAGTCGTGACACTTGTGTCCTTAAGCAAGACACTAAACATTATTGCTCTGTCCTTCGGATGGGACGTAAAGCCGTAGGTCCCGTGTGTTGTGTAATGCACGTAAAAGAACCCAGTGCACTTAAAGAAAAGAGAAGGGGTTCACCCCGGTGTTCCTGGTTTGATTGTCAGCATATTGCGCCACAGCACCTTGTAAACCAATACATGGTGCTATGTAAAGGAATAGGTCTCAAACTTTAAAAAGTAGCTCCACATATATACCTTGCGGAAAATACTGACTGTTGAAGCGCCTTGAGCGTCACTGATTGACGGATATGAGCGCTATACAAGAAGCCAATAAAAAAAATAATGAAATAAATAAATAAATAAGAAACTTTGCGGTTACACCATGTAGAAAGATCTCTTTTTGAGTGATGGTGGTTCTGGGAAGACCCGAGATGAACTCAACGTTCTTAATTCGGACATTGTACTCGTCAGGAGACACTGTCTGTCGTCCCTTGACGAAGGACAGAGTATACTGTACGAAACGTCGAGTCCCTCGGTTCTTCTCAGAACCACCATCACATTCCACCGTGCAAAACTTTAAAGGAACAGTACAGAATTGGTAAGAAAAAAACTCGTAAAATATACTTTTTGATCCAGATTTACATAAAACTTACACGGTGTAATGATGATTAGTAGAAAAAATCCCTTGAAATATTTCTGTCTGAAATGCCATATTTGATGAGAAACGAATAAACTAATTTTCCGTTTGGAGTTTATCGCTCCGTGAGCGTTTTATTCATTAGTTGAATCTATATGATTTCATGCAAATGTGTAATCGGTTGTTCACTATTTTCTCGTGACCCGGATGGCCGATCGATCTCAAACTTCTACAGGTTTGTCGGTTTATGTATATGGTATATTTTAAGATAAACATAGCTCACCAGGGGTCGATTTCACAAAACTCTTCCTAACTTAGGACTAGTCCTAGGCAATGCTAAGAGATAGGACTAGTCATAAGTACTGGTCCTAACTTAGGACTAGTCCTATCTCTTAGCATTGCCTAAGACTAGTCCTAAGTAAGGAAGAGTTTTGTGAAATCGACCCCAGGGGAGCTGAAGGTGGGAATTAATATTCCTCTTAAAACATTATAGATTGTAGGATGGAGGGAAACATGCACCAGGCAAGGGGTTCCAAAGAGAGTGTAAAGCCCAATACAGGTTAAGGTCCATTTTAAATTTTCAGCCGCCGGTGTAGCAGGAGATTATGTTCCCCTTATGGTGAATTGTGTCAAAATATTGTGACCTGATCTATCGAAATGAGGAATGTGTCAGACAGAACGTATTGCGTGTAATTTGCATGTAAAGTTGGTCACAATCGAAAATCATGAAAAAAAACACTACAAAAACGATTCCGCGATTTCGGTGGTATTAGGTTAAATAAAACTTGATCTTTCTTGTCGTGGTCTTACCTTTAATTGAAAAGATGAATAAATCCACAAAAAGTATGTTTTCTTGAGCATGTTTGTACACAATTGATTCTCTTCAAAGTTAATTAAAACGAGTATCTAAACAAACAAGTCGTAAAAAAAATGGAAGTGGCCTTGTCTTGTAGACTTTCTTCATTTTCCAATAACTTCGGACTGGAATATGCTACGGAAAAAATAATGGTATTGCTGGAAAGCCAGTGAGTTACTTGTTAATACGGTATGCACAACTCAATTTTATTAAGGGGTCGATATATTCCTCATTTCGACAGATCGGGTCACAATTTCCGTCTGATAGCGCACTCTTTTGAATCGACCTCCTTCAGGCCATATTAATCTACCGTATTTGGGGACACAAATACCGGGGGACGATTAATCCCGTATGACACCGGACAGGTCTTAGAGACGAGATCAACGAGCACTTAGCGAAATGGAAACGTATTGCTCAATCAATCTCCATCGAATGCCGCTCCCGTCACTGAAAAGAACTACCCCCCTTTTTAAATATCTTGAAATACGAAATAGATTATGGCATTTTCTCTAAGAGCCACACAAATCCATTTTACTGTAAATGCTTTGTTGAGGTTTTTTTTTCAAATACAAAAAGATTAGAACTAAATTGTCTACTTAGGATACTTTCCGGTGGATTTTTAGATTATATCGAATAGTGGCTTGACCGCTCAGCTTATACCACGCAAACTTCTTATATTCAAACCTTCCTCGAACCTAAGAGGAATTAGTTTGTTTGTTTGTTTGTTTGTTTGTTTGTTTGTTTGTTTGTTTGTTTGTTTGTTTGTTGGGGTGTTTGTATGTTTGTTTGATGAGCCTCTTTATCCAGTCAACTCAGCAATAATATTGAAAATTGACACACAACTTTAAAAATATCACTGAATAAAAAATAAAAGCCTCAAATAAGTAACACGGTCAGTGTATTATTTCTTATATATCCTGGGTGATCCATGCAGTAAGAAAAGAACCTCACTGATTTTCCCCCGATCCCAGCTAAACATAACAATACCACTCAATAATGTAAGAGAGCGTTCGAAGGGGCGTGGTAATTTTCTTCTGGTACGGGTTCACTTCTGTGGGGAAAACGTAACTTTGCATTGGAACCTTTGTAAAGGGTACTACAGCAAACCACAGGGCACCATGGTAACTGAGGTAGGTGGGTGCCGTGGCTTAATTCGAGGCTTTCAGTATTGAACATTTTAAAGAAGAAACAAAATCATGAAAGACAAAACACATTTTATTTTATTTGATGATTTAGAGTGAAGCCGTTTAATGGATTTTGATAGATTTAAGTTAATTATATGTAAGTAAAGACAACGTACATAATTACTTTATGGAAAAAATTAATCGATGAATCTAGATTAAAAGGCTCATTAATTATGTAGTGTTGTCACAAGAACCTGCACTCTCTCTAGAGAACTATTTCCGTAGTGTAGAATTTGATAGTATTTTGAATAAGCGATGCAATAGGCACCGGGCAGTACGTAAGGTTGCCTGTACGACCTTCTGTTGTGAACGCGAAGTACAAAATGTCCTTGCAGAAAGTTGTAAACAATAAAGGAAAACAAAATGTTGATAGTGTTTCAAACACATTAAAAGAAAGAACATGAATTAATTAAGGAAGGAATGCAATATTAAACGGGCGGTATACACGAGGTTGTTGTTGTTGTTGTTGTTGTTGCTGCTACTGTTGCTGTTGTTGCTGCTGTTGCTGTTTCTGTTGCTGTTGTTGCTGTGGTGTTGCTGCTGTTGCTGTTGCTGTTGCTGCTGCTGCTGTTGCTGTTGCTGTTGCTGTTGCTGTTGCTGTTGCTGTTGCTGTTGCTGTTGCTGTTGCTGTTGCTGGTTGCTGTTGCTGTTGCTGTTGCTGTTGCTGTTGCTGTTGCTGTTGCTGTTGCTGTTGCTGTTGCTGTTGCTGTTGCTGTGTTGCTGTTGCTGTTGCTGTTGCTGTTGCTGTTGCTGTTGCTGTTGCTGTTGCTGTTGCTGTTGCTGTTGCTGTTGCTGTTGCTGTTGCTGTTGTGTTGCTGGTTGCTGTTGCTGTTGCTGTTGCTGTTGCTGTTGCTGTTGCTGTTGCTGTTGCTGTTGCTGTTGCTGTTGCTGTTGCTGTTGCTTGTGTTGCTGTTGCTGTTGCTGTTGCTGTTGCTGTGCTGTTGCTGTTGCTGTTGCTGTTGTGTTGCTGTTGATGTTGCTGTTGCTGTTAGTGCCTTGGTAGTGGTAGTGCACGTAAAAGAGCCCAGACTGCGGATCGTGGAAGAGTTGGGGTTAACCCCGGTGTTTCTGGTTCACATAGTATGTTTGCAGGTTTCGTCAGGCTTGCAAGCTACAGTGATTGAGTTCACTTATGAGGCATCGTTACCCGAAATACTTGGTAGTTAAATTCTTTAAAATATTAAGTTATTCTAGTGTAAAATTGTGGTTTCACCTCAGGTATAATACTTGGTTGCCTTGCCGTTGAGGTTGGGGAAGCTCCCCACAATAATTTCTTGTTTGTCGGTCCCTTTCTTTAGTTCCATTTCCTCTCGAGCTTTTTGAGAAAGCGTTATGTTTCTTTGCTTATTGTCAGCAAGTATTGTGTATACAGTTTTTAACAAAACAGCGCATTTTCTTTGCTTTCGAACACCGACACCATCAGGCGGATTAGCTCGATTTGAAATCATTTTCCTTGCAGAGTTTTATAACCTGATGATTGCTGACAATTTTGTTATCTTTTTGTTAAAGGGACATTGGTTTCAAATGTACGATTGGCGAACGGTTCGTTCCCCTGGGAAGGACGAGTGGAGGTGTTCCACGATGGAGAATGGGGTACCGTCTGTGATGACAATTGGGACGGGCGAGATTCCACAGTGGTTTGCCGCTTACTCGGATACCAACACGCTGAATTCTTTACCGACGAATTCGGTGCTGGATCGGGGGTGATTTTCTTGGACGAGGTGGACTGCATTGGGAACGAGTCTAGCTTAGCTGATTGTTTTCACGACGGATGGGGATCTAATGATTGTGACCATTTCGAGGATGTAGGAGTCGTCTGCTCATCGGCTCCTCTCGATCCAGAAGCAGCAGCTTTCCCAGGTAAACAGTAGTCATTGCATGATTGACTATGTCGAAATCTTTTCCCTGTGTGCGTTATTAACTAAACCAATGCATGTTGATACCATCATGCTGAGGGATGGTGGTTGGTGGGCGTTTCTCATCCATTACGCCTCTGAATTCACAATGGAAGGCTTGGC